>CM066051.1:14192711-14792711 GCA_033557465.1 Ichthyophis bannanicus
CACATACTCTACTGCTCTTCTCTTACTTTGTATTCCAGGCCAGCAGCATCTCATGACTGGTGTACAGGTGCTGCTCAACCACCTACATGCCTGGAGTCAGCAACTCCAATCTTCAGCAGGGCTGCTGCTGGATTGTATCCCCCAACGTGAGACAGGAGGGGTATATGAGCAAACAAGCACTGGCTCATATGTGACTGGAAGCCAGTCCACCTGGTCAAATGTATGACAGAGCAAACCTTAGAGCTGGGAAGATAGCTGAACCTAAAATGGTTTTGTCTGTTAGATGTAAAAGTAATTTTTTCTAATGCTTTCAGCGTTTAAAAGCTCAGCTGCACTTTTCTAAACCTCCTGTGTGTCAGTGAGCCTCCTCTGTCTCCTTTCAAATTAAATCCCCCAGATGATGTGGGTAGGATCCAGTCCATAAGAAGTCTGTGGGTACCTTTAGTCCCAGGATGGGAGGTGGGGAGCGGGTGCATGTGGTGGGGTTTGTAAGACAGTGATCTGCTGCGTGTCTATGGGAGAAGAAGTTCCAGCCACTGCAGCATCTCCACTGGTTCACTGTAACATCGTGATTTGGGATTGGACCTTACAACCTGCTCTTACCTCTCATCTCCGCTCTGTCATGCACATGTAGAAGTAAAAGCTGCATGTACCCAATGTAGAGACAGACAAGTCAGAGACGCACACGCAGAGGGGTTGGAAAGAATTCCATGATCGGAATGCTTGCTCTTATTAGAAAATTGGCATCTGGATTCAGATTGAGACACTAAGAGCACCCCCCCTCCCCAAACTTTGCCCATCTCTGTACCTAACACTATCTTATGCCTCACAAATTTACCATCCTGCCTACCACTCTTTCCCTCCCCCTCTCGTAATTATCTACCCAAACTATGCGTGATTTATTTATTTAACGTAGGCCTTCCGTATACCGCTTTTTAATAAATTGATTATGTTGGGTCCTGAGGTTCTGAATGATAAAATTGCTTGGACATTGTTCTTTTTGGATAATAATAGCATTTTTCAATTTAATATAGTTTTTTGAAGTTATGAAGTTTTGCATGGTCGTGCTGGGAGTTTAACCACACACACTGCTAGAGCAGTTTTCTGATTTCCCTTTTGCCTATAGGGTTAAATGTTAGCTATCGTTAGGTGAATACAGACTTCAGGCTGTTTCTGGCTCTTTCATTGGTGGTTTAATTTGGTTTTATAGTGCTACGTCATCACTATAGTTACTTCCTGAGATGGTCGTCGAGTATACTATTGTAAGCCCCTGAGAGAAGCCTTTCTTAATGAGAATCAGGAGATCTTTGTCGGGTTTCCGGACGACTAATGGAAATTTGTGAGTCTTTAGAAAAGAAATAAGTGTTAAAAATTACTCTATTGTGAGTGGTTCGTAATGATTATTACCACATAGCTTTTGTGTTGTTTGCAGGCTTTGTGGGGAAAAGGTTTGTGGCTCCGCTATGAGTCCTGTTAAAGTTTTGGATGAAAGCCATTATGTGCTTCTTTGTGAAGTTCTTATAAGAAATATCGAGATACTAATAGAATTTTGAAATTTGATAATGATAATAAAACTATATAAATATAATCACCTCAGAAAGTACTTTTTAGATTGGGGTATTAATAGTAATATTGAGGAGGTTGGTGACCGGTGATGTGAGGATCTGGCTAGCCCTTAGAGTAATTGATTTGTTGCCATATGAAGTTTTTATAGCCAACCTGAGGTCTCTCTCCAGATAATAAATAATGTGATAATGTGCGTGATGCCTTAAATGGAGTGGAGCGTTCTGGGTCTAAACGGTAGCAATCGTGGATTATCGTGCTATAGAGGGAGCAGTGCAACACTACCGCACGGTAACCTTAAGTAGGCGCGCTGACCTACAAATGCAGCACCAGAGAAACAGCACAAGGGTTAATACACTGACTGATAGTACAGGGGTTATGAGTTTCGATTCCTCAGTGGGCCGAATGAAATAAGGTTGGCTGATGCAATTCCTTTTCCTGCTTGGCAACTGTACAACAATCTGTGCTTCCAGTTAAAAATAACCCGCACCCCCAGTGCCATAAACTAATGCACCTTTTCGGGTGCACCAGAAGGCACATCCCTAAACAACCCCAATCAGCCAAGGCGGGTTATGCATGTGCCCCAGAGGCCATGTTGGAACGGGTTGCCAACTCCCAAGGCACCATAGTATGCACCGCATAAGCTGCCTGAATCGAAGATGTGGGCGTAAGATGCCTCCAAAGGATTTATGGTATAGGATGAATCACCCCCCCCCCCCCCCCCCCCCCCCAAAAACCCCAAAAACGTTGGCCAAAGGCAGTAAGGTCCCCCAATTAATGAACAAGCACGAGCAGTAAGTCCCCCCAATTTGAAAAGCAAGAGAGGTATTGGCCAAACACAGATTTAACCCGAACACTGCACAGAAACAGCAAGGAAAGACAATGCACTCGTAATGGAATGAAGTAGATCTGAGCTGATGGTCCAGACAAATCTGCATCCAGCCCCTGTGGCAGCGGGAAAAATGGACAAACATATCGGGGGCACTGTTTCCCTCTAAGCTTGTGCGCGTGTGCGCACGCACACACCTCTCCGAGCGAGCGCACATACTTTTTCCACCACAGCACACAAAAATTACAGCTCTGATTCTGATAGCAAGCAACACAGACGTCTTAAAATTTAAAAGTTATTGATTGTAATTTCTATAAATTTCCCCGCTTCATTTAGTAAATTGTTCTATTTTCCTTTAATTTGATTACAATCAATGTGGTTACATACTGTATGCTGACGTGTCGTCAAATTTTAAAGTATATACCTCCGAGTGTCGTTATGTGGCGCACAAAAATTTAAACCTTCCTTCAAGCTGCACACAGCTGATATTTTATGCGCCCTACAAGCCTACAGAAAATTAGAGGGAAGCAATTGATCAGGGGAAGCTCTTAGCGATGTCAGGACAGAGGGATGGTAATGTTACCATGCAATAATGACAGTGTGTGGCAGAGGGATGGGAAGACGTTGGCCCAGCAGAGGAGGTAGAAGTGGCAGGATAGTGTAATGAGCAGGACGACAGCGGAGTAGCAGGTGCTATGCAGAGCACACCACAGGAGAGGAGGCAAACAAGGGAGAGCTGCAATGCAGAAATGTGTAGCAGTGTTAGCGACGTGGGGTAGCAGAATGCACATCAGGGATTAGGACGGCACACAGCTGGCAGGCACACGTAGATGGACAGAAGGTATGGTTTGACAACTTGTGATAGGCGGTTACAATGTGCTAACAGCACAGATATGCACAGATATGACTGGTCACCGGAATGAAAAGTAGCTGTACAGGTACAGCTACCAATGAAAGAGAACAGAGAGGAATCCAAACCTATGACCATGTAGCACAAATGGGAATGCACAAACCAGTAGGCCACACCACCAACATGACGGTCACTAGCCCCAAAGGCTGCATACAAACGAATACTGCAGGGCATCACACAAGAAACTTGCTGGCTGCTATGATAGGCAAACCCCCAACAGTAACCATGATGAAATGCACATGCAGATCTGGTGTGTACAGATCAGATCACAGTCTGTAATTGGGAGCAGAGCCATATGCACACACACAATGAAATGTTTTGCAGTGGATACCGCATGCAAAAGATGAAGGAACAGAATAGCGTGGTATATAAGAGAATGTAATAAATAAAAATAAAATAATAATAATAAAACCCAAGGGCAGCAGAGGATGCTCTGTGGAGCAGGTGCAAAATCTGGAACAGGACAGAAGAGAATTGACCCTGCAAACAGGTGTGCCACAGACCAGCTGAATCACAGCAATGCCAAACCCCCAAGCAGACTGCCATAAAGAAAGAGACCATATGTAACAGCTAATATGTGATGGCTAGGCAGCACAGAGGACACACCTTGTTGTACAGTGAAAGAGATGGAAGGTTGTGTGCAGAGGTGATGAACCTGCAGGTACCTAATGGTCATGTTAGCACAACAGAAAAAAAAAAACTCCAGGTGGGGATCAAACCTGCAACCTATGGTGTTATAACCCATGTCTGTACCCACTATCACAAACAGTGCACTGAGCACAATGCAAAAAATAGTACCCCACAGGGAGGGTGTGTATGGGAACCTGTAACACCCAGTGATGTGCCAAATGGATGGCAGATACACAGCTACCACAGTACAGGATGTGGGCCATGTACATGACCAGGAAATCAGTAAATACAAGTGTCAGTGTGATCAAGGAGTGGAGGAGGAGCCTAGTGGTTAGAACACTGGCTTGGTACCAAGCAACCTGGGTTCAGTTCCCACCAGCACCCCTTGTGGCCTTGTTCAAGTCACTTAAACCCTCCGTTGCCTCAAAAGAAAGGCCCTGACAATCTACTTCCAGTGACACTGCCAAGAAAAACCCTGGAGCTTCTGGGTCACCAGGAGTCAGGACTGACTCACAAAGCACACATTGCATTGTGTGTTGTCAGCATGATCAAGCAGCAGCAGAGACAAATGTATGTCAAACACATATTTTTATTTGGGTTAATCATCACAGATAGTGTAGATCCCGCCATCATAAATATCAAGGTGAGTGGATCCCAGGTGAAAGACGGAAAACGCATTTAGCAGGGCAGCAACCCACATCCTACAGAAAGGTCACTGGCCCGTCTACAAATGAAGGGCAGGAGAGATAATGTGCATCAGGTGCATGGTGGGCAGTATGCATTGGGGCCCCCACCCCCCACCTGCTGCTGCATGCCTCAAATGTGTTACTTACATATGAGTGCATGTTAGACAGTAAGCGGTGCATGATGAGGGCCCAACATACCTCAATCATGATCTGTTCCTCAAAACATATCTATCTGGCAACACAGGAGGCACACAAATGGAATAAACAGCATATGGTTGTTAAAAATGTTGAAAGTGTAAAAACACATATCGAAACTTTATGTTACAGCTGTCACAAAATGCCTGATATAGGAATCAAAGCTGCAAACAATGTAACCCTAAAACAATCGTCAAATGCACAATGAGGATATGCTAACAGGTAGCAGAGACACATGAACACAGAGAATTCAAAAAGAAACTACCTGCAGAAACATGCAGAGATAACACCATGCAGAGGTCCCCCTGCACTGGTTGGTGTGTAGACAGTGTCTGTACAATATATCACAGTACATGGAATGCACAATTGAAGGAAGACAACGGGACACTCACACTGCGACACTCATAGAAACATAGAAATATGATGACAGAAAAAGACCACATGGCCTATCTAGTTCTGCCCTTCCATAACAACTTACAAACAGTCCCCTTTTTACCTTTAGAGATCCTCTGTGTTTGTCCCATGCTTTTTTGAATTTAGTTACTGTCCTCATCTCTACCACCGCCACTGGGAGACTATTCCATGGATCCGTAAAAGAAATATTTCCGCATATCACTCCTGAATCTATCTCCCTTCACCCTCATCCCATGTCCCCTCATAGCAGAACTTACTTTCAATTGAAAGAGGCTATCTCCCTGAACATTTATGCCACGGAGGTATTTAAACATCTCAATCATATCACCTCTATCCCGCCTTTCCTCTAAGGTGTAAATATTAAGATCCTTAAGTCTGTCCTCATATGCTTTATAATGAAGACCACTAATCATTTTAGTAGCAACCCTCTGCACCGACTCCATCCTGTTCACATCCTTTTGAAGGTGCAGTCTCCAGAATTGCACACTATACTCCAAATGAGGTCGCACCAAAGACTTATAGAGAGGCATTATCACCTCCTTTTTTCTGCTAGCCATTCCTCTCCGTATGCACCCAAGCATCCTTCTAGCTTTTGCCGTCGCCTTTTCTACCTACATACATGGTGACACCGGGCTGGGATTGTAGAGCACTAGGATCAGAGTTGGCCACCCCTGGTCTAGCATGTGTGACTGAGGCTGGGTATCATTGTTGGCATTAAGCATCCGTAGCAATCTGCCTTGTTCAATTTGCCCAGTAAATGATATTGAAGTTATAGGGCCCACTGCAATATTTACAGTGCTGCCTTGTTTCCTAGGTGGGACATTGTTGATGCTGTGTTGGAATGCTAGATTTCTTCCACCCTGAGTGTCTTTTGTAGGGTTTGTGTAGTACTCCACAATAGATCTGGTACTGAAGAGAATTTATGGTGCTTTTACTGAGATAAAACCAGAATTTAACTTTTTTTTGAATTCGAGTTTTACAGAAAATGCCCTAGCTCTGCTCTGGAGTGAAGGATTGAAAAATAAAATTAAAATTAAACTAAAGACTTTTTTAAAGTGCTCTCAAGTGTGTGCTAATTCCTGGAGGCCCAGCAACCTCTGGGTTTTCTTGGTAATGTATAACTGGATATAGATTGCCAAGGTAATGGAGAGTTAAGTGACTTGTCCAAGGTCACAACTAGCACTAGTGGGAATTAAACACATGCTCTTTTGGGTACAAGGTAGTACTCTAACCACTAGTCTACTCCTCCCTGCCAAACCAAAAACAACTAGATATTATTTTGGGATGCTAAGTTCATTTGCAAAGCAATACAACATGCAGATCTTCCAAACTGATTTCGCGAATGCGCCAGTAAGAAAAATTTCATTCATTGACCTTTAGTCTCATTCATTGCAGTGGTAAATGTCTCGCCCTGCGATGGACCACCCTTGGCATCTCTGGGATTGATGGTGAGTTGGCGGAGGGGTGAGGACTGGATGCTGGAGATGGTTGTATGCCTGGGGGATGGGGACAAAGAAAGGTGGAGGTATGTACATTAGGGGTAGATCTTAGGGACAGGACAGCAGTAGGGATTTTCCTCCTGATGCCGCCTTTTCCATCTGGTCCTGCTGCCGCTGCTTTTCAGCAGAGTTTGCATTCCCAGTTTTGGGTGCCTCTCTCCCCTGCTTTTTGTGGTTTTAGCTGGCTAGCTGGGACTCTGTCATGTAGGCTCCTTTCCCTGTCTTGTTTGGGTGTTGGTCTTGGTCTAGTGCAGTTTGTTTTGTGTTCTTGATTAATTGCAACATTGACAGTATATCAAATCAATAAACTTGTAGGCCTGAGGGATGGGGAGAAAGAAAGTGGAGGTATGTGTCTGTGGAAGAACAAACAGGAGGTAAGGGAGAGATAAGGGTAGGTGCATGCCGAGGGGAGAAAAGAGGTAAGATGGGGGTATGTAGATTAGAGGTAGACCTTAGGAACAGACAGCAATAGGAATCTTCCAGACAGGTTAAAGAGGGAAGGGGGGGGGGGGGGGTGTAGCAAAGGCTTGGGTGTTGAGGAGAGAGCTGTGATTGGAGTGAGAAAGCTGAGAAGTTAGGCTTTATGATTGAATAATTCTGCACAGAACTCCTCCAGATGTGAACAAGAGTACTTTGATTTTTTTTTCCCTATGGTTAGGCCTTGAATGGATAAAATAGCTGGAATTGAGATCCAACTGTAAGTCACAAGGAAGGTCACATATAATTGTGTTGCTTTATCTCAAAATGCTTGTTTTTCAGCTGCATAGCTGCAACACAATGATCCTATTCCTGTCTGCTGCCTGGGGCTACCCTACAGAGCTCTAGCTGCCATCTCTGCAGATCCACCTTAAGGAGGCGGGCTCTACCATTATGACATTCACTGCAGAGTTCTGAGCATGCTCTAATGTGTTTTCTTTGCTCTGCAAAGTTGCAAAGAGCAGGAAAGATTTGTGTTAGAAGCAGGAAATTACTTTTTCCCCAGTACAGGAAATCCCTGCAAGCCTCAGCCCTGATCTGCAAAACGGGAGAGAAGGGACTATGTGAGACCCTCAGGAATTAGCGTAGCGTCTTTCTGTCTTATTCATTTTTCCAGTAACAGAGAAATCTCTGACCTGAATTATTCTCAGCAGCCACAGAGGGAAAACAGGAGGGAAATGTCGGTTTTGGTTTCTGATCAGGTAAGACATTTTTGGTTCTCTTCTGCACAGGGCATTAGCATTTCACAGAAAACTTTTGTGGATACTGCTCTTGCAACCTTCCTTCCTCCTTCCCTGTTTGACATTATTCAGGAAGGTTGTGTTAGAGCTGTGCTATAGCTCAGCACACAGTTTTCTAATGCAAAAATTTTTGCTCCGAAATATACATAAAAAGTATGCAAAATAGGTGCGTGCAAAAGAAGGCAGAGCATGGAAAGACACATGTGCACATGGGTCTGCACTTGTTGCAGCCAAAAGCAAAAGGGTCAGATGGCTCAAAGAGGCTCAGACTCCCATTCACCTGCCTGAAACTCCCTGATCCCAAAGATCCCAACAGCCCCCTCCCTGACTCCTCTAAAAAATCACTGGTGCCTGGTAACCCGGTGGCCCTTATCCTGCATCCCGTGAATCTCTTTAAAAAATGCTACAAGTTGCCTAGTGACTCCTAGCTCCCCCACCCCTGAACCCCACAAAATAAATTGGCAGCACCTGATCCCTTGAGGTGCATCCTGGGACGTACCTCGGATTATTCTGACAAATAAGTCAGAGTCCATGCCCTGTGCTGCTTTTCAACTTCGCCCCTTCTTTCCCAGTGTTCTTTTCTGAAATGGATTGAGTAGCCTACTAGTTAGAGCAGGAAACATGACATACAGAGTTCAAATCCTGCTCTCCCACGGACACTCCATGTGACCTTGGGCAAGAGCCTTCACGCTTAAAGATCTGTTTACAAAAGCTGAGGTAGAATTAGTAGGTTTTTGCAGTTATTATCACAGAAAAATTACCGCAGGATTTGCTAACCTGCAGCACCTGTTGGAAATATGGCAAAGTGGACTGAAATACAGAGGACATGGGGAAAGGAGAAGCTGCTGTGGCTCATCATAGAAAAGGGTAATGGCAACTCTATATGTGCACATATGCTCCCCTGACCCCAGTCTCAGGTGGAGGAAGAGGACTGAAGATAGCCAAAAGTTTGGAATGAAGGGAGAAGTGTCATTGGTATCAGTCTTTCATCTGTCAGACTGTATTGGAGTATTCTGTCAGCAAAATCAATAGTTGCATGGGGTGGGGGGCAGGGGGAGACCTAGCTCTTACTGATAGGACGCCAGGGATGTTGTAGGAATCGTCAGTGGGGTGCTATTTTTTAATTGACTCATTTTTGGTCCTTCAGTAGATGGTGGGCTTTGGATTTGGGTCCACTACGATGCATTAATTTGGCCCAGCTGCATTAGTGCATATAAAAGTGCTGCTGAATTTCCTAACCTGCAGACCGGATACTCCAATCCATGTCTAGCAGGTTATAGTCTCCTGCTAATAACACTTCCACCTTCATTCCCGCTTTTTGTGTGTCTTCAGCCTGATTTCTGTGCAGATCCTCCATCTGAGTTGGAGGAGATCTACACATGAGGTGCTAAGGCTTCTGTCTGTCGCTTCCTACAGTGCTTCCTGTGTCCCCTGCATGTCATCCACTTTCTTACTGTTTCTGATACTGTTTTGCTACGCCTCTCCCTTTTCTACTATCTTTGTCCTGAGCATATTATAACCTGAGATGGCTGTATCCCATTCATGAGAGTCGCTAATCCGCTTTTCTGTAATAATGCAGTTTCATAGACTCTCTCACACACACACACACACACACACACGCGCGCACACGCACACACGCACGCACAAATACAGACACGCTTTTACACACCGTCTCTTTGTCTGACCCTCACACACTTTCTTCTGCCTCTCTCCAGGTCTGACCCCAGCACTTTCCACTTTCCTGCCTCCAGTCTCCAACCCGCCAGCCTCCCCCATCCTCGCTTTAGCAGTTGCTGCTGCCCCCTTCCAACCCACATAGGCCAGTGCCACATCCTCCTTCTGGACTGCTCAGAAAAGACATAAGAACACAAAATATGCCATACTGGGTCAGACCAAGGTCCATCAAGCCCAGTATCCTGTTTCCAACACTGGCCAATCTAGGTCATACGTACCTAGCAGTTTCCCCAAAAGACACAGGTTCCACAATACTTGTACTGGATCAAGCAATGATATCCTGGGTCCCTTCTTTTTTTGTATCTTAAAATTTATTCAGCAAAAATACAAACACAATACACAAGATCTGTAAAGCACTTTGTTTGAACAGGCGTAGCACCGGTATCTCTAACATCTCTTATGTGTGCGCTTACAGTGCCTTCGGAAGCACCGCCTGTTACTCCACAACTCTTATCTACACCACTCTTGCTTTAATTACATCCCCATCCCTCCCCCCTCCCCTTCAACCCCCTTCACTTTACTCTGCCAAAGTAAACCCTTCAACCCTGACTTGCATATACTACCGCCTGCATTAACCTTCATACTCCCTCCTTATATTACCCCTACCCTCGCCCCCCACCCCTATCTTCCATTCCCCCCTGCTTAACCATCCCCACACCCCTTCCCACTGTCTCACCACCTTCTCCCCTTCCCCCTTCTTCAGCCCTGTTAACCTGTGCATTTGATACAATTCTGCCATGCGTCGTGCATATTTTTCTATGGGTGGCATACCCCATGCTTCCAATGTAGTGCAATTTCACATCTAGCCGCAAGCATACATTGCCACACTATACTCCAATTCCCTTCTCCCTCGTCATTCTTCTTTAGTAAGAGACATAATTTTGGCATCAGGTTAATTCTAGCGCCTTTTATGCCCTCTATAATATCTCTAATCTTCTCCCAATACTGTTGTACTACCGGGCATGTCCACCACATATGCAACCAGGTTCCTTTCTCTCCACACATCCTCCAACATTCATACGTCCCGCATGCCCCTGCTTTATACAATCGCTCCGGTGTCAAGTACCACCGGGACAGCACTTTCCATCCATTCTCACGCAGGGACGTGGCGATGGACGCCCTCGCTATGCCTTGAGCTATTCGCTCTCACTCCTCTACCTCCCACGTTACCCCCAAATCCTTCTCCTATGCCTTCATGTAACTTAATTTCTCCCTCCCTCTCTCAGTTAATCCTTTATATATTCGAGAAATGACCCCCTTCCTCCCCAGCGAACCCAGACAACTACTTTCAAAACCATCCTGGGACCTTTACAATGTCCTGCCAATGCCTTATCTGCTTCACATATGAACCTATCTGTAGATAATGGAATCTGTCATTTTAGCGCGACTGATACAAGTCTCGCAGGCCCTCAAATTCTCTTACCCCTTGCCCAAAGATTATCTGGGGACACTTGTTGCAGCCCCTGTTGTGCCCACCTTTGCACTACCACCACGTCCGGGCCTTTTCCCTCTTCACAGCAAGCCAGTAATGACATCACTTGCGTCCACCTCTTCTCCCCTATCAACCTCTTCCTATGTAGCTGCCACACCCCCAGAGTATGAGCAACCATCGGATTCTCACCCTTGCTTCCCTTCCCTCCCCAGACCATTCTCTCCAACTCACCCGGTCTGAATCCCGCTCCCTCCATCACCACCCAATGCTTATGTTGCTCCCTCAGCCAAGAGTAAACCGCCCTCAAACTGCGCCGCAATGTAGTACTTTCTGAAATTGGGAACACCCATGCCTCCCTCCATCCTTGCCACTTGCAGAGTTCTAGCTGCCACCCTGGGTCGTTTATTTCCCCATATAAACCCCTCCACTTGCTTTTGCAGCCTAGTTAGCGCCCTTATGGGTACCGCTACTGGCAGCACTTGAAAATAGAAAAGGAACTGGGGGAGCAACATCATTTCACCCCCGCCACTTTCCCCGACCTCGATATAAACCCCCTATCCCATGCCCCCAATTGCACCTCTACTTGCCGAAACGCCTTCGTATAGTTCAGCTTATACAGGTCCTCCAAGTCCCGCCCGAGATATACTCCCAGACATCGAATTGAGCTTTTTGCCCACCTCAATTGAAAGGTATGCTGTAGGCTCCTTTGCAGCTCCTCCCCTACTGTCAAATTCAAGATTTCCGACTTACTCCAGTTAATCTTAAACCCCACCATTTCCCCATATACCTGTAGCTCCCTCATTATCGCAGGCAACGTCTCCTGTGGCCTTGTGATCATAAGTAGGATGTCATCAGCAAACATGGCCATTTTGTATTCCCTCTGCACTACTGTTACCCCCATAATGTCTAAGCTCCTCCTTATCTTTCGCGCTAACGGTTCCAATGATAAGGCGAAACAGTAATGGTGAAAGGGGGCACCCCTGTCGCGTCCCCCTCCCCAATGGGAAAAATCCTGAATATCCTCCATTGACTCTCACACACGCTTTAGGTCCCGTGTATAATGCCTTAATCCAGCCTAAGAAGCCGTTCCCAAACCCCATGTGGTCCAATACTGTGAACAAAAATCTCCACGACACTTGGTGGAATGCTTTCTCTGCATCTAGCGAGAGAAGCAGTGCAGGTTCTGGCGTGTGTTTCACTGACCATATGACATTTGACATATATGACATATGACATCAATTTCGCATCTATGTTTATCAGCGAGATGGGCCGGTACGACGCGCACTCTTGCGGGTTCTTACCCGCTTTATGAATCAGTGTGATTCCTGTCCACCCCATCGTTTCTGCTAGACTCTCTCCCTCCCTTGGTATATTGAACAAACTTGTCAGGGGCTTCACCAGCTCTCTCTTGAATTTTTTATAAAAGCTAGCCGACAGCCCATCCAATCCAGGGGCTTTCCCTGTTTTCAGGCCCTGAATCGCCACCTCCACTTCCGAGGCCTGTATTTCTCTTTCCAGCGCCTCTCTTTCCCCTTCCTCCAGTTGAGGGAGTCCAGCTGCCTCCAAGTAGTCCCTCATCTCACCCTCTGATCTATCCAGTTTAGCTTCATATAACCCCTTCTAGTATTCCACAAATTCTTCTCTGATCTTCTGCTCATCTCTTACAACCCCTCCCCCCACCCTTAATCTGCGTTATTAATGACATATTCCGCTTCTGCTTTAACCTTCTCGCCATAAACTTTCCTGCTCTATTCCCTCCCTCAAAGAACTCTTGGCGTAATAGTTGCATCCGATAGTGAATTCTATCTGCTTCAAGCGCATTCAACTTAGCCCTAGTCTCCAGGACCTCCCCCCTTAATATCCCGCTTGTACTTAGGGCATTTGCCTCTTCTAGTTGTACCAGTTTTTGTCGCAATTGAAGCTCCTTCTCCTCCCCTTCCCTCTTTATTCTTGCCCCCCATTTGACCAATGTGCCTCTTACCACCGCCTTGAAGGCGTCCCAGACCACACCCTTTTGTACTTCTCCATTATCGTTGTGCGCAAAGTATTCTGGTATCAATTTTCCTATGTCTTGCACTACCCTATTATCACTCAAAAGAGCCTCATTCAATTTCCAAAAGTGGAGCCCCCTATCTTCTCCCCGTCCCCTCAGTTTCACCATCACCGGTGCATGATCCGACCATGTAATCGGCTCTATCACTCCTTCTGTGATTCTACCCGCTATCTCTTTCCCTACCCATATAGCGTCTATCCTTGAATATATACCATGCACTGCTGAAAAGAAAGAATATTGGCGCCTACTTGGGTTAAGCAATCGCCATGCATCAATCAATTCATTATCCTTTACAAATTGCTGGTATCGTCTCCTGTCCGCACGCCTCCCCTCCCCCTTCCCCATAGAATCTCTTCCCACCTCCCAGATCATATTGACGTCCCCACCACATATTATCACTCCTTCCCCCAATGTGTTCATTTTCTTATCCACTTCCTCCCAAAAAAACCTTTGGGTCCCGGTGGGGGCGTATACGTTAATTACACAGAACCATTCATCCCCTATCTTCATTCGCACCATGAGGTATCTTCCCCCTCTATCTCTAATTGTTGTGTGCAACTCTACTTTGAGTGTCCCGCTTACCAGCAACGCTACCCCCCCTTTCTTCCGCTCCCGCATATTAGAGGCAAAGACTAACTCAGTGTATCCTTTGGGCTTCACTAACCGCTCATGTCTCCGTAACAGGTGTGTTTCTTGCAATAGGACAAGTGAGGCTTTTTGTCTCGTTATTTCCCTGTATAATTTCTGCCTTTTAAAGGGTGAATTTAAGCCTTTCACATTTAGGGTAATGATTTTCAGGTCACCTGTGTTGGCCCCCCCAGCCGCCCCCCTCCCCCCAGCACCCCACCCTCTCCCACCTCCCTCTTCCCTCCCCCCACTCTCTCTTCCCCTCCCCCGTCCTCCCCATCACCCACCCCTTACCACCCTCCCTTAAGGGAGTCTCGGCTTCCTTAATCGTGACTACCTGACGAGCCTAAGCCTGCCCCTTCCCCTTCCCCCCACCTCCCCCCTGTCTCTCCACTTCTTCCCCCCTCGCCTTCCCTTCATCTCCCTCTATGCACTTCAGCCCCATTACACTACTCCCCCCTATTCCCTGCGTACTAACTATATCAGCAACAACATTTAAAGTCTTAAGTTTTAGCCCGCTCCGTTCTGCTCAGCCTGCGCTCCTGCGCTCCCTCGATTCAGTCTCGCCAATCTTCTCCCACCGGCTGGTACCCTGTGCCAGCGCTGAGTGTTCCATTTTGTGTTGGATGTCCCTGTAGCCTTTGTACTTCCATTGGACGGCTGTGCTCCCTCTGGCAGGTGTGTTGCGCCCAACTCTCTTAATGCTTTCCAAGCCTCCTCACAGACTGCACTTGCCTCGATCTTCCCTTAACTGTAATCAGCAGACCAAATGGGAACAGCCATTTATATCTCATATCTTCTCGCCGCAGGTACGCTGTCACCTCCTTGAGGCTTCTTCTATGTTGTAGCGTTCCGGGAGATAAGTCTTGAAAAAATTCCAGCTTATGCTCTTCCCAGACAAACTGTTTCATTTTCCTTGCTGCCCAGAGTAGTTTTTCTTTACTCTTGTACGAGCTGAGGCATATCACTGTATCACGAGGTTTATTGTCCCTCACCGGGCCTAAGCTTCTGTGCACTCTCTCTATGAGTAGGGTCCTTTCTGTTTCACCTTCCTCCACAGCTACAGAAGCTAGTAGCGAACTGAATATTTTGGTAACCACTTCTTCAGAGTTTTTATATTTCGGCTCTTCAGGGAGGCCTTGTACCCTTATATTGCATCTCCTCGATCTATCCTCCAGGTCCTCCAGTTTCACTTGCAACTCTCTTTGGCCCTGCTGCTCGATCGCTCTGTCCACTGCTCTTCCGGCGCTGTTATTTTAACGATTTACTCACTCTGCGGACCCCCGAGCAAACCTCTCCCGGCCTGCTCTTCCACCGGCCACGTGCTCCTGGACTCCGATCACCACACTTCTGCCTCTGCCTCCTCAGCTTATAAATCCTCCCTATCAAATCCTCCATAAAGTACCTCGGTGTGATACTCGATCAACAACTCAATCTTAAAGAGCACATAAAGAACACAGTAAGGTCAATATACTACAAACTAAGAACACTGCGCCACCTGAAACCAATGATGGAGACCAAGGACTTCCGTACAGTTTTCCAAGCAATAGTCACACCGCATTTCGACTATGCGAACATCATCCTTCATGGTCTCCCCAAGAATACAATAAATCCACTTCAACTGGCGATGAACGCGGCAGCCCGCATCTTATCTGGAGCTTCTATAAGAGATCATATAACACCAATACTGATCGATCTGCACTGGCTTCCGATAAACTGCAGAATAACATACAAAACCCTCCTCATCACATTCAAGGCTATTAATAAATTATCTCCTGCATCGATCTCAAACCTCATCACTCACACACCAAACAACAGACCTAGGAGACTAGTAGCAGAAAACACACTAGTTACTCCCAGTATCTCCACAAAATGGACACAACAAACTACTAACAGAGCTTTTGTGTCCTATGCTCCCAAGTGCTGGAACAAACTACCTCCAAACATCAGATCAATTAGGGATATCACCCAATTTAGAAAGTCCATCAAGCACTATTTATTCACTTTACACTTTAAGCTACCATACACACAATAGAATCCGTCTCCCGCATCACTCAGATAATCTACTACTCATAACAACAATCCAGAACAAAGGATCGAAATGTGAAAACACTATATTCTTATCAAATATCAAAACTTGATGTAACCTATCCAATAATGTAAACTTATTCTTATCAATATCAAAACTTGATGTAACCTATTCAATGTATGTATAATTATGTATAATTATGTAGATAGTTATTCCCCAGTTAACACCCAGTTTATCTTCCCTGTTATCTGTAAACCTAGATCAGTCATGGATTGACAGGTATGTTGATGTTCAATGTAAACCGCACTGATGATGAATAGTGCGGTATATAAAAAATGTTAAATAAATAAATAAATAAATAACCTCCTCAGCTGCTGCCCCATCATATTCTTCTCTCAATTTCGCTACTTGTGGGGGGGTTCTCTTTTTTTCCTGCAGGCTAAGTGGCGGAGCTCTCCTTCACGCCGCCATACAGCTCGCTGACGTCACCGGAAGTCCCTGGGTCCCTTCTTAATAATGGTTTATGAACCTTTCCTCCAGGAACTTGTCCAAACCTTTTTTAAACCCAGCTACACTAACAGCCTTTACTACATCCTCCGGTAACAAATTCCAGAGTTTGATTACACGTTGAGTGAAAAAATATTTTCTTTTATTAGTCTTAAATAGTTTACCTTGTAGCTTCATTGCATATCCCCTAGTCTTTCTATATTCTGATAACGTAAACAATCGATCTATTTTTACCCGTTCCACTCTGTTCATTAATTTATAAACTTCGATCTTATCTCCCCTCAGCCGTCTCTTTTCCAGGTTAAAGAGCCCTAAACATTTTAGACTTTCTTCATAGGAGTATCCTTCCATCCCCTTTACCATTTTGGTGGCTCTTCTTTTCTAATTTCGCTATATCCTTTTTAAGATACGGCGACCAGAATTGCACACAATATTCAAGGTGCGGTCTCACCATGGAACGATATAGAGGCATTATAATATCTTTTGTCTTATTTTCCATTCCTTTCCTTATGATACCTAGCATTCTATTTGCTTTCTTGGCCGCCGCTGCACACTGGGCGGAGGGTTTTAACATGTTATCCACAATGACGCCTAAATCTTTTTCCTGGGTGGTGGTTCCTAATGTGGAACCTTGCATCGTGTAACCATAGTTTGGGTTGTTCTTCCCTAGGTGCATAACTTTGCACTTGTCCACATTAAATTTCATATGCCATTTTGATGCCCGGTCTTCCAATTTATCAAGATCCTCTTGCAATTTTCCATAATTCTCTTAGGTTTTAACAATTTTAAATAGTTTTGTGCCATCTGCAAATTTGATAACCTCACTCGTTATTCCACTTTCAAGGTCATTTATGAATATGTCAAAAAGCAGCGGACCCAGCACAGATCCCTGGGGTAGACCACTACTCACCTTTCTCTATTGGGAAAATTGGCCATTTAGCCCTACCCTCTGCTTTCTATCTTTTAACCAGTTCCTGATCCACAGTAGTACACTGCCTCCTATCCCATGACTCTTTAGTTTTGCCAAAAGTCTCTGATGAGGGACCTTGTCAAAGGCTTTCTGAAAGTCCAGATATACTATATCAACCGACTCACTTTTGTCCACCTGTTTATTCACACCTACAGAAAAACATAACAGATTAGTAAGACAAGATCTTCCTTGTCTAAAGCCATGTTGGCTGTCTCCCATTAGGCTATGACTATCTACATGCTTAGTAATTTTATTCTTTATGATAGTTTCTACCATATTTTCCGGTACTGACGTCAGGCTCACCGGTCTGTAGTTTCCCAGATCACCCCTAGAACCCTTTTTAAAAATTGGTTTTACATTGGCGATCCTCCAATCTTCAGGAATTACAGATGACTTTAATGAAAGTTCACAGATTACTAATAGCAGGTCTGCAATCTCATATTTCAGTTCTTTCAACACCCTTGGATGTATACCATCTGGCCCAGGTGATTTGCTACTCTTCAGTTTATCTAATAGTTGTAATACATCTTCCCGATGTATGATATTTCCTTCAATTCTTCCGCACCTTTAAATACCACTTCAGTCATGGGTAACATCCCTACATCTTCCTCAGTAAAGACCGAAGCAAAGAATTCATTCAGTCTCTCCGCTATCGCCTTGTCGCCTCTTAGTGCCCCTTTAACCCCTCTATCATCTAATGGACCAACTGACTCTCTCACAGGTTTTTTGCTACGAATGTACTTGAAAAAGTCTTTATTTTGCATTTTTGCTTCCGCAACAAGCTTCTTCTCAAATTCTCCCTTTGCCTGTCTTATCAATGCCTTGCATTTGACTTGCCAGTGCTTGTGCTGTTTCCAGGTTTCGTCGTTCGGCTCTTTTTTCCATTTCCTGACAGGAGATGAGATTGCCTGGTCCTCAGAGAAACTCTGGAAATCTATTCAAAATACTGGATATTTAGGAGGAGGGAGCTCTCACTTCATTACACACACCCAGAATGAAAGTGCAGCTGAGTGTCCTGTTTGCTCTTCTAGGCATCGGTCACATTCAGGGACGTCGCTGCTTATTTCTCGAAAGTGGAGTGGGACATTCTGGGAGAATGGCAGCAGGAGCTATACAAGAAGGTTATCAAGGAGATTCATGGCATTCTGATATCACAAGGTAAATCTGCTCATCTAGCGTCTACCATGTACAGACTCGGTGCGAGATGTGCTTTGCCATTTTGTATCAAGACAGGAAAAATCCCAGGTATCAGGTGCCAGAGACCCCTGAAATTTAGAGCCTGGCTTCTGATTCCATCTCATAACCATCAGGAGGTGCTGTTGCTCTCTGGGAGCCAGTGACAGACACCACTGCTGCAGGCTCTGCAAATGATGCGGCTCAGTGCTGTAAGAGCAGATGTGAACCTTATACTAGAGACTTCATACTGAGACCAACTGGTGTCTGTCTCCCTTTCCTGTGCAAAGACACGTGGCTCTCAAGAGCAGGAGGGAGGATTTACCTCTCAGACTCCTTTCTGAGAACCCCAAGTTCCTACATAAGGCAGTAACCAGATATCAACTGATCCAAAGATATATAACACACACACACACCCCTCCATGCCCTCACACTCACACTACTGCTCCATCAGAACAGGAAACAGATGAAACTCCTCCAAGAGTTCTACAAGTGGAATTTAAAGGCAGTTTTCATATTTCTTATTAACAGGTTATTCAATCGTTAATCCTGATGTCATAGTCCAGATTAAAATGGAAGATGAGAAATATTTCACTCAGCCCTGTGAGTGGGAGGGAAAAGAAAATTTGAATGACCCCACAATGAGTAAGTAAATGTTTTGGATTTTAAGGGTTTTGCATTTTGAGATCACAGGAAATGGAGTTATTTATTTATTTATTTTATTTCTTTCTTTTTCTATACCGCGCTCTTTGGTATCAGCTCGGTTTACAAATAACATCAGCTTTGTTCAGACACAGGTAAACGCCCGTGCTGGACTTACCGAGAACAAGGTCATTCAACTTGTATTAACAGGGGAAACTATATACAAGATCTGGGTAGTTATATACATTCTCTAGAAGGGTTTGAGTGTCCTATCGTGGCATACAGGGTGCGTGCATAGTAGGGAGTTTGGTGTATGTGTCTTGGTGACTGCGGTTAGGTGGTTGTTGTGTGATACCATAATGCTGTAGGAAGAGGTGATGTTTCAGTGCCTTCTTGAACTGAGTAAGGTCCGTAATTGCCCGAATGTCAGGCGGTAGCGCATTCCAATACGAAGGGGCATAGATCATGAAGGCTCTCTTTCTTGTTGCTTGCAGGGATTTTGTAATCTTGCTAGGGATCTTCTTGCTAAGAAGAATCAAACCGCTGCTGATCGCTGGAAGCAGCGGTATATAAATGTGTTCTAAATAAATAAATAAAGGGATACATAGGGTATTGGCTGAGACCAATCTTCTAGTTCTATTTGAGGGAGTGGGAAGAATGAGATCTGAGATGGACGTAGAGGTGAGTCTGTTGATAGCCTTGAAGGTCATTAGTAGGATCTTGAAGATGAGTCTACAGTAGACTGGGAGCCATTGTAGGTGCTTCAAGATTGGTGTTATGTGCTCCCTCATGGAAGCACCGTGTAGTGTTCTGGCAGCAGCATTCATAGCCAGCTGAAGTGGGTACAGCGTGTTTTTCGGTAGACCCCGTAGGATGGCGTTGGCGAAGTCGAAGTGGGGGATGACTAAGGCCTGGAAGATTGTCCTAAAGTCATCTGGTTCCAGGAGGGGGCATAGGTGACGGATTGTCCGGATCTTGAGGTATACTGACTTGACGGTGTTGCCTATATGTGTTTTCATATCCAACTGTTGATCGAGTGTTACGCCCAAGTAGCGGATTGTGTGCTTGCTTTGGAGTTCAGCGCCTTTTACTTTTAGTGTTGCTGGTCCCTGGTAATGAATAGAGCATCTGTTTTCTTGAGATTTATCCTGAGGTTTTGGGATTGAAGCCAGTCAGTTATGGCGTTGAAACAAGCGGTTAACGTTGAGAAATCCGGCTGGTTGGTTGTAAATGGCATGTATAGTAACACATCATCGGCATATATAAGGCATGAGATGCCGAAGGAACAGGCGAGTGTGCAGAGAGGCTGCATATATATGTTGAAGAAAAGCGCTGAGAGTGTGGAACCTTGCGGAACTCCCTGTTTCTGCTGGAATGGTTTCGAGGTCGAAAGCCCTGACCTTACATGCTGCCATCTGTCTGAGAGATAAGATTTACACCATTCGAAGGCTGTGTCTTGGATCCCTTTCTCTGCCAGGCGTGCCAAGAGCAGTTCGTGGTCGACAGAATCGAAGGCTGCTGCGATGTCTAAGAAGATTAGGGCATATCCTCTTTTGGCGTTGTCTATGCTGGTGATTAAGGTGTTGAAGAGTATAATCAGGAGCGTTTCAACACCATGTGCTTCTCTGAATCCATGTTGGCATGGGTCTAATGGGGAGGTGTCGTCAGTATGGTCCTGAATTTGCTGTTGGACGAGTTTTTCGATTATTTTGGCCAATAGTGGGATGCTCGCAATTGGCCTGTATGAGTCCACCTTCTGAGTGTCCACTTTGCAGTTTTTTAGGAGCGGTCTAATTTTGAGTTTGGCTAATAATGGGCAGTGTCTTTATCCAAAACGCCGGGCATGGATCATTTGGTGCTGTAGTGGTGTTGATTGCGTTGATGGTGTCTTCAAAGTTCTCCACTGTTGGTATTGAGAAGGTGGATAGTGGTGATGGGTGCAGTGGGCCTTTCGCAGGGTTAGTTGATGCAATTTTGCCAGTCTTAATTATTTTTGACTGTAAGTAGTCCGCGTATTCTTGTGGATCCAGTATGCATCGTTGTATGGGGGAAGGTTCCTTTGTATGGGTCCTTACTAGGTTGAATAGATCCTTCGGTTTGTTTAGAGAGCGCTGCAGTATCTCGGCATGGTATCGTGTCATTGTCTCAGCTACGTTCGCACGATGCCTCTTCAGGTATGAGTTGTAAGGGTCTAGATCGTCGGTGGTACGTGAGCGACGTCATCTTCTTTCAAGTTTCCTTAAATGTCTGAGGGATAACTGTAGCTCAGGAGAGTACCATGGGGAGAGCTTTCTTTTTCTTGGCATTACATCACCATTTGGTTTGTTAGCAATGGAGTTTAGACTCTTGTTCCAAGCGGAGAGCATTTCCTCGAGCTTTGTCTCTGTAATGTTGAACAGGGTTAAGGTTTTGTTAAGTATCTCTTCCTTGTTGAAGTGACGGAATCTTGTTTTTGGGCTGGCGTTGGTGGTGGGTTGGCAACTTGTTTGAGTCTGCTGGATAGGCAGCCGGAGTTTTATTAGGCTATGGTCAGACCATGGGACTGACAAGAGGGAGATGTCCAGTAGATAGTTCTGGCTTGTGGCTAACAGTGGGGCGAAAATTAAGTCTAGCTTGTTGATTAATATCAAACATTTGTACTTAAAGTCAATTTACTAATTTAGATTTGTCAGATCATCTCTTATGAATCCTTTTAGATATTTTGTTTTTTTTCATCACAGGTCTTCCGATTGTAACATCGGTGTTCTCACTGAGCGTTAAACAAGAGGATGATCTCCCCTTCATGGATCAACCTGACTCAGAGATGACTGAGCAGATCCACCCTCCTGCAACAAGTAAGTATAAAATTCCTCCTGGACGTCTTACTAAGCTCAGCATGTGCCATTTAGGGCTTCAGCAATGGTGGGCTAAGGGGCCGTTGTCCTCTCTCTCCTTCCCACTGTCTGTTTCCATCCTTTCGATGGAGTAGTCTACCTGCGGAGCCGTAGGGGGCAGCTGATGGAGGTGTGAGACCTGTGGGCAGGAGCAGGGCTGAAGCATGTGTGTATGGTTGAAAGGGCTGCTGGGGTTGGGGGCAGTGGAGGGGCTTCTCCATTGTTGCAGGGGGAACATGATTGATGAGCATGATACCATCTGATTTAGCCATGGAGGCATGACCTAAGAACTTTACTGCCCCAGGGGAGGTGAAGTTCAGTTTTTGCAGTGCTTGTGGGTTAAGACATACCATAATAAAGATACATATATCACTCTCCTTAACTCATATAAGGATGCAATTAACAATGCCAAGAAAAATTACCATGCCTCAATACTAAACAATGCAATAAATAGACCCAGAGAACTATTCGCAATAGCTCATAAGCTAACGAATAACACCCACAACTCCAGCAATGAAATTACAGAAATCTCCCCACAGGACCTGGCAAACTACTACATGAACAAAATCACGTCCCACCCCCACTTACCAAAATCTAATCACCTCCCTCAAACCCATTATGCAGATGAATGGACTGACTTCCAACCTCTATCTAACACTGCACTCAAGAACATCATAACAAACATTAATACAACAACCTCACTCCTTGACCCTTGTCCAGTAACATGGATAAAGAATTCTCTACCTATCCTCTCACAATTCATACTCCCCATAATAAATCTTTCGTTAAAAACTGGGTACTTACCCCCAGCACTAAAACATGCACAGATTCGCCCAATCTTAAAGAACTCCACCCTTGACAAAACATCTCCTAAATCCTACAGACCCATATCAAGCATCCCATTTTTAGCTAAATTAATCGAAAAAGCAGTACAAATCCAGACCCAAGAATACATTGATAGCTCAGCCCCCCTGGATGACCAACAGTATGGGTTTCGCCCTCACCACGGGGTGGAGTCACTATTAACAGTTCTTATTGATACCCTTGTAAGAGGTATCGATAATTCAAAACAGGCATTCCTACTCATATTCATTGATATCTCTGCCGCCTTTGACAGTGTTCACCACTCAACAATGATTAATAAACTAACACAAATAGGTATAAAATCCACGGTTCTTAACTGGTTTTCATCATACCTAAGTGACCGAACTCAAACGGTACGAATTGGCAACCTCACCTCAAAAACATACAATCAGGAACTAGGCCTGCCCCAGGGCTCTGCGCTGTCAGCGCTACTATTTAATATTTACTTAAAACACATCTGTCAAATATTTAAAAAATTCAATGTGCACTATCACCTTTACGCGGACGACATAATGATGTATGTCCCATTCACAATACCTAATATTCCTACACTACTTATTAATACCTGCCTCAATGAAATAAACAATTGGCTAAATGAAAACAACTTATTCATTAACCATGCAAAAACCGAAGCCCTAATAGTAACCAAAAACACAACATTCATTCCCCCATCACACATCACACTGCAAAATAACGATATCAATATAAAAACTGAAATACGCTACCTAGGAGTAATACTAGACAAACACCTCAGTATGGACACACAAATAAGAAATATAACAAAAAAAGTCTATTTTAAACTAAAAGTCTTAAAACAACTCCGCCCCCTAATGCATCTACAGGATTTTCAACGTATAATACAAGCCATAATAACGCCCCATTTTGACTTTGCGAACTTAACCCTACTAGGCATAACAAAACAAAATCTAAAAAAACTCCAACTGGCACAAAACGCAGCAGCAAGGACTATCATGAATGCTCCACCATTCCAACACATAACACCTATTTTAGAGAATCTACACTGGCTCCCGATTCAATGCCGGATACACTATAAAACTCTTTTAACTACTTACAAAGTCTTGAACAACACAGCACCTCTTACTCTAAACAACCTCATTAACAAAGAACCCAATCATAATCTCCAAAGGCGAGACCAACTAAACAAACTTATAACACCAAAGGAATTTATAAAGGCCAAAAAATCAACAAACAAGAAAGCATTCTCTCATGCTGCCCCTATAATCTGGAACAACACTCCATCGGAATTAAGATCCTTACCTCAAATCATGGAGTACAGGAAAAAACTCAAAACTCACTTATTCTCAACATACTACGGATCCTTGTTGAACTCACCTATTCAACAGGAAAAAGGATAGCTTCACCAGCTGACTTATCCCATCTTTGAACTGGAATAAATGAGAAAACCCCAAACCGACGATCTCAAAAACATACATACCTGTACATAGTTAATATTTGGTTTCTTTGTATATAGTTAACAAACCGTTAATTGTAAAATTAAATTTCTTTGTAGTTTCGCAATGTTATCTGTAAAAGCAGCTTTGCCTGTTTACTGTTGTTCCATGTAAACCGCAACTGATCAATGGAAGATGCGGTATATAAAAACTCGCTAATTAAATTAAATTAATACCACAGTAGATAATATAATTTATGGTAATGCATTTTAATATTAATGAGCTGACTGAGATGATTAGGCATGCAATACATATCATTAGCAGGCCTTAAGGGTTTGCGTGCGGGTGTTCAAAGGCTCACTGATGCGCAGTGATGCTTTTAGGCAGGGCTGAGTCTGCTCTGGCAGAGGTAAGGTGGGCAACAGCTTGCAAATGTTTAAAAGTTCACTGCATTGCTCTGGTCGGCTGCTGTTGCCCCCACCCCCTCCAAATGGTGCTGCTGTAGGCAGACGGCTGTGCCCAGTCTTGATCGGAGAACAGGTTGAAGAGAATATTTGAAGAATCAGGAAAGCTTCCTTTAGCACATTAGCAAGGAAATGCTTATAAAATTACAGTTGTGGTCAGCATTATTGGCGCCCTTGCAGTTCAACCCCATAACCATAACCATCATTTCAACAAGGGTCTCTCATGAGGGACCTTGTCAAAGGCTTCTTAAATATGATAAAAGTGATCCTGCTGATACAGTGTATCTACCTGTTTATTCACACCTTTAAACATGTAAGAGAATAGTGAGACAAAACTTTCCTTGGCTAAATCCATTTTGGCTTTCTGCCATTAATTTCATTTTTTATATTGGTGTGTACCATTTTGTCCGGTACTGACGTCAGGCTCACTGGTCTGTAATTTCCCAGATCACCCCTGGAAACCTTTTTAAAAATTGGCATTACATTGGCCACTCTCCAATCCTCAGATACTACAGATGATTGTAATGATAGTTCACAGATTATTACTAGTAGGTCTGCAATCTCATATTTTAGTTTTTTTGACATCCTAGGATGTATGCCATCTGGTCTAGGTGATTTGCTGCTCTTTAGTCTATCAAATAACTGTATTACATCTTCCTTATTTATGGAGATTTGACCCAGTTCCTCTGATACATCACCTTTAAATATCATTTCTGCCATGAGTTAGTTTCCTACAGCTTGTCTCTTGCTATGGCCTTGTCTTCTCTTAGTGCCTCTTTTACCCCCCACCCCCATCATCTAATGGTCCTCATCTTTCTCACAGGTATTTTGCTATGATTGTACTTGAAAACATTCTTATTATGCGCTTTTACTTCCACGGCAAACTTCTTTTCACATTTTCTCTTTGCCTGCCTTATCAGTGTCTTGAATTTAACTTATTTACAGCTTCTTGGCATAATGGCGGCATCAGTTGAGATATGGCCTCATATGGGCTTGCGCCCATAGCACTATCAGAGGTCCTGACTGTCTCGGTGGTTTCCGAGCTGTCAGAATTTCAAAATCAGGCATCACCTCCAGCTGCAGGTAGTGGCAGCAGGCATAGTATCTGAGGAAGGATATACCATGGGATGATCACTTGTGGCTTCTCCTGTTGATGGATGCCAGCCTGACTGACTGGGGGCCACATTGCCAAAATTGAACAGCTTAGCGTCAGTGGAGCTGCAGGGAGGTAGCATGGCCCATTACCTGTCTCGAGGCGAGGGCTATTCAGCTAACCCTTTTGTGCTTTCAGCCCCTACTCAGGGGTAGAGCAGTCCAGGTGTACTCGGGTAGTGCCATGGTGGTGGTATATGTCAGTCAACAAGGTTGCACGAAGAGTGCCATAGTGACCCTGGAGATGACTCTCTTGTTTTCCCGAGCTGAAAGAAATCTCCAAGCTCAGTCAAAACAACACATCACCAGGACAGACAACGTCAGCACTCCCTCAATTCCACGGAATGGGAGTTAAATCAGGAGGTGTTTCAGCAGAATCTGTGCCTCTGGGGCTGCCCAGAAATGAGCCCAATGGTGACCTATCCAGTGCCAAAGCATGCCAGTTCTTCAGTTGCCTCAGGGAAGCAGGCTCCGAGGGTGTCGACACCCTAGTTCAGTCATAGACAAATCACTGCCTGCTTTGTGTTTCCTCCGTGGCCCCTCGGTTGTGTGGTTCGATGCATAGAGCAGCATCCAGGCTGGATTCCTCTGGTGGCGCTGGATTGGCCACGGAGCCCATGGTTCAGGGACTCGATGCAGCTCCTGCAGGAGCCCCCTCTGTGACTGCCCCAAACTGGGACCTGTTATGCTAAGGGTCGATTCTTTTGTTTGACCCGGCTCCCTTATCACTTACAGTTTGGCTCTTGATAGGCATTGCGTGACACGTAAAGGCTACGCTCTTCTGGTGCTTTCCACTCTTTTGAAGGCCTGTGTGCACATCTGGTGTCTTTTCTAGTATTGTTTTCCACACGCATCAGATTGAATTTGAGATGGCAGGTTCTCTGTCCCTACTTGCCTTCCTTTAGGACAGTTTGGATAAAATCTTCCCCTTAGTTCCCTGAATATTCAGGTTGCAGTTTTGTCCTGTTGCACAGGACCAGTGGCAGGATGGTCCATAGCCTTGCACCCAGATGTTTCCTGTTTACTTCAAGGGGTTCAGTACTTGCGTCCTCATCTGTGTCAGTTGTTCCCTCCTGGGATCTCTGACTGGTGCTCTCGGACTTGATGTCAGAGCCCTTTGACCCCTTGAAGCAGGCTGTGCTTAAGGATCTGACTCTTAAGGTTGTCTCCTGGTCGCAATCTGCTTGGTGAGACGTATTTTATAGCTTCAGGCATTATCATGCAGGGACCTGTACTTACGCTTCTCAGAGGCGGCCATATGCATTTGGCCTGTTTCCTCCTTTTTGGCCGACACGATAGCTTCTTTCCACGAGAAGCAAGTGGTTTGTTTGCCCTCCTTTTCTAAGGAGCAGTGCCATGGGAAGGACAGGGATCTTCACTTTGAGGATGTCCAGAGTCCAGAAGGTGCTTCTCTGGTACTTGAAGGTTACTAACTCTTTCCGTAAGTGTGACCATCTATTTGTGCCATTTATGGGACTGCGTAAAGGTGATGCAGCTGCGAAATCTATTTTAGGGTGCTGGATCAAGGAGGCCATTGCATCTGCGTATCTCTTACAGAGCTAGCCAGTTCTGGATGGATTTAAAGTGACATAAGATATGTCATTGGTATTTCCCATATAGTTTCAAATGAATGCATCCCCGTATTGGTTGGGAACTGATTCCAAGCCATTTTCCACTGACAGCCCTACAGATTTGTTGTATAAATGCCTCTGCTAATATGGTAGAAACTGTTAAAGGAAATGTGAATTCTTATGTACAATATAGAAATTAAGTTAACCTCTAAACTGCACCAATTCTTTAATAGCAATTATGCTAACTTGCTGCACAAAATTTTCTAAATACTGGAAGGGTGTTGAGGTTTAACCACTTCTTGACTGGGGTGAGTTGATGTTGTAAAAATGATGATTTTTTACCAAAGTTCTTATATTTGCTTTCCATGTCACAAATATTTGTTCCAGCTGCTACATTTTGTATATTGTTGGAGAACACGAAACCAGGCAGAGTGTGCTGGGAAGTTTTGACATGACCACGCTCAGGGGATGGGATTGGAGCTCCTGATCTCATGCAGTATTTTCAAACTGAACAATTAAAGGCAGTACTAGAGTGAAACACTAATCAGCTCAAGCAGTGGGCAGCACTTATGGGAGTTGCCTTGGATTGCTGAGCAAAGAGCGAAGGTAACTGTGATTGAAACAGACGATTGCGCTGTGGAGGGTATCTAAGAAGCATTTGATAGAAGTAAAGAATTTATTTTATACCTCCCAATTAAATATACAATAGAATTTAAGCCTGGCAAGGTTGGATAAGGCTTTCACTTTTTAGGAAGGGCTGGGGCTTAAAACACTAGGCTGGTTTACTGAAGAGGGCTGAGTTCTGGAGTAGGAGTTACTGCGAGACAAATAGCGGCTCCCGTGTCCTCTACGGGTCCGGCGGGTGTTGAAGTGGTGGCTGATCCCTACGTCCCTGCGAGCGGGAATGCCCTTGGAGCAGCCAGTGTGGATTCCGTTCCTCACGGATGCCTGCCTAGCGGGCTGGGGAGTGCATTGAGGGACGGCGTTTGCGCAGGGACATTGGTCGGCGGAGGAGAGCGTCTGGTCGATGAATCGTCTGGAGCTGCGAGCGGTGTTTCTCGCCATAAACAGTTTTGAGTCGCTGGTAACGCATCGTGCGGTGCGAGTACTATCGGACAATGCGGCGACCGTGGCATACATAAATCGCCAGGGCGGTACCGGCAGCGCAGCCATGGAAGAGGAGGCAGAGGGTCTGTTCTCCTGGATAGAGGCGCATCTCCTAGCAATCTCAGCGGCGCACATCGCCGGAAAGGACAATGTGACAGCTGATTTTCTCAGCAGAGTACGAGTGGATGCGGGCGAATGGGAGCTGCATCCCGATGTGTTCACGCAGTTGGTTCTCCGGTGGGAAACGCCGGTCATGGACTTGATGGCCACCTTCCAGTCTGCAAAAGCGAGCCGATTTTTCAGCAGGCGGCGGGAGCCCATGTCGGAGGGCATAGATGCCTTCATTCAACCGTGGCCGTTGACGGGTCTTCTAACCAATAAATGCATTCACTCTGCCATCCCTCATAACCTCTCTCCTTACGCTCCTCCTCGTGAACTTTGCCCCTCCTCTCTTTCCTTCTCTCTATGCCCTTTTCCTCTAATGCTAACTCCAGACTTCGTTCCTTTCAGCTTGCTGCTCCTTATGCCTGGGACAAGCTTCTTCTGTCCTTACGTTATCTCATCTCGCTCCCTTTTCAAATCTGTGCTAAAGGCTTACCTCTTTGAGGGCACCTTTGGATCCTAATCTTTGTTTCCGTTGTGTCTTCTCTCCCTATTGGATGCTTATTTCTCTTGTATTGTATTGTATTAATTAGGGGCTGTCTTCTATGTGTTTGTTCAGCACTGTGTACGCCTTGTAGCGCTTCATAAATGATTAGTAGTAGTAGTAGTAGTGGCCTCAGCTGTTTGGTCCTCAGGGATTGGTAGATCGGGTCTGCTGCTATGTCTATCGAGTCTATGGTGGAAAACCAGGCTTCCAAAAATTCTCTTTCTCTTTTTGTTTGTGCTTGTGCTATCATTTCAGAGGGTAGGGCTAAATGGCCAATTTTCCCAATGGAGAAAGGTGAATAGTGGTGTATCCCAGGGATCTGTGCTGGGTCAGCTGCTTTTTGACATATTCATAAATGACCTGGAAAGTGGAATAACGAGTGAGGTTATCAAATTTGCAGATGACGCAAAACTATTTAACGTTGTTAAAACCCAAGAGGATTGTGGAAAATTGCAAGAGGATCATGATAAATTGGAAGACTGGGCATCAAAATGGCAGATGAAATTTAATGTGGACAAGTGCAAAGTTATGCACCTAGGGAAGAACAACCCAAACTATGGTTACACGATGCAAGGTTCCACATTAGGAACCACCACCCAGGAAAAAGATTTAGGCGTCATTGTGGATACCATGTTAAAACCCTCGGCCCAGTGTGCAGCGGTGGCCAAGAGAGCAAATAGAATGCTAGGTATGATAAGGAAAGGAATGGAAAATAAAACAAAAGATATTATAATGCCTCTATATCGTTCCATGGTGAGACCGCACCTTAAATATTGTGTGCAATTCTGGTCGCCGAATCTTAAAAAGGATATAGCGATTTTAGAAAAGGTTCAGAGAAGAGCCACAAAAATGGTAAAGGGGATGGAAGGATACTCCTATGAAGAAAGGCTAAAAAGGTTAGGGCTCTTTAACCTAGAAAAGAGGCGGCTGAGGGGAGATATGATAGAAGTCTATAAATTAATGAACGGAGTGGAACGGGTAAACGTAGATCGATTGTTTACCTTATCAGAACAGGATACTGGGCTTGATGGACCTTGGTCTGACCCAGTATGGGATATCTTATGTTCTTATGTTCTTATGACACCCATTTAAGACTAATAAGAGAAGATATTTTTTTACTCAATGAGTTTTCAAACTCTGAAAGTTGTTACTGAAGAATTTAGTAGTGTAGCTGGGTTTAAAAAAGGTTTGGACAGTTTCCTGGAGGAAACGTTCATAGAGTATGTGACCCAGAAAACCCACTGCTTATCCCGGGACAAGCACTGTGGAACCTATCTACCTTTTTGGGAACCTTCCAGGTACTTGTGACCTTGATTGGCCACTGTTGGAAATAGTATACTGGGCTTGATGGACCTTTGGTCTGACCCAGTACAGCATTTCTTCAGTTCTTATGTTCTTATTCTCAAATTGAAGACTTTACTGCATACTCGAATGAGACATTTCTGAAGAGTCGGGATATTATGAGAAGTAGGCTAAGGAAAATTATATTGTGTAGGCCTGAGTCATATTGTTGTATTGTGTGTTTCTGATTCTAAAGGAAAATTTGTATTTTTGGAGGGGGTGCCGGATCATAACAGTGTCGGCTGGTAGACTAGGGGGAAGGTTAATGTCTGTTGGAGATTAGTCATCAAATGACTATTATACATTGCATATAAAAATAAAAAAAATCTCCAAAGCTTAGCTAGTCCTAATAATGGACAGATTACTAATGTAATTAGATCAGTATTTAGCAAATTAAAGCTAATTTGTCAGTTGGAAGCATTTTTAGAGGAAAAAAGAGCTACTTATGAGGGGCCTTTTACTAAAAGGCACTAGCTATCGGCGTTTGTTCTGCTGTGCACTGAAGGCGTTCTGGGATGTGCATTGACAGCACGGGGTCATGACATTTAGTGAGGCGGGATTTCCATGACATGCTAGAGGAGCTAGTGTGCAAGTTGTGGTGTGCAGAGAGCTGCTTGCTATCAGTGTGCCTGTGCTCACTGCTCATGGCATGTTAGGGGAGCTAGTGTGCAGGTCAGGGGTGGGGAGGGCTCCTTGCAGTCAGCATGCTTGTGCTAGCTGGGAGATTTCCATTTAGCGTGGGTGCAATTACAGCCACCGGAGGCAGCATGTGTTAGGTGACAGCGCTACACATTAACTGACAGGAACATGCTTCCCGCGCCCCCGACAGTTAATGCTGTGTTGTTGCACCTAATTCGCCATGGTTTTGGCGCTATTGGCAAATTAGGTCGTAGAGCACTTTAACAAACGGGCCCCATGGTTGCTCAAACTCTTTGGTTTATTGTACTTTATCATATTTGCAGTTAGCAGGAAGATAAGAAAATAAGATATGCCATACTGGGTCAGACCAAGGTCCATCAAGCCCAGTATCCTGTTTCCAACAGTGGCCAATCTAGGTCATATGTACCTAGCAGTTTCTCCAAAAGACACAGGTTCCACAATGCTTGTACTGAGTCAAGCATTGATATCCTGGGTCCCTCCTTAATAATGGTTTATGGACCTTTCCTCCAGGAACTTGTCCAAACCTTTTTTAAACCCAGCTATACTAACAGCCTTTACTACATTCTCCGGTAACAAATTCCAGAGTTTGATTACACGTTGAGTGAAAAAATATTTTCTTTTATTAGTCTTAAATAGTTTACCCGGTAGCTTCACTGCATGTCCCCTAGTCTTTCTATATTCTGATAACGTAAACAATCGATGGTTGAAAGATTACAGATGACACAATTTGCAATAGGAAAATTCTTGTTAGGAGATAGGAAATATGAGAAGGGTTGTCCATTGTTGAGGAGATCACATTGGTTACTCATTCAAGAGCGTTGTATCTTTAAGCTGGTGGTTTTATTATTTAAGGTGATGAGAAATTCTTGTTGTTGTTAAGTGCCGTCGAGTCAGAGTCGACTCATGGCGACCCTCTGGGTAGCTATCCTAAATTGTGTTCGGTCTTCAGTCAGGCGGCTCATTGTTGACAGACTGGTACCCATAGCTGCTGTTATTGTATCGATCCATCTCATTGCTGGCCTTCCTCTTTTGCGTTGACCTTCTATCTTGCAAGCATGATGTCTTTCTCTAATGATCTCTCTCTTCGCATGATGTGTCCAAAGTATGAAATTCGAAGTTTTGTCATCTGAGCTTCTAAAGAAAGCTTAGTTTTGATCTCCTCTAGTACCGACTGGTTTGTTCTTCTGGCAGTCCCTGGTATACACAGTATTCGCCACCAGCAGCATAATTCAAAGGCATCAATTTTCTTCCTGTCTGTCTTTTTCACTGTCCAACTTTCACATCCATATGATGTTATTGAAAATACCATGGCTTGAACAAGTCGAATCTTTGTATGGAGAGAGAGATCTCTGCTCTTGAGAATCTTATCTAGGTCTTTCATAGCCATTCTGCCAAGAGCAATGCGTCGTTTGATTTCTTGACTGCTTGTTGCTTCTTTATTGATAGTTGATCCAAGTAGGTTTAAGTTGTTCACAATTTCAATTTCTTCTCCTTCAATGATGAACCTGTTGATTATGCCAGTTGTCATGATCTTTGTCTTCTTTACATTAAGGTGCAGGCCCATTTTGAGACTATGTTCTTTGATTGTGAGAAGCAAATGTTTCAGATCATCTTCACTTTCAGCCAGTAATGTGGTCTCATCAGCATAGCGAAGGTTGTTGATGAGTCTTCCACCAATCTTCACACCTCTGTTGTCTTCATACAATCCTGCTTCTCTTATGATTTGTTCTGCATATAAATTAAACAGGTAGGGGGAAAGTATGCAGCCTTGTCTTACACCTTTGCTTATTTTAAACCATTCTGTTTCTCCTTGTTCCGTTCGAACTGTTGCTTCTTGATCAATGTACAGATTGCGCAGGAGAACGATCAGGTGTTCTGGTATACCCACCTTCTTAATGTGGCCCAAAGTTTCTCATGGTTTACACAGTCAAAAGCCTTGCTATAGTCGATAAAGCACAAATAGATATCCTTTTAGTATTCTTTAGTCTTTTCAAGGATCCATCTCACATCCGCAATGATGTCTCTTGTTCCTCGCCCTTTCCTGAACCCTGCTTGCACTTAAGGTAGTTCTTGTTCCAGGTATGGTTGTAGTCTCTTTTGAATAATCTTCAGTAGAATCTTGCTGGCATGTGGGATCAGAGCGATTGTTCGATAATTTCCACAGTCAGTTGGATCACCTTTCTTTAGTATTGGTATAAACACAGATCTTTTCCAGTCAGTTGGCCATGAAGTTGTCTTCCATATTTCTTGGCAGAGCCTTGTAAGTATGGTAACAGCTTCATCAGATTGCTGCAATACTTCTATAGGAATGCCATCAATGCCTGGTGCTTTGTTCTTTGATAAGGCTTTCAATGCTGCTTCAACTTCTTCTTTCAACACCAGTGGTTCCCGATCATAAGGTACAGGTTGAAACGGTCCACTTGATCTTTATCATATAAAAACTCTGTATATTCCTTCCACCTTTTCTTGATCTTCTCAGCATCATTCAAATAGAACCTTGAGCATCTTGTAAAATTCCAATTCGAGGATGGAACTTTTTCTTTAACTCTCGTAGCTTTAGGAAAGCCAATCTTGTTCTTCCTCTAATAGTTTCTGCTTCTATTTCCTTGCATGCGTCATTGTAGTACTTTTCCTTGTCCTGTCTTGCTGCACATTGGAAATCTCTGTTGAGTTCTGCGATTCTCTCTCTTTCTCCTCTGGCTTTAGCTTCTCTGCGTTTCTGGGCAATTTTCAGAGTTTCTTCCGTCATCCATTTTGGCCATTTTTGCTTTTTCACCTTTTGTAGAGACTTCTCGCTTTCTTCCAACACAACCTTCTTGATGTCATTCCATAACTCTTCCGGAGCTCTGTCATTTGTATCTAAAGCAGCAAATCGATTTTGCAGGCAGTTTTAAATTCCAGTGGTATATTCTCAAGGTCATATTTTGCTGCATTCATGAGTGGTTTGCTCTTTTTCAACTTTAGCTTGAGTTTGCATTCTAGTAGTTGATGATCTATACCACAGTCAGCTCCAGGTTTTGTCTTTGTTGATGTTATAGAGCTTTTCTATCGTTGACTTCCACAGATGTTGTCAATTTGATTTTTATACAATCCATTAGGTGAAGTCCATGTGTACAGTCGCCGCTTGTGTTGCTGGAAGAAGGTGTTTGAGATGAATAAATCATTGGTCTTGCAGAATTCTAGCAGTCTTTCTCCAGCTTCATTTCTGTTGCCAAGTCCATATTTTCCAACTACTTTGCCTTCTTCTTTGTTGCCAACATTTGCGTTCCAGTCACCCATGACTATCAGGATATCCTGTTTGCATGTTCTGTCAATTTCAGCTTGTACTTGTTCATAGAACTCTTCAATTTCATTCTCTTCTGCAGCTGTTGTTGGGGCATATACTTGAATTATAGTTATGTTGATAGGCAATCCTCATAGACGAATAGAGATTAAGCGTTCGCTGACTGCATTGTATTTCATTACAGTTCTTGCAAGTTTCTTCTTTATTATAAATTGTGGTGAAGAATGCCCTCCAGAGGAAATGGAGATTGAAGAAAATCCTGAAAGGCGAAAGGATTTACACAGGATTTTCAATCCTAGAAGGAAAAAAACACACTGCTCTCCTGAGCTGAGAACAGACACCAGCCCAGGGGAGGAGTTAAGCAATGCTGATTGGGCACACCTGGGGGTTGGACAAGGTGTGCCGGGAAAAGAAACCCTTTTTAAAGCATTGAACAAAGCTGCTAAGCAGATGACGTGGGAGAGCGGGTCAAGGAGTGAGTCTGAGACCAGGAAGCAGTTTGGCTGTACGAGTGAGTCTAGAAGCAGCAGAGGGTCTGCAAGGAATTCTAACGGTGCTGTTAAGAGGAGTCCTGTGAGGAACAAATGGAGCCACGTTTTAGAATCCTGGGAAAGGACAGAACCCTGGAATAGAAAGCCTCAAAGGCAGGCACACGCTGAAGAAAACTCATTCTACAAGATAGAGCCTGGACCTGGAAAGCCCAGAAAAACCCACACCTGGAAAGTTTTTGAGCTACTAAAGAGGAGAGGAGCCTGGCGGAAAGAAGGCAGTTCTGATACAAGCCAAGATAGAGAAGGTAAAGCACAACTTCCTATTTTTAGGGCTCTCTTGAAGGAACCTGATCATTACCCTGAACTGTTTAAGCCGAGGGCTGCAGAGGGAACCGTTAGTGACGGGGAGAAGGGCACAGTGTTTGCTGACAACTGCCAATCTGATAATAAGCAGGCTGAATTGCTCTTCCAAGAATTTAAACAGTTTCTAGAACTGAAAGCAGGAAAACAGCAAAAGCTTAATGAAGATAGTAGTTCTGTTAAGTCAGAGGATTTGATGCAGGTAGAAGATGATTTACCTACCGTAAGCTCTGACCTTTGTAGCATGGACTGCTCTGTATGCTAAAAAGAATAGCAGTATAAAAGAAGCTTGGCAAGTGTTGTATGAAAGGAATACAAACATTGCTGTTTCTGCTGCCTGTGCCTGAAGAGTTAATTATTTGCACCTGTCTTCTGAACCCACTCTGTGAGCAGAACAGTTGGTATTTTGAGGCTGCAATGTGCATAAGCTACCACACGAGGCAGAGCTGAGTTAAGCTCCTCTATAGATGAAAAGCTGAAGTTAAAGCTAATTCTATTTTGGTTGACCTAAGTTCCTGATTTTTTCTGTTCCTCTTAAAAGTGCACCCTTTACATATATGTATTTGAATTTTGATGCGCTGGAGAAACATCCCCATTACAAATAAATATTTCTTGCAAAGCCTTACCATCTTTGTCGCAACTACACTTTATTCCTGAGGGAAAAGAGAGTGAACTACAATTCCCAACATCCATAGGGAACAAGTTTGCTTCTACTCCCAAAGGACATTAAGGCCACTCCTGCCTGTTAGCTCCAGGGCGCAGGCAGGGGCGTCGCAAAATGCAACACCATTTCTTCTTTGTCTTTCATTTCCAGCATAGTAGACCATGTGATCATCTGATGCAAAGTGCTCGATGCCAGTCCATTTCAGTTCACTGACACCCAACAGATCAAGTTGTGCACGTTCCATTTCATTCTTGACCACCTCCAACTTCCCTTGGTTCATGCTTCGTACGTTCCATGTTCCAATGCGTAAGACATCTTTACAGCTTCTGACACTCATTTCATGCGCAGCTACATCAGCAGTCAGACTTCCCGAGGGCTTTGATCCAACCACATCATAAATGCTGGCTTTACTCTGAAAAGTCTTCAGCTCTTCCCCAGTAGCTAGTTGAGTGCCTTCCGACCTGGGGGTCTCATCTTCCAGCACCATAGCACAATTTATTTTTTTGTAACTATCCATTGGGTTTTCATGGCAAGATACAGAAGTAGATTGCCGGGCCTTACTTCCGCGCAGTTTAAGTTTGGTGTTGTTGCCGTTGTCACAGAAATCCTCCGCTGTCAACACTATCCCATTCTGCTGCTGCCCAGATGGGTGGTTTGTCTTGGTCTGGCACCTCAGCTGAGACCTGTCCATCTTGGGAGACCCTGCCAGTAGTTAAACTACCGATAGTTTAGCTCTCAGCATCACTGATGCACGCAAGCCCTCACAGCACGACAAGCTGCAAACCAAGTGAGAGGAGAAATTCTAGACCTTTGTAAAGACTGACTGAAGACCGAACACACTTTAGGACAAGAATCCAGAGAGCCGCTATGAGTCGACAACGACTCAACGGCATTTAACAACAACAACAACAACAATTTACAAAGAGAAATTCTAGACCTTTGTAAATTGTTGTTGTTGTTAAATGCCGTTGAGTCGTTGTCGACTCATAGCGGCTCTCTGGATTCTTGTCCTAAAGTGTGTTCGGACTTCAGTCAGCTGGTTCATTGTTGATACAATAACAGCAGCTACAGCTGTCATGCTATTGATCCATCTCATTTCTGGCCGCCTTCTCTTGCATTGACCTTCTACTTGGCCAAGCATGATGTCTTTTTCTAATGATCTCTCTCTTTGCATGATGTATCCAAAGTATGAAAGTCAAAGTCTTGTCATCTGAGCTTCTAAGGAAGCTTAGGTTTGATCTGCTCTAATTCTGACTGGTTTGTTCTTCGGGCAGTCCATGGTATACACAGTATTTGTCCCCAGCACCATTATATACTTAAAAGATCATCATCACAGGGTAATATTTTGGGAGGTTCCAAGAATTTCAATTATTAGGAGGAAGGCTTGGCGAAAAAATAGCTTTTAGGGTCTCATTTACTAAAGCTCACTAGCTGGTTAATGAGCATGGCAACAAGGTGTTGGGAGCCCTAATGTGCTAAACGGGTCTACAGCCACATGCTAAAATGCTTATTAATCGATTATCGCAGGATGGGGCAAGGAATGGGCAGAAAGTAAGTTTGGAAAGTGCATTACTGTGAGAGTCCAGGCTATTGCCATGCACTCTGCAGCAACACGGCTAATAACGTGAGTGTACCTAACAGCCCACTGAAGCAGAACGCATGTTAGGCGAACCTGTTGTACGTTAGGTGCCGGGAACATGCTCATCATGCCCTCACCAGCTAACTTGGAGGCTTCGCAATTAACATGTTTATTTGGCGCATTAATTGCAGATCTTCAGTGGGCTTTAGAAACATGATGGCAGAAAAATACCATACGGCCTGTCTTGTCTGCCCTTCTATTATCAACTACTGTAGTCTCTTCTTTTTCTTTAGAGATCTTCTGTGTTGGTCCCATGCTTTCTTGAATTCAGATACTGTCCTCATCTCTACGACCTCCACTGGGAGACAGTTCCATGCATTTACCACTCTTCCCGTAAAGCAATATTTCCGCATATTACTCCTGAGTCTAGCCTCTTTCACATTCATCCTATGCCTCCTCGTTACTGAGCTTTCTTTCAATTGAAAGAGGCTCTTCTCTTGTGCATTTATGCCACGGAGGTATTTAAACATCTCTATCATATCTCCTTTCTCTTGCCTTTCCTCCAAAGTATACATACTGAAACCTTTAAGTGTTTCTCTGTATGCCCCACAACAAAGCCCACTGACCCCTTTACTAAAAGGTGCCCTAGTGTAGTTGGTCAGAGCACTGGAATGGTCCACCCATATTCCTTCATGCTGAGAGGAATCTGTTGGAAAGTCCGAAAAGGAGAGCCCAGTAAACACAGCCACTAAGCCAATATCCACAGAAAAGAGGACAGGGTGAAGAGAGCACTACAAATATAAGCACATTCCACTTTGCACGGTTCATGGAGGACAGAACACCTGACGCAGGGTCTTGAGAGTTTGACAGACCCGAAACGCGGTGCTGCGTCGTGTTTGCATCTGTCTGAAGAAGTCTGTGCTTGCATTTGTTCAAGAAGTCTTTCAAGATGGAATGGCTGGAATTTTTGATTGTCGGTCATACACCTAAGTACCTATTCTCATTTTACTACAAAAATGTTTGATGAAAATAGACAATTTGACGAGGAGTCATCCTCTCTGTGATGAATTTGTTAGTTCGCATATTTGTAGTGCTCTTTTTATCTGGTCCTCTTTTCTGTGGAGAGAAAGCTGTTGACTTGTAGGAGAGGGATGAAGACATTTTTATTCCCTATGGATGATTAAGTGAATTATTTTAAATCTAATTTGTTATGAAGGAGAATATTGTGTTTTTCTGTCTCTTCTATACTTTTTTGTATTCTTCACAACCATTCATATTGTAAATCATTTTGAATGACATATGTACAAAAATGGTATAAACATTTTTATAAATAAATAAATGTAATAATAGCACCGGGATTAGGCCTTGGACTGGCTGCTGACACCAAGGGCTCTTCCTGCGGCATTCAGAACTCACCAAGGCCTGCAGCAAACTCTTTCAGCTTCCCTTCTGCTATTCACAGATCTCCGACTTCCATCTTCCTGCTGACCCTCAAGAGCCCAAACTCAAAGCAAAACTAACTACAACAGTGGGGGTCCCCCAGGGGTCCATGAGCACCATCACTGGCTCATGGGCATAGGAATGACAGGCATTGATCTAAGTGGTGAATTAAATGAAACAATTGTGTGTTCAGCCTGGTTAATCAATATGTTTCAAACCCAGCAAGTCTCCAGCAGTACAAATGCTCTCAGTAGGAAGTTCCTTTGGGGCATTTTGTGCCATTGTTGCTTTTTCCTCCTTTCCTTGCTAAGAAGTTTGTCTTGGGAATAATCTAGCTGGGGCTTGAGACATCTCCCATCCTCTCTCATAGAATCATAATGAGTTAGATTTCCCATGAGCGGTACCAGGTAGAATCTAGTTTCTGATCTATGGCAGTTGAATGCAAAAGAATACATTACTATGTATCAAAACTGGTTGCTGATGGCAGAAAGTTTCATTGTGTTTATGCATTAGCAGCATCCACAACAGACTAGATTGTAGGAATGGAGTTGCCGACCTCAGTATTAAGATGATCTGGGTACTGCTGGAATGGATTTCTGATGATGATCAGGAAGACAGCACCCTTCTTTTTTTCGCTCTGCACTGGTGGCAGTGTCTATGAAAACAGCACAACTCTGAGCTCACTTGCACTGATAAGACAGGCTCTGGTGTAACTTTTCTAAACATACTGAATTATCTTTTCTCACTCCAGGCTTCCCCAATGTCAAACCTGACCTTTTAATCCAATTTGAGCAAGAAGGATTCAGGACCAAGCCCCAGGAATCTGAGGAAAGAGGAAACCTGCTCAACACTGGCAGATATGAGGAACTACATGAAACAGGTAGTGTAGATGGATTAACGTTAGTGATGAGCTGATGAAAACATATATTACAGGAAAGACGCCTCCTCTGGGCCAGACAAACGGAGAATGAGGTGTTAGAGTCACAGTCCCTGACTTCTAAGCTTTGTTGTGTGAATAAACACAGGTACACTACCAAAAAACTGCCTCCAGTTTTGCAACTGATTCCTATAGATTTTGGGGTGCTGAATCCAGGAAAAATAGCCAAAATGTTCCATCACGTCACGTTTTCTTGCAAAATTAGATTTCTTACCCATATAAGGAATGTTCACATAATTTCTTTTTAGCCGACTACAGTTTATTTTCTTGGCCCAAAATAGAGGTTGTAATGGTTAACTAACTAGAAACACTCCCTCATGATATTTTAGAGTGTTTTGTATTCATTTTATACATTAACAGGACAATTGGGAGGCGGGGGGCTAAATCCAGTACTCGCGCTGGCGCATGTTCTTTCCTGTTCGCCTCGCCTCGTTCGCTCGCTCAAACACGGTGGTTGCGACATGAACGTTCCTGTCAAATTTCAGTTTCTTGCAAATTCATTATTACCTTTTGTTTGCTCAGTCGTAATCCAGCTTTATTCCAAAGTGGTTCACTACAGTTGTAGTTTGCAGTGCTGTGTATTTGTGATGGCTCACAGAGCCAGAGGTTGCATCAACTCTCCGGACAGTTTTTGTTTTATTTGTGGGGAATATACCGTGAAAAATCGGCAGAGGAACATTTCTGCATTTATTTAAAAAGTATATTTCGCCTATTTCGGTTTGAAGTTAGGCGATCAAGACAAACCGTGGGCTCCTCACAAAGTGTGCAAGACATGTGAGGAAGATCTACGCTTATGGATGAAAGGTAAAAAACAAGCATTTCGTTTCGGAATACCTATGATGTGGCGTGAACAAAGAGACCACAGCAGTGACTGCTATTTTTGCTCTTGCATTGTGAAGGGATACAACTTAAAAAATAAGAACGTAATAAGTTACCCCAACCTTCCCTCAGCAATTAGGCCTATGCCTCATAGCAACGAGGTACCTGTGCCTGAACCACCAAAATCTTTGGATCATATTTGTGTGGACGGTTCTGATCATGATGAGACTCATCAGATGGCTTTTCCCGATGAGTCCAATACTTCCGAGTTTGAAACTGAACCAGATCCGAAACCTGAACTTTTCTCTCAAGCTGAATTGAATGATTTAGTCCGGGATTTAGGACTCCCAAAAGATGCTGCCCAACTGTTAGGTTCTCGGCTTAAACAGAAAAATCTGTTGTCACCAGGAACAACTTTTTATTGGTACCGCAACCGCGAGACACAATTTTTGAAGTATTTCAGCAAAGAGGAAAATTTGGTATTTTGCAACGATATATACGGAGTGATGGAAAAGTTTAAACTCAAGTATGATCCTGCTGAATGGCGGCTGTTCATTGATTCGTCAAAAGACAGCATAAAAGGTGTTCTTCTTCATAATGGCAACACATTCGCTTCAGTTCCTATTGCTCACTCTGTTATTCTCCAAGAAAAATACGAGAATTTGGCCCTGATTCTTCAGAAGATTCGTTATGATGAGCATAAGTGGATGATTTGTGGAGACTTTAAAATTCTATCCATGCTATTAGGGCAGCAATCCGGTTTCACCAAATATCCCTGCTTCCTTTGCTTGTGGGATAGCCGGGCCCGCGACCTACACTGGGGGAAAAAAGACTGGCCAATTCGGGAGTATTTGAGACCCGGTGAGAAAAATGTTCTTCATGAGAGCTTGGTACCTCGTGATAAAATTCTATTACCACCTCTCCACATTAAGTTGGGTCTCATTAAGCAATTCATCAAGTCCCTTCCAAAAGATGGTGAGTGCTTTCGGTACCTTTGCTCAAAGTTCCCCCGACTTTCTGAAGCAAAGCTAAAGGAAGGAGTGTTTGTTGGCCCTGATATAAGGAAACTCATTTCAGATGGAGCATTCGCTGAAACGATGTCGGAGAAGGAAAAAGAAGCCTGGGATTCCTTCAAGGATGTTGTTCTCAAATTCTTGGGGAACAGGCGGGATGAGAACTATAAGGATATTGTTGCCAGGATGCTCAATGCCTTCAAAGAACAAGGCTGTAACATGAGCCTGAAAGTCCATTTCTTGCACTCCCATGTGAACTACTTTCCCGAAAACTTGGGGGCGTACAGTGAAGAACAAGGTGAAAGGTTTCACCGGGACATCAAGGACGCAGAGAGAAGGTACCAAGGAAGATGGAACACCACTATGATGGCTAATTTCTGCTGGTTGCTGCTGCGGGAAACCCCAGATGAAAAATACGCCAAGCAGCGCACCAAGAGAAGCATTCGGGGGAAGAAGAAACGGGCCCACCAGGAGATTGATTGACCCAAGAATGACTTTAAAATCTAAACTGTGTTGACAAATATCGTGTTTTTACTAAACTTTGAAATAAAAATTTGGTAGTTATTACCACAGTGTCGGATCTCATTTATTAGAATTTTATTTTCACACCATCGGGTGTTTGTCTTCATGTATTGCAATGGTGCGGTTTGCGTTTTCTATTCTTACATACATACCTGTACAACATTTTTTGCACATTTCTTTGCTTTGCTTTGTGTCTAACCTCGCTCTTATATGCTCAATGTTTGTGCACATGTATGTGGCTGTTTTAAGTGCAGACAATTTTGCTACCATCACAGTGTGTTTTGTTAACATTACTCTATTCTTATGTGCTGCCTTGTTACAATTTTCTTTATTCTTATTTGAATAACTACTAAACAATTAGTATAAAGAATTCATCCAAGAAACTTTTATCTCGATCGCACTCAATCTGAAACGTTCACCTCAAACTGCTAACCCAATGTAGCAAAAAATCTGTACGTGATGGAGCAAATTGGTTACCAGATTTGGATTCAGCGCACCAAAAAACATAAAAATCAATCGAAACATTAGAGGCAGTTTAAAAAAAAATTTTTTTAGTGTACCTGTGTTATGTTATATTTCATTACTATCTGCTGTCTAACCTAATTTTCAGATCTGTCTTTTTATGCCTTTCATTCCTTCTCTCTTTCTCTCATTCTCTCTCAGCATTTTGCCACTTTCTGTCCTATCCCTTCATTTTCTTTCAGCACCTCCTGTCTCTCATCCTTTATCAGTTTTTATATTCTTCCTTGTATCTCTTACTATTTCTGACCTCTTGGTGCTATTTCAAGATGCTAAAGCTTCCTCCCACCCAACAGCTTGTGGGTTTTGTTTTCTGTGAGCCAGACAGTGCTGGTAGCTGGAGAGAGGCAGCAGGGTGGAGGAAAGGTGGAAAGATGCCCCCTACTGGGATCAGCAGAAAGAACGAGGAAGGGAGGCATTAGCAGGATGGAGGGAGGCCGGGAGGAATAGTAGGCTGACTCCCCTCCTGCCTCCGCTGCAAGTAAGAAAAGGGAGGGAGGCAGATAGACTCTCGATGGAAGCAGCAGGAGGGAGGAAGGACCCCATTTGTAGCAGCAGTAGGGCTGGCCTATCCACGCATCTAGGATGACAGATCTCTGCGGTCGGCAGGCCATGTGCTTCGGCACACATGGCTTTGCACTCCCTCTTGTCCTGTGCTGAGCCGCGGCGCCAGCCCCTCTGCCGCTGATTCAGATGGCTGGAGTGGCTTGGAGGTAGTGGTAGGCTATGTGCTTTGTGGGGGTCAGAAGCATCAGCCCATGTATGCCAAAGCACATGACCTGCTGCTGCCACCGAGCCGCTTCCTGACCACCAGAATCAGTGATGGTGGCACGGCTGAGCACGGAGGGGGGCAGCACAGCCAGGTGTAGTGTGGCATGGCCGAGGCTTCTGCCTAGGGCAGCAGAAACCCTCAGGCCGGCCCTGAGCAGCAGTTTGAAGGAAAGTGGAACTCTTGGGCATATTCTGGGAGTGGAGGAGTGGCCTAGTGGAAGGTCGGTGGTTCAGATCCCATTAGAGGACAGCAACCTTGGGCTGGAAGGACTGGGGTTTTTATTCCCGCAGGTGCTCCTTGTGGTCTTGGGCAAGCCACTTAACCCTCCATAGCCCATGTTCCCTGTAAAATAGTTATCTCCAAGTTATGATGCCCTGTTCAATGTAATTTTGATTTGTTCAGTGTAAACCACACTGATGCAGAATAGCGCGGTATATAAGAGAATGTAATAAATAAATAAATAATAAATTCTGAAGCAATTTTCATTAGTACAGAATTGTGGGATCCTGTTCCTGTTCATCCTGCTAGAACAGTCCAGACAAGTGGGTTAAGTCCCCCTGCCAGCAGATACTGGTGACAGAGAAAGTGCTAGAAGCTTCAGCGAACAGGCCCTAGGTGTCACCTTCAGTATTTGTCTCCAGCAGATGATGGAGGTCTGTTTCTTTACTCCTGGCTGCCTGCCATTCTAAGGGGCTAAGGATCTCTGCCAGTGGAACTCGGAGCTTAATAGGGTGGAGGTCTTCGGGGCGCATATGAGGTGTGGCCCTGAAGTTTCCCACTGACTGCTCAGTCTAGGACAGTCAGGGAGCTCCTGGTCAGGAGGACCAGTTCGGCTCATCCTGAGAGGGGGAAGAAGACTTTGTCTCAAAGGTTCAGCACAAGGCAGTAAGGAGATCCTGCAACAGAGGGCAGCATCCCTTATTTTTTATTTTCTAGCTATGTTTATATGTCCCGTAGCTGGAAGGAGCCTGTCACCAAAGTTACAGCCTCACCTGCCTTTCCCTGCTTCCCTCCTCTGCGGCTGGCGGCTGAGCTGAACAGAACTCGCAGTGAGTGTTTCCGTCCCTCCTCCTGTGTCTCTGGAAGCGATTTCCACCCTCAGGCTGCCTCACTGCCATTAAGCCTAGCCCGCTTGTGGAGGGCTGCCAATACTGCCATGCACTGCTTCCTGCCATTTTTCGGCTTTCTGAGCGTCCGCGGCCACACTGAGCACGCTGCGGTGGCCATTTCCTTATCGTTCCTCCAGTTCAGTCCTCTACCTCTGGGTTGTCAACCTCCTCCTGCAGCTTGGAGACTGGCATGTCAGAATCCTGACATCACTGGACATAGCCTGCTGGATACTCCCATCAGCCCCAGCGTGACCAGTCTCCATGCAGCAGGAGGACTTCGTGAGCCTGGTCTGAGGCTCACTAGAGGAACAGATAAGGAATTTGTAGGATAGCGTAGATTAGTTTTCTTTGATTTAACCTGGTTTAATTTGTTTTCAAAAAGATTGGATATTTGGGTACTGTTCTTTTAAAAAAAAATAAAGGCATCTCTTTCTTGGCTGCTCCCTGCCTGTATGTTGCCTAGATCTCATTAAAGTTGCCTGGTTCGTTCACCGGGAGATCTCTCCTCCCAAACTTTACGGGGGAGAGCTCACTGGCTGACAATTCTGCCCTGCCGGTCCCGCGGAGCAAGCAAGAGTCGCGGCTGCGGTGGGACGGCAGGAGAGCGGCGGAACGGAGAGTAATTCTGCCGGCGGCACTTTTCTGCTCATCGGGAGGTGCCGCATGGCGTGGGAACACAGCTACAGGCAGTGCAGTCCTGGCCGGTAGGCAGTAAACCGGTTACAGGCTTTTTGGTGGCGGAGGCTAGGCCTGAAAGCAGGGCGGTGTACCAGCGATCGCTTTGGATTGCTTTTGTTCTTCTTCAGGGCTGGCGGCGGCAATTTTGGGTGGCGAGAGTGATCCGTGTGGCTGCCGAGCTGGAGGAGAACACGTGAGGAGTTAGATTAGGCTGCTTTGGTTGTGTTTTTTGAATGCCGTTTGTCTGCTCTCTTGGGTTTGGGCAGTTTTCTTTTTTTTTTAGTTTAGTTTAATTCTTTGGCTTATCTGACGGGAGGTAAATCCCCTGGGGGAGGGGAGCTTCTACCGCACCTGCAATTAGCCAGTATTCAAGGATCTCCTTGTAGGGGCAGCTTAAGGTGAGGTTTGAAGTTTTTTTTTTTTCCTCCACATTAAAAAAAAAAAGAAAAAAGTTATTCATTTGAAATTAAGCACATGTAGATATACTTTCAGCCTTATGGCAACACAGCCACAGTGTGTGATTTGCGGCACCTGGAGAGACATGGTTACCGATTCAGGGGTCTGCCGCGGCTGTGCTGCACTCTCTTCCACGGTAGAGTTACAGATGGATGTCAAAGAGTCCCCTGAGGTGCAGGTGGCGTCGGCAGGGACAGTAGCTGAATCAGGGCAGCCTGCCGTACAAGGGTCTGCATTGGAGGAGATGGCAGGGTCTTCGTGGCCCTGTCGGTCCAAGGGTCGACAGATCTCGGGGACTTTTGTCCTGATTTCATATTAATGATACACCAAGCCTTTTGCTTGCAGCGCCAGGGCAAGCTGCTGGGAGCGTTGCCGCTTTCTGTCCTTTCTCAGCAGATGGAGGTAGCTGAGGGGGGAGGGGTGCGGGGGTCCATCAGCATCTATGTTCCATGTAATGTATACATTAGTGTACAAATTTGTTTACTTTGTTCCATGTAAACCGCCCCTGATCTCTGGAAGGGGCGGTATAGAAGAATTAGATAAATAAATAAATAAATAAAATAAATAAATAAATAAGAGGGTGAGGACCCGAGCACTGTCGTCCACGGAGAGCGATTGGCCGGACGTCGAGGACCCCGACTGAGAGCATGAGGAGGGGTTGGAGGTTCTGGAAGAGGGAGAGATCCAAGAACCCAAAGATCAAGCTAAGATCATTAGGGTTTTCCGTAGGGAGGAGCTGGCAGCGCTGATCACGGAATCTATGCAGATGCTGAATCTCGCTACCCAGTCCACTAGTGAAGAAGAGGTTGAGGATCCAGTTATTCAAGCGGTGAGGCAAACGCAGGTGGTGTTTCCGGTTCACCGAGTAGTCGACAGGATGATCCAAGAGGAATTGGATCGGCCGGAAGTGGGGCTCAGAGGGATACGCACAATGAATAGTCTCTATCCCTTAGCCGACAAGGATAAGGAGAGGTTCCCCTCGCCTCGAGTGGATGCGGCGGTTACAAAAAAGACCACTATCCCGGTGGAAGGCAGTGCGGCCTTAAAGGATGCACAGGATCGTAAGGTTGAGAGTCTCCTAAAACAGGCATTTGAGGCGGATGCGCTGTCCTTGCAAGCCTCCATCTGTGGGGCTTGGGTAGCACGTGCCTGTCTGCGCTGGGTTCAGCGACTTCGCCTTTCGTTGCACCTGGACCAGGAGGAGCTCGAGGAGCTGGGCCATCTGGAGTCCAGCACAGCGTATTTAGCAGACGTCCATTACAACTTAATCAGAGCTCTCGCGAATAGCACAGCTTCAGTGGTGGCCGCCCGCAGGTCTGTGTGGTTGCGAAATTGGGCGGCGGATGGTTCTTCCAAGTGCCGTCTCAGTAAGTTGCCCTTTAAAAGACGGTTGCTGTTTGGGGAAGATCTGGATAAATTGGTAAAGGACCTCAGGGAGTCCAAGAGTGGCAGGCTTCCCGAGGATAAACCGAAACAGGGGAAGTCCGGTCAGGGCTTTCGGGGCCAGTTTCGAGATTTCCGGAGATTTCATACGGCGCGTTTCGGGAGCTCCCAGAGGGGACGCTTTACATCGCAGGCCCAGGGATTCCGAGAGTTTCGTGGAGCAAATAGAGGTTTCTCCACAAGCTCCACTTCAGTGACTCGGAAGCCACAATGAAATGATGCGGGTCCTGGCGGGAGGACCTCCGCTAGGCGGGAGGCTTCGGGAGTTTCTTCCTCCTTGGACCCACATCACGTCCGACCAGTGGGTGTTAGAGATTATTCGTCAGGGTTACGCGCTGGAGTTGGCGCGTCCTGTGTGGGATTCCTTTCTCATGTCTCCCTGCCGGAGACAAGAGAAAACCTCGGTGAGTTGCAGTACATTACGGCGGCTCCTACAATTAGGGGCAGTCGTGGAGGTGCCAGAGGCAGAGTACTCCATTTATTTTGTGGTGCCAAAGAAGGGCGGAGTGTTGCAGCCCATTTTGGATCTGAAAAGCATAAATCGTTGCCTTTGGGTGCCGCATTTCCGGATGGAAACCTTGTGGTCGGTCATTGTGGCGGTGCGGCAAGGAGAGTATTTGACATCTCTCGCCCTCACGGAAGCGTACTTACACATTCCCATCCGGTCAGCTCATCAGACGTTTCTGAGTTTTGCTTTCCCTTGGGGGCACTATCAGTTCCAGGCCTTGCCCTTCAGTCTGGCAACGGCGCCGCAAACTTTCACCAAGATCATGGTGGTGGTAGCGGCAGCATTACACCGAGATGGAATCCTGGTGCATCCATACCTGAACGATTGGTTAATTCGGGCCAAGTTGGAGGCAGAGAGTGTTCAGGTAACAAGCAGAGTAGTAGAGTTTCTGCAAAGTCTTGGTTGGGTGGTCAATCCAGCCAAAAGCCGGGTGGAGCCATCTCAGAACATTGAGTATCTGGGGTGCGGTTCGACACAAAGAGAGGACAGGTGTTTTTGCCGGAAGGGAGAACCCGAGTTCTCAGGCGTCTGGTTCGCAAATTCAGTGCCACTCCGGCACGGTTGGCATGGACTTATCTTTGCATGCTGGGGTCAATGGCGGCGACTCTAGAAGCGGTGCCTTGGGCCAAATTGCATTTGCAGCCTCTGCAGAGGTCACTCCTTCGCCGGTGGTCGCATCAGGAGGATTCTTTGAGTAAACAGCTCCCGTGCCCGTTCAAGGTCAGGCAGTCTCTGCAGTGGTTTTTGATTCCGAAGTCGTCGGCGTCTGGAATGCCGCTGGAGCAGTTGGAGTGGCTTCCATTGTTAACGGACGCCAGCCTCGGAGGCTGGAGAACCCACTGTGAAAGCAGGGTCGCGCAGGGGTTTTGGTCACCTCTGGAGAGCTCATGGTTAATCAATCGTCTGGAGCTCCGAGCAGTCTTCTGGGCACTGCAGGCATTCGAGGCTTCGGTAGTGGGTCAGTCAGTCAGAGTTCTGTCCGATAACTTGGCGGTGGTCGCCTACATCAATCGCCAGGGCGGCACGGGGAGTGCAGCCATGGAGGAAGAGGCGGACTTGTTATTTGCTTGGGTAGAAAGTTGGTTGACAGCAATTTTGGCGGCGCACATCACAGGAAAGGACAATGTGATGGCCGACTTTCTCAGCAGGGTCCGGGTAGATGCAGGAGAGTGGGAGCTGCACCCGGACGTTTTTGCACAAATAGTGGGCCGCTGGGGGAGGCCAATAATGGATCTAATGGTGACCTTCTAGTCGGCGAAGGCCAATCGTTTCTTCAGCAGAAGGAGGGAAAGAATGTTGGAAGGCATAGACGCATTGTTGCATCAGTGGCCTTCCACAGGTCTTCTGTATGTCTTTCTTCCGTGGGCGCTAATCGGCTGGGTGGTTCAGTGCATCGGAGCTCATCTGGGAAGGGTGCTCCTGGTGGCACCAGACTGGCCGAGGCGTCCGTGGTACGCGGACCTAGTGCATCTTCTTGACGGCGATCCTTGACAGTTACCTGTGAGGGCTGATCTGTTGAGGCAAGGGCCTCTCTTCATGCCTCAAGTGGATCGGTTCTCGCTTACGGTATGGCCATTGAAAGGGCCAGGTTAAAGAAAAAAGGTTAATCCGGCGTCTGTTATCGCAACGATGCTTAGAGCAAGGAAAAACAGTCCACATCGCTGGCGTATGTTGGTAATTGGCATATATTTGAGGATTGTTGTTCGAGGCGGCAGATCCGGGCGGCTACGGTCTCCATTTCCTCAATATTAAGCTTAATGCAGGATGGTTTTGAGAAAGGTCTGGCAGCCAGTTCTCTGCGCGTACAATTGGCAGCTCTTTCCTGTTATTGAGGGAAGGTTTAGGGCATTGCGCTCGGCGCCCATGCGGACGTATTGCGTTTTCTCAAAGCGATTTCGAGATTACGACCGTCGCGTAGAGTGACGATTCCGCCTTGGGATTTCAATTTGGTGTTAGCAGCATTAACCAAACTGCCCTTTGAGCCGTTGCATTGGGTTTCGGTGAAGGACTTGACATTAAAGATGGTATTTCTAGTGGCAATCTGTTCAGCGAGACGCATCTCAGAGTTGCAGGCATTGTCTTGTAGAGAACCGTTCTTCTCCTTTTCTAGAGAAAAGGTGGTGCTGCGTCCAGTTCTGTCTTTTTTGCCAAATGTGGGATCTCCCTTTCACCTAAATCAGACAGTCGCTTTGCCAGTTCTGGGCTCTCTTGAGGGTGACGATCGAGAGCGCAGTTTACGTCGATTGGATGTAAAGAGGGTGTTGCGGCAGTATTTGAAGGGTTCCGAACCAATTCGCAAGTCGGACCAGTTGTTTGTGTTATTCGGAGGAGTTCGCAAGGGAGAAGCGGCTGCGAAGGCTTCCATTGCCAGATGGATTCGAGAGGCTATTGCTTCCACCTATCTTCTTCAAGGTCGATCGGTACTGGCAGGGTTGTGAGCGCATTCCACCAGAGTGCAAGCGTCTTCATGGGCGGAGCACAGTTTAGTTCCGCCAGGGTAAATTTGTAGGGCAGCTACTTGGTCGTCTCTGCATACCTTCAGGAAGCACTAGCGTCTTGATGTGGCAGCTGCGAATGATACCTGTTTTGGGTCGGCCGTATTGATTACTGCTCTGGTACATCCCAGAGGTAGAGGACTGAACTGGAGGAACGGTAAGGAAATGATAATTACACTTACCTGGTAATTGTCGTTCCCTGAGTGACGACAGTTCAGTCCTCATTCCCACTCGGGGTTCTTTCTTGGATGGTATCGGCTCAGTAGCGCGAAGAAAAAGATTACAGGTAGGTCTGTCTTTGACCTTGTTTATTTTCACTCTTCCTTCTACCTACTTGTGTGTTTAGCAGGGAAGGGTGTAAGAAAGGTTTGCCTTAATAGTTACAGTGATTGTTCAGTTTAGGTTGCGGATGTTATTAAAGCTACTTATTTGTTGCTCTTTTGAGTCTGCTTTGTTAATAGTTCACACTGGGGCTGATGGGAGTATCCAGCAGGCTATATCCAGTGATGTCAGGATTCTGACATGCCAGTCTCCAAGCTGCTGGAGGAGGTTGACAACCCAGAGGTAGAGGACTGAATTGTCGTCACTCAAGGAACTACAATTACCAGGTAAGTGTAATTATCATTTTGAGTCTGCCCTGTTTTCCCTAGCACGCCCATCTCTGACACCCTGGTCATGGCGGATTCGCTGCATTGCCGTCCTCAGTAAACAGGTGCCTCACCTGCAGTAAGAAGCGCCGCATCCTCTCAGACCGGCTATGTGCCATGTATCTAGCTCATTTGGGGGAGTCTTCCCTCGAAGGACAAAACGTTTCATTACTGCTGCATGAGGATTTGCTGTCAGGGTCCCTCAATTTACATCAAGATGCATCAGCTCCCTCCTCAGCTACCAGGACCTTATTCCACGCTCTCCGTCGGAGGATGCCCCTCTTCCTCCTCTTTTGCTCCCACAGTAGCCGCAGCAGCCCAGTGCAGGCAGCATGGATCAAGATTTGGCACAATTTATGTCCCTCTTCAGGTAAGCTTGGGACCTTTGGGCATCCACATCAGCTCTTCTCAAAATGGGCCCCTATTCCTCCAGCCCAGTGACAACAGCAGCACCTGGGGCATAAAAGTGCGCTCTGACCAAGTCCATCTCAGAAGAACTCAAGCAACCTGTGAAAGATCTCCTGCGCTTCACCGGAAGGCACAATGGAACAGGATCATCTCTCCATAGAGGATAGCCCTCTATCTTCAGATTGGGAAGACGCTGAGTGGTCTCCTTCCGATGACCAAGCAAAGGATCAGGAGGAGGCTCAGGATGTCAGTTTGTTACGTAAGGAGGAACTTTAGGCATTGATTACTCAGGTGGCGGATGCATTGTGCCTCTCAGAATCACAAGGACAGGAAATGATGCAAACTGCTTCTCAGATGGATCCTATCCTACGAGGTATTAGGAAACCTTCAAAGGAATTCTCGTTTCCTCAAGAGCTTCAGCAGATGATCACTCTTGAGTGGAGCTCGACCAAAGTGTCCCTTCGTACTGTGCGATGTTTGGGACAGCTATATCTCTGGTTGCCTGAGGACTGTGATAACTGACTCACAAATCCAGCAGTCAATGCGGTAGTTACAGCGGTCACTAAGCATACTATGATCCCCGTCGAGGGCGGTGCAGGTCTGCGGGATCCGCAGGACTGAAAGGTGGAAAGGCTGCTCAAAACTGCCTTTTCCTCTTCCTCCTTCACACTTCAAAACTCTGTGTGTGGCGGTCTAGCAGCACGGGCACTCCTTAGATGGATTCAATTGCTGCTGGAGGACCCAGTTTCCACATGTCTGGAGTTGGTGGTAGCATTCTTGGTAGATGCCCTCTATGATCTGCTCCGCCTCATGGTGCGATCCTTGACAGCCATCACAGTAGCTTGCCACTGGCTCTGGCTTCGACACTGGTCTGCAGATTCTGCGTCAAAAGCATGGCTCGCTAAGATTCCTTTCAAGGGCAAGCTCCTGTTTGGCAAGGACTTGGAAAAGCTGGTCAAACCCCAGCGCTTTCCAGAGGATAGACCAAAGATGGCTAATCTTCATTCAGGTCGGAGTTCACCCCTTTTTCCTCCTCCCTGGTGTGTTTCAGAGATTCTCGGTGTTTCCGGCCAGGTCGGTATTCGGTGCCGCCATCCTCCAGGACCGTCCCTAGGTCGCAGCCTTTTCAAGTGGTGCACCGGACGAAGGATCCTTCTCTGCACCCTCGAAGTTTGTGGGCCCTAGCTGCTCCTCCCGCTGATGCTCCTCTGGCCCACTCTGGGACGCCTCCAGTGAAGGGCAATCTGGCCCTATTTGCCTGCGAATGGGAAAAGATCACCACCAATCAATGGGACCTTAGTATTGTCCACTGTGGCTATGTTCTAGAATGCGCCCGTCCTATACAAGATACCTTTGCAGTTTCCCCTTGCGACTTGGGTGCAAAGCAGCCTGTTGGACCTTCGGGCCATTTGTCCAATGCCTCTACCAGAGACTACTACTGGCCACTACTCCATCTACTTTGTCATTCTAAAGAAAGATGGTTCCTTTTGACCCATTCTGGACCTCAAGGCTGCTAATTGCTCACGCAGGGTTCCACACTTTCATATGGAGAGTCTTCATTCAGTGATTCAAGCGGTGCGAAAAGGAGTTCTTGGCATTCCTCGTTCTCACGGAGGCTTACTTTCATATTCCCATCTGCAAGGATCAGCAGCACTTTCTGCATTTCATGGTGCTAGGATGCCACTTTCAGTTCTGCGCCTTGATGTTTGGTTTTGCAACGGCTTCACGTACCTTCTCCAAGGTCATGGTAGTAGTAGTGGCATCCATGCAGAAGCAGGGTATCTGCATACATCTGTACCTGAATGACTGGCTTATCAGGGCAAAATCATATTCGGAGGCTCTAGTGGCCGTCTCCCAAAATGTGAGTTTCCTGGAGCATCTAGGTTGCTTAGTCAATCATGCCAAGAGCTGTCTGTCCTTCCCAGTCCCTGGAGCTCCTGGGGACCCGCTTTAACCCCCAACTCGGGCAGGTCATCCTCTTGGAGGACCAGCTGCAGAGACTCACATTTCCACACCTGGGGCCGAGCCTGAAGGTGAAACACTTGGAGTTGGCCTATCTTCGTTTTAGGGGCCATGGCAGCAATGATCGATGTTGTCCCTTGGGCATGGCCCACATGCGACCCCTGCAATGGCCTTTCTATCTCACTGGTCTCCAGCAATGCAGAACTACAATGTGCATCTTCCTCTTCTCAGAACGGTCTGCTCCAGTATCATCTGGTGACTTTGCCCTCACAACCTCTGAAGGGGGGTTCTCCTTGAGGTACCACAGTGGATCCTGGTCACAAAAGAACCCAGCCTCTCAGGCTTGGGGATGCATTGTGGCAGTCAGACGGCCCAGGACTCCTGGTCATGGCAGGAAGTCCTCTGGATGATCAACCGGCTCGAGGCGCAAGCAGTCCTCCTTGCTCTGTAGGCCTTTCTCCCGCTACTCTGTCATCACTCAGTCCATGTCCTCTGTGACAATGCCTCCATGGTGGCCTATCTCAACCAACAGGTTGGCTTGAAAGTCCTGTGGGTCACCAGGAAGATGGCGCTTCTCCTTCCTTGGGCCAAGCGGCACCTGCAATCTCTCTCAGCCAAACACATTGCTGGGGTAAACAATGTTTAAGCCGACTTTCTCAGTCGGCATACCCTGGATCCCAGCGAGTGGAGACTCCATCCAGTGGCCTCCCATCATATCATGAGTCTCTGGGGCCAACCCAGGTTCGACCTCATGGCCACTGCTGCAAATGCCAAAGTCCCTGACTTCTTCAGTCGCTGCACGGAATTCAGCTGTCAGGGGATAGAAGCCCTGGCCCAGCATTGACCAGTGCTCTTGTTGCTATACCTGTTTCTAGCGTGGCTACTGATTGGGAGCTGTCTCCATCACATTGACTCTCTCCCCGGTCTGGTGGTCCTGGTAGCACCCAACTGGCCCAGGCACCCGTGGTATGTGGACCTTGTTCAGTTGCAAGTGTCCTCTCCCCTACTGCTGGGCTCTCGTTGCAGTCTGCTGGGGGAGGGTCCAGTCCTAATGGACAACCCGGCTATTTACTCGCTTACGGCTTGGCTCTCGAGAGGCAGAGTCTAATCCGTAAAGGCTATTCACTTAAGGTGTTTCAGACTCTGCTTAAAGCACTTGCGCATCCACAATGTTGACTTACGCTCGCGTATGGCACTTGTTTGAGTCGTGGTGCGCTCGCCAACAGTGTTCGCCATGGTGAGTGCAGATTCCAGAAATCTTAGTGTTTCTAAAGGACAGCTTAATAATGGTCTTGCTCTCAGTTCTCTCTGAGTACAAGTAGCAGCCCTAACCTGCTTCAGTGGCCCTATTGCGGGGCATTCACTTGCATCTCACGCAGACATCAGTCATTTCCTGCGTGGGGTCCGCACACTACCCTTTCCCTCATGCTCCAGAGCCTCATGAAGACTCCTTTTGAGCCTCTCCGGCATGCCACTCTCAGAGATCTCTCCTTAAAGACAGTCTTCCTAGTCGCTATCACATATATTTCATACCCAGCAGAGAGCTTGTAGTTTAAATTTCATAAGAAGTTAGAGCCTAGCAGCAGCAGCTAAGAGCTATAACTTAAATCAAATCAGAATTTAGCTTACCTCAGCAGCACAAGACAGGGTACTGTGTAGCAGCCCTCTTTTAATAAGTGTTATTTCCCTCCCTCCCTCCCTCCCTTCCCACACCCACCCACCCCTGGGATAATCATAGCTTTATAGGTACTTACACATCTTAAAGGACAGGAGGTGCTTTCAGGTGAAGCTCATTACCCAAATCAGTCATACACTAAGGACCTGAGATTAATTTAGCTTAAGGTGAACAAGGTATATTGAACGTATTAGGTACAGTTTTATTGGTATAAATACCCATAGCAACCCCTAGTAAGTAAGAACTTAAAGATCTAGACACAAACTTAAAACTAAGATGCAGACAGCAGTCCAGCAGCGGGATGGGGGCTTTCCAGTCTTTTGCATTGAATGTCACATGTATGATTTTCTCCCAGTTGGTGAGAGGTCTTACGTGTGCACTAGGTGCAAGGAGCTCTTTGCTCTCAGGGAACAAGTCCGTTCTCTAGAGGCTAAAGTAGCAGACTTGGAAAACATAAGACAGACAGAGAGGTACATAGACGAGACCTACAGGGATATAGTCCTAAAGTCCCACCTCCAGTCTGGCAGCACCCCTGTTGCCATGGAGGAGAGAGGTCCCGTGACAGGAGAGCATCACCCTGGTGTGGCAGGAAGTGATCCTGTAACTAGGACCTGTCCACCAGGTGGTGTAAAACCCTCTCGCACCGAGGAAGTTTCTCCAGGGCCATGTGCCCATGAGGGAAGGGTAAGGACAGCCGTTATAGTTGGTGATTCGATCATTAGGCATGTAGATAGCTGGGTGGCTGGTGGACGTGAGGATCGCCTGGTAACATGCCTGCCTGGTGCGAAGGTAGCGGACCTCACGCGCCACCTAGATAAGGTCTTAGATAGTGCTGGGGAGGAGTCTGCTGTCTTGGTACATGTCGGTACCAATGACATAGGAAAATGTGGTAGGGAGGTTCTGGAGGCAAAATTTAGGCTTTTAGGTAGGAAGTTGAAATCCAGAACTTCCAGGGTAGCATTCTCCGAAATGCTTCCTGTTCCGCGCACAGGACCCAAAAGGCAGGCAGAGCTCCGGAGTCTCAATGCGTGGATGAGACAATGGTGCAGAGATGAGGGTTTTGCATTTGTTAGGAACTGGGGAACATTCTGGGGAAAGGAGGGGCTCTTCCGAAGGGATGGGCTTCACCTTAACCGGGATGGAACCAGGCTGCTGGCATTAACCTTTAAAAAGGAGATAGAGCAGCTTTTAAACTAGATATTAGGGGAAAGCCGACAGTCGCCCAAGAGCAGATGGTTCGGAAGAATGTATCCTTGAAGGATACTACCAAAAGCAGAGAGGTTCCACAAAAGAGTAAAGTAGCCCAAATGCCCTCAAGTATGGAGCAGACAGAGCTTAAAGATCCCAATTTACCCATGTCTAACAATAGCCAAATTAACATGAACAAAATACATTCTCTAAAATGCTTGTATGCAAATGCTAGAAGTCTAAACAATAAGATGGGAGAGTTAGAATATATAGCACTAATGAAATGTTAGATATGATTGGTATATCAGAGACATGGTGGAAGGAGGACAACCAGTGGGACACTGTGATACCTGGGTACAAACTATATCATAATGATAGAGCTGATCAAATTGGTGGAGGGGTTGCGCTCTATGTTAGAGAGGGCATTAACTCAGAAAGGATTAAAGATTTGCAGGAAACAAAATCTGCTGTAGAATCTGTATGGATTGAAATTCCATATAAAAGGGGGAAGGCAATGGCAGTGGGGGTGTACTATCGAGCGCCTGGCCAGAATGACCAAATGGATGATGAAATGCTCAAAGAAATCAAGGAAGCTAACAAACGTTACAGTGCAGTAATAATAATGGGTGATTTCAATTACCCTGGTATCGACTGGGTCAGGGTCACGTCAGGACATACTAGGGAGATGAAGTTCCTGGATGAAATAAATGACTGCTTCTTGGAGCAGCTGGGGAAGCCATATTAGACCTAGTCCTTAGTGGAACACCAGATCTAGTGCAAGAGATAAGGGTGTTGGGGCCACTTGGCAATAGTGATCATAGCATGATCACCTTTGATTTAATTAGTGGAGGAGGGATAGTAAGGAAATCCACAGTACTACCTTTTAACTTTTGAAAGGGAGACTATGATAAAATGAGGAAAACAGTTAAGAAAAAACTAAAAGGAGCAGTTGCAAAGGTTAAAGACGTACATCAAGCTTGGGTGTTGTTGAAAAATACTATCTTGGAAGCCCAGACCAGCTGTATTCCACGCTTTAAGAAAAGTGGAAGGAAGTCCAAAAAACTGCCAGCATGGTTTAAAGCTGAGGTCAGAGAGGCTGTTGTTGCCAAAAAAGCATCTTTCAGGAAATGGAAAAAAGAGCCAAACGACGAAACCTGGAAACAGCACAAGCACTGGCAAGTCAAATGCAAGGCATTGATAAAGCAGGCAAAGAGAGAATTTGAGAAGAAGCTTGCTGCGGAAGCAAAAACGCGAAATAAAGACCTTTTCAAGTACATTCGTAGCAAAAAACCGTGAGAGAGTCAGTTGGTCCATTAGATGATAAAGGGGTTAAAGGAGCACTAAGAGGCGACAAGGCGATAGCGGAGAGACTGAATGAATTCTTTGCTTCGGTCTTTACTGAGGAAAATGTAGGGATGTTACCCATGACGGAAGTGGTATTTAAAGGTGTGGAAGAATTGAAGGAAATATCGATACATCGGGAAGATGTCTTACAACTATTAGATAAACTGAAGAGTAGCAAATCACCTGGGCCGGATGGTATACATCCAAGGGTGTTGAAAGAACTGAAATATGAGATTGCAGACCTGCCATCAGTAATCTGTGAACTATCATTAAAATCATCTCTAATACCTGAAGATTGGAGGATCGCCAATGTAACACCAATTTTTAAAAAGGGTTCCAGGGGTGATCCGGGAAACTACAGACCGGTGAGCCTGACGTCAGTACCGGGAAAAATGGTAGAAACCATCATAAAGAATAAAATTACTCAGCATGTAGATAGTCACAACCTAATGGGAGACAGCCAACATGGCTTTAGACAAGGAAGATCTTGTCTTACTAATCTGTTATGTTTTTTTGAAGGAGTGAATAAACAGGTGGACAAAGGTGAGTCTGTTGATATTGTGTATCTGGACTTTCAGAAAGCCTTTGACAAGGTCCCTCATCAGAGACTTTTGGCAAAACTAAAGAGTCATGGGATAGGAGGCAGTGTACTATTGTGGATCAGGAACTGGTTAAAATATAGAAAGCAGAGGGTAGGGCTAAATGGCCAATTTTCCCAATGGAGAAAGGTGAATAGTGGTGTACCCCAGGGATCTGTGCTGGGTCCGCTGCTTTTTGACATATTCATAAATGACCTGGAAAGTGGAATAACGAGTGAGGTTATCAAATTTGCAGATGACACAAAACTATTTAAAGTTGTTAAAACCGAAGAGGATTGTGAAAAATTGCAAGAGGATCTTGATAAATTCGAAGACTGGGCATCAAAATGGCAGATGAAATTTAATGTGGACAAGTGCAAGGTTATGCACCTAGGGAAGAACAACCCAAACTATGGTTACACGATGCAAGGTTCCACATTAGGAACCACCACCCAGGAAAAAGATTTAGGCGTCATTGTGGATACCATGTTAAAACCCTCGGCCCAGTGTGCAGCGGCGGCCAAGAGAGCAAATAGAATGCTAGGTATGATAAGGAAAGGAATGGAAAATAAAACAAAAGATATTATAATGCCTCTATATCGTTCCTTGGTGAGACCGCACCTTGAATATTGTGTGCAATTCTGGTCGCCGTATCTTAAAAAGGATATAGCGATTTTAGAAAAGGTTCAGAGAAGAGCCACCAAAATGGTAAAGGGGATGGAAGCTTACTCCTATGAAGAAAGGCTAAAAAGGTTAGGGCTCTTTAAACTGGAAAAGAGACGGCTGAGGGGAGATATGATAGAAGTTTATAAATTAATGAACGGAATGGAACGGGTAAACGTAGATCGATTGTTTACGTTATCAGAATATAGAAAGACTAGGGGACATGCAATGAAGCTACAGGGTAAACTATTTAAGACTAATAAAAGAAAATATTTTTTCACTCAACGTGTAATCAAACTCTGGAATTTGTTACCGGAGGATGTCGTAAAGGCTGTTAGTGTAGCTGGGTTTAAAAAAGGTTTGGACAAGTTCTTGGAGGAAAGGTCCATAAACCATTATTAAGAAGTGACCGAAGATATCAATGCTTGACCCAGTACAAGCATTGTGGAACTTGTGTCTCTTGGGGAAACTGCTAGGTACATATGACCTAGATTGGCCACTGTTGGAAACAGAATACTGGGCTTGATGGACCTTGGTCTGACCCAGTATGGCATATCTTATGTTCTTATGTTCTTATTTTCACATCAGCCAGGTCTGTGTCGGAACTACAGGCGCTCTCCTGTAAAGAGCCCTTTCTCTTATTCACTTCTGAAGGGGTGTCGCTTCGTGTCGTGCCCACCTTCTTATCCAAGGTGGACCTTTTCATGTGAATCCGACCATTTCCTTACCCTCTTTTCCGAAGGAACGGGGCTCCAAATCTCTGGACAATTTTCAGGCAGTCGATGTCTGGAGAGTTCTACATCGCTACCTTAAGGTCACGGCTTCCTTTCAGTAGTATTTGCTGGGCTGCATAAAGGCCTGGCAGCATCCAAGGCTACGATTGCACACTGGATGAAGAACGCCATCGATTCCGCTTACATCCTGTATAACAAGCCCATCCCCGTAGGGCTTCATGCACATTCCATGTGGGCGCAGGCAGCATCTTGGGTGGAATGCTCGCAAAGTCTCGCCCATTGACATTTGTTGGGCGGCCACCTGGTCCTCTCTATCCACCTTCACATGTCGCTACTGCCTTGACCTCTAGGCTTGGGCTGCGGTGCATTTTGGGGCCAGTGTGGTAACAACGGCTGTATCTTCCCGCCCAGCAGGTGTGTAGCTTGATTACTTCCCACTTGTTTGGACTGGTCTAGCAGGTTGAATTGGAAGGAGAAATTTCATTTACTGTTTATTTCCTTTCCTGGAATCCTGCTAAACCAGTCCAGGACTCACCCCTCACTGCATTCTTCAGCAACAACCTTGGGTCGTCATTCATTTAATACAGCTTTCAGGAAGGACAGCCTGTGATCTCAGTTTCAGGCTCAGAAGTCAGTTTAGCCTGCCTACCCTCTTTGTACTTAGTTGCACTTGTTGGTAGTCACCGTTCCAGGTTCTCCTGGGGAGTTTTAATGCATTTTGGTTGAAATGGGGCTTCCTCTGTTTTTACATAAGTATACTAAGGGTGACACCTAGTGGTGTCTCTCTATATGCCAGAGCCTGTTTGTTGAAGTTTCTGCACTTTCTCTGTCTCCAACATCTGCTGGCAGGGGGACTTAACCCACTTGTCTGGCCTGTCTAGCAGGATTCAAGGAAAGGAAATTAAACGGTAAGTGAAATTTTTCCTTCGTGTTCCCTACCTTGGTGCCATTTCATTGCTACGGAAGATACATAAAGCTTTCCACCAGGATACTTTAATTTTCAGAACTCACAGGATTTCCATCATGTCACTTTTATCCATGTGTTGCTTTTCTGAAGTCTTAATTTCCCCTATTATCGCTGAATTTACTTTTCCATTTTTCTATCAGGCAGAAGAGGCTACTGTAATGATTCCACAGTAGAGAGCCTGAAATTAGAAGAGGTTCATCTCAAGGACCAGCTGGAGGGAGGAGAGGAGAATACTGATACCAAGAGGGGTGAGCCAAGAATTCCTTTAGGATACAATTCTTGCTTTGTATGGTGGAATATTTCTAAACTTGCGCATAGAGGGTGAACGTTAGGGCGTATCAACAGAGAGGTGTCAGTAAAGACAAAAGTAACCCAAATGCCTTTAAGTACAGAGCAAAGATTCCAAATTACTCCTGCCTACTGATAACCAGATTAGTATGAATAAAATACGACTTCTAAAATGCTAGAAGTCTAAAAATAAGATGGGAGAGTATATAGCACTAAATGAGAAATTAGATATGATTGGTATCTCAGAGACCTGGTGGAAGGAGGACAACCAGTGGGGCACTGATACCTGGGTACAAATTATATCACAATGATAGAGTAGATCAAATTGGTGGAGGGGTTGCACTCTAGATTAGAGAGGGCATTGAGTCACAAAGGATTAAAATTTTGCAGGAATCAAAATAATTGTAGAATCTCTACGGATTGAAATTCCATGTAAAAAGAGGAAGGCAATGGCAGTGGGGGTCTTCTACCGACCGCTGGCCATAATGAACAAATGGATGATGAAATGCTCAAAGAAATCAGGGAAGCTAATAAAAATTACAATACAGTAATAATTATGGGCGATTTCAATTACCCTGGTATTGGCTGGGTCAGTGTCACGGCAGGACATGCTATGGAGATAAAGTTTCTAGATGAAATATATGATTGCTTCTTGGAGCAGCTGGTTAATAAATCCCCAAGAGGGGAAGCCTAGTCCTTAGTGGAACACAAGATCTGGTGCAAGAGATAGGAGTGTTGGGGCCACTTGGCAATAGTGATCATAGCGTGATCACGTTTAATTTCATAAATGGAGGAGGGATGACAGGGAAATCCACAGTATTGCCTTTTAACTTTCGAAAGGGAAAATATGATAAAATGAGGGAAATAATTAAGAAAAAAACTAAAAGAAACAGCTATAACGGTTAAAAATTTACTTTAAGCATGGGCTTTGTTTAAATATACTATCTTGGAAGCCCAGACCAGTTATGTTCCATGCTTTAAGAAAAGTGGAAGGAAGTCCAAAAACGTGCCAGCATGGTTTAAAAGTGAAGTCAGAGAGGCTGTTGTAGCAAAAAAAGCGCACCTTTCAGGAAATTTATCTATTTAACAGGTTTTATATACCACCTTATCCTATAATCAAAGCAATAAGCATGATACATGGCAATTATACATTAGATTGTTTTGTGGGGTGGGGGACGTCAGAGGTTCCTGGTAGTAGCTTATTTACATATAGGCGTATATACAATATTTAGAAGACAGTGTCATGATTTGAGTCAGCTGATTTTGTAGGGGGAGGGGTCAACAGGAGGAGGGAGAGTCGTGCATTAATTGACGGCTCTGTCGTGTTCTGTGAAGAGGTAGGTTCTGAGTTTCTTCCTGAAGTCTTTGGCATCAGAGGTGGCTCTTGGGTCATCTGGAAGGGAGCTCCAGGGGGCTGGTACTGTTAGTGGCAGCGCTCTTGCAGATGTGGATTGGGTGGTTTTAGAGTAGATGCTATGGGTCTGAATGGTGTCCACTCTGGGTCGTGCTTGTGTTCGTTTGACAAGAGTCTTGAGAATGTCAGGGGATAAGTTGTACTGGATCTTGTATATGTTGAGAGCTGTTTTAAATTTGGAAGACAAAGCACAGTTACTTACCTGTAACAGGTGATCTCTGGGAACAGCAGGAATTAGTCATCACATATAGGAATAAGTCATCACATATGGGTACGTCGGTACCGACGGAGCCCGCGCGGGAAAGCTCCCCAGCTTTTCAGATTAAAAGCTTTTGGGGCCTCCCACTGCACATGCGCACTGCCTTCCCGCCTTCCTGACCAGCTCTCGTCAGTTCGAGTTTAAAGCTGAGACAATAGAGAGAGAGGACAGGAAGATAGATAGATAGAGATACAACTCCTAGGGGAGGTGGGTGGGTTGTGATGACTAATTCCTGCTGTTCCCAGAGATCACCTGTTACAGGTAAGTAACTGTGCTATCTCCAGGAACAAGCAGGAATAAGTCATCACATATGGGGACTCCCTAGCTAAGATGCCTGGGAGATCCCCCTCCAAGGGTAAACCATCTTCGTATGGATCTCAGGCATCCATCCAGGGAAGGTGGGCAGGAGTTGTTTAAGTATGGAACAGGTGTTTGAGGACAGCCTGACCAAACAAGGCATCCCGGCGGGAGTCCTTGTCCAAGCAGTAATGGGCTGTGAAGGTATGAACCGAGGCCCAAGTGGCTGCTCGACAGATCTGATCTATGGACACAGAGTGAAGATGAGCCATAGAAGTAGCCATGGCTCTCACATTGTGAGCTGTGACATGGCCCTCCAGGGAAATGTTCTTACTCTGGTAAGCAAAAGAAATACACTGAGCGATCCAATTGGAAAGTGTACGCTTGGTGACTGGAAGTCCCAAATGAGAAGGATCAAAAGCCACGAAAAGTTGGGAAGACTTTCGATGTGGTTGAGTCCTGTTGAGGTAAAAGGCAAGAGCTCTTTTACAATCCAGAGTATGAAGGTTCCTCTCTGCACTGGATGCATGAGGAGCCGGGAAAAAGACAGGTAGATATACCTCTTGATTAAGATGAAAAGGCGAGACCACTTTGGGCATAAAGTGGGGATTCGTCCTAAGGACCACCTTATCATGATGAAACCTAGTATAAGGTGGATGAGCCACTAAAGCTTGCAGTTCACTGATGCGGCGAGCCGAAGTGACTGCAATAAGGAAAATAACCTTCCAGGAAAGAAATTTGAAGGAGGTAGAGTCCAAAGGCTCAAAAGGTGGCTCCATAAGCTGACCTAGAACTAGGTTCAAATCCCATGCTACCGGAGGAGGTCGGATGGGAGGTTTAGTTAGAGTCAGGCCTCTCATGAAACGTGCAACAAGAGGATGAGAGGAGACAGGTTGTCCATTTATAGGTTTTAAGGATGCTGCAATAGCACTCAAATGGACCCTCACTGAATTTGTCTTAAGGCCTGCATTTGAAAGATGCAGGAGATAGTCCAGGAGGGAATTCAAAGGAAGTGCTAGAGGGTCAAGACCCTGCTGAGCACACCAAATGGAAAAACGTTTCCATTTGAAAGCATAAGAACGCCTCGTGGAAGGTTTCCTAGAGGCATGAAGGATATCTTGCACAGGTTGAGAAAGATTAAAGTCTTGAAGACTTAGGCCTTCAGTAACCAAGCTCTGAGATGTAGGGATTTGGGGTTTGGGTGCCACAAAGTCCCCTCCTCCTGAGACAGAAGGTCTGGCGCAGCTCCCAGGTCCAGGGAGGATCCCTGTGAGAGATGCAGAAGTAGAGGGAACCACACCTGGCGTGGCCAGCGGGGAGCTATGAGGATCATAGTCCCGTGATCCCTCTGGAGCTTGAACAGAGTCTTGGATATTAGAGGAATGGGTGGAAAGGCATAGAGGAATTCCTGACCCCAATGCAGGAGGAAGGCATCGTGGGCCTGAGCTCCCTGACACTGAGTTCTGGAACAGAACCGGGGAAGTTTGGCATTCCACGGACTTGCAAAGAGGTCTATGTCCGGGGTCCCCCATTCCTGAAAGATTTTGCGTATCTGGTCCATATGTAGGGACCATTCGTGTGGAAGCAGAACTCGACTGAGTCTGTCCGCACGAGAGTTTTGAACTCCTGGAAGATACACTGCAAGAAGGTGAATTTGATGCTCTCTGGCGAAGGCCCATAATCTGAGAGCTTCGTTGCAAAGTGACAGAGAGCCTGTCCCTCCTTGTTTGTTTATATAGAACATGGCCACCTGATTGTCTGTCTGAACTAGGACAGTCAGGTTGACAAGGAGGGTATAGAAGACCTTGAGGGCAAGGTAAATTGCTCGCAGTTCCAGGAGGTTGATATGAAGGGTGGCCTCCTGTGGAGACCAAGTGCCCTGAGTGGAGAGGTTCTGAAGATGAGCTCCCCACCCTGTCTGGGAGGCATCTGTTGTGAGGGTTGCTTGGGGCAACAAAGGTTGGAAGGGGGCCCCCAACAACAGATTCTTGGTGGATGTCCACCATTGGAGGGACCAAAACAGACGGCTTGAGGCGAGTATTTGGTCGGAGAGCGCTCCAGATGCTTGAGTCCACTGGGTGGCCAAGGTCCATTGAGCTGCTCTCATATGCAGACGAGCGTAGGGCACCACATGTACCGTGGAGGCCATGTGGCCCAGAAGTCGCAGCATTTCCTGGGCTGTCAAATGACTGCTGGACTGAGCTTGGGAGGCCAAACTCAGCAGGCGTTGGGCCCTGACCTGAGGCAGGTAGGCCCTTGCAGTGATGGTGTCTAACTGGGCCCCTATGAACTCGAGAGACTGAGTAGGGATTAGTTGAGACTTGGGAAGGTTTACTACCAGTCCCAGATACTGCAGAAGACGCCTTGTGCGGTCCAGGGAAATTTGGGCCTGGGACTGAGATGGAGCTCGGATGAGCCAGTCGTCCAGGTATGGGAATATGAAAATTCCCAGGCCTCTTAGAAAGGCAGCTACGACTGCCATGCATTTGGTGAACACTCTTGGAGCAGAGGCTAGACCGAAGGGGAGTACTCTGTACTGGAAATGTTTTCCCTGAAACAGAAATCGAAGGTATTTTCTGTGGGATGGGTGGATGAGTATGTGTGTATACGCATCCTTTAGGTCTAGAGAACAAAGCCAATCCTGACTCTGAAGGTATGGAAGGAGAATGCCCAGAGAAAGCATTTTGAATTTCTCCGTGAAAAGAAATTTGTTCAATTCTCTCAGATCTAGAATTGGTCTGAAGCCCTCTGTCTTCTTTGGTATTAGAAAATAAGGGGAGTAGAAACCCGTCCCCTGTTGAAGAAGAGGGACGTCCTCTATTGCCCCTTGGGCAAGGAGGGAGGACACTTCCTGACCCAAGAGGGCCAGGAGAGATGGGGGAGAATTGAACTGCCTCACCATAGTATAAGGAGGAAGGTCGGAAAAATGGAGTTTGTAACCCTCTCTGATGATAGAGAGGGTCCATTGCTCTGATGTAATTTGCTCCCATCTGGGAGCAAAGTGAGCTAACCTTCCGGGTATGGTGAGGGGCTCTGGTTGTTCTAGAGCCAGAAAAGTTAAGTTCTCTAGGGGCAAGTCAAAACCCCTGAGGGGGTTGAGCCTGCTGAGGCGTAGCAGACGCCGCAGGCTTTGACCTTGCCTGTTTAGGTTGCTGACGTTTAGCAGCAAAACGAGGCTGAGAGGATTGTTGGCCAGTATTTGTGGAAAATCTGGACTTCTTGTAGTAAGGCCTCTTAAAAGACTTCTTCTTGGCAGGAGTGGAGGTAGACTTAGAAAGTCTATCTAAGGTGGCATTTTCTGCGTCCATTTGAGTGGCTTTAATTTGCCACTCCTCACCAAATAAGTTCTCACCTGTACAGGGCAGATTCCGTAAGCCATCTAGGACCCAAGGTTCTAGATCAGAAGCCTGGAGCCAAGCAAGACGTCGGGCTGCTATAGCAATGCCCGAAGCCCTACCAGCACCCTCAAAGGAATCAAAAGCTGCCCTGTTGGAGAACTTTGAAATATCCAAAAGGTGTTTCACTAAGGAAATGAACTCCTCCCTTTTATCCTCAGGGATGAAGGGGGCAAAATGCCGAACTTTTAGAGCGATTTCACTGAGAAACATGCCCATGTAAAGACTATAGGAATTAATCCTGGCTATAAGCATAGTAGCCTGGAAAATTTTCCTGCCAAAAGAGTCTAGAGTCTTACATTCTCGCCCTGGAGGAGTAGAAGAGTGCCTTTTGGTACTCTTTATCTTCTTCATTGCAGACTTCACCACAATAGAATGGTGAGGCAACTGGGTTTTTTGGAAACCAGGAGAAGGGGGGACACGGTACATGGTGTCCAACCTGCGAGAAGAAGGAGACAATGTTAGAGGAGCCTCCCATAAGTCCATCAAGTGTTCTTGAAGGATTTCATGGATAGGCAGGGTGACTGCCTCTTTAGGAGACTTAGAGTATCCTAAAATATCCAGTTTCTTTGATCTGGGTTCCTTTTCAGAGGATGAAGCAATAGAAAGACCTTTAGCCATTTCTATGATGAAGTCCTGAAAGGACAAATCCTCTGGTGGAGACATTCTCCTTTTAGGAGAAGGCTCCTCAGGAAGATCAAGGGAGAACTCATCAGAATCATCAGAGGAGTTAAAATCCTCTGAAGAAGCAGAGTATGCTCTATGTGCCTCCAACGCACGATACGCATACCGTTCAGTATCGACATCGGGCGTACCGGGTATGGGATCGGTACCGGGCAAAAGCCCGGATCCGGCATGCGGAACCGATCTGCGTCTGGAAGACGATGGCCTCGGTTCCGGTATGGGAGCCATTACCGGAACCGGACCCGGTACCGCTGGCCGCGGTACCGAGGGCGTAGCAGCATTAATAAAAGCCAGAATGGCCTGCTGCATGACTTGGACAGTATTGCCCATAGACGCCACTGCTGCCTGGATGTCGGTACCGGTATGGGCCGGTACCCCAGAGCAGCGCAACAGGTGATCTGTCGAGGCCGCGCCATCGATGTCAACCTGTGACCCCATGATTGCTTTGGAGGCCGGAACCTCCCGCCGGGGTTTTTTGGCTTGGGCAGAATCCTCGAACTCAGAATTGAGAGCCTCTCGATCTTTAGAAAGAGATTTGCTTTTAGAGGATTTGCCCACTGGAGTTTTTGTTACCTGAGATCCATCCGGAGAGGAAGACCTGGATGACTGTGATGCTTCTGAGGGAAACAGCACATGGAACTTGTTGGCCCGGTTCTGCAATCCACGTTTCGACATCTGGGAGCAGGATGGGCAGTCCGGTATGGAATGGTCAGGTCCCAAACATTTAAGACACCATTCATGGGTGTCTGTAACAGAAATGACAGCACTGCACTTGGTACACTGTTTAAAACCAGGAACTGGCTTCTCCATGAGGAGAATTTGTATAGGCCTGAAGGCCTAACAAAATACCAAGCTGTGCTGAAGAAAAGAAAAAAAATTTTTTTTTTTTTAAAAGAAAGAAAGAGAGACCGGCAGTACCGGTTTCAATATGGGGAAGGCAGGTACGCGGTCTAAAGAAAACAATAAAATTAACAAATTCTTCAGCGGTGACAGGAACACGACCTGCTGGCTCCGTGGAAAAAAAGAAACTGACGAGAGCTGGTCAGGAAGGCGGGAAGGCAGTGCGCATGTGCAGTGGGAGGCCCCAAAAGCTTTTAATCTGAAAAGCTGGGGAGCTTTCCCGCGCGGGCTCCGTCGGTACCGACGTACCCATATGTGATGACTTATTCCTATATGTGATGACTTATTCCTGCTTGTTCCTGGAGATTGCAGTTGACTCAGAAGGGAAGTGATATGTTGGTGTTTTGATGATGCGGGCAGCAGTATTTTGCACCCTCTGTAGGTATCGGATTGTCTGTTTGGATAGTTTATGAAATAGTTCAGGAAATGGAAAAAGGAGCCAAATGACGAAAACTGAAAACAACATAAGTACTGGCAAGTTAGATGCAAGGCATTGATAAGGCAGGCAAAGAGAGAATTTGAAAAGCTTGCTGTGGAAACAAAAACGCATAGGGCCTGATTTCGTCTTGGATGTCCTGGCCCTCTGTGCACCCAATCTGAACCGGATGCACAGAGTTAGCCGGGATTCTGATCCTGCGGGGTGCATCTGGGCCTGTACATGCAGGCCGGGACTCCAATCCTGGTCAGCCTTCAAATAAAGGGCTTACCCGGATAGCTCAGTCAGGGCTCCTGAATGGAGCCGCGGTGCCATGGCGTCCGGTTGCCATGGCACTGCGGCTCCTCTCAAGAGTTGCAATCCCTGGCTGTTGAACAGATCTTGCATTCCCTGCAGCCCAACCCCCGATCTGGCTCCCCAAGGCCAAATTGGGCTGTGGGGAATCTTCTTCGCCCCACTCCTACCACCTCCGATGCCCAGGCCTGCCGTATCCTGCCGACTACACATGTCTCTGTCTTTCTGTGTGCCCTGTCCTCTTTACTGTCCTGTCATAAATTTTTGGCATTCCTTTCTCTCTTTTGCAGCATTTAATTTGTTTATTGTACATCGCCCTGATGCTTTGGTCTGGGCGGTCAATCAAATGTTCAAAAAAAGTTAAAGATAAAGACTAGGGGAACTTATTCCACTTCAGAAGTGGAATAGGATATCCGTACAGTCTGCCGGCCCCCAGGGCCGACATTGGAATCGGCCCTGTACATCCAAGGCCACAGACCGCCCACTGCCCGCCCTAACACCCCCCCACTCTGCCCCTTTCCCCCCCCCATCTAACTTCCACCAACAGCGTGCAGGGAAGTTAGTAGGGGTCAGAAGACGGGTCGAATAGCGGGGATAGTGAAGACATTTTTCAAGTACACTCATAGCAAAAACCCTGTGAGTCAGTTGGCCCATTAGATGATAGAGGAGTAAAAGGAGCTCTAAAAGAGAACACAGCCATAGCGGAGAAACCGAACAAACTCTTTACTGCGGTCTTTACTGAAGAAGATGTAGGGAAGTTACCCATGACTGAAATGGTATTTAAAGGTGATACATCAGAAGAATTGAAAGAAATATTGATAAACCGGGAAGGTATATTACAATTATTTACAGTAGCAAATCACCTGTAAAGGATGGTATACATCCGAGGGTGTTGAAAGAACTGAAATATAAGATTGAAGACCTACTATTAATAAGCTATGAACTAGCATTAAAATCATCTGTAGAACCTGAAGATTGAAGGATTGCCAATGTAACACAAATTTTTGAAAAGAGTTCCAGGGGTGATCCTGGAAACTACAGGCTGCTGAGCCTGACATCAATAGACGGCAAAATGATAGAAAGCATTATAATGAACAAAATTACTGAGCATGTAGATAGTCACGGTTTAATGGGAGAAAACCAACATAGCTTTAGCCAAGGAAAGTCTTGTTTTACTAATTTGTTATGTTTTTTTGAAGGTGTGAATAAACAGGTAGATAAAGGTGAGCCGGTTGATATAGTGTATCTGTATTTTCAGAAAGCCTTTGACAAGGTCCCTCATGAGAGACTCTTGGTGAAGTTAAAAAGTAATGGATAGAAGGTAGTGTACTATTGTGGATCAGTAACTGCTAAAAGATAGAAAGCAGAGTATAGAGCAGAATGGGCAATTTTCTTAATGGAGAAAGGTGAATAGGGATCTGTGCTGGGTCTGCTGCTTTCTGACATATTCGTAAATGATCTGGAAATGGGAATAACGAATGCGGTAGTCAAATTTGCAGAAGACCCAAATTTATTCAAAGTTGTTAAAACCCAAGAAGATTGTGAAAAATTGCAAGAGGACCTTGATAAATTGGAAAACTGGACGTTCAAATGGCAGATGAAATTTAATGTGGACAAGTGCAAAGTTAAGCACCTAGGAAAGAACAACCCAAACTAAGGTTACATGATTTATTTATTTATTTTAAGTCTTTTCTATACCGCGCTATTTAAAATCAGCTCAGTTTACAGTCAACAACAAATCTGTACAGTGCAGGCAGAGCTTGAACTGTACTTACAGCTAACAGGTTTCATAACTTGGACTAACCGGGGTAACTATGTACAGGCTGCAGGTCATTTTGGCAGCTTGGTTAAATATCCATATATAATCCCGGCAGTTGAGTCGTAAATGACTGGCGGTGACGAGAGCTGCTTGGCAACTCCACATTAGGAACCACCACCCGGAAAAAGATTTAGGTGTCATCGTGGATAACACATTGAAACTCTTCACCCAGTGCGCAGCAGCAGCCAAGAAGGCAAATAGGATGCTAGGAATCATAAGGAAAGGCAAGGAGAATAAAATAAAGAATATTATAATGTTTCTGTGTTGTTCCATGGTGTGACTGCATCTTAAATATGAGGAGATCCTTAAAAGGTTAGGGCTCTGCAACCTGGAAAACAGATGGCTGAGGGGAGATATGATAGAGGTCTATAAATTAATGAATAGAGTGGAACGGGTAAATGTAGATCAATTCTTTACGCCATCAAAAGATAGAAAGACTAGGGTAAATGCAATGAATCTATAGTGTAACCCGTTTAAGACTAATACGAGAAAATATTTTTTCACTCAATGCGTAATTAAACTCTAGAATTCATGCCTGGAGGATGTAGTAAAAACTGTTCATGTAACTGGGTTTAAAAAAGGTTCCTGATCGTGTCCCCAGTCTAGTCCCGAAACCTCTGGGTTGTCCATCCCATCTAGCAGCTTGGAGACTGAGAAACTCCTCCTTTTGTGACATCACAGGTATATCCCTCCGGGATCCGCCTCCTGCCACCAGCTACCTCAGTCTCCAAGCAGCTGGATAGATAGGGAGCCCGGGGGTCCGGGCTCGCCGGAGAAACAATTGGAAATTGAGAGGCACAGTTTAGTTTTGTTATAGGAGGTTTGGTTTAGTTGGAGAGGGGTATCTTCATTTACAATGTCTGTGACTTTAAATCTTCTTAGCAGACCGGTTTTCTCATCTTTGATTTCTTTCTTCCTCCCCACCCCCCCTGTCTGCTCCAAGCTGTTTTTTCCATCTTAGCTTGCAGGGTCTGCTCTTTCAGAAGCTTTTGCCTAGAGTACAGCAGAGCCTGTACTCAGAAGTGTGCAAATTTAAACGAGGTACTGGAAGCAGGGCTTAGCCGGCGCCGCAAAGAGGAGCGCGCCTGGCGGCTCTTCACCTCCGCACGGAGCTGGGAACTTAATTTTGACGTGCGGTGGTGGCGATTGGATCTGGGGCAGTGAAGGGTTCCCGGAATCGGCGGCAAGCACAGTTTAGTTTAAAAAGACCACTTAACTTGCTCTGCCATCGGGAAAAGGTAAGCGATTATTATCTCTTCAGCGCGTTTGTTTTTTGGCGCGAAACAGTCTCGTGGCTCTGCTGCGTGGCACTGGCGTGCTCAGGCTGCAGGCCCACCTGGGTTTTTGCTCAGGGGCTTCCGGATTCCCGCAGGAAAAAAAAAAAGGGGTACCTCATGTTTTTGTTATAGAGGGTGACAGAAGTGTTGTTTTTTGTGGTTCAAGACTTACCCTGTGAATCTTCAGAACCGGGGCTTTGTTCTGTCTAACGGAGAACAAGTTTAGCCTACAACGTTTAGACAAGCTGTTCTTTGTTTCACAATGCCTTCCAAGCCACAGTGTGTGGTTTGTGGGTCTCGGAAGGGCACAAGTGCAAGGGTCTGTAAGTCCTGTGTAGGGGAGTCTGCGGCTTTAGAACCCACAGCGGAGCAGTAGCCCGGGGCTACGGGGGGGAGAGGCAGAATCTTTGGCCTTACTAGTTCCTGAAGTAGCACAGGAAGAGCCGGTGGCAGGGCCCTCTTCCCTCTTGGGAGCGCACTCTTCACATGCGGGGTTCCCTAAAGAACTGACTTCCATTTTTTCACAACAGTTTGTAGCGTTGCTGCAGCAGGCGATGTTTGGCAATGCTCTACCTCAGAGAAGCACCGCGGAAGCGGGCAGAGCGAAGAAACGCTCGGTGTCCCCACGGATGGAAGGCCCTCCGAGCGGGAGCAAGAGGCACCGGGGTGAGGTCAAGTTGAGAGAAGAACCGGGGACTTCTGAGGGTCCGCAGTCGGATGAGGAAAGCCATAGTTTGGGCTTAGATGAGCTAGAGGAAGGTGAGTTCTCTGAGAGAGAGGATCAGGCTAGAGTGGTGCGAGTCTTCAGAAGAGAGGAGTTGCCGGCACTCATTGTAGAGACACTAAAGGCGCTCAATATGCCGGCGCCAGGGTCAGCAGAGGATGAGACGCTAGAGGATCCTCTGCTGCAGGTGTTCAGAAAGAATCAGAAAGCATTCCCGATGCACAGGGTGTTTCAAGAGATGATTCAGGAGGAGTGGAACATTCCGGAGGCTCCTCTGAAAGGCTCCAGAGTTATGGCACGTCTTTATCCATTGTTGGACCAGGATAAAGAGGTCTTTAAATTGCCCAAGGTGGACACAGCTGTCTCGGCTGTGACCAAGAAGACCACAATATCTGTAGAGGGTATAGAGGCTCTCAAGGATGTCCAGGACAGAAAGTTGGATGTTTTGTTGTGGCAAGTTTTTGACATCAATGCGATATCGCTCCAGGCGGCGGTGTGCGGAGCATGGGTGGCCAGAGCCTGCCTTCGCTGGGCGCAGCAGGTGCAAGAGGGACAGCCGAGTCTTTTGGCGGGAGAGGCTTCCCAGCTAGAATCAGGGGCAGCCTATCTGGCAGATATCCATTATGATCTTATGCGAGGCCTGTCTAAAAGCATGGCATCAGCAGTAGCAGCACGGCGTTATCTGTGGCTATGCAATTGGGCGGCGGATAGCTCTTCTAAGGCTAGGTTAAGTAAGCTGCCCTTTAAGGGCCGTCTGTTGTTCGGAGAGGATTTAGAGAATCTGTTGAAGGATCTGGGGGAGTCCAGAGGAGGCAGATTACCAGAGGACAAGCCTAAGCCGCTCGAGGAGCCCCGGTGGGCAGGGGACAGCTACGTGATTTTCGCCGTTTCCGTTCCCAAAGGTTCAATTCAGGTCAAAAGGGGCGTTTCCCCAACAGAAACCAGGGGTTTCGCGGGTTTCGATCCTCTTCCTCCTCCCCTCTTAATTTCAAAAAGTGACAATGAAGTGAGGGGGACCCAGTCGCCCCTGGTTCCAGTAGGGGGGTGTCTGCAGGAATTTTATTCTGCCTGGGTCCAAGTTACAATTCCAAAAAACAAAACCCAATGCTAAATAAACCGACTATCCAGAATCAGTAAAAATGCTCTATGCAACAACTTTTTTTTTGTCGGAAAGGCCAGCCAAGCAAAGAGGAGTTCCCCTCTCACCGTTGTGGCCCGTCCATTTTAGTAAATAGAAAACAGTCTTTTTCTCTTTTAAAGACAGCTTCAATTATGTTACTTAGCTGAATCGCAAACTTGAAAAGGCTGCTCAGCAACGCCACAATCAGCAGTAATACGACGTGTCACGTTTCGGGGTGTTCACAGTAATCCCCCTGCTTCAGGTCAAAGCCACTGTGTGGTAAGAAATCAGCCATCAAACTTGTTTCTGTGAACGTTTTTTTTTATATATACACCAGTCCCGCCAGCGTTCACCCAGCTGTTTCAGAATGCACCAATCAAAGTTGGTGCAAAAAGGAGCCAATCAGAATGAGAAGGGGAGGGATCACTGAACAGAGACCTCCCCCAAACATAAATGATTATTCTTAACTCTTTAAAAGGCAATATTATTGTACCGTATGCCAACCATTTGCATATTCATATCTTGTGGATGTACGGTATTAAGATGGAAAATCCACCTCTGTTCCAAATTCTGTAAGATTTGCAGTCGATCACCACCTCGCGGATTCAATGGTACAAAGTCCAACACACGCCAACGAAGCTCTTCAAAAATATGTGACAACTTCATACCATGTTCAACCAAAGGAGCCAATGCCAATTTTGTTCTTAATCGAGAAGCATGTTCACCCAGCCGTGTCACCTAGGATCCATACCCCAGAAATCTCTGTTCCCATTATGTCTCTCTATTAATTTATTTACTTTTAACTGAAACAGTGTTACATCAAATAGCTCTTACCTGTGATCTACGGAGACACTTCAGGCCTCTGTTTGACAATGAATGCCGGGAGGGAAGCGGGACTAGACTGGTTCCACTCCAGGAACAACAGTTAGCAGGTAAGTCTAATTTAACCTTCCTGATCGTGTCCCCAGTCTAGTCCCGAAACCTCTGGGTCAGTACCAGAGCAGTGAAGCACATTAAGCACGGGAGAGACCTGGCAAACCAGCCTGAAGTACTGCTGATCCAAACGAGGTCTCTTCCGCCATTTGCACATCCAGACGATAGTGCTGAACAAAGGAATTTAAAGACGACCAGGTCGCCGTCTTACAAATCTCCACTGGAGACACCAACCTAGCCTCTGCCCAGGAAGTGGACTGCGCCCTGGTGGAGTGGGCCCTTAACCCTTCCGGTACTATCCGACCTTTCAACACATAAGCCGACGCAATGGCCTCTTTAATCCAATGCGCAAAGGATGCCTTTGACACCACTTCACCCTTTCTTGGCCCCGCAAACAGCACAAACAGCCTGTCTGACTGACGAAAGGACGCCGTCCTACGGAGATATTCCTTCAACGATCTCCAGACATCCAAAAGATGCTGCTTCTCTGATGAGGACCCATCCGCGTCCTTTTTAACACCGGTAAGGAGATCTCTTGGTTCACATGAAATGCCAAGACTATCTTCGGGAGAAAGGCCAGCACCGGTCTCAAGACGACCTTTGACGCAAAGAACGAAAGATAGGGCTCCCTACAGGAAAGTGCCTGCAGCTCTGACACTTGTCTGGCCGAACAGACAGCCACCAAGAATACCACTTTCAGCATGGGATCCTTGAGAGACGCTCGGGCTAACGGTTCAAAGGACTCCTGCTCTAGAACATCCAGTATGAAGGGGAGCTGCCACTTAGGAAATATTTGTCTAGCCGGTGGCCTTACCAGCGACACCGCTCTTAAAAACCGCTTCACATTTCGCTGAGATCCTAACGACTGACCTGCAACCCTGCCTTTGTAGCAGGACAATGCTGCCACCTGAACACGTAAGGACGCAGCCGCTAGCCCTTTATCGAAGCCATCTTGCAAGAATTCCAAGAGCTGAGGAATAGAAGCCTTTAGAGCCTCGCACTTCCTATCCCTGCACCATGCTTCGAAAATCCTCCAGACACGAACATACGATAACGACTTAGTCCGCTTTCTGGATCTCAATAAGGTAGCTATGACCGCCGCTGAATACCCCCGGGATCTTAACCGAGCCCTCTCAAGAGCCAAGCCGTAAGCGAGAACCAATCCACGTGAGGCATGCACAGAGGCCCCTGAATCAACAGATCTGGTCGGCAGGGAAGATGCCAGGGCTTTGCCACCAACAACCTCACCAGGTCCCTGTACCACGGGTGCCGCAGCCAATCTGGCGCTATCAGAATTACCTGACCTTTGAATCGCTCTACTCATTGCAGGACTCTTCCTATCAGAACCCATGGAGGAAAGACATACAGCAGTTGACCCTCTGGCCAGTCTTGCATAAGGGCGTCCAAGTCTTCCGACATCCTTTCCCGGCGCCTGCTGAAGAAGCAACTGGCCTTTGCGGAAGCGAATGTCGCCATGAGGTCCATGACCGCTGGACCCACCGGCGAACCACCATCTCGAAGACTTCGGGATGTAGGACCCATTCCCCTGGATCCACCTTCACCCGACTGAAAAAATCGGCCTCCACATTGTCCACTCCTGCCACATGTGTTGCCGACAGGTCCAAGAGATTCGTTTCTGCCCAGTGACACAGAACTGCGGCCTCGGCTTCTAGCGCCACGCTGCTGGTGCCCTCTTGCTTGTTGACGTAGGCCACCGCCGTCACGTTGTCGGACAACACCCAGACCGCCTTCCCTCCAAGCAATGACTGAAACTCCCGGAGAGCCAGGACTACCGCTTTTAATTCCAACCGATTGATCGACCAATTCATCTTCTGAGAGGTCCACTGGCCTTGTGCGAAATTGCCCTGACAATGAGCTCCCCAGCCCTGCAAGCTGGCGTCCGTCATCACTGCCACCCAGTCTGGCACCTCCAGAGCCCTCCCCCGCTCCAGCGACTCTGGAAGCAACCACCAAAGCAGGGCCAACCGGGTTTTCTACGGGCAGGGTAGCTTCCGGGACAGAGGATCCTGCTGGTGCGACCATCTGTGAAGCAAGGGCCTCATGTGCGCTCTCGCCCACGGCACCGTCTCTATCGTTGCCGCCATGGTGCCCAGTAGTTGCAGGTAATGCCATGCTGAGGGGGTCTTGAACTTCAAGAACCTCCGCACCAGCTCTCGCAGACCCTGTGCTCGCTGTCCTGTGAGAAACACTCTTCCGATCCGAGTGTCGAAGCGAGCCCCCAGGTATTCATAAGAACATAAGAACATAAGATATGCCATACTGGGTCAGACCAAGGTCCATCAAGCCCAGCATTCTGTTTCCAACAGTGGCCAATCTAGGTCATACATACCTAGCAGTTTCCCCAAGGGACACAGGTTCCACAATGCTTGTATTGGTTCAAGCATTGATATCCTGGGTCCCTTCTTAATAATGGTTTATGGACCTTTCCTCCAGGAACTTGTCCAAACCTTTTTTAAACCCAGCTACACTAACAGCCTTTACTACATCCTCCGGTAACAAATTCCAGAGTTTGATTACACGTTGAGTGAAAAAATATTTTCTTTTATTAGTCTTAAATAGTTTACCCTGTAGCTTCATTGCATGTCCCCTAGTCTTTCTATATTCTGATAAGGTAAACAATCGATCTACGTTTACCCGTTCCACTCCGTTCATTAATTTATAGACTTCTATCATATCTCCCCTCAGCCGTCTCTTTTCCAGGTTAAAGAGCCCCAACCTTTTTAGCCTTTCTTCATAGGAGTAGCCTTCCATCCCCTTTACCATTTTGGTGGCTCTTCTCTGAACCTTTTCTAAAATCGCTATATCCTTTTTAAGATACGGCGACCAGAATTGCACACAATATTCAAGGTGCGGTCTCACCATGGAACGATATAGAGGCATTATAATATCTTTTGTTTTATTTTCCATTCCTTTCCTTATCATACCTAGCATTCTATTTGCTCTCTTGGCCACCGCTGAACACTGGGCAGAGGGTTTTATCATGTTATCCACAATGACGCCTAAATCATTTTCCTGGGTGGTGGCTCCTAATTTGGAACCTTGCATCGTGTAACCATAGTTTGGGTTGTTCTTCCCTAGGTGCATAACTTTGCACTTGTCCACATTAAATTTCATCTCCCATTTTGATGCCCAGTCTTCCAATTTATCAAGATCCTCTTGCAATTTTCCAGAATCCTCTTGGGTTTTAACAATTTTAAATACCTTTGTGTCATCTGCAAATTTGATGACCTCACTCGTTATTCCCTTTTCCAGGTCATTTATGAATATGTCAAAAAGCAGCGGACCCAGCACAGATCCCTGGGGTACCCCACTATTCACCTTTCTCCATTGGAACCTCTGTGTCTTTTTGGGAAACTGCTTGGTTCTTGTGACCTGGATTGGCCACTGTTGGAAACAGGATACTGGGCTTGATGGATCTTGGACCGACCCAGTATGGCATTTCTTATGTTCTTATGACTGTAACTAGTCCATCTGTTGCAGAGTCGTTTGTACATTCTCAGTGGACTTTAGTGGCTGTAATCTGAGTGAAGGGATTCGGTGCAGAGACTGGAGATGAGGATGAGAAGCCCAGAACCAGTAGCATGAGATCCAGTGGCCTGTTCTTCTCTCTTCATATGCTATTGTTGACTTGTAGCAGTCTACAAGCAACACCAGCTCCCGTTTCTTTTATACCTTATGGCTCCTTAGCCCAGCAAATATCTTTAACAAATTTTATGGGGATAATTCCTTATCTGTGTCCTTCTCTATAGCTGTAAAATTAGTGATCTTACTTTCATTTATATCCAATAGGTGATAGATGCAGACGTAACAGTGAGAGAATGGGAATGTTTAATGGGCAGCAGCAGAAGAAATGGAAACAGAGAGACCCCTCCAGAACAGATCCTTCAGCTGACTGTGAAAGAGGCTTTATTAGAGTAACAGCACCAAGTGGTAAATGTTTTAAATCAAAATCAGATCAAAGAAGGCATGAAATAATTCAGACTGGACTGAAACAATTTAAGTGTTCTAAACGTGATAAAAACTTCAGTCGAAAAAGTAATGTACAAATGCATGAAAGAATACATACTGGAGAAAAACTGCCCCAATATAAGCCATTTAAATGTTCAGAATGTGATAAGAGGTTTGTTAATAAAGCTAACCTAAGAATTCACAAAAGACTACACACTGGAGAGAACCTATTTAAATGTTCTGACTGTAGTAAAAGCTTCAATCGAAAAAGCAATCTACAAATTCATGAAAGAATACACACTGGAGAAAAACCATTTAACTGTTCTGAATGTGCTAAATGCTTTCTATCAAAATCAGATCAGAGAAGGCATGAAAGAATTCATAGTGGACTGAAACCATTTAAATGTTCTGACTGTGATAAAACCTTTGATCAAAACAGATCTCTACAAATTCATGAAAGAATACACGCTGGCGAAAAACCATTTCAGTGTTCTGAATGTGATAAGAGCTTCAGTCAAAAATGTAGTCTACAAACTCATGAAACAATACACACTGGAGAAAAACCATTTAAGTGTTCTGAATGTGATAAAAGCTTCAATGAAAAAAGATATCTACAAAGTCATGAAAGAATACACACTGGAGAAAAACCATTTAAGTGTTCAGAATGTGATAAGAGCTTCAATCATAAAGTTAGTCTACAAAGTCATGAAAGAATACACACAGGAGAAAAACCATTTAAGTGTTCTGAATGTGATAAGAGCTTCAATCTAAAAAGGACTCTAAAAATTCATGAAAGAATACACACGGGAGAAAAACCATTTAAGTGTTCTGAATGTGATAAGAGCTTCAATCTAAAAAGGACTCTAAAAATTCATGAAAGAATACACACAGGAGAAAAACCATTTAAGTGTTCTGAATGTGATAAGAGCTTCAGTCAAAAATGTAGTCTACAAACTCATGAAACAATACACACTGGAGAAAAACCATTTAAGTGTTCTGAATGTGATAAAAGCTTCAATCAAAAAAGATATCTACAAAGTCATGAAAGAATACACACTGGAGAAAAACCATTTAAGTGTTCAGAATGTGATAAGAGCTTCATTCATAAAGTTAGTCTACAAAGTCACGAAAGAATACACACTGGAGAAAACCCATTTAAGTGTTCTGAATGTGATAAGAGCTTCAATCAAAAAGGTAGTCTACAAAGTCATGAAAGAATACACACTGGAGAAAAACCATTTAAGTGTTCTGAATGTGATAAGAGCTTCAATCAAAAAGGTAGTCTACAAAGTCATGAAAGAATACACACTGGAGAAAAACCATTTAAGTGTTCAGAATGTGATAAGAGCTTCAATCATAAAGTTAGTCTACAAAGTCATGAAAGAATACACACTGGAGAAAAACCATTTAAGTGTTCTGAATGTGATAAACGCTTCAATCAAAAAAGATATCTACAAATTCATGAAAGAATACATACTTGAGGAAAGCCATTTAAATGTTCACAATGTGATAAGAGGTTTGCTATTAAAATTAGCCTAAAAATTCATAAAAGAATACACACTGGAGAGAAGCCATTTAAATATTCTCAATGCGTTAAAGGCTTTACTTGTAAAAAGATACTAAAAAGTCATGAAAGAGTACACTCTGGAAAGAAATGATTTAAGTGTTCTGAATGTGATAAATGCTTTATATCAAAATTAAATCAGAGAAGGCATGAAAAAATTCATACTGTATTGAAACCATTTATATTTTCTGACTGTTATGAAAACTTCAGTCAAAAACGTAGTCTACAAATGCATGAGAAAATCACACTGGCGAGAAACAATTTAAATGTTCTGACTGACATAAAAGCTTCAAGCGAAAAGGTAATCTAAAATTGCATGAAAAAAATACATACTGGAAAAAGAATTACCCATGCCCGTTACATCTTACGAAATCCAGAAAGAAGCTTTTTGTGGCATGATGCAAGTACTAGGCCAAGCATTAGCAGTACATTTAAGAGATTGAGATCACACTCCACACATTCTGGCTGAGAAGTGAGATTCATGACTGTGATGGTATGTGCAGAACCAATAACACTACTCAAATGGCTGTGTTAGAGCTAAACTAAACCACAAACAATATCTGCTCTTAATCCAAAATCACAACATACATAGATACATGCCCTACATTTAGTGAGATTATCACTGTAGGGCATGAGCCATCCTGAGGTCATTTTGCCTGAAGGTATATATATTATTAAGTTTGTCTTTGGGAATTTGTATCTATGTATGTTGTGATTTTGGATTAAGATCAGATATTCTTTATGTGCAGAACTAACCCATTTGGAGAAACTGCCCTAAGAAAAACATTTAAATGTTCACAATGTGATAAAAGGTTTGCTAACAAAGTTAGCCTAAGAATTCATAAAAGAATACACACTGGAGAGAAGACATCTAAATGTTCTCAATGTGTTAAAAGCTTTACTTATAAAACTGGCCTAAAAATTCATGAAACAGTGCACTCTGGAGAGAAATGAGTTGTGATCTGCATGTGATAAGTTTTTTATATATGAAAATCAGACCAAAGAAAGTGTGAAATAATTCATTGTGGACTGGGACAAGTTAAATACTCTGATTGTGATAAACGTTTCAGTCAAAAAAGTAATCTGCAAATGCATGAAAGAATACACACTGGAGATCTTACTCCACACACCTTGTCTTAGAAGTGAGGTTCATGACCCTCATGGTATGCGCAAAACTAATAATTAACAATGCAAATAACCTGTGAATATTGTTTCCTGAAATGATTTTTTTTTCTAATTATTCTTTCACCCCAATGATGACACCAAATACAATTTCAAGAAACCTTATACAAAAGAAGGGGATATGACATCAATTTTGAGCCTTAAAATTAGGACCCTTTGTTTGGTTCTAGGTCACTCATCCTCATAGGTCATAAAAACCCCTTCACTACAACTTGTATGCTTTCAATCAAATCAAATATCATCAATGCATCAAACAATTTTAAAACTTATCTTCACAGCTGAACTAGTAGTGGTAAACTCAACATGGCCACATTGCGCAAGGAAGCCGCTTCAGGAGTGTAACCAAAAGATTTTAAAAAATATGGAAAAGCTGTCATCATCCTTTCTTAATACTAACAAAAGTATTTGTAGAAAGACCTTTGAAAATTAATATGTTTAAGAATAAAAAGAGCAGGATCATATGTTAAAGACTGCTACATTGGCTGCTTATGTTAACAAAAATAAAAAAGTCTTTCTTCAGTGGTCACTACAATTGAATAACAAATTAGTTTGGGAAACAGTATTCACAGATGATGTGCTTTATTACATTATCCGATTTCACTTGTTAAAGCCTTTTTGATATGTGCAACACTAACCCATTTAGAGAAACTGCCCCAAGAGAAACCAATTGAATGTTCTGAATGTGACAAAAAGATTGTACACAAAGCTAGCTAGACTGAGAATTCATGAAAGCATACACACTGGAGAGAGGTGTCTGTTCAAGTGATTATTCTGTGAATCACCTGCAGAGGGAGAAAATTCTCAAGCACCAAGAAAATGTGGAAGAAAGGCAGAAATATTTCTCATCATAGTGGAAAGGAAAATGTCAAGTCACATATTAACAAATTGCCCATGCATGTTATGTCTTATGAACTCCTGAAGAAAACTCTCTTAGCACAATGCTACTACTATGGCAAACGTTAGCAGTAAATCCTAGAGACTGAGATCAGACGTCACATACCCTGGCTTGGGAGTGAGGTTCATGACTGTCATAGTATGTGCAAAACTAAATAAACAAAAACAAAAACAGTGTGTGTGTGTAAAGGGAAGGGAATGGAAGGGTAGGGTGGAGGCATCACTTTAGACCCATAACTGCAGCCTCATCACTTGACTCCACCTCCCAACAAATAAGCAAACTTTATACAAGGGTTGCTCAGAAAGTAATGCCCCACATGGTTTTTCTCAGTAGAGAATGAAGATAGACGTGTGAAACTGAAAGGGTAGTAACTTGGAACTTCAAAAAACACGTGTGTAATTTTACAGTCGTCCGACAAACAGCGAGGTGGTAGTGATCCTTCAAAGGGCGTCTGTGAGTGACACTGTACAAACAACGAGCTGTAATTGAATTCTTGGTGGAGGAGAAAGAAAGTGTGAGAAACATTCACAAATGGATGTGTGCTGTGTATGGAAGTTCTGCGGTAGATAGGAGCACCGTTGGACGATGCTGGAAGATTGGCCGCGCTCCAACAAATCAGAGCAGATGTCTTTCCTTTGACGTTTGTGTTCGGTTGTGAGACTTCGCGGAACCCATCTTGCACACACCTTTGAATATCCCAAAGAGTCAATAACTGCCATTGCACTACCTCTCCTGATGGAAAGCTGTACGGACAATTCCCAACTTGTGATGCGCCAATCCGCTCGAATAATGTCATCAGTGCGCTGCGACTTGTCTGGACTGGTGGCTGAGGCAGGACGCCAGACCGCGGCCGATCTTCCAGTTCCGTTTTACCACTTCCTGAAGCCTTTACTGTCTTCACCCATCATCCAACGGTGCTTCTATCTACTGCAGAACTTACATACACAGCACACAACTGTTTGTGAATGTTTCTCACACTTTCTTTCTCTTCTACCAAGAATTCAATTACAGCTCGTTGTTTGTACCGTGTGTCACTCACAGACGCCCTTTGAAGGATCACTACCACCTCGCTGTTTGTCAGATGACTGTAAAATTACACACATGTTCTTTGAAGTTCCAAGTTACTACCCTGTCAATTTCACACCTCTATCTTCATTCCGGACAGAGAAAAACCATGTGGGGCATTACTTTCTGAGCAACCCTCGTATTAACTTAATACCATCTTTGTGGAAAATGTTTTAAAACTTCACAAAAACACATTACTTCCAGATCTCAATAGTGAAACCAGAAAGGAATCACTTATCTTTTAGAAGCAACAGGGCACAAGCAATACGGCTCAAATATACAAAAATCTACTTCAGAGCAGCATATAGCCAAAGCTGTAACAAAGAAATAAAGTCATTGTCTTAGATGTCAAAAAGATACTGCATAGTGTCATGCCCTAGCCCTCCGCCTCAGGCTAAGAGGGTTAGGGTTGCCATCATGTTCTCCTTATAGAAGGTGGGATAAACTATTTTGCTCCAGCTAAGCCTGCATTTCCTCCAACTCCTTTACTGCAGTGTTTAGCTTCAAGCTACTATCATATGTCTTAGGGTAACTCCTCCCTAAGGGGTTCTGTGTCTCCTTTGAGCACAGCTCTATATGAAAGGGATTACAGGTACCTGAGGTTGTGGAGACTCCTCTCTGGCTTTGTTCAGCAATCTCTCTCCAGCTATGGGGAAGCAGTCTCTGGTTCCCTTGTTGGAGTTCCTCCCTGGAGCTCTGCCCCGGTTCCCTGGTACAGGCTAGGCTTTGTAGACTCTTGGACTGAGTCCTGGGCTCCCACCTCTGAACTCTCTGAACCGTTCTATCCGGCACTGGGGTTTGAAAGTTTCTCTTCTCCCCTTCTGCTCTGATTGCTTCACCTCCACTTCTCCAGCTGTGTCTCCTCCTGTGTTCCCTCTCGTATGCTGTCGTCGTTGTTCTCTTCCAGCCTCCTCCTCATCCTTCTGGTCCTCGTTGCTCCCCTGATCCTCCTGACTCTCTCTCTCTAGCCAGGGTTTATATTCCTGCTTTCTGAGCCGTGTCTCTGCCTCTCTGGACAGGTGTCTGTAATTAGGTTCCAAACTTGCTACTACGTCAGCAGAGCTTGGGTGTGGCAGCCTAGCTTCAGTTTCTCTGTGCTTGCTTTCTTTTGGCAAATGCTGAAATGTGTGTACTGCAGGGATGTCACTTTTCTTAAAGGTAAAATCATTCTTTTCTTCTACTTCCATATGCTCACTAGAGGCTTCCTCATCACAATAGTTACATTCAATATCGATGTTTCAACTCAAAAAGAGCCTGCGTCAAGAGCCACCACACAGTCTTGCCACTTCAAAAGCTTAAAGCCAAAAAGACGAGTCTCTTATACATCTAAGACCATCAGCTTCAATCAAAAAGCTGATCTAGAAATGCATGAAGAAATAGACAGTGGAGATTAAAATAGTTAAATGTTCACAATAAAGTAGCATGCCTCATGTATTGGAAACTCTGTAAATATTATACAACGATGTGCCAGAAAAGCACTGGGATCATGACCCTAAAAGAATTACAGAGAATGAAGAGGTTATGATCACCTGGGTTACTCCCATTCTGACCGATAAAAAGCTGGATACGAGGAAGCCGGATATAGTGGTAAAAGAGAAAAACACCAGAACGGCATTGATAATAGCGTGTCCGTTCCAAGTGACTACTCTGTGAATCGTGTTGAAAGGGATAAAATCTTCAAGTACCGAGAAATGCATTCAAAGACCAAGAAAATGTGGCAGAAAGATACCGAGTTATTTCCCATTGTATTGGGTACCACAGGCTTAATTAATGGGAATTTCGAAGCACACCTTGATACGTAAATCACCTATACAAGTAATGTTTTAGGAACTCAGAAGGGAGGCTTCTCTTTGGCACAATGCAAGTACTACGCCGAGTATTAGCAGCAAATTTGAGAGACTGAGATCATACTCCACATACCCTGGCTTAGAAGTACAGTTCATGACAGTCATGGTATGTGCAAAACTCACGCATTTGGAGAAATTGCCCCCTGATAAAAGTATGAAAATAAACGGCCAGAGTCTGTCTCCATTATTAAACTAGGAGAGGCATCCAACGAGCAGAAGGAATGAATGAGAAGCCACCAGTATATACAGGGAAGAAAGCAACAGAATTTGCCAGAGAAAAATCTCTTTGAAGAATTAGATAAGTAAACAAGGAAAACAAGTGGCAAATTCCATAAATACAGTTGGAAATAAAAAGCATTACTCCAGGAACCATTTGTTGATCAAACGAGGACACATGAGTGGTTACGAAGAGTTTAACTGAAACTTAAGGATGAGAGGTTGGTATTTGCAGCCCAGGACAATGGATTATGGACAAGATGGTTCACAGCGAGCGAAGAGAAAACAGGTAAAACAGACATATGCAGATTCTATAAGAAAGAGCTAAACATGGTTTCCTCACCTTTAGCTGATTGTAAAGTACTGATGGCAGAAAATTTGTATACTGAAAGACACAACAAGGTGGCACATCTCATCCACTGGAAACCCTGTAAGCACTACAACATCACCGCAACAGAAAAGAGATGGATAAGAAATTGGATGCAAGGAAACCTAATATAGGAAACAGTAGAATGACAATTATGATGGAAGTGTCTATTCCAAGTGACTATTCTGTGAATTGCTTGGAGAAGGAGAAGATCCTGAAGTATTGAGAAATGCAGTCAGAGACCAAGAAAATGTGGGAGAAAGATACAGAAATATTTTTCATCATCTTGGGAGTCACAGGCCTGATAAAGGAAAACTTTGAACCACATCTTAACAAATTACCAATACATACTACGTCTTATGAACGCCAGGAGGAAGCTCTCTTTGGCACAATGTAAGTACTACGGTGAGTGTTAGTGGTAAATTTGAAAGACCGAGATCATACTGCACATTCCCTGGTTTAGAGGTGAAGTTCATGACCGTCATGTGTAAAACGAACCCATTTGGGTAAATTACCCCCAAGAGAACCATTTAATTGTTCACAGTATGATAAGAACTCTACTAATAAAGCTAGCCTAAGACTTCTTGAAAGAGTCCACACTGGATAGAAACCATTTATGTTCCTAATGTGATATATGTTTTCATTCAACATCTCAATGAAAACATGACTTTAGTCCACTCTAAGGTTCTTATGATCAGTACTTAGTGGAATAATTCCATGCAGTGAAAAGCTTTTTAGATAACATCAGGATGATTTTTGGCCTGGAAAAATGTGCTAAAACATTACCTTAGAGCAGTGGTTCTCAACCCAGTCCTCTGGGACTCCCAGACCAGTCAGGTTTTCAGGATACCCACAATGTATATGCATGAGATAGATGCACTTCTTCCACTGTATGCAGATCTATCTCATGCATATACATTATGGATATCCTGAAAAGCTGACTGGCCTGGGGGTCCCAGAGGATCAGGTTAAAAATCACTGCCTTGGAGTAAAATTGAGGAAAACTAAAAATATGTCTCTCACAGCTGAACTTGAACAGGAAGATGTAAATATATATCTAAGAGTAGAAGAAGGAGCAACAATCCAGCATATATTAGTGAGGGAATAGCTGTACATAGAATATTACAGGGGATTAAATTGATATTGAAACACACTTTACATTTATGGTCAATGTTATTGGCACCCTTGCATTTTAGGTTTCCTTATTGTCCCTCCTGTCCAGTCCAGACGCTTGGGTTATGCCCAACTACCAGCAGATGGAGACTGAGAATCATTGGCTTGATTTTTCTGACGTCATGGTACAAAGCAATCTGTGCAGCCTCGATCTCGCCAGTCTTTCTCAGTCTCCAGCAGATGGTGGTTGGTATAGTCTTGTGCAGTCTGTATTGGATGGAATTGTTTGAGAGCTTTTTGTGGAAATGATAGTGTTCTGGGATGCCAGGCCCCTCCCCTACCACCACATCTCCTCTATTTCCTAGAGTTACTTTGGTGTAGTCAGGAGAGGGGTAATTTCCCTTTTTCATCCGGAACTTGGTGGGGGAGAAACAGTCTGCTAATATTTCTATACAAAACAGAGAACTGCTAAGCAGATGTGCCGCCCTTGTCCTTGGCCTCTTTGTCGTGTGGGGGATGCTCTTTTTTATTCAAAGCATTGGTGGGCGGTTGTTAATGGCTGAAGTGCCTGACTGAAGCACAGCGGCAGCTGCAGTCCCCTTCGGTAGGGTAGCAGCAGAGCTGAGAGGACATATCTGGCTGGCTCCGATGGGGTGTGGACTCTGCCCGAAGTTGGAAGCTGCAATGAAAGTCATTACTGGTTCTCACTGCTGCGATAGCGGAATGGCCTCCAGAGACTTATTTCAGTCTGCCACAGTTAGTCCAAGCTGGTGTGTGATGCCAGCACCAGGCGGGGAAGGGCAGGAGTCATCCAAGCTAAGGTATGTGCTCTTTCTGCTTTCCTAAGCAGGGTGCTGTTCAGAGTATGTTAAATTTAAAAACAAGCAAAAAACCCCCACAAAAACAAAACAAGAATGCAGCCCATATTGGATAGAGCCTCAGGAGACTGTTAGAAGCAGTCATGACATAACAAACTATAAATAAATAAATAAATAATTTAATATTTGCTGTGAAGCCGGCAGAGGAGAAAGCTAACCCCGCTGTGATTTCGCAGGGTCCTCTTCTCCTTTCGTAGCGGCGATCATCTTAGCAATCTAGGCCCTATGGGGATTTCCTTACTCCTATGGAGAAAAAAACCCCACTGGACCATTCACTCAGGTGGAGAGTTTGGGCGGGAAAGGCTGCCATTTGGGTTTATTCAGTTTGAGGGGCAGATTTGGCCGGGGGGCAAACACTGTTGGCAGAAAGCAGTTCAATTCTAACTTTAATGTAGTAGCCTCTGGTGTGTTAACATTAATGATGATATTAAGTACATGCTAAATACGTAGATAGTGCAGTTGGTCCCACTGAACACAGGGTAATTTGGAGGAGTGTTTCTTGCCGTGAAGGGCTGCCATTTCAGTGCACGGTTCAGCCTGCTCTTTTATCATGGGAGCAGGGCTGTGGGTTCAGGCCTCGGGTTGGGGGTTTGCTTTCCCAAGGCACTGCTGCATTTTTTCCCCTTTCCTGAGACTCTGGTTTAGAAAAAGGAGCCCTTTATGGACATGGTTCAGGGGACTGGTACCTTTTTGGTACTCGACTGGTAATTTCCAGTTTTTGGTTAGGCTTGGTAGAATTGATTCTGGTAAGATATAAGGTTCCTTTCTGTCACAGGTCCCTTCAGTTCAGAGCTCTAGGTTAGGTGTATGTTTTCCGGGTAAGTGCATAGCTCTAGAGCTACTAGTTTTGCGAGCTCTGTTGATCAGGAGCCATCTTTTTTTGCCTGTATAGCTCTGCGTACACCCAGGGCGGCCCAAGGGGGGTGCGGGGCCATGTGCAGAGACTCGGTGTGGGGCCTTATTTGCATAAGGGGACTAATTTGCATAATGTTACCATGCACTAACCTTTAGTAAACATATCTCTTAATGAGTATGGATAAAGAAAGACTAAACGATTTCTACATTACTGTAATCCAGTGCCAACCGCCAGGCACATTAGGAACTGCTACAAACATTGCCCATTTAGAACCCATAGCAAACCTGTCGTATCATAACAGCACTATCAGGACTCACAAAGCACCCTATTCTACCTATCAAAAGGCAACACTGCAAACATTAAACCAATACATTTCAGAGAATAACAATACATGACCTACTGGGGAAAGAGAACAAGTGGCAATGTCAAATAGAAACTAAATAAACAGAATACCTCAGCTCAGTTACACATGCAGAACATAGACCATCACCAAACAAAGAACAAGGAATCACAATTTAGAAATAGGAAAACAATAATTAAACTTGGAACCCCAAAAGCCATACTTGGAATGTACAACAACACTACAAAAATAAAACTATAAATTAATTTCCTCTTGTACTAAACAAAGCACATAAGAACATAAGATATGCCATACTGGGTCAGACCAAGGTCCATCAAGCCCAGTATTCTGTTTCCAACAGTGGCCAATCTAGGTCATATGTACCTAGCAGTTTCCCCAAGAGACACAAGTTCCACAATGCTTGTACTGGGTCAAGCATTGATATCTTCGGTCACTTCTTAATAATGGTTTATGGACCTTTCCTCCAGGAACTTGTCCAAACCTTTTTTAAACCCAGCTACACTAACAGCCTTTACTACATCCTCCGGTAACAAATTCCAGAGTTTGATTACACGTTGAGTGAAAAAATATTTTCTTTTATTAGTCTTAAATAGTTTATCCTGTAGCTTCATTGCATGTCCCCTAGTCTTTCTATATTCTGATAACGTAAACAATCGATCTACGTTTACCCGTTCCACTCCGTTCATTAATTTATAGACTTCTATCATATCTCCCCTCAGCCGTCTCTTTTCCAGGTTAAAGAGCCCTAACCTTTTTAGCCTTTCCTCATAGGAGTATCCCTCCATCCGCTTTACCATTTTGGTGGCTCTTCTCTGAACCTTTTCTAAAATTGCTATATCCTTTTTAAGATACGGCGACCAGAATTGCACACAATATTCAAGGTGCGGTCTCACCATGGAACGATATAGAGGCATTATAATATCTTTTGTTTTATTTTCCATTCCTTTCCTTATCATACCTAGCATTCTATTTGCTCTCTTGGCCGCCGCTGCACACTGGGCCGAGGGTTTTAACATGGTATCCAAAATGACACCTAAATCTTTTTCCTGGGTGGTGGTTCCTAAGGTGGAACCTTGCATCGTGTAACCATAGTTTGGGTTGTTCTTCCCTAGGTGCATAACCTTGCAGTTGTCCACATTAAATTTCTTCTGCCATTTTGATGCCCAGTCTTCCAATTTATCAAGATCCTCTTACAATTTTTCACAATCCTCTTGGGTTTTAACAACTTTAAATAGTTTTGTGTCATCTGCAAATTTGATAACCTCACTCATTATTCCACTTTAGAGATCATTTATGAATATGTCAAAAAGCAGCGGACCCAGCACAGATCCCTGGGGTACACCACTATTCACCTTTCTCCATTGGGAAAATTGGCCATTTAGCCCTACCCTCTGCTTTCTATCTTTTAACCAGTTCCGGATCCACAATAGTACACTGACTCCTATCCCATGACTCTTTAGTTTTGCCAAATGTCTCTGATGAGGGACCTTGTCAAAGGCTTTCTGAAAGTCCAGATACACAATATCAACCGACTCACCTTTGTCCACCTGTTTATTCACTCCTTCAAAAAAACATAACAGATTAGTAAGACAAGATCTTCCTTGTCTAAAGCCATGTTGGCTGTCTCCCATTAGGTCGTGACTATCTACATGCTGAGTAATTTTATTCTTTATGATGGTTTCTACCATTTTTCCCGGTACTGACGTCAGGCTCACCGGTCTGTAGTTTCCCGGATCACCCCTGGAATCCTTTTTAAAAATTGGTTTTACATTGGCGATCCTCCAATCTTCAGGTATTAGAGATGATTTTAATGATAGTTCATAGATTACTGATAGCAGGTCTGCAATCTCATATTTCAGTTCTTTCAACACCCTTGGATGTATACCATCCGGCCCAGGTGATTTGCTACTCTTCAGTTTATCTAATAGTTGTAAGACATCTTCCCGATGTATCGATATTTCCTTCAATTCTTCCGCACCTTTAAATACCACTTCAGTCATGGGTAACATCCCTACATCTTCCTCAGTAAAGACCGAAGCAAAGAATTCATTCAGTCTCTCTGCTATCGCTTTGTCGCCTCCTAGTGCTCCTTTAACCCCTTTATCATCTAATGGACCAACTGACTCTCTCACAGGTTTTTTGCTACGAATGTACTTGAAAAGGTCTTTATTTCACGTTTTTGCTTCCGCAGCAAGCTTCTTCTCAAATTCTCTTTGCCTGCCTTATCAATGCCTTGCATTTGACTTGCCAGTGCTTGTGCTGTTTCCAGGTTTCGTCGTTTGGCTCTTTTTTCCATTTCTTGAAAGATGCTTTTTTGGCAACAACAGCCTCTCTGACCTCACCTTTAAACCATGCTGGCAGTTTTTTGGACTTCCTTCCACTTTTCTTATAGCGTGGAATACAGCTGGTCTGGGCTTCCAAGATAGTATTTTTCAAAAACACCCAAGCTTGATGTATGTCTTTAACCTTTGCAACTGCTCCTTTTAGTTTTTTCCTAACTGTTTTCCTCATTTTATCATAGTCTCCCTTTCGAAAGTTAAAGGGTAGTACTGTGGATTTCCTTACTATCCCTCCTCCACTAATTAAATCAAAGGCGATCATGCTATGATCACTATTGCCAAGTGGCCCCAACACCCTTATTTCTTGCACTAGATCTGGTGTTCCACTAAGGACTAGGTCTAATATGGCTTCCCCTCTGGTCGGTTCATGAACCAGCTGCTCCAAAAAGCAGTCATTTATTTCATCCAGGAACTTTATCTCCCTAGCATGTCCTGACGTGACACTGACCCAGTCGATACCGGGGTAATTGAAATCACCCATTATTATTACTGCACTGTAACTTTTGTTAGCTTCCTTGATTTCTTTGAGCATTTCATCATCCATTTGGTCATTCTGGCCAGGTGCTCGATAGTACACCCCCACTGCCATTGCCTTCCCCCTTTTATATGGAATTTCAATCCATACAGATTCTACAGCAGATTTTGTTTCCTGCAAAACTTCAATCCTTTCTGAGTCAATACCCTCTCTAACATAGAGCGCAACCCCTCCACCAATTTGATCAGCTCTATCATTACGATATAGTTTGTACCCAGGTATCAAAGTGTCCCACTGGTTGTCCTCCTTCCACCATGTCTCTGATATTCCAATCATATCTAACTTTTCATTTAGTGCTATATATTCTAACTCTCCCATCTTATTCTTTAGACTTCTAGCATTTGCATACAAGCATTTTAGAGAATGTATTTTATTCATATTAATTTGGCTATTGTTAGACATGGGTAAATTGGGATCTTTAAGCTCTGTCTGCTCCATACTTGAGGGCATTTGGGCTACTTTACTCTTTTGACGTTAATGATGCACATTTCACAGAGCTGACATATTCCAGTTAATAAATTCAAAATAAAGAAATATTTTTCCATTTTTTGTGCATTTTTTTTCAGTTGCAATTGCTCCAGCCACTTTCTTCTGGTTTCTTTGTGTCTTCTGCTAACTCTCCATCGTCTGCTGTCCATTTATCCTTTCTTCTCTCTTCTGGTTTTCTCCATTCCCTCTCTACATCTGCTTCACCATACTAACCTCTCTCCTTTTGCTTTCCTCCATCTCTTTCTTTATTCCTTTTTCATGTACTAAAATTTTACCTCTCCATCCCAATACCCGGCCAATTGTAGATTTGTCTTCCGTCCCACACAAAATATTTTTCCCTCTCCATTTCACTCTCCCAGCCCCATCCCATTCTAACACCCCCCCCCCCCCAACATCAGCTCCTTTCTAGTTTCAGCCCCACCCAGCATCTTCTCCCTTCTAGTCCCAGCATCAGCCCATTTCCAGTCCTAGCCCCCCATCAGCCCATTTCCAACCCTATCCTAGCCCCACCATCAGCCCAATTGTAGTCCTAGTGCCCCCATCCAATTCCAGTCCTATCTGAGCCCCTCTATCAGCTCATTTCCAATACCAGCCCCCCATCAGCCCAATTCTAGTCCTTTCCTAGCCCCACCATCAGCCCATTTCCAGTCCTAGCGCCCTCCTCACACTCAGTCCATTTCTAATCCAAGTCCCTCTATGAGCCTATTTCCAGTCCTAGTCCCTCCATGAGTCCATTTCCAATCCTAGCCCCCCAGCACCCCATGCCCAGTCCTATCCTAGCCCCTCCATCAGCCCACTTCCTGTCCTAGCTACCTCCCCTCACAGCCCATTTCCATTGCAAGCCCCCCTCCCCATCAGCTATTTGCAGTTCAAGTCCCCCTCCAGTCAGTCCATTTCCAGTCCTAGCAACCCTCCACAGCCCATTTCCAACCCTAGTAACCCCCCAACCCATTTTCAGTCCTAGCAACTCCCCACAGCTCATTTCCGGTGCTAGTAACACCCCCCCCCCCTAGCCCATTTCCAGTCCAAGCCACCCCCTCTCCTCCAGAAGAGCCCCGCGGCTAGCTAAGAGGGAGTCTGAGAGGCCCCGGCTCACCTCTACAGCTGCCGAATCGAAGCGCGCCTTTTCCCTTCTCTTTGACAGCTGTATTGACATTTAGAAAGCTGCCACGCTGATGTCAAAGGGGACTTCCTGTTTCCCGGTGCTCAGCCCGGCAGCGTTTTAAACCAGTACAGCTGCTGAAGTGATGGGAAAAGACGCGCTTCACTTTGGCAGCTGTTAGAGGGAGCCGAGGCTTCTCTTGCTCCCTCTAAAGCCGCCCTGCCTGCCGGTCTTCAATGCAGGATGTTGGCGCATGGCCCCCTGAAACACGGCACCCTGTGCAAACAACATTCTTGCTCAATGGATGGGCCATCCCTGCGTACACCTAGAGGTCACCAGTTCATTGAATCCGGTGCTGGTGTGTAACGGGGGCAGTATAGGCTTGGGGCCATCACGCCCTATCTACTAATCCTCACGCTTGAGTGACCTCAAAGACAACAGTAGTGAATACGATGTGAGGACTTGAAGGTGTGATTAAATCATTTGATATTCTTTTCAGATCTGCTTTGTTACAGAAATATTGGCAAGATGGAGGCTTCACAGATATGTAATAGCACAATAGTTAGAGTAGTGCCTTAAAAGCAGGGTGACCATGGTCCAAACCCCAGTATGGGTCTTGTAAGCTAAGGCTAGTCATTTAATTCTACACTTTCTGGATATTTTGTACTCACAGATGGCTCTCCCAGCTGCAGCATTGCATTAAGTACATACATATCCAAAGGTTACTGATTCAATTCCATTAACAGATCTGAGGTGGCTACATAAATTGTCTGTGTTTTCCATACCAGGGCCTTTTCCATTACTGCCTAAGACCATAAGAAATGCCATAATGGTTCAGACCAAGGTCCATCAAACCCAGTATCCTCTTTTCAACAGAGGCCTATATCTTTTAGCACTATACAAATGTTCAGTAGTAGGAGTAGATCCCTTTGTACCATAACATCAGAAGGATCAAGCCAATGATTCTCAGTTTCCCTCTACTGGTAGGCAGGCATAATCCATGTGTCTGGGTTCGACAGGGGGAACTCAAGAACATAAGCTATGCCATACTGGGTCAGACCAAGGTCCATCAAGCCCAGTATCCTGTTTCCAACAGTAGCCAATCTAGGTCATAAGTATCTAGCAGTTTCCCCAAAAGACACAGGCTCCTCAATGCTTGAATTGTATCAAGCAGTGATATCCTGGATCCCTTTTAATAATGGTTTATGGACCTTTCCTCCAGGAACTTGTCCAAACCTTTTTTAAACCCAGCTATACTAACAGCTCTTACTGCATCCTCCGGTAACAAATTGCAGAGTTTGATTACACGTTGAGTGAAAAAATATTTTCTCTTATTAGTTTTAAATAGGTTACCCTGTAGTGTCATTGCATGTCTCCTAGTCTTTTTATATTCTGCTGATGTAAACAATCGATCTATGTTGACCCGTTCCACTCCATCATTACTTTATAGACCTCTATCATATCTCCCCTCAGCAGTCTCTTTTCCAGGTTGAATAGCCCTAACCTTTTTAGCCTCTCTTCATAGGAGTAGCCTTCCATCCCCTTTACCATTTTGCTGGCTATTCTCTGAACCTTTTCTAATAACACTATATCCTTTTTAAGATACGACGATAAGGTTGTTGGGGCCATTTGGCAATAGTGATCATAGCATGATCATATTTGATTTAATTAGTAGAGGAGGGATAGTAAGGAAATCCACAGTACTCCCTTTTAACTTTCGAAAGGAAGACTATGATAAAATGAGGAAAATAGTTAATAAAAAACTAAAAGGAGCAGTTGGAAAGGTTAAAGACTTATATCAAGCTTGGGTGTTGTTTAAAAATACTATCTTGGAAGCCCAGACCAGCTGTATTCCACGCTTTAAGAAAAGTGGAAGGAAGTTCAAAAAACTCCCGGCATGGTTTAAAGGTGAGGTCAGAGAGGCTGTTGTTGCCAAAAAAGCATCTTTCGGGTAATGGAAAAAAGAGCCAAACGAAACATGGATACAGCACAAGCACTGGCAAGTCAAATGCAAGGCATTGATAAGGCAAGCAAAGGGAGAATTTGAGAAGAAGCTTGCTGCGGAAGCAAAAACGTGAAATAAAGACTTTTTCAAGTACATTCGTAGCAAAAAACCTGTGAGAGAGTCAGTTGGTCCATTAGTTGATAGAGGGGATAAAGGGGCACTAAGAGGCGACAAGGTGATAGCGGAGAGACTGAATAAATTCTTTGCTTCGGTTTTTACTGAAGAAGATGTAGGGGTGTTACCCATGACTGAAGTGGTATTTAAAGGTGCGGAAGAACTGAAAGAAATATTGATACATTGGGAAGATGTATTACAACTATTAGATAAACTGAAGAGTAGAAAATCACCTGGGCTGGATGGTATATATCCAAGGGTGTTGAAAGAACTGAAATATGAGATTGCAGACCTGCTATTAGCGATCTGTGAACTTTCCTTAAAATCATCTGTAATACCTGAAGATTGGAGGATCGCCAATGTAATGCCAATTTTTAAGAAGGGTTCCAGGGGTGATCTGGGAAACTACAGATGGTGAGCCTGAGGTCAGTACCAGAAAAAATAGTAGAAACCATCATAAAGAACAAAATTACTCAGCAGGTAGATAGTTATGGCCTAAGGGGAGACAGGCAACATGGCTTTAGACAAGGAAGATCTTGTCATACTAATCTGTTATGTTTTTTTGAAGGTGTGAATAAACAGATGGACAAAGGTGAGTTGGTTGATATAGTGTATGTGGACTTTCAGAAAGCCTTTGACAAGGTCCCTCATCAGAGACTTTTGTCAAAACTAAAGTGTCAAGGGATAGGAGGCAGTGTACTATTGTGGATCAGAAACTGATTAAAAGATAGAAAGCAGAGGGTAATTTCTGGATATTTTAATAAGGGAACGTTTAGCCACCATTATATAAAAATCTTTAGAATGAATATTGTGGTGGAATAGATCAAATAACTAAGAAATGTTTTGCTTTTAGATTAGTTATACTCTTAGGGCTGTTCTTCCGAATTATGTGCAAAACTAACCCATTTGGAGAAACTGTCCTGCTAGGGATCATCCATAATAATCATTGCTGAAAGATGAGAGATTCATGGTAGCATAAATTACCTTAAATGTTTGTTTCTAATATGTAGAGGTCTGGGGAAACCCTAAGGGGTATTTTACTAAACGGTCTTAACGTGCGCCCGGTGATAATGTGCGGGATTCCTTAAAAGGAGTGGGCGTTCTGGTCTAAACGTGGCAATCGGGGATTATCGTGCTATAGAGGGAGCAGTGCACACTACCGCACGGTAACCTTAAGTAGGCGCGCTGACCTACAAATGCAGCACCAGAGGAGTAGCACAAGGGTTAATACACTGACTGATAGTACAGGGGTTATGAGTTCAATTCCTCAGTGGGCCTAATGAATAAGGTTGGTTGAAGCAATTCCTTTTCCTGCTTGCAACTGTACAACAATCTGTGCTTCCAGTTAAAAATACCCGCACCCCAGTGCCATAAACTAATGCACCTTTTAGGGTGCACCAGAAGGCACATCCTAAACAACCACATCAGCCAAGGTGGGTTATAATGTGCCCCAGAGGCCATGTTGAAAGGTTGCCAACTCCCAAGGCACCATAGTAGGCACCGCATAAGCTGCCTGAATCTAAGATGTGGCGTAAGATGCCCCAAGGATGTATAGGTGAACCCAAAAACGTTGGCCAAGAGCAGTAAGGTCCCCCAATTTGACAAGCAAGAGCAGTATGGACCAAACACAGATGTAACCCTAACCCTGCACAGAACAGCAAGGAAAGACAATGCACAAATAATGGAAGGAAGTAGATCTGAGCTGATGGACCAGACAAATCTGGGTCCAGCCCATGTGGCAGCTGGAAAAATGGACAAACATATCAGGGGCAGCTGTAGCGATGCACAGAGTGATGGTAATGTACCATGCAATAATGACAGTGTGTGGCAGAGGATGGGAAGACGTGTCCAGCAGAGGAGGTAGAAGTGGCAGGATAGGTGAATGTCAGGATGACAGTGGAGTAGCAGTACCATGCAGAGCACACACAGGAGACGCAAATAGGGAGAGCTGCAATGCAGAAATGTGTAGCAGTGTAGGACGTGGGGTAGCAGCATGCACATCAGGGTAGGACGGCACACAGCTGGCAGACACACGTAGATGGACAGAAGGATGGTTGACAACTGTGATAAGGGTACAATGTGCTAACATCACAGATCTGCACAGATATGACTGTCCCAGGAATGAAAAGTAGTTGTGTGGGAAAGGCATACAAATGAAAGAGAACAGAGAGAAATCAAACCAATGACCATTAGCACAAATGGCAATGCACATACCGGTGGGCCACACCACCAACATGAGGTCATTAGCAAAGGCTGCATACAAAAATACTGCAGGGCATCACACAAGACGCCTGCTGGATGCCAGGATAGGCAAACCCCCAACAGTAACCATGATGAAATGCACATGCAGATCTGGGGTGTACAGATCAGATCACAGTCTGTAATTGGGAACAGAGCCACATATAACTACATGCACACACACAATGAAATGTTATGCAGTGGATACAGCATGCAAAAGAGGAAAGAACCTAAACCCCAAGGGCAGCAGAGGATGCTCTGTGGAGCAGGTGCAAAATCTGGAACAGGACAGAAGCGAACTGAACCTGCAAACAGGTGTGCCACAGACTAGCTGAACCACAGCAATGCAAAACCCCCAAGCAGACTGCCATAAAGAAAGAGACATATGTAACAGCTAATATGTGATGGCTAGGCAGCACAGAGGACACACCTTGTTGTACAGTGAAGAGATGGAAGGTTGTGTGCAGAGGTGATGAACCTGCAGGTACCTAATGGTCATGTTAGCACAACAGAAAAAAAAAAAACCCCATGTGGGGATCAAACCTGCAACTTGAGGTGTTATAACACATGTCTGTACCCACTATCCCAAACAACCACAAAGAGAGCACTGAGCACAATGCAAGAATAGTACCCCAAAGGGAGGGTGTGTATGGGAACCTGTAACACCCAGTGATGTGGCAAATGGCTGGCAGCTAGACAGCTACCACAGTACAAGATGTGAGACCATGTGGGCCATGTACATGACCAGGAAATCAGTAAATACAAGTGTTAGTGTGCTCAAGGAGTGGAGGAGTAGCCTAGTGGTTTGAACACTGGCTTGATAGCCAAGCAACCAGGGTTCAGTTCCCACTAGCACCCCTTGTGGCCTTGGGCAAGTCACTTAACCCTACATTGCCTTGGAAGAAAGGCCTGGCAATCCACTTCCAGTGACACTGCCAAGAAAACCCTGGAGCTTCTGGGTCACCAGGAGTCAGGACTGACTCAAAAGCACACATTGCATTGTGTGTTTGTCAGCATGATCAAGCAGCAGCAGAGACAAATGTATGTCAAACACATATTTTTATTTGGGTTAATCATCACAGATAGTGTAGATCCCGCCATCATAATATCAAGGTGAGTGGATCCCAGGTGAAAGACGGAAAACGCATTTAGCAGGGCAGCAACCCACATCCTACAGAAAGGTCACTGGCCCGTCTACAAATGAAGGGCAGGAGAGATAATGTGTATCAGGTGCATGGTGGGCAGTATGCATTGGGCCCCCACCCCCCACCTGCTGCTGCATGCCTCAAATGTGTTACTTACATATGAGTGCATGTAGACAGTAAGCGGTGCATGATGAGGGCCCAACATACCTCAATCATGATCTGTTCCTCAAAACATATCTATCTGGCAACACAGGAGGCACACAAATGAAAACAGCATATGTTGTTAAAATGTTGAAAGTGTAAAAAACACATATCAAAACTTATGTTACAGCTGTCACATAATGCCTGATATAGGAATCAAAGCTGCAACAATGTAACCCTAAACAATCGTCAAATGCACAATGAGGATATGCTAACAGGTAGCAGAGGCACATGAACACAGAGAATTCAAAAGAAACTACCTGCAGAAACATGCAGAGATAACACCATGCAGGAGGTCCCCCTGCACTGGTTGGTGTGTAGACAGTGTCTTTACACATATATCATGGTATATGGAATGCACAATTGAAGGAAGACAATGGACACTCACACTGCAACACTCCAAATATAACGGGGCAATGTGAGTGTCGTTACCTCAGGGGATAAATAGGACTGTGCAGACATACAATGCAATGTTTGTAAATCAATGATGAGCGTCATGTCTGTTCAGTAAACAAACACACTAACCAGTATATAGAGATGTAAAGTAAGGGCAAACATTTCACAGTAAACCACACAGAAGCCATATTGCCACATGCTGTGTTTCCCCAACATAGTCAGTCATATGCACATGCACCGTGTACGTTTCAACATGATACAGTGATGCCACACATGCACGGAAACACCCTTGGTGAGTGACAACATCAATCTAAGCTGTTGGCGTGCAGTAAAGCTTTGTCATAGCAAAAACTGTATCATGTCCAAGTGGAGAGTAGGTGGCCATAGACAACAGGACCTCTCCATCATTCCCCCTATGCCACACACATGGCTGTACATAAGAACATAAGAACATAAGATGTGCCATACTGGGTCAGACCAAGGTCCATCGAGCCCAGTATCCTGTTTCCAACAGTGGCCAATCTAGGTCATACATACCTAGCAGTCTCCCCAAAAGACACAGGTTTCTCAGTGCTTGTATTGGGTCAAGCAGTGATATCCTGGGTCCCTTCTTAATAATGGTTTATGGACCTTTCCTCCAGGAACTTGTCCAAACCTTTTTTAAAACTAGCTACACTAACAGCTTTTACTACATCCTCCGGTAACAAATTCCAGAGTTTGATTACACGTTGAGTGAAAAAAATATTTTATCTTATTAGTCTTAAATAGGTTACCCTGTAGCTTCATTGCATGTTCCCTAGTCTTTTTATATTCTGATGACGTAAACAATTGATCTACATTTACCTGTTCCACTTTCATTAATTTATAGACCTCCATCATATCTCCCCTCAGCCGTCTCTTTTCCAGGTTGAAGAGCCCTAAACTTTGTAGCCTCTCTTCATAGGAGTAGCCTTCCATCCCTTTTACCATTTTGGTTGCTCTTCTCTCTGTACCTTTTCTAATAACTCTATATTCTTTTTAAGATAAGGCGACCAGAATTGCACACAATATTCAAGGTGCGGTTGCACCATGGAACGATACAGAGGCATTATAATATCCTTTGTTTTATTTTCCATTCCTTTCCTTATGATACCTAGCATTCTATTTGCTCTCTTAGCCACTGCTGCACACTGGGCAGAGGGTTTTAATATGTTATCCACGATGGCGCCTAAATCTTTTTCCTGGGTGGTGGTTCCCAATGTGGAACCTTGCATCATGTAACGATAGTTTGGGTTGTTCTTTCCTAGGTGCATAACTTTGCACATCCACATTAAATTTCATCTGCCATTTGGATGCCCAGTCTTCCAGTTTATCAAGATCCTCTTGCAATTTTCCACAATCCTCATGGGTTTTAACAACTTTAAATAGTTTTGTGTCATTTGCAAATTTGATAACCTCACTCGTTATTCCCTTTTCCAAGTCATTTATGAATATATCAAAAAGCAGCGGACCCAGCACAGATCCCTGGGGTACTCCACTATTCACCTTTCTCCATTGGGAAAATTGACCATTTAGGTCTACCCTCTGCTTTCTATCTTTTAACCATTTCCTGATCCATAATAGTACACTGACGCCTATGCCATGACTTTTTAGTTTGCCAAAAGTCTCTGATGAGGGACCTTGTCATAGGCTGTTTGAAAGTCTAGATACACTATATCAACCGACTCACCTTTGTCTACCTGTTTATTCACACCTTCAAAAAATCAACAGATTAGTAAGACAATCACACACAGTACTGGAAAGGTCATGTGTGTCTCCTGCGATGAACACGACACCCAGCCGGAGCACAGCAGCAACAGTGTGTTGGACAGGCTGTCATGGCCAAAGTATCTTTATCTTTATTCGTAGGATTTGATAAACCGCCCATGCCGGGGCGTCAGGGCTGTGTACAATACAAAAACAATGGCTACAGAAAAAATAAAATCAGAAAGGAACGCCAATAATGATAGGACAGAGCGAGGCAGAGAGAGAGTAGAGAAACAAAATAGTTTGTAAAGTATAAAGGGAGACAGCAGAGGGGCGGGACATAGGGGATGGGGCAGGTAAGACTGCATTTGAAAGGGTGCTACGAAGAGTGGGGGACGCGGCTGGGGCACAGAGCGTCACCGTAGCACTCCAACAATAATACTGTCCATCCTAGGCATGTGTCCCACTCACAGAGGTCAAACGTCCTATGGCACCATTTCCCAGGGATAGTTCCATGGTGTTGTGTCCCCCAACAGGTGGCACCTGTTGGGGGACACAACACCATGGGGTTAGGGTCAGAGTGGCAGCGGATGTATTGCTTGGTGGTAAGGCAGTTTAAAATCTGTGACATCAGACGCTGTGGTTTAGTATGGTGGAGACATCGTGGATGTTCGGACAAAATTGTTAGCGTGTGGTGTATCGAATATAGTCTTGTTCCCCGATGAAGCCTGAGGGCGAAACAAAAGCTTTTGTTGGACGATGACTATTGTGTTTGATGCAATAGTAGGCTGCTGTCAACTGTTTGGATGTATCGACCTCTGATTATTTACAGATACGTGCCGAATTGCTCGCTTTGAATGCTGTGCGGTGCCGCTTGATTTTGAGAATACAATTCTGCTTTTTTGCAGGAGCTTTAAAATTTGCGTTTGGAGTTTAGCATCTGCATCTGCGATTGCACTTGGAGTGTGGAGTTTACTCCACGGAAGTAGGACCGAGTTGGTGAAAGAGAGAACATCTTGTGCATGTGAAGTAGTGTTGAAGTGGTTTGGGCACTACTGAAATATGAAGTACAGCAGACACTTTCTTTTATAGTAGATATTAAAGTGTAATGTGATATAGTGTTTTATATGTGGCATGAATCTCAAAAAGTACTTTTTTGGATTGGGATAGTGGGTAATTGAATATTTATAATAAAAAGAGAAATAAAAAGCTTCGGACCCATGATGTGAGTGTCTGCCATTTCCCTATGGTGATGACTTTCGCCAAATGTAGGGGTCAGCAAAACCTGAGGTTCGTTTTGAGCTGTATTGAGCTTTATTGAGTGATTGTGAGTGGAGTTTTTGGATGTTATAAGTTCTGGTAAAGAGTAAAGTCACTTGCCCAAGGTCACAAAGAGTGCCAGTGAGAATCAAAACCCAATCACGTCAGTACTAGATTGTTATAACCACTAGGCTACTAGGGTACCTCATAACTTTGTGCCACTCCTGGTGACCTTTAACTCATGACAGAGGGTTCTGTGGGCAAACCTGCTGTCACTGACATTAAATAAATGGAGAACTTCATTTTCCTTTTCTATAAATCGGGCAGAATTTGCAGACACCAAATGTATTCCATGTTTGTGGTGAGAAATTTAAAAAAATGATGGGCTAAGAGCTTTGGTTTCCTGGGAGCTGCCGCAGGGTTTTTTTTCACCGCCGCGGAGCAACGTAGCAGGTGGGAGCTGGATGCCTGCTGGGTCAGCTGCAGGCACACGGTGGCCATCCTAGTCGCTGAGGACCCTCCCCCCCCCGAGCCCTACAAAGATCAGCAGGAGCTGTGCTTCGTTGAAGAAGAGCTTTGGTTTCCTGGGAGCTGCCGCGGGGTTTTTTCCACCGCCGCGAAGCAGCGTTGCAGGTGGGAGCTGGATGCCTGCTGGGTCAGCTGAAGGCACACGGTGGCCGTCCTAGGCGCTGAGGACCCCCCCCCCCCCGAGCCCTACAAGAATCAGCAGGAGCTGTGCTTCGTTGGAGAAGAGCTTTGGTTTCCTGGGAGCTGCCGCGGGTTTTTTTCCACCGCCGCGGAGCAGGTGGGAGCTTGATGCCTGCTGTATTGATTCTCAGCTTCAAACCCATAGTGATTCTTATGTTGCTTCTATTAGGGACGTTTCCTCTATTTCCTACCGGGTTGAGTCGCTTGAGAATCAACAACAGACAAGAAACTTACGTTTCCTTAATTTTCCCTCTACCCATTTGCTTTCCGCTGAAATATTGTTGCATATTTTTCTGAGGTACTACATCTGACTGAAACCTTAGATATAGTACAACTCTATTCCTTTTCAGTTGGTGTTCAGGGTGCTCTGATTGCAGAGGGGGCTTCTCCCCCGCCTGATACCTCAGTCGCCCAAAACTTAACTGCGTTTTTGGAAGATTCATTAGACGTTATACCCAAACGTTGTACTTTGGTGGTGATGTTTAGATCTGAATCTCTCAAACTGTCTGTGTTACGTGCTTACTTCAAATATAGAGAAGTCTTATTTTGTGGATTTAAGCTTCAAGTGTTCCCAGATGTCAGCCGGACCACACAGGTTGGCGGAAGCAGTTCCTGGAGTTAAAACCTAGGGTCGTAGCTTTAGGAGCTTCATTCTTTTTGAAATTTCCCTGTCGATGTCTTATAACATTAGAGGGACAAAATTATGTTTACACTGATGCATCCCAGCTGCGTCAGTTTCTGTTTGATAAGGAAGTGCAGAGGGATAAGTAGGTGGTTTGCATATTAATGCTCCCTAATGTGGAGTTAATTAACTCCTTTTTACTTTTTCTTTTTCCTTTTCCCACTAGGGGGATGGTAAGGTTCTTCTCCCTTGATGTGAATATTGTGTTGTGGTTGTTTTTGTTCTTGAATATTATTATCTGTGAATTTTGTAATTTCCATTTCATGCATTATTGTATTCAGGAAAAGCTTAAATAAAAATCTTAAAAAAAAAATGATGTGGTGGTGAATATATTCTTAGATTTTTTTTCTCAAAATAATTGAGAAGGGGTTATTTTGGAAAAGTTACAGGTTTAATGTGAAAACCTTCAATATCACAATAGAAAAGGAAAATATTACCTGATACAAAAAGTTGTGAAAAGAAAGAGAACTCATGAAGCAATAAGTGATAGTTATTCACAAGGCATTTTTTGAGGAGGTACTTAAACTAAAAACTAAAACTATTTAATATCATATTATACAGATGGAATAATAAATTATAATAATATTGGAAAGGAAGGTAAACGGAGGAGGGATCCAAGATGGCCACCGTGTAAGGACGCGCTCCGGCGGTCGGCTGGTGATTTGGACGCTGTCCTGTTAAAATTTATTTCTTTGTGGTCTTTGTTGTTGTTAAGTGCCGTTGAGTCGGAGTCGACTCATGGCAACCCTCTGGAATAGCTATCCTTTATTGTGTTCGGTCTTGAGTCAGGCGGCTCATTGTTGACAGACTGGTACCAGTAGCTCCTGCTATTGTATCGATCCACCTCATTGCTGGCCTTCCTCTTTTGCGTTGACCTTCGATCTTGCCAAGCATGATGTCTTTCTCTAATGATCTCTCTCTTCGCATGATGTGTCCAAAGTATGAAAGTCGAAGTCTTGTCATCTGAGCTTCTAAATAAAGCTTAGGTTTGATCTCCTCTAGTACCGACTGGTTTGTTCTTCGGGCAGTCCATGGTATACACAGTATTCGCCGCCAGCACCATAATTGAAAGGCATCAATTTTCTTCCTGTCTATCTTTTTCACTGTCCAGCTTTCACATCCATATGATGTAATTGAAAATACCATGGCTTGAACAAGTCAAATCTTTGTTTGGAGAGAGACATCTCTGCTCTTGAGAATCTTATCTAGGTCTTTCATAGCCATTCTGCCAAGAGCAATGCGTCGTCTGATTTCTTGACTGCTTGTTGCTTCTTTATTCATAGTTGATCCAAGTAGGTTTAAGTTGTTCACAATTTCAATTTCTTCCCCTGCAATGATGAACCTGTTGATTATGCCAGTTGTCATGATCTTTGTCTTCTTTACATTAAGGTGCAGGTCCATTTTGAGACTATGTTCTTTGATTGTGAGAAGCAAATGTTTCAGATCATCTTCACTTTCAGCCAGTAATGTGGTCTCATCAGCATAGCGAAGGTTGTTGATGAGTCTTCCACCAATCTTCACACCTCTGTTGTCTTCATACAATCCTGCTTCTCTGATGATTTGTTCTGCATATAAATTAAACAGGTAGGGGGAAAGTATGCAGCCTTGTCTTACACCTTTGCTTATTTTAAACAATTCTGTTTCTCCTTGTTCCGTTCGAACTGCTGCTTCTTTATCAATGTACAGATTGTGCAAGAGTACGATCAGGTGTTCTGGTATACCCATGCTCCTCAATGTGGCCCAGAGTTTCTCATGGTTTACACAGTCAAAAGCCTTCCTATAGTCGATAAAGCACAAATAGATATCCTTTTGGTATTCTTTAGTCTTTTCAAGGATCCATCTCACATCCGCAATGATGTCTCTCGTTCCTCGCCCTTTCCTGAACCCTGCTTGCACTTCAGATAGTTCGTGTTCCAGGTATGGTTGTAGTCTCTTTTGAATAATCTTCAGTAGAATCTTGCTGGTATGAGGGATCAGAGCGATTGTGCGATAATTTCCACAGTCAGTTGGATCACCTTTCTTTAGTATTGGTATAAACACATATCTTTTCCAGTTAGTTGGCCATGATGTTGTCTTCCATATTTCTTGGCAGAGCCTTGTAAGTACGGCAACAGCTGCATCAGATTGCTGTAATACTTGTATGGGAATGCTATCAATGCCTGGTGCTTTGTTCTTTGATAAGGCTTTCAATGCTACTTTAACTTCTTCTTTCATCACCAATGGTTCCTGATCATAAGGTACAGGTTGAAACGGCTGTTGGTCCACTTGATCTTTATCATATAAAAACTCTGTATATTCCTTCCACCTTTTCTTGATCTTCTCAGCATCATTCAACATAGAACTTTGAGCATCTTGTAACATTCCAATTTGAGGCTGGAACTTTTTCTTTAACTCTCGTAGCTTTAGGAAAGCCGATCTTGTTCTTCCTCTAATAGTTTCTGCTTCTATTTCCTTGCATGCATCGTTGTAGTAATTTTCCTTGTCCTGTCTTGCTGCACGTTGGAAATTTCTGTTGAGTTCTGTTATTGTCTTTCTTTCTCTTCTGGCTTTAGCTTCTCTGCATTTCTGGGCAATTTTTAGAGTTTCTTTCGTCATCCATTTTGGCCGCTTTTGCTTTTTCACCTTTTGTAGAGACTTCTCGCTTTCTTCCAACACAATCTTCTTGATGTCATTCCATAACTCTTCTGGAGCTCTGTCATTTGTATATAAAGTAGCAAATCGATTTTGCAGGCAGTCTTTAAATTCCAGTGGTATATTCTCAAGGTCATATTTTGCTGCATTCATGAGTGGTTTGCTCTTTTTCAACTTTAGCTTGAGTTTGCATACTAGTAGTTGATGATCTGTACCACAGTCAGCTCCAGGTTTTGTCTTTGTTGATGTTATAGAACTTTTCCATCGTTGACTTCCACAGATGTAGTCTATTTGATTTTTATACAATCCATTGGGTCTGAGTTAGCAGTTTATGATGGGGAAAAGGAAGGGGAAGTTTACATACCCTGAAGCGGATCTTCCACCTAAGCAGCAGCCCATAAACAACTTTGTTACTGTAGGAGCATTGCAGGAGTCTGCTGGGATTAGCGTCGGAGCTGACTTGAGGGTAGTTTTTTCGACATCATACGTGAGTCTGCACCCCGAGCAGCGTGTCCTGCCTGATAAGCCTCTCTCGCTGTCCGTTGGCCCAGCTTTCCGGCTGCAGCTGCACCCTAATGAGGTAGCTGTTGGTTTGCTATCTTCGGAGGAAACGCTGAGCATGGGGTTGCTGCTGGAGGCTGCTGGAGGAACTGGGGGATCCACCCTGATTGCTTCTGCCTCTTGTGCAGGAGCGTTGATTCCCCCTGCGTCCGGTGAGATGGGAACACCAATCTTGGGGGCTACTGGGGGACCTGGAGCTCCAGCTAGTTGCAGTATCCTGGTGAAGCCAGCGATGGTGACTTTGGATTCCATCTGGACTGTGAATGCTTCATTAGAACACTCTGTTTCTCCAGGACCAAGCAGGAAGTCAGTCCTCACATATGGGTGTCATCGGCACCGATGAAGCCCCAGCAGAGAATTTCCCCAGCTTTCCATGAAATCCTTTGGGAATGCTGGCACGCATGCGCGGTTCCCTTCCCGCCTAAAGGTGCCATCTTACCCCAGTCTCTTTTTTTCTGAGAAGCCCATAGGACGTGTGTCCTGTTCTCCCGGTGAAAAGAAAATTTTTTTTCTAGCGTTATTCACACTTTTTTCCTCCGGTTTGACGCCGGTTCCCCTCCCGCCGGGTTCGGTACACCGGTATCGAACCCGATTTCTCTTTTTCGGTTTTTGCCCTTAGTGGCTGGCGTTCGCGCCACTTTTTTTCCTTTTCCCAGGAAGGCCGGTCCTTTGACCTCGCGGGGACTCTTTTTTCCCCGATGGCTTCCAGCGGCTTCAAAAAGTGTGATCGGTGTAAGAAACTAATGTCTCTCACCGACACACACGACTGCTGTCTTCGGTGCCTGGGCCCGGACCACGACTCTAAGACGTGCGGGCCATGTGGAAAGATGTCTTCCAAGGCACTTCAAAGTCGTCAGCAGCAAAAAGAAAGTTTTTTCTCGGACTCGGCCTTCGCCCGGGCCCGGACCTCATCTGAGGCCTCGACATCTCGGGATACAGATCCCGAGCAGCATCGAAGCTCCTCGGACAGGGGGTCCCCCGACCGGGAACGTAAAAGGAAGAAGCGGCTCACAAGGGCGGCGGCGGAGGAGGTCCCTGGTCCCTCAAGGGCCAGGTCTAAGACCCCCGACCGCCGTCCCGGGCCCGTGGACCAAGAGAAGCCTGCCAAAGTTCCTCGCGTGGAGCTGGAGTCTGCTGGACACGTAAGCCCCGTAGTCCTCGTGGACTCTCCTCCCAGAGAGCCGCCGCCGGGGCCCGAGTCGGTGGCTGCTGCGTCACCCGAGCTGAGTCTCAGGCTGACAGCCTTGGAGAGCAGAATGTCTGCCTTCATGGAACAGCAGCGGGCACTGATGGCCAGCCTGTCTGGCGCATCTGCCCCGACCACCGGGACATCGACTTCGAAGTCGACCCTGGAGACCGAGCCGATACTCGAGTCCCTCGTGGCTCGAAGTCGTCCTCGGTCGAGGTCTCCCTCGACCTCCCGTTCGGGTCCGAGGGTCTCAATGCCGGTGTCTCCGGCGTCGGGGCGGGTGCCCAGGGGCCCCACGGAGTCGGACCCTGACTCTTCGTCAGACGAGTCCGCAAGGGAGACGGAGGACGAGGAGTCTCCCGACACCTTCAAAACTCGGTGCGTCCCGTCAGACTCACCGCAGTCTGAGCCCCGGAGTAGATCCCCTCTGGAGGACACTAGGTTCTCGGAGTTTGTCCGGGATATGGCCGCTGCCTTGGCTATCCCGGCCGACCCCGAGGAAGAGCCTCGAGCTGAAGAGCTCGATGCTCTACAGTATGACTCTCCTCCAAAGGAGGCCTTTACTGTCCCGGTTCCTCCGATGCTGGAATGGCTTCTCTTCTGGATGTGGGAGGCACTGGCCTCGGCGCTGGTTCTAAGCAAGTGGGTCGATTCCATCTATTGACTCCGTAAGAGCCCTGGGTTTCAGAAGGCACAGGTACCACACCATTCTATGGTTGTGGAATCGGCCATGCATCGTCTGAAAAGTCAGAAGATGCACTCTGCGTTGCCCCCGGGCACGGAGGCCCGGAACCTCAATGGCATCGGTAGAAAATGCTTTCAGGGCTCGATGCTTGCTTGCCGTGTCCAGTCTTACCAGCTGTACATTGGCATGTACTTGTGAGACTTGGCCAAGGAGTTGGCCGGTTTCTCTGCTGGTCTCTCCAGGGAACCCTTGCAGAGATTCAAGACCTTGTCCTCGGGGATTCGGGAATGCTCAATGTTCATGTCCCGCGCCGCCTACGATGGCTTCGAAGCTGCGGCCCGAGTCGCGGCAGCCGGCATCGCGGCTCGATGCCAGGCATGGCTGCAGTCATCGGACTTCGAGACATGGGTTCAGGACAAGTTGGTCGATGTCCCTTGCCGAGGTGAAAACCTTTTTGGCAAGCCCGTGACCAAGAAGGCCGCACAGCTCGAGACCGAGCACCTCACACGGACAAGGCTGTTGAGGAAGACCTCTGCCCCTTCTCACAAAAGGAAGGGCTCGGGTAAAAAGTCCTTTTACCCGAGGAAGGGCACTGCCTACAAACAGTACCCTCAATATCAGGCTGCCCCAGCTGTCCCTCAGGGTCAGCAAGCCAAGGGCCAGGGTGGGCCCCATAGGCAGAGGACCCCCAAGCCTCCAGCCCCTGCTCCCACACAGCAGGATGGGGTTTTTTGACTCCTTGAGCGTAGCCATTCCATCTCTGCCCGTCCAGCCCTGCACAGGAGGCCGCCTAGCCCTGTTTGCCCACCAGTGGCCCCTAATAACCAAGGACAGTTGGGTGCTGGACATAGTCTGAAAGGGCTATGCACTACATTTTCACCTACTGCCTCTGCCTTACTTTCCAGGGGAGCCCCTGAGGCCTCCCCTGCATACAGACTTTCTCCTTCAGGAGTTGCAAAGTCTGTTGGTGGACAGGGCAATGGAGCCTGTGCCTCCTCACTTCCAGGGTCACGGCTTCTACTCCAGGTATTTCCTGGTACCCAAAAGAACCGGTGGCCTTCGACCCATTCTAGATCTCAGGAACCTCAACAAGTTTCTGGAGAAAGAAAAGTTCAAGATGCTTACTGTGGTACTGCAGACCCTCTGCAGACAGAAGAAAATGCTTTTAACTTAGAAAAAAGAGGCAGACACCGGCTGCAGCATCATGAGGAGCCATATAGGGGGAGCAAGAGGGACCTCTGGAGGACTGAGGAGCCACACCCCAGAGCCAATGATGCAATACCGGCCTGCACCCAATCCAGAAAGGGAAGAATTCCTTTTAAAAGCCCAGACACAGGAGACACAAGACACACAGGAAGGAAGCTAAACCTGGAAGGAGAAAGGAGAGCTTTCCTGGAAGGAGAGAAGGACCAGGGAATAGGAGTCCTAACAGAAGGAACCAGCCCAACAGACTCAGCAGAACCAGGGGAAGGAATCCGCTTCAAATATCCTGAGAGGGGAGAGGATACGCTTTCCAAATGGGAAAGATACAAAGAAGGAGCTAACCCTGGAAGGAGAAGGACTGTGCCAGAGAGTCCTGGACCTGAGTCTGGCAGAGGCCAGCAACCTTTGAAAGACACAACGAGGAGTAACCAAGAAGGAGGTGAAAGAGTTACTTTGAAAGGTAACACTCTTGGCACAGAGAGAAAGAAACTGTGGTGCGAGTGTGGCTTAACCCCAGCAGAAGGCCGGCCGGAGAACTGGAGGCCTACCTTGGTGTCAGAGAAGCCAAACCACAGCCGGAACAAGCATCAACCTTCACTTGGCCGGGATAAACCCAAAAGGAAAGGTAATCACTATTTTACTGATTGTGATTTTATGAATGCTGTGATGCAGGAGGAGCAGGGCCTAGAGGAATGCTGTCCTTCTAGAACTATTTGTGCTACAAAATACAAACCTGTGCCAAACAAGAAACTCTCTAGTAAAAGAGCAGTAGGCAAGAGAAACTGTCCTCACTCTAGAATTGTACAAAACCAAGGCTTACCTTTGGATGCAGCGCATTGGGACATTGTACAAACATTATATAAAAAGCCTGAATGTGAGCCACTAAATATTCCTGACTGTGAACCAATGCAGGTGGAATTCCCGGATGACCTTTCGGACCCCGAGATGGATTGCAGCTATTGCCTGGCAGAAAGCATTGAGCCCTTAGCCGAGGAGTAGAGCTGTGGTCTGGGGGAAGGTCTGAACCTGTGTTTCTTATAGTACTGCTGTGAAGTTAGCAGGTCTAACTCAGTTCATGTTTCTTTTTCTTTCAACCTGAAGCAAGTACATTTTTGTGTTGATATAAATTCTGAGCAATTGAACCTATTTGCAATACGGGAAATAAAAGCCTTTATTCTCCCTACACTCGGACTGTTATATTCTTTAGAGCTTTGGTTACCCAGAAGGCTACCAGGACTACAAAAACTTGGGCCCTGTCTTTGAGCTAAACTCCACCATAAAATATTTTTGTGTCCACCCTCCCTGCCGTGACATCCCAGTGCCACCAGGGGGGCGGTGCGACATTACTCTTGGAACACTTCTGCCCTACCTCCAGCAGGGAGATTGGCTATGCTCCTGAGATCTAAAGGATGCGTACACTCACATCCTCATTCATCCAGACCACAGAAAGTACCTCAGGTTCATTGTGGGAGGAAACCATTATCAATACCGAGTACTGCCTTTTGGCCTAACCTCCGCTCCCAGAGTCTTTACCAAGTGCCTGGCAGTGGTTGCGGCCTACCTGCGAAATCAAGGCATCTTTGTCTTTCCATACCTGGACGACTGGCTCATAAGAGGTCAGACCTGCCAGGAGGCTCGACAAGCCACCCTCATGACCATTGCTCTGCTCCAAAAAGTAGGATTTGTCATAAACTTCGCAAAGTCCACTTTGCTCCCCTCCCAGAACTTGGAGTTCATAGGAGCAAGGTTGGATTCTCAGCTGGTCACTGGTCTCCGCCAGACTCTGCCTGAGGCTTCTAGGCCACATGGCATTGACTGTGCAAGTAACTCCCAATGCCAGGCTCCACATGTGATCTGCACAGTGATGCCTTCGGACTCAGTGGTCACAGGCCTCAGGCAGCCTCAAGGACAGGATCAAGGTGTCCAAACACTTCCTGACCTCCCTCAGCTGGTGGCTTCATCCACCCAACCTGCTGGGGGGAGGGGGGGGTACCCTTTCAGATGCCTGGGTACTCGGTGGTGCTGACCACCGATGCCTCTCTACAGGGCTGGGGAGCTCATTGTCTAGACAAGTGCACCCAGGGCCTGTGGTCTCCTTGGGAGGCAGCCCAGCAGATCAATCTACTGGAACTCAGAGCTATCCACTTGGCTCTCAAAGCCTTTGCTGCTTCCCTGGCACATCAGTCTGTTCTGATCCAGACCGACAACCAGGTGGCCATGTTTTATGTGAACAAACAGGGCGGAACTGGATCCCAGCTCCTTTGTCGGGAGGCCCAGGACCTCTGTTCCTTTGCCCTGAAACACAACATGCTCCTCAAGGCAGTCTATCTCCCTGGCCAGGAAAACTACCTGGCGGACAGGTTGAGCAGGATTCTGCAGCCCCACGAGTGGCAGCTCCACCCACTTCCTGTTTGGCTGTTGTGCTGAGAGGATCAGTTGTGCAGAGCTCCTGCTAGGGAGCAGTTCCTGTTCTCTGCTTGTGCTTGGATGTCGGGCCCTGGGCCACCTCCAGCAGGGGAGGCCCAGGCCCAGAGGCCTGCCAAGCCTGGTGGGCCTCCTACTCGGATAGTGGATGGAGAAACTGGCAACCTGGAACAGCCGGCGCCCCAGAAGGGGGACTCCCCAGGTAGGACTGCGCCTGGTCAGGACGGAGGGACCCACAGGTATGGAGGTTTGGGCCCGCTACCCCAGGGAGGAGGCTCCTGTCTCCTCCCCAGGCAGGGTGTGGAGGCTGGGTGGCGGCAGGGAGAGGCCCTGGGGAGACCCTGGAGGACCGTGGAGTATAGAACTGGGGGAGGCAGGTTCCTCCCTCCACCTTGGGTCCTGGAGGGGGCCTCTACCTCCTCCAGTGAGGATGAGGACGGGGGGTCGGGCCTGCCGTCCTACCAGCAGTCAGCTAGGGCCCCAGATGACATCGTGGCGGCAGTACGGCGGCTTCGGGGTCTCCAGGAGGAGGCAGCCCAGCTGCGAGCCCAGCTCTCCCACCTGGAGAGCTTGCAGGCCACCATTCCAGGGGAGGAATGGGTGGCCTATGCCACCTATCGGAAGGGGGTGAAGCGGGCCCTGAAGGCCAAGTACTTGGAGATTGAGTACTATCAGAACCAGGGTTGTGAGTCCCTTGCCGAAGTTTACCAGCATTATAATCGTTGGAAGATACCTGCAGTCCAGGGGAGGCCCCCGGGGGTGGGTCAGCAGGGGGGTCCATCCTCCTCTAGAAGTATGCCCTCTCCCATTCTAGTTCCTGGGAAGTCTACCACCCGTTCCCTGCCTTCCTCTTCTACAACATTTCCTGGATGTCCTGTGTCTTACCTGCAGCAGGGAGCTGGTTGTGATATTGTGAATGCGCTGGTTCCTCCCTCCGAAATGCTGTCTGCCCAGCTTGTTTCAGTGGCTCACCCACAGTCGTGTACTGCTGAAGGGACTATCCAAGATGGCCGCCGGGGTCTTTCTGCTGATGTCACTAAGGAAGTGAGGTCGTTTCAGAAGCTGCCTGTAGGACTTCCCACAGCTCGATTACAATCGCAAGATGGCCGCCGGGGCCTTTCTGCTGATGTCACTAAGGAAGTGAGGTCGTTGCAGGAGCTGCCTGTAGGACTTCCCACAGCTCGATTACAATCGCAAGATGGCCACCGGGGTCTTTCTGCTGATGTCACTAAGGAAGTGAGGTCGTTGCAGGAGCTGCCTGTAGGACTTCCCACAGCTCGATTACAATCGCAAGATGGCCGCCGAGTAGTGGGTGATGACGCTTCCGGGAAATCCAGGAAGTCTGCAGAACAACCTTCCCCATCTTCTGATTTGCTGCGGGATTTTCGGCGGCACTCTTTCAGCGCAGAGGGAGCTTCTTTTTCATGCCCCTTGATTGGAGGGGGTGTTGCAGAGAGGCAGCAGTATTCGGAGGTTCCTTTTCAGCATCCTGCTGATCCACAGTCTTTGGATGTCTCAGGCTCTGAGGGGTTTTCTGCACGGGATCCCCGGCGGCGGAAGACTGGGTGGCCTCAGCCATTTGATTCTGCTGTGCCACTTGAGGATCCACGGGTGGCGGATTTCTCCACCTGTAATAGGAATCCTGCTCCTTCATCTGCGATGCCTGTCCAGGTTACTGGGAAGGGGTTTGGTAGGGGGATGGCTGGTGGGCAGGAATCCCCTATTGTGGCTGCCCTCCCGGCCCCTAGAAAGCTACAGGGCACTCGCCCAGTATGTTCTGAGGTGGCTGACTGGGGCCGGATGGGTGCTGGAAGGAGGAGAAAGGGGCAGGATGGGGGCTGCTCTTTCTTTTCTGCAGTCCCCGGGGGGGAGAGGGGGAAGAAAAGTGCTAGTCAGCTGTCACTGCGGCAGGGGGTAGAGGAGCGGGATGCGCAGCTGCCTTTGTTGTCGGTTATTGCGGCCGACGGAGACCTGGCTCGCAGGGGGGTGTCCGCCCTTCCTGTTGGAGCCCTGACTACCGGCCAAACTTTTCTGGATCCTTGTGCCACGTCTGGCACCGACAACCAGGTAGGACCTGAGGGGGACAAGGGGCAGGGGGGTGGGGGTGTGGGGGATGGGCTGGGTGGGGGATCTGCCCTGTTGTCTCGGGCGGGTCCTGCCTTGTTGTCGATAGCCATACAGGGGGTGGCGGAAGATGGGCTACAGGAAGGGCTGATGGAGGAGGGGGGGGAGCGGACGACTGGTCCTATAGTGGGGAAGGAGGTAGTGGCTGCTTCAGGACAAGGGAAGGAGTCGTTCTCGGTAGGGTCAGGGGGGGCGGTGGTCCCCTTGGAACCCGGGAATGAAGGGGAGCGGGGTCCGTCCCCGGTAGTGGTGGCCGAAACCCAGGAGCCTTGCGCAGGGTCGGGAATGCGGGAAGGAGGTGTGGGGGAGCCTTCCGGTTCCCTGGGTGTTACCGAGAACCTGGTCTGTGATGCCCTACGATTGGCTTTGGAGGCCCCGTTGGGCCCTCCCGGGGCTTTTACTACCTTTCGGCAGCTGGAGGTAGAGGTTGGTGGTGGTCCAGGGGTTCTCGGTGGCACTCAGGGATCCGGGGGGGGTAGCATCCCGGACTCTGTCTTTGCGGAGCTGACCTTGCCCAGTCCTCAGATTGCCCTATGTGAGGGGGTTGAGGATCCTGCGGTCCAGCAGCGGGATCCCCCGCAGGCGGCTGCGGGAACAGGCCAAGGAGGGCGGGAGATGGGGGCTGGGGGGTCGGCTCCCCCCATCCGTACCTTTGCGGAGGCTCTGGGGGGGTCGGGCACCACTCTAGGGTCGTCGGGTGAGGGTGGGGGGGGCGGTTTTCAGGGGAATGGTCCCGGAGGTGGGGGAGGGTTTCAACGAGGGGTAGGGGGTGAGGTCCGACGGCGCAACGTGGCGCAGATCCGATGGGCTGGGGAGGGGTCCCCTCCAGCCAGGGAACAGGTCTTGAGGATGGTCCTTGGGCTGGGGTTTCTCCCGGGAGATCTCTACGCCTTCATCCACATGAACAACACCATTGAGTATGATGTTAGTTTCATGCTGCGACGGGGGCTGGAGATTTTCTGGGACCGATACCAGCAGCAGAGGGGGCAGGGGGGGTGGGCTGACTTTCGTGTTGTGCCTATCTCTCGCCAGGGGACGGTACCTGTGACCATCCTATCCAGGAATGAGTCGCTCCCAGGGCAGGACATCCAGTTTTGGTTGTCGCGCCATGCGGTGCTTCTCGCACCCCTGGTTAAGGGCGCTGGGCCCCTAGGGGTGTGGGACGGGTCGTGGAAGGGCAGGATCCGTTTGCGTGAGGTGGGAAACGTGGTGCAGCACGTGCCCTCGGCCGGTTTCCTCGGTCGGGATCGCATCTTGTGCTATTACCCCGGGCAACCCCGCGAGTGTCACCGCTGTGGCTCATTCCGCCATTTGAGCATGAACTGTCCCGAGCAGGTCTGCACCCGTTGTGGTGGACGGGGTCACGCCTCGGCCGGGTGTTTGCTTATTCGGTGTAACCTTTGCGGGGAGTTGGGCCACCCCTTCGCCCGCTGCCCCTCCGCATCACACAATGGACCGGGGGGGGATGCCGTCACTCCATCTCGGGCTCCTGTGCGGGAGGAGGTTGTGGAGGCCCCTCTCCCTCAGGAGGAGTCCGAGGGCCCTAGGGTGGAGGAGTCCATCGAGCCGAGGGAGCCACCAGGGGGAGGGGATTCGGGTAGGAAGGAGGAGAGGGTTGATGTGGTGGAGGTTAATGTGTCACGTCAGGATAGTGGGTTGCGGGTGGTGCCACCTGAGGAATGGACCACGGTCCCTTCCAAGGGTGGCAAGTTCAAAAGGAAGAAACGGGAGACATCCCCATTGCCGGATGCAGAGCCCGTGTTGGACATCAACCGTTTCGTCTTTTTGGCTGCTGATGCGGCTGAGGCGGATGAGGGCTTGCCTGTGGAGGCAGGGCTTCCTGTGCGGCGCTCGGAGCGATTAGCGGCGGGGGCGACCCCTCTTCCTCAGCGGCGACCTTCAAAAGGGCCGAAGGCATGCCGCAGTCAAGGTCCCCCAATCAAGGGGGATACTGGCATCCGAGGGGTGAAGGAGGATGGGCGTTTGCCCCCGCAGTTGGGTTCTGGGCCTTCGCAGGTGCCCCCTGCTGACCCGGCCGTCCCGGCCTCCCCCGTGGAGGTGGGCACTGTCGCATTGTCACAGTCCTTGTCTGGGGAGGGGGGGGCAGCACTGGTGGTGGACCCCACGGAGGAGGTCATTCCTCCGACCCCTGACCCGTTTGTGCCTCCTCATCCCGTGGGGGCTGGGTCTGCCCTCGCGACAGCTTTGCCTGGTGGTCCCGGGGGCGCCAGCACCTCCTGGGGCGACAGGGTTGAGCGGGAGGAGGGGGAGATCCTCGAGGTGGTCGACGTGGACCAGGAGGAGTTGCTCCAGCTCGCGGGCTTATCCTACAAGCGGGATTCTGGGGATCCCGGGGTTGGTGAGAAGAGGAGGAAAGGGTCACTGCACTCGAAATAGGCATGGCGTGCACTCCTGCGTTCTCGTGCGCCACCATCAACGTGGCCAGCATTTTCTCAGACCAGGCGCGGGCTACGGCCTATGATTTTCTTTCTACGAGTGGGCTGGATGTCATCTTCCTGCAGGAGACCAGGCTCACCTCGCTCGCTAGCCTTCATCGGGCAAAGTGGGAGTGGAGGTGGGGCCCTTCGTACTGGTCCCTTGCGGCACAGCCCTACGCAGGAGTGGCGGTTTTGTTCACGTCTAACCGATTTCAGGTGCAGTACTTATGGGAACTGGAGCAGGGCCGGTGTCTGCTCTTAGACGGCTACTGCGGGCCCCTATCGGTTTCGTTTCGTGGTGGTCTACGGCCCCCAGTCTAAGTTGGCGCGGAAGACCCTGTTTGGGGTCATCCGCCCCTACTTACACACCTCCCGTTTGGTGGTCCTCGCCGGGGATTTCAACACCACCACCTTTTTGCAGGACCGAGGGGGGGAGCGTCGCCCACCCAGTTACGAAGGCCTCTTTTTGGCTGAGATGACCCGGACGGCTGACCTGGTGGATGTTTTCCACCGGGCTTTTCCTCGGTCGCCGGGGTTCACCTACTATCATGGGACCTGCAGGAGTCGTATCGATCGGATATATGTGAGTGCCCGGGTGGAGTGTTCCCCCCCGCAGTTGCAGGCGGTTGACTTTTCGGATCACCGCGTCCTCTCTGTGTCCTTCCTGGCTAACCACGAGGAGCTCAGCAGGGGTCCTGGCCTGTGGCGACTGAATGTGCAGTTGTTGGCAACATCAGAGGTGGTCCAGGAGTTCTTGGCCTTTCTCGCAGACCAGGAGACCCTGTTGGGTGTTTTTCCTTCCCGTGGCGCCTGGTGGGATGAGGTGAAGATGCGTGCCCGACAACTCTTCCGTTCCCGGGGTACCTCCATGGCTCGATCCCGCTACCTCACGTATACTGTCCTCCGGAGGTCGCTGGATCGTTTGGTATCCCGAGGGGCAGCGCGGGAGGAGGTTGAAGAGGTGCGCGTCCAGCTCCGTGGCCTGCTTTACGATCGCCATGCCTCCCTATGCTTCGAGGGGGCGGCCGGTGGGGGCGCCACTCCAGACCCTTTCCGGACTTGCAGGGAGAGGGTTCAGCGTCGGGAGGTCATGGCCCTGCGGGGCGAGGACGGTACCATTCATACCTCCCAGGAGGACCTTTTGCGGATGGTGGGGGAATACTTCTCGGACCTGTTTGGGGATCGCCCCGTGGACCTCACCCATATCCGAGAGTACCTGGGCCTTCCCCCGGTGTATTCGGCTGTGGTTCAGGCACAGGTTGATGCACTCGCTGCTCCGATTCAGCAGGTGGAGGTGGAGAGGGCGATTCGTGCCATGCCGTTGGGGAAGGTGCCCGGGCGCGATGGGCTCCCTGTGGAGTTCTATCGCACTTTCATCGCCCAGCTGGCCCCCTTCCTGACCTCCCTGTTTCAGGAGATCATGGACACGGGGTTTCTCCCGCGGTCATTTCGCGAGTCAGTCCTGTTGCTGCTCTCCAAGGGGAAGGACGATAGCTCCTTGGACTTTTGGCGGCCGCTTTCTCTCCTGAACGCGGACCGGAAGATCCTGGCCAAGTGTTTGGCCAACCGATTGGTGGAGGTGTCGGGCGATTTGCTGTCCCCTTCCCAGTATTGTTCCGTTCGGGGGAGAGGGGTTCTGGACGCTGTCGCCACAGTCCGGGAGATGGTGGAAAGAGGCCGGTCGCTCCAACGGGACCACTGGTTGGTCTCCTTGGATCAGTCCAAAGCCTTTGATCGAGTCAGTCACCGGTACCTGTGGGTGGTGCTCCAGCACTTCGGCCTCCCCGCAGGTTTCCTCTTCGTCATGCAGGCGCTGTACCGAGGGGGGGTGAGCTTCCCGTTTATTAACGGGTGGCTCGGACGGCCGTTTGGTGTCGCCTCGGGGGTGCGGCAGGGGTGCCCTTTGAGCCCCCTGCTGTATGTTTTCTCCCTCGACCCCTTCCTCCGGAGATTGTCCTCAGGTGGGTTGCGGGGCCTGGAGGCGCCGGGTGCGCCCCCGGTGTCCGTCGTTGCTTATGCTGACGACATCTCAGTTTACGTGGACGGCACTGCAGGGGTAGAGGCCCTGCGAGAGGCCGTGGAGGAGTACTCGGCGGTAGCCCACTCTGTTGTAAACCACAGCAAGTGCCAGACGCTGTGGTTGGGCTCCTCGGAGGCCTCCCCGCCTTCCTGCGCCCCCTTTCCCCCTCCCGTGGGGGAGGTCCGCGTTTTGGGCCTCGTCTTCGGGTCGGAGGACTGTGCCCCCGCCACCACCAGCAGCTCTCCCCTTCCCGGGGATCGAGCCGCCAGCAGCGGGAGGGGCCTCCTGACCATCGCGGGCCCAATCCGGGCACAGCACAGGAACTTTAAACTTCGCGCCATCGGGCGCTGACTCTCTCCAGCCCCCGCCACCACCAGCAGCTCTCCCCTTCCCGGGGATCGAGCCGCCAGCAGCGGGAGGGGCCTCCTGACCATCGCGGGCCCAATCCGGGCACAGCACAGGAACTTTAAACTTCGCGCCATCGGGCGCTGACTCTCTCCAGCCCCCGCCACCACCAGCAGCTCTCCCCTTCCCGGGGATCGAGCCGCCAGCAGCGGGAGGGGCCTCCTGACCATCGCGGGCCCAATCCGGGCACAGCACAGGAACTTTAAACTTCGCGCCATCGGGCGCTGACTCTCTCCAGCCCCCGCCACCACCAGCAGCTCTCCCCTTCCCGGGGATCGAGCCGCCAGCAGCGGGAGGGGCCTCCTGACCATCGCGGGCCCAATCCGGGCACAGCACAGGAACTTTAAACTTCGCGCCATCGGGCGCTGACTCTCTCCAGCCCCCGCCACCACCAGCAGCTCTCCCCTTCCCGGGGATCGAGCCGCCAGCAGCGGGAGGGGCCTCCTGACCATCGCGGGCCCAATCCGGGCACAGCACAGGAACTTTAAACTTCGCGCCATCGGGCGCGCCCGCGCCTGAGGGCCTCGCCAGAGGGCCCTTTGGCGTGGCCCTTAGGCGTGGACCGTGAGGTATCCTCCCACCACGTAACAGTCTGTTATAATCTTCTGAGCTCACACGGGAAAGGTACTAATTGTCAGTCTTTTGTCAATGCGATACTAGTTTACCTATCAAAGATACAATGTAATCTGTTGGAATCCTATCCCATCACTTATATCTCAGTATTAACGTGTTAATGCATCATCCCAGCATTGCAGCACATCATTCTGTATCTCCTTAATATGATTGGAATGTAGTCAATTTCGTAGATAGGTCACCTATATTCTACTACTACTGTCATATATACTACTGTCTACTACTGTATATACTACTACTGTATATACTGTCTACTACTGTATATACTACTACTGTCATATATACTACTGTCTACTACTACTGTCATATATACTACTGTCACACTGCACCTCACTACTACTTGCTACTCTCAAAATGGCCCTCCAGTTTGCCTCCCTCTTTAGCCTTTACCTCCTCACTCACTGGCTTGGAACCACTCAGGCCCTCCACACGTCCCACAACAACATTCCTGTCCTGAATACCCATGGAAAAAGATGGTATGATCCCCCATATTCCCACCCAAGAAGTGACGCCTACACGCGACGCTCCCACCTTATCCATGTAGCGCTACAGCTATCCAATACACCCAGCCAGCAAAAACCTCTGAGCTGCCGTCCACTGAAATGTGCCATTATTAACGCACGCTCTATTCGCAAAAAATGGCCTGTTGTACTAGACACAATTTCACTTTACGACCTAGAAATACTTATGATCACTGAAACCTGGTTATCATCGGAGGACAACGTTATCCTCAATCAACTCCTACCCCCCAATTTCACCATACACACAAGACATAGAGAAGACAAAAAAGGAGGTGGGGTGCTTATAATCACCAAAGCAGACCTTGACTTCCATATAACAGACTCCTCTAGTACAAGCAGTCTAGACATCCTCTCTATTGCAAACCAGCATTGCTCTCTCAACTTGTTATACAGAACGCCGTCAGCTTGTCCAGATGACCTCCCAACCATTATTGACCTTGCGGCCAATACCCTCAGTCCCAATAAACCAAATTGGATAATGGGTGATTTCAATCTCCCATCCTTACCCCAAAACCACGCAAATGCCTTCCTTGGTGCCATGGAAGAACTCGCACTCAAACAAATCATCAATGAACCCACACATATAAAAGGGAATGTACTGGATATGGTTTTTGCTCCTCAGCCAATTATCGAGCAAAACCGTAACCTACCAACATCAGTGATTGATGTACCTTGGTCAGACCACAAATTAATTATTATCCAGATACCCACCAACAATGAGCAGCTGCACAGAAGCCGAAATCAGAACATTGCATCCCGAGCATCCACAAGAAGCTTTCGCCCATTTAACAGGGAACACATTATATCTGAGACCCAATCCCTCCTCAACAAAACTACGCCTGACCTTGAAGAACTGATATCATCCTGGAACTCCAACTTAAATGCCATCGCACAACGCCCGGAAGCCAACAACACAGCAAGAATGAAGAGAAGCTCTGCCCCATGGTTCTCTCCTGAGCTACGATCGTCTCTTACTCAACTACGTAGACTCGAGCGCCGATGGCGCCGAACGCTCTCCATTGAAGATCAGACCGCCTACCAAACTCACCTCTCAATTCATCGTGAAGCAATCACAACCAAAATGAAACAATACCACACTGACACCCTAAAGAGAGCATTGAATAAACCACGTGACCTCTTCAACTTGGTTAAATCCCTCTCGAAAGAACCATCTCCCGATCAGCGCAGTGTGATTCACCCACAAGAATACGCTGACTACCTTCAATCCAAGATCATTCAAACCAAAAAGGATTCAGCAGTACAGTTTCAGGAACCAACTGGCCTAACCCTACTTGACAAGTTCTCTACTCCTTCCACTAATTGCGTTGAAGATACCATAGCATCCCTCAACACCTCCACTGCACAGACTGACCCATGCCCAGCCTTTTGGATCAAGGAACTACGTGGTGTGTTCAGTCCATTCATCGCAAACCTAATGAACCTCTCCTTCACAACAGGATACTTCCCTGCAACACTCAAGCAGACATCCATTAGGCCACTATTGAAAAACCCCAAGCTTGACCCGCAAAAGACCGATTCATATAGGCCAATAGCCAGTATTCCTCTCCTAGCCAAGATAACTGAGAAAGAGGTACAACGGCAAATTCAAAATCACATAGATTCCGTAGCTCCCCTAGATCACTGCCAACATGGGTTTAGAGAATATCATGGAGTCGAGACCCTCCTTACTAGCCTATTCAACGTTATAATCACAGGCATAGACAACATCCATAAAGGTTTTGTGCTCATCTTCTTGGACATTGCCGCTGCGTTCGACTCGGTGAGTCACGAAATTCTCCTGGGAAGGTTGAAAGAGAAGGGCATCTGCAACAGTGCACTAAGGTGGTGTAAATCCTATCTGGAAGCAAGATGGCAATACGTGAAGTCTGGACCAGAGGAATCAAAACACTTCCATCAAAAACAAGGTGTACCTCAAGGCTCCTCCTTGTCCTCTCTACTATTCAATATTTACATGCAGCCCATCTGCAACATCATAAGATCATTTAACGTGAGCTGTTTGATATATGCAGATGACATTCTTTTATACATGCCATTCTCCACAGCCCAAATGGACCTAGCACCACTAATAGACTGTTTCAATGCTGTCTCGGCGTGGCTCCAATCACAGAATCTACGCATTCAACATAAAAAGACGGAGGTTCTTTTCATCTCCAGAGACCCCGACTTTACTCCTCCATCCCATGTCAGTGTTAAGGAAGCAGACTTACTAACCAAAGAAACAATAAGATACCTTGGAGTTACGTTGGACCAACGCCTGGATATGAAACACCACATAAACAACATTGTCAAAGCTGTATACTACAAAATCCGCACACTCAGACATCTGCGCTCCCTGCTGGACCCAGATGACTTCCGGACCATATACCAAGCACTAATCCTGCCTCACTTCGACTTTGCAAACGCCATCTTACAAGGGCTCCCTCAATCCACACTAGCCCCATTACAGCTGGCCATGAATGCTGCAGCAAGGGTCCTACACGGAGCCTCCAGAACCGACCACGTGACCCCCATTCTCAAACAACTTCACTGGTTACCTATCCATGGGAGAATCATCTTTAAAACCCTACTCCTAGCATTCAAGGCAATCAAGGGTATTTCATCCCTTTCACTCACAGATCTTATTCACATGTTGCCCCCTAACAGATCTAGAAGAGCGATAGCCATAAACCAACTAGTAATACCAAAGGAATCATCAAAGTGCAACATATCAACCACAAACAGGGCGTTCAGTTACTATGTACCTAAATGCTGGAATGCTCTACCCCCTGACATTAGGGCTATTGCCGACCTATCGCAGTTCAGGAAGGCACTCAAATACCACCTTTTCCTCCAATACTACCCAACCACCAATGGCACCTAGACATCCCCTCTGAAGAGATTACCTACGTTCACTATGATAATTTTACTCATTACCATGTAAATATCTCATGTATATCATAATTGACCCCTGTTATACAAGTTACTCCTCACCATGTAAATATCTCATGTATATAGTTACCCCTGTTATCCAAGTTTGATCACCTGTTCGATGTAAAACCAAACAGCATGTTGTTATGGTCGTTGTGTTATAATGTAAACCGCGCTGATGCCAAATAGCGCGGTATATAAGAGATTGTAATAAATAAATAATAATAAATAAATTGGGACCGTTGTCTCGAGACTGCAAGGTGTCGGGTGCTGCGGTGGAGGGGGTGGAGGTGTACGTACGAGGAGAAGATCAAACTCCTCGGGACGTTTCTGCTTCCTCTCTTTCTGCACGTGGCCACGGTCTTCGTCCTTCCGTTGTCCCGTCAGGCGTCTGTATGTGCCGTCTTTTTCTGTTTTCTGTGGGGTAACCGCCTGAACCCCGTCCAGCGCAACATAGTCTGCCTGGATCGGGCAGAGGGTGGTTTGGGTATGTTGCACCCCCTTGTTTTCCTGTCAGTCTTGTCTATGGCGTTTCACGTAGGTAGGATGAGGGAAGGGGGTGGGGTTTGGTGGGTGGCCTCCTATCGGGAATGGTTCTCCCGCTTCTGGGAGCAGTGGGAGGGGGCGTCCTCGGTCCCACGTGTGCGCCGGAGAGGGGAACAGGCTCCATCGTACGTATTTGTGATGGTGGGGCTCATTCGGCGGTGGGGGGTGACCGACCCGCTCGCCCAGTCCTTGGGGCGGAAAGGATTATATCGGATGGTACTCGCCTCTCACTATCAACCACGGTGGGCCCTGCGGGACTGTCCGGCGGATGTGATGCAGCGGGGCCTTCGGCTGTTGAACTCCCCTCGGCTACCGAAGAAGGTTCGGGATGTAGCCTGGTTGTCTTTCCACGGGCGTTTGTACGTGAGGGACAACCTCAAGTACAGGTCACAGGCCGAGCGGGTCTGTCCGAGGGCCGGGTGTGAGGGGCAGGCGGAGACCATGGACCATTTCCTCCGGCAGTGCCCCTTTAACGTGGAGGCCTGCCGGTTGGTGTCCGCTGCTCTTCACCTGCGCGACTTTTCCCTCCTCACGTATGCGGAGTGGGTGTACGGGGCCTGGTCCTTTCCTCTAAGGCAGGACTCCGGGACCCTCTACCTTGTCACGGCCGTAGTACGCTACCACCTGTGGCAAGCGCGCTGCCATGTCTCGACCCGGGGTGCGGGACATTCTGGAGGAAGTGTCCAGCATGGCGCAACGCGAACGGCGGGTGATGGAGGCCCATCGTTGGGAGCGTCTGTGGCGTCACCTCACCCTCCGCCCCCCGTGAGGGGGTGGGGTTCCCTTGGGGTTTTCATCCCTGTTAGAGGTTAGGGGTTTTTGTTTTTGTCTCCCGGGTGGAGGAGGGGGGTGAGACAGGAGGGGGGGGGGGGTTTAGTCCCTGGGGTTTCTTCCTAGGTTTAGGGATCTGGGGTTGCTTTCCTTCCGGTGGGGGGGAGGGGGGGTTGCACTAGTACTAGGGTGGTTTTGATCACTTGTCCGCTCTCCCTCTCTCCTTGGGGGATGTTTTTGTTTTTCTCCCTGGAGCAGGTGTGTGTTTGTTTTGTTTTTGTTTCTGCGTATCCCGCTCCGCTGGTTCGGGTTATAGGGTGAAAATGGGTATGTTTTTCTTTTATATTGATTTGTATGTATGATTTTGGTTTTAGGTGGGTTTTTTTTTTTGTTGGGAAAGGCTCAAGTTGCCTGTATGTTTCTGTTTAGGGGGGTGGGGGTTTCCTTTATTTATGGGGAGGGTGGGGGGGGGCAGGGACTGTGGTGGGGACGGAGGAGATGCTGCTCCTTTGTGGGGACGGGGGTGGGAAAGGGCGAATGTGTTTTGTTTCTGTGGGTGTGAGTGAGGGCTTGGCAGCCCTCATGGACATTTGGGACTTTGGACAGTGCTGGGATTGCTGTGGGTGGTTGGGGGGGGGGTTGGGATGGACATTGCACATCTGTTGGACTGTCGAGGTTTGCTACTGGGGGGTTGGGACAGACATTGGACATTGTGGACTTTTCAGGGTTGTTGTTGGGGGAGGAGGGGCACGTGTGTTGGTTGTTGGGTTGGTTGGGTTTGGTGGTGGGTTTGGGGAGGTGGGTCACGGGGGGAATTGTGATATTTGTTTTGTGCCATGTCAGGGGGGTGGGGGTTTGGGGGGGGTGTGGGACTTGGTTGGGGTGCTGTATTTGCTTTTTGTTTGTTTTTCTGTTGCATGTGTCAATAAACAAAATTTCCATCCTTTAGTGGTTCAAAAGATTTTCCTGAAATGGGGACTTCCATCCATAGACCTGTTTGCCAGTCCTCTGAACAAACAGCTGCCAAGGTTCTGCTCCAGGCATCCGCATCCCCAGCGGATAGCAGCGGATGCTTTTTTGATTTCCTGGTCTCAGGGCCTCCTGTATGCGTTTCCTCCCACGCCCTTGGTGGCCCGAACTCTGTTCAAGGTTCTTCAGGACAAGGCCTCAGTCCTGCTGGTGGCTCCCAGGTGGCCCAGACAGCCTTGGTTTCCACTTCTGCTTCAATTGGCAGTGGACTCCCCTCTGCCTCTGGGGGTGCAACCCGACCTTCTCTCTCAGGATCAGGGTTCCCTTCTGCACCCCAATCTCAAAGCTCTCAATTTGATGGCCTGGAGGCTGCAAGGGTAGTTTTGGCTCCCTGGGGCCTACCTCCAGAAGTCGAGGACGTTGTCCTAGCCTCTAGAAAACAGTCCACCAGGAAAACCTATGCTCTGAAATGGAAAAGGTTTTCTGTGTGGTGTCACCTTCGTACAGAGGATCCCTTCTCCTGTACTGTCCCAGTGGTGCTTCAGTATTTATTGCACTTATCCAATCAGGGGCTAAAGTCAAATTCTGTTCGGGTCTACCTCTCAGCTTTAGCATCTCACCACTCACTAGTGGAAGGACATTCTCTATCTGGGCACCCCTTGGTGTCTAGGTTTCTCAGAGGCTTGCTTCTGCTTAAGCCTCCCATCCGTCCTCCTGCTCCTGAGTGGGAACTGAATGTGGTCCTGCAGCAACTGACTCGCCCACCTTTAGAGCCCATGGCTACTTCCCCCTCCGATTCCTTTCCTGGAAGACTCTCTTTCTGATAGCCCTTACTTCGGCTAGGCAAGTGAGTGAGCTTCAGGCCTTGGTCTGTGATAGGCCTTACACCAGGATCTATAAGAACAGGGTAGTCCTCAGGACTCACCCTAAGTTCCTTCCTAAGGTTGTCTCCTCTTTCCACCTCAACCAGGAGGTGGTTCTTCCAACATTCTTCCCTAGGCCTCATGCAAGCCAGGCTGAAGCAGTTCTGCATACCCTGGACTATAGGAGGGCCTTATCCTTCTACCTTGACCGTACCCAAGGTCACAGGAGTGCTACTCAGCTCTTTGTTTCTTTTGACCCCAATAACTTGGGGGTAGCTGTGTCCAAGCGTACCTTGTCCATCTGGGTGGCTGACTGTATCACCTGGGCTTACAAGGCGGCGGACCTTCCTTTGGAGGGTAGGGTCACGGCCCACCGTGTCAGGGCAATGGCTGCCTCAGTGGCTCATCTCCACTCTGTTCCATTGCAAGACATCTGCAGGGCTGCAACTTGGTCTTCAAGCCAGACATTTGCGGCCCATTACTGTCTGGAGAGGGAGTCCCGTAGGGACAGTGCTTTTGGCCAAGCAGTACTCCGGAATCTCTTTGAGGTCTAGGCAACTCCTGCCCTCTGGTTGGGCTACCGGTGGAGGGTGTGTCTTTGAAAAGCCTTTCTTTGCTGCTGAGACTAGAGGGAGTTCTCTTGTTCAGCCTGGGTTCCTTGGTTGCCCAGAGCTGGGGAGTCACCCATATGTGAGGACTGACTTCCTGCTTGGTCCTGGAGAAAAAGTAGTTACTCACCTGTAACAGGTGTTCTCCAGGAGCAGCAGGAATCAGTCCTCAAAACCCTCCCTCCTCCCCTTGGAGTTGCAGTTGTACATAGTTTAATTTTTTCATTTTTGTGTGCTGTTCTTAGCTATGTCATTTGACTGAGGTAAGATGGCACCTTTAGGCGGGAAGGGAACCGCGCATGCGTGCCAGCATTCCCAAAGGCTTTCATGGAAAGCTGGGGAAATGCTCCGCTGGGGCTTCATCGGCGCCGAAGACACCCATATGTGAGGACTGATTTCTGCTGCTCCTGGAGAACACCTGTTACAGGTGAGTAACTACTCTTTCCAATCATTTGAACATAGTGGAACAAGATCTCTCAGGATTCACTGATGAGACTGGATCGACAGGAACAAGTCAGTAAGGATTCTACTCAAACCCTTGAGAACTTGTCTTCTCAAATGACTAGTGTGCATACACAGTGTTCTACCTTTATTAAGGATAGCTCTGTTCTTTATGCTAAATTGGAAAAGTTAGAGAACTTTTCCAAAAGGTTAAATTTACATATTGTTAACTTTCCTGTATCCCCTGGTGTTTCCCCTGTTGAGTTATTCAAAAAGTACTTGTTGGAGGTTTTAGGGATGCCGGAAGCTGCCTTTCCACCAACCTCTAAGGTTTATTATTTGCCTATGAGGAAACGTTCTAGTTCTATTGATAATGTGGTGGGTTTTCAGAGGGATGGTTTTGACATCCTGAATCTTTCTCAGGTACTGGAATACTCTCTGGAGGAAATTACAAGGAGAACTACTCTTATCGTGGAGTTTGTTTTGGAATCTGACAAGGCTTGGACCTTAAAAATGTTTTTTAGAAATTCTGATAAACTCTTTTTTTGGTCTTTTCCATTATGCAGAATATGTCAATAAGGTTTTCTTTTCTATACTCCATCACTGTGGGGATCTTGTTGCGGACCGACCTGGTGTTTATAAGGACATTTCTGAGAGGCTGGGTAGTGGGTGGTATGCTATTCAAAGATGGAAGACTGTGGGAGGGCCGTATGTTAATTAGGTCATGGGTGTTCCTTGTTCTTGGCTTGAGAATAGTGGGCTGCAGCCTATTGTTGTATGAGTGATATATAACTGGAGGGAGGAGTGGCCTAGTGGTTGGGGCAAGCCACTTCGGGCCAGAAGGTCAGGGGTTCAAATCCCATTAGAGAACAACAACCTTGGGCCAGAAGGACTGGGGTTTCTAGTCACACAGGTGCTCCTTGTGGTCTTGGGTAAAGTACCTAACCCTCCTTAGTCCATGTTCCCTGTAAAATAGTTATCTCCAAATTATAAATGTCCTGTTCAATGTAATTTCAGCTTGTTCAATGTAAACTGCACTGATGCAGAATAGCACAGTATATAAGAGAATGTAAATAAATAAATTGTGATGAGACCTGAGGATTGGATGATTGAGTGGCTGGCAGAGTAGGAAGATGATGTCTGAGGCTGTGTGAAACATTATGCTTGAGGGAACTATAGGTTTTTTTGGAGGTGGACGGAGCTTGGTGTCTGAGTTTGTTGCTGAAGAGAGATGTCTGGGGTCTATGTGGCTTGCTGTTGAGTGGTCCAGATGTGGAGGGCCGTTCAGCATGGGGCACTGATAGTGGGACAGTCCGGTGGGTGGTGGTGCAGTAGCTGGCTTTCTTAGAACTGAGTCTGCTGTTGATGAGGGTGGATCTGGTGTGTCTGTGGAGCTGGCTTTTGGTGGAGGAATGATGGAGTTCAGGTGGTGGACTTAGGGAGTTAAGCTTCCTAAGCAAACCTATTTCTTTTTTTCTTTTATTTCAGTTAATGCATTCCAAACAAATAAGACAAAAGAAAATAAGCGGTACAGCATATATCAAATCCAGAAAAGAAAAAGATAAAACCTAAATCCACTACACAGTCCACATCATGGAGAATATAGCGTAAAAAAGACACCAAGGCAATACATTTTAAGGCTACCAGTGCCTACCCAAGACAAATAGAAAAAACAAATAAGTAATTTATCTCATTCCTGAAGTGAAACCAAAATGATTTCCAGCTGTGTAGGATCAGAAAATATATAATTAATCCCCTGTATAGTAATCAAACACTTGCAAGGAAATCGATGAAAAAAGGTTCCTCCCCCAGCCAAAACACGAGGCTTAAGCTGGAGAAAGGACCTTCTCCGAAGCTGTGTATAACGGGAAACATCGGGGAAAATGGACAACTTCTGGCCATAAAAAAGAGAAGCCTTCATAATCAAAGCCTTATCTGCAAAATTGACCAGCGTGATCACTAGGGTGGCGTGAGAAGATACCAGAGCTTGAGAATTCTTGAGCTTCTGACAATAATAAAACCTCTTTACAGTACTGCTTAAATAGAAGAACAGATGACAGGGGGCGGAGCCTGATGTCCAGCGGGTAGGACGCTTTGCGTTGAAGCTCCCGAGAGGCCTACTTAGAATCCTGACTTAATACCTATACAAATTTACTATTTCGCTCCGAGCTGACCGGGGCACCTCGGGGGGGATGGCGGCCCATAAACCAGCGCGCTTGGACTTCGGGTCTCCTTCTTCTTCTCACGGAAAACGCTCCAAAACAGAGGTGTCCTCCCCACAGAAGATGGTCCCATTTCGTGAAAACCCCGAAATGCACCTGGAGATTTTGGAGGAAATACGCGGCGTGAAGGAATTGGTGCAGTCCAATGGAGAAGCGCTTCGAGCCATGCGAGAAGACTTTGGAGTGCTCCAGGACCGACTTGAAAGTCTTTCATTACGGCAGGACAACATGGCGGGGGTCCTCGACTCGCACGAGGTGCGCTTGGGCAAACTGGACAAGGCTGAGCGCCAGATACAGAATCTTCAAAAGGAGTTAGAAGATAGCAATAATCGAGCCCGTCGCAACAATGTGAGGCTCCTCGGAATGCCGGAGGGGGTGGAAGCAGGAGATATAAGAGAATTCTTGCTCAAAACTCTTCCCTCCTTGCTGAAGATCACTTTTCACAGAGAACTGGAAATCGATCGAGCACACCGTGTTCCTGCCCACATGGCGCTCAACCGCACGACCCCCCGGCCTATTATCTTTAGCTTGCTACGATATCAACAAGTGGAACAAATTTTACATGCTGCCCGAGCGAATCATCATTTGGAATTTGAAGGTCGTAAGGCAGTGTTTCCCAACCGGTGTGCCGCGGCACTAAGGGGTGCCGTGAGATCTTTTGAGGGTGCCGCCAAAATTTCGGGGAAAAAATTGCACTAACGTCATTCTCTCTTGGCGGGAGAGGGGGAGGGAGGGAGGGGACTACCGAGATAGCGGAGAGTCCTTCTCCACCCCACCTCACCCCACCCGTTCCTCAGTGAGGGTTGTGGATTGACGCGTATAACACACGTACAGGACAGGGCGCACAGCGAGTCGCCAGTCGCCACTCGCCAGCATGCCTCAGTACTGATTGGTGACTCAAAGGAGGCAGAAGGTATTGTATTAAGCAGCACATGCACGAGTGCACGTAAATTTGTGATCAAGTGCAATTCTTGTGATAAGCTAAAACTGTGTTTGTCGCTCTCTACTTAACTATCAGAAACTAATTTAAGCCTCTGTGATGTTTTCCTTTTTTTCAGAATACATCTTATCTGACAGCGTCGAAAAAGAAGGATGGATAAGTTCGTAGTGAGGAAGCGAAAAGTACAGGCGGATGAATCTCCAGACCAAATGGTGGCTTCCAGTATTGGTACTGCTTCGAAGTCAAACACTGAAGGTGTTCCTGCTCCATCTGAATCAAATTGCGAAAAGGGGAAACACGCATCTCTCTCGAAGAAAAGGACATATATTGATGCCTATTTAGCATATGGTTTTACTTCAAACAATGATGAAGATAATCCGCGTCCTGTGTGTTTCGTTTGTGGAGCTACACTCAGCAATGAGGCCATGGTACCTAGTAAGCTCAAGCGGCACCTCAATAGCAAACACCCTTTTGTGTCACAGAAGGACATAGCATATTTTTCTCGTATGTTAGAAGGGCAAAGTAAGGCGGCTACTAAAATGGTCAAGAAGGTAACAGTAGCTGACACTGCTCTTGAAGCTTCCTTCAGAGTAGCAGAGCTGATAGCAAAGAAAATGAAGCCTCATACAACTGGTGAAGAAATCATTGGCCCTGCATGCAACATAATTGTAGAAACAATGCTTGGCAAAGAAGCTCAGGAACAGATTTCGAAAGTACCTCTTTCCAACAACACAATCAGCCGTAGGATATCTGAAATGTCAACAGATATTAATGAAGAAGTTGTGAAGCAGATAAAATTGAAAAGAAAATTCGCATTGCAGGTAGATGAGAGTACTGACATAGCTGGAAAATGCCAACTGCTTGGGTTTTGCAAATTCATTGACAAGGATATTGTGGAACAGTTTATGTTTTGCAAAGAGTTACAGACTACAACTACTGGAGAGGATATCTTTGCATCTGTAAATTCGTACCTCACTGAACATGGTCTTTCATGGAATTACTGTTGTGGCATATGTACTGATGGTGCACCGTCGATGATAGGGAAGTACAAAGGCTTCATCACCAGGGCATTGAAAGAAAATCCATCTATAACTACAACTCACTGCTTCCTACACAGAGAGGCTTTAGTAGCCAAGACGTGTGGAGAAGAGTTAACTGAGGTTTTAAACCAGGCTGTCAAGATGGTTAATTTAATCAAATCCAGGCCACTGCAAAATAGAGTTTTTCAAAAGATGTGTCAAGAAATGGGTGCGAATCATATTTCACTGATTTTGCATACTGACATAAGGTGGTTATCAAGAGGTCGTGTACTGAACCGCGTTCTTGAACTCAAAGAAGAATTAAAAGCGTTTTTCCGAGAGGAGAGACATGATATATTCATAAAGCTGCTTGAAAATCATACTTGGTGTTTGAAGCTGTCATATTTGGCAGACATTTTCATGAAGCTGAATGAACTAAATCTCTCAATGCAAGGAAGACTTGAGGGAATTGTAACATCAGTTAACAAGATGAAAGGTTTCCAGAGAAAGCTGAAATCATGGAAGTCGGCTGTTCAGAGAGACGATGTGTCAAACTTCCCTTCTCTTCAACAAGCAGGATATAACGGCTTTGGAACTGTAAAAAATCTGATTGTTAATCACTTGGAACAGCTGAGAGAAGCAGTTGATAAGTATTTTCCATCGCTGTCTACAGAAAAACTAGAATGGATTGTATCACCCTTCGAACTGGCTGACATGGCTGAAGAGCTGGACTTCACGGCAATAGAACGTGACGAATTTCTTGATATGTCTTCTGATTCAACACTGAAAGTCAAATTTGAGAAGAGTGACGTGACACTGGCAGCTTTTTGGCATGCAACATTGGGGGAATACCCTAATTTGGGTCAGAAAGCTATTTCTCTACTTTTGCCCTTCTCCACATCGTATCTGTGCGAGCAGGCATTTTCTGCCATGGCTACAATAAAATCGAAACAAAGAAATAGGCTTCTTTCACTTGAGGACGATATGCGGGTGGCATTGTCAACAATAAGACCTGATATCAAGAGTTTGTGTTCCAAGCATCAATCACAAGTTTCACACTGAGTATACATGCATGGTGCACTGTGGTCTATTTGTGTGTTTGTCTTGTATCATAGTGTAACACTGTAACTACTTGAATACATTGTGCAACTACAGTAAAACTTGTCACAATTACATATTTGTATCGTAATACTATTTTTTTTATTAAGGCAGAATCAGTGTAAACAGTATTCTCATATCATCTAGGACTAGGTATAAGGTGTTGTTGCATGCAAACTCTCGAAATGAAACAAATAAATAAATAATAATAAAAAAGCTACGGAGATTTTAAATATCTATTTCCTTATAAGGGTGCCGGGAACTTTTGAAAGGCTTTCCAAGGGTGCCTCAAACAAGAAAAGGTTGGGAACCACTGTCGTAAGGTCTCCTTCTTTCCTGATTTGGCAAAGCCTACCGTTGACCGTCGGAAGAAACTCCTTGCTTTTCGCCCTCGACTTCAACAGCTACAGGCTCGCTTTGGCCTGTTGTATCCAGCGAAGCTCCGAGTGACTCTCCACAACCAAACCAGGACGTTCGAAGATCCTGATCTACTATCAACATTTTAGACTCCAAAGAAGCAGAGCAGATGCGCTAATCCCAAATCTTGGACTCTTATCTGCCGGCTCTATCCGCCATTTTGAAGGGCCCGATGCGGCGGTCATAGCCAAGCACAGAAATAGCCTGGACTTTCTTTCTTTCTCTATATGACTTTTGTTTTTTTTTGGTCTCCTATCCCTTCATGATGTGTGCCTCGGTCGGATTCGGAGCACGCACAGTCCTACAGGTTATGTGTTTTTTCAATTTCGGCCTTCTCTGGGGTTTCTCCCCGCAGACACATGGTCGCCAGTAATTTTGGGGTTTTGCTTCTCCTCTACCGTACTGCGGTTTTCTTTGTTAATGTGGGGCGCTTCATTGTATTATATTAGCTTATTTTTCCTATGTCATGTGTACAGCCAGATACAGTCAGTTTGAGGGACATAGTGAAATTATGTGTGCTATCATGCTCAGAATTTTTAACTTTTCTGAATGGCCTTATGTAAAATCTTATCATTCACCGTCAAAGGCATTAATGGTCCACTCAAAGGAAAGAAAATCCTTAGCTATCTTAGCCATGAGCATGTTGATTTAGTGTTTCTTCAGGAAACGCATTTAAACTCTGCTGAAACACTGAAACTCAATGCTAAGCCTCACATGGTAGCTGCCTATTCTCCCACCGTTTCCAAATGGTACGGGATAACCATTCTGGTTGAGAAGTCTTTGCATGCTACTGTACCTGATATTAGCGCTGACAAGGAGGGTAGATGGGCCCGTGTATACCTTGAGGTTGGAGATAGTGAATTCACGTGTATTTGCATTATGCCCCGAATGTGGACAACCCTGCTTACTATGCAAGTATTGCGCAGTTGGCCTTGGCCTCTGCCAATGCTCCATTAATACTTGGTGGCGATTTTACTCAAGTGTTCCCTCAATCTTTTCTTCTCAAACAAGGTGCTCGTTGGTTGGAAGATCCAGTACCGAGTAGACCTGTGTGGCTAGATATAGAAGCGGGCCTTTGCAAACCGATTCCTCTTACCTTTCTCCCTGGTATGACTCTCCCATCAGACTCCCACTATCCACCAATGCTTTTAGACACTTTAGGTGCCTTTAATACTCTTATGCAATCTTTAGACTCCCGACTCTGGTCAGTGCAACTTCAGCATCGCCTTCGGAGCACTAGAGTACTCCCGCCATCGGCATTCCCTACATAAGGTTGATTGGAGACTTTCCGATCTCTCGGTAGTTCACCGGGTGTAGCATCCAATTTTACTAAACCTTATGTAATGCTATAACTAGAGATACCCCTATAGCGCAGAAAGTATGGGAGAGAGAATTGCATGTGACTTTGACCTCGGAGCAATGGAGCCTTATCTGGAGTAGAGGGACACGGGTTCCCGATCCGCCTCACTCACTCAGACCCTCTTCTTTCTAGCCCACCGGTGTTTTTACACTTCTCACAGATTAGACAAATGGAACACTACTCAGGGCAATGGTTGCTGGACACGTCCTGCGGCCATTGGTTCATTGCCTCATGTTATGCATGAATATCCCGCACTACAGTATTACTGGCGTCGGGTCTGGGGTCGTATTTAGTCTATCTCGCACTCTCAGGAGCCCCTTTCTTGGAGGATAGTGGGACTTCGCCCAGTTGCGGGGATCCCCTCTCTCCCAAAAATGGCTTATCTCCTTTCGAACTTTATGCTTGGCATTGCTATTTCCCTAATTAAGTAATACTGGAAAATTAGCTCCCATCTGAGCCCCAATGAATGGTGGAATCATGCCTGTCTTTACAGTAAATATGAACAAATACCTCGTCTGTTCGCTTCCTCCGTTCAGACTCCTTCTCATTGGTCTCAATGGAAGCTGCTCAATGACTATGTACATTTTGCTAAATGCTCTCATCTGACTGTCTAACTTTGTATATATCTCTGTCCCATGATCATGCTGTATTGTAGATACTCTTTTGATCGTTTGATGTATAATCACTGTTAATTGGAAGCGCTCACATGCTGATATAATCGGGTAGAGAAGAAGCATCGGGGTGGGGGGTAATGGGTTTACTTTTCCTTATTGTATACCTGTTTTGTCTCTTTTGGTGTGTTGTTTCTTTTGTTTGTTGCAAAATGAAAATAAAAGTTTAAAAAAAAAAAGAAGAACAGATGACAAAAAACGAGTTTTAGGAAAATTCAAAATACAAATATTCTTTGCTCGAGAATTATTTTCTAAAGATTCTATCTGTTTATACAAAAGCAAAGTATCCTTCAAGGTGGATGCACTCGCAGACTGCAAAAAACCAACGTGTGCCTCCACCTTATCCATACGCTGAGAAAAACTCTTAACAGACACTTCCACATCATATACCCTCTTAACAACCTGTTGAGAAAAAGTAGTGGTTTGGTCCATAAATCTAGACAGTAAAGAGTTAGTAGCGGACACTTGTTTCCAGATATCCGATAAAGTAATTTCATCAGGATTAACAACCTGAGGCAAAGATTGAAAACCATCCAAGCTAACAACCAAAATTGGAATAGAGGAAAAAAGCCTCATTAGGAGAGGCTGCAACAGGAAAAGAAACTCCCTCTTCCTCACCAGAGGCAGAAGATCCCGCGGAGGAAGAAGAATCCATAACAGGAGCCAAGAAAGGTCCAGGGTTAGGCGGAGGAGTCCTATCGATGGAACTTAAGGAGACACCAGAGGCAAGAAAAGAAGAAGTCTGCACTACAGAAGTGGCGTTCAATAAAACAACCACATGCTGATCCATTGGACCAGTAGTCACTGTTGGAGTAGAAGTAGAGTTAGAAGACAGTTTTGTAGGCTTACTTTTCCGCTTTGCATGACCTCTAGGCATTTCCACAGCGGCTAAGGACTAAGGCCCCGAATTGGCACCGAAGGGGCACCAAAGGGGCGTTCCCCCTTTCGTCACGCCCCCTTCGGGTGCGGGACCGTGGGCTGCGGTGTTTAAATGGTGCAGGAGCCTTCGATGTTGGGAAGAAGTAGGAGGAACTCCAACCTGCAACCAATCGATGGTAAATGAAGCAGCCGCCAAGCCCCGGTATCTGCCGCCACTGATTCTTGCCCTCCAAGCTCACAGCCGGCGTTTAAATGGTGCAGGAGCCTTCTATGTCTGGAAGAAGTGGGAGGAGCTCCAACCTGCAACCAATCAATGGTAAATGAAGCATCCGCCAAGCCCCGGTATCTTCCGCCGCTGATTCTCCTAAGCAAACCTGTTTCTGACGATCATCAGGTTGAACTTGGACAGCTGGCTGTTGTGTTTTTGTTGCTTCCATCCGTGACCTAGCTGGGGAGGTGTTCATGCTCGATTCCGTGGGCCTGTATGTTCCCTGTCTAAGGGCCACGCCAAAGGGCCCTCTGGCCTAAGTGCACCGCTGCACTTTTAAACTTAAAGTCCTACTGCAGCGCTGGGCTGATTGGGTGTTCTGGTAGGAAGTGAGGAGGAATTTACCTTCCTGCTCCTTGCAGGGCTCCAGATCGGGTTGGCGAGGTAGAGAGGCCTGGTGTAGCGTGCCGCTGCAGTTTTAAACTCCACGTGGGTGGTGGGCTGGTGAAACTTGGAGCTAGCGCTCTCTTCTGCCGCAGGCCTACAAAAACAGTCTACAAAGGGCAGTAGCAGGCTTGGAGGAGCTGCTGTGGCTGCAGACAAAGCAAGATCCTTCACACTTGCGTAAGAGCACTAGAGACAAAAAGGCAGACGAGTGGCTCTGCCTGCCTAGTGCTGCTGCTGCCGTGCTGCTTCTGCAATCTAATCACCACCCCCCACCCCCACCCCCGGCCCCTGAGGATGTGCAGCATGGAAGGAAGAAGACCCCGTCTCAGAGCACACAGCTGCAGGTAGTAATTTATGCAGGCTGCAGCCACTGGATAGGTCAGCTTCGCCTTTGGGATGGTGATAACCAGCTGGCAGGAGCAAAGTACAGCCTGAACTGTGAGAGCCACCTCAAGATCTCCTCATGCGCGTTGTGCTCTCCACCTCTCACCCAATGCAGCAGCAGTCAGAGGCAGCTCAAGGCAATCTGCCGCTTGATGCCCCTGCCCCACACTCTTAATGGAGGGGCCTCCTCAGAGGGCTGGTCAGGGAGCAGGGGCAGCCCCTCACTCAGGTGGCTGTCTCGAGGAAAAAAAGAATGCAACATATCCCAGGCTATATAATACAAAAAACCTCAAGAACTTTGCAGTGTTTGTATGAAGCAAAAATTGCTACTTTAATTATGTAGCTTGGGAATTTAATATAAACCGTGCTGATTCCTAATACTGTGCACTGAACTAGCGTAGTATTTAATGTAAATATGTATTCTGCAAAAATTAAAGGAGATCCAATGTGATCACACACCAAGAAGCAAAAAATAAAAGCAAGAACTGCAGTGTAAGTTATAATTTTATTTTGGTATTATAGATGACACTGTGGTTTTCTCTTTTTCTGCAGCCAAAGAACCCCCTCACCCATCAATGGGTGCAGAGCAGAACTAGGACATTTCCTCATAGAACTCAACATACGAGAAATAATTTCTGATACTGGTGTCAGCTCAGTAAGTATAATATAAACCTTCATGAGCACTGGGCATATTGTGAAATAATACAAAACCTTACAAAGTTAACTATAAAGAAAATCTACCATACCATAACAGCATTAACTTACAAAGCTGCACAAGGAGCCTGCTCAGAAAAGAGCATAAGTATTGCAGTTGATACTAGAACATCCATACGCCTATTCGGGGAAACGGAACAAGCCGGGATGGTACAGTACAGATCCCTATAATAGAAACTCCACGCCAACAGAACACCTGGCCTCAGTCACACATAAGAGACACAGACAGACTCACCAAGTACAGCATAAGTGACCACAAACTAAAAAGAGGGAACAAACGGAGCAAGAGAGTATAGCAGGTTTGGAACGGACTGCTTTATTAATAACGGTCCCTACGCGTTTCGGCTTGCGCCTTCTTCGGGGGACATACAGCTACCATAGGAATAAACAAATAATGTTAGAATAGAATATGTAATTTAAGTATACAATATTTAAAAATAAATGTGACAAATAAATATACAATAAAAACAATAGAATAAATAGAATAAATAAATTAAACACAGTGTTTTAACACAGATAATGTATATATAAATGCACACACTCCCAAAGGACAATCTAAAAACCATAAGACAGATAAAATTAAACATGATAAAATTAAACATTGATAAAATTAAATTTAATTAAACAAACAAGGGCCGAGACAAAAGACTAAAAAATTAAAAAATTAGTTAATGGTAAGCAAAATAAATCCAAAATGGATGAACAGAGAAAAGGTGAATAGATTAAATTATATATAAATATATATAAAAATATATAAAAATATATATATAAAAAACAAATAATAGATACTAAATTGATTAAATAAATAGGTAAAATAAATTATATAAAAGTAGTGATTCAATATATAAAAAAATTTTAATAGATAAATAAATAATTTATATAAAAGTGGTGATATGATGACATACCAATGTTGTATAAGATGGAGTGTCTCGTAAAGACAGTTTGGTCAGCACTATATATGGATAGCGCCGTATTTGATGAATTTGTCTCTTAAAGACAGTTTGATCGGAGCACTATATAATAGCTATAAGAAGAAAAACTTGTATGATAGCATGTTGGAACAGGCAATAAATTACAATATCAAAAATAAAATAGTACTAATAATAGATAACAAGTATGAGCATAAAAATCAAAATGAAAATAAAAATAAAAATAAAATAATTGAATAAAATGATAAAATCATACATGTTAATGATAAAATCCTGTATATGCACACACATATGAATATACATGTAAAAGATACATTTTTTTAAAAAATTAAAAAATAAAAAAGGATTAATTTAATAATTTATAAACATACATATATCTTTATATTCTAAATCATTAACATTTTGACAAGCATATGACAATTGGAAAAGGGATAATAAACAAAAATAAAAATAAAAATAAAGGGGAAAAAACTCTAAATGGATAGAGAACTATAGGCAGAACATGCATATATTAAATGGACTACAAATGAGGCCACAAGATTTGAAGTAATGAACAGTTAAAATGTAGTCAGTGTTGAGCTTATGTGCTAGTGGAGGGAGGGGGGAGGGGAGGGGGGGGGGAAGAGAGGGGGGGGAAAGGGGAGGGAAGGGGGGGGAAGGGGGGGAGAGGGGAGGAAGAAGGGAGGGAGGGGGGGGAAGGGAGGAATGCAGGAGGATTGATGAGTGTAAATACACATATAATGTGAAGGATGGTAAACTTAAGAAAACGAAATGAAATTATTACTGTTTAATGAATCTTAGAACGTGTCAGGGGAACTTGAAACTCGAGGAGGAACAAGGAGTTAGATGTGAATCTCAAAACGGTGAAACATCATAAAAACAAGTACTGCTACAATTCATATATTCATAAAAATGAGTGTACATATAAAACCATATTGAATAGCTAAAAATAAAAATGAAAATAAAAATAAGATCGGAGCAGCAAGCTATATAATGTAAAAAGTGTAGACATAAAAAGCAAATCTTATAAACTATAAGAGTGTACAAAAAAATCGCGAGACGAGCACACCGTACGTCAGCGGAGAAAATTGGTGCAGGTTTGAATCGGTTAATTGGAAGATATAGCTTTATAATATGATGTAAAAATTGATACAGGAAAACTGTTAAGGTGCATATCTTTGCGAAAATAATTATATACAATTCTACACATTAAAATTGATTGAGGAACGGAGACACGCGGATAAAGCTACATTGTATAAGAAGTGCAGGCATTAAAACGACGAGTCTTATAGGTCATAATTGTGCATAGAAAATTCAACCGCACACCTTGCACTTGTACATTGTAAATGGAACTTAGTAAATGTGAATGTATTCAACAACATAATGACAGCTAAGCTAAAAAGGGGAAAGAAAGAAGGGAGGGGAGACAAATTTGCAGTACTAGATGCAAAATAAAGCTTAACCAAGTGTGTTAAGGACAAAAGAATCGGACAGAAAAGACTACTATGTAGATTAGAGCAAACTTACTAATTGAGCAGGCAGTTATGAACAAATGATGTGAAAATACGAATCGTAACAGTATCCTGAGCGGTGCAAACAAACTGTAGCATTGAAAGGGGAACATCGACTAACAGACATTTTTATAGACGCTGATTTTTGCGCTTTTTTAGAAATGACATCACGAAGTGGGCGGAGTTAAAATCAAAAGAAAAGTGAGCAGCTCTACTAATGTCAGGAAGTTTTATATATATTAGAAAATAATATATATAATAAAATGCGTATACATATGGAATAAAAATTTGGAAACAATACTATACTGTAATATACATGCCGAAAGTGTTATGTGAATATGTGAATAAACTATTGTTAAACACATTGAAAAAAAGGGGGGGGAAACAATGGTTTGTATAGACACAAGTAGCGTGCCTCTTTAGAAATGACATTGGACAATGGGCTGAGTTAAAATCAAAGAACAATGAACAACTATGAAAATGGCAAAAAAAATTTTTGTATGTATAAAAAATATATATATATACACATATAAAATAAAAATGAAAGTAGTTCATTTGAAAATGATATTATATCATATTATTCATATAAAAAAGGGGGTTATAATACTAATTCACACACTGGGGAGAAGGAAAGGTGATATGAAATGATGTTACTGCCCAAGAACATATTACCAATAACGGTATGAAGGTAATTGCATGAGTTGTCATAAGAAACTGTGTTATTGTAAAAAAACTGAAAGGTCACTCTCTTGATTAAGTCCAAATGGATGCAAACTGTTAAAATCATAAATAAATCGTTGTTCCAACTTGAGTAGAGTATGATTAATATCTCCACCATGCCAATGTGGAATAGCAGTTTTGATAACCAAAAACTTTAAATCACTAATCATATGTCCCTTTTCTACCCAATGTGAGACCAAAGGTTTGTCAGTAAGTTGTCTTTGGATGTTGCTCCTGTGCTCTATAATACGTGTTCTAATCTGACGCAGAGTTTTACCTATGTAAATCATATCACAGGGGCATTGGATTAAATAAATTACATTAGTAGTTTTACAGTTGGAATAGTGATTAATTGTAATTTTATGACCTGTGGAATCATGTGTGAAGCTATTTTTAACGGTGATAGAATGAAGGCAAACGGAACAGTTTCCACAACTGTAGTGACCTCTGACTGTGGGTGTGGTTCTGGGAACAGTGAGAGCAGAGGGGACTAGAAAATGACTAAGATTAGGGGCACGCTTATATGATACCATAAACTGTTTGGATTGAAATGCAGGTAAGGAGGCAATCAAACCCCATTCTTGTTTCAAAATATCTGTAATGGGTTTGGAGTATGGTGAAAAGGTGAGAGGACAAGTAATTCTATCAAATTTTGGACGTGCTGTATTCTGTAAGAGTGTGGAGCGATCTGTGCCAGATGCTCTCTGATATGCTCTGTAGATGCATTTATTAGGATATCCTCGCTGCTCAAAACGCCGGTATAAATCAGTAGCATGTTTTTCAAAATCAGTATTGTGAGTACATAGACGTCTGATCCTGAGAAATTGGCTAACTGGTAGATTCTGCTTGAAGGAAGTGTTATGGCAACTGTCGTAAGTGAGAAAAGTATTCCTATCGGTTGGTTTTCTGTATAAGTCAGTTATAAAACCTTTATCGGACTTCTTGATCATGATATCAAGATATGGTATGGAATCTAAACTGTAAGTACCCTCAAATTGTAGATTCACATCTAATGTATTGAGCCAAAGATGAAAAGAATGTAAGGTGTCTTCAGGGCCGTCCCAAATGACAAGGACGTCATCGATGTAACGTTTCCAGAGTAGAATATGTTTCTTGTATGGATGAAATGATAGGAAGTGCTTCTCGAACTCTGACACGTAAAGATTTGCTACGTCTGGAGCCATGGGCGAACCCATGGCTACACCTTTAACCTGTTTGTAGAAGAGGCCCTTAAAAATAAAAAAATTTTCTGACATAACAAGAGAGGCCAACTGTGTGAGAAAAAAGGTGGGGACGCGGACTGGTTTTGGTCTTTGAATTAGTGTGTTAGCTAGTACTTCCAAAGCTGCTTCCTGTGGGATGTTTGTGTATAAGGAGTTAATATCCAAAGTGAGTAAGATAAGACCATTATGATATCCTTCAAAATCTTTAAGAATATTGATGATATGAGTAGAGTCCTTAACGTAAGATGGCGCTAATGATACAAATGGACGCAAAACACATCTAAAAATTTTGAAAGGGGTTCAAGTAGTGAGCCATTGGCTGAGACAATTGGCCGGCCGGGAGGATTTTGCATGGATTTATGTATTTTTGGAAGCATGTAAATTGTGGGTGTGATGGGATGAGTAACAGTGAGAAAAGATATTTCCTTAGGTGTTAAATAGCCAGCTGCTTTACCGATATATAGCAAATGGTCTATTTTTTCTTGTAGTGTACTAGTAGGATCGTTAAAAATTTTTTGATAGAATGTGGTATCATTTAATTGACGTTTAACTTCTGTAATATATGCATCTCTGTCCTGGACTACAATTGCACCTCCTTTGTCTGCAGGCTTAATTATTATCGATTGATTTGATTGGAGATTTCTTAATGCTGATTTCAAAGGGGCTGAAAGATTATAATATGATTTCTTTTGTTTGGTTTTATATAATGCACTGACTTTAGCAAGAACCATGTTCTCATATGCCGTAATCATGGGATCTGGGAGGGACGGGGGAAGCCAAGTAGATGGTTTTTTGACAAGTGAAAAATCCAAGGAAGAAGCAGGATTTTTGTCAAAATAATCTATTATTTTGAGTTTGCGGAAGAACTTGTAAAGTTCAACATGTGTTAGAAAATTGTCATGGCGTTTGGTGGGAACGAATGATAGGCCCTTGTTAAGGACCTGAAGTTCAAGTTCTGATAATGAATATGAAGATAAATTGATAACTGAGTTTATAGATCCCAATCTAAATTCCTTTTGGCCATCACACCCTGGCTGTGTCTTCTTTCCCGCGGTGAAAACTGTCTTGACTGTTGATATCTGTTGCGTGGTGGACGTGGTGGTGGGGATCTTGGAAGTGCGTCTCTTCTTCCTTTTGCCCAAAGGGAGTCCATTTGAAAATCCCGCTTATGGTTAGGCTTAGAGGGGTATGAAACTGGAGAGCGTGGTTGTGTGGGAAAAAGGGGGGCAGATGTATCTATATTGTCATTTGAATAATGACGTGATCTTTTATTGCTTCTTTCCTTTTCTGAGGTAGCTGATAAGGATCTGCGTCTATTTGGATATTTTTCTTTTATATTGGTCTTTGAAATATTACGAGGTGATCTGGAAGTATGATATGGTCTTGGTGATCGTGATTTGGTCGACGCAAAAGTATGTAAGAGAAGAACTGCATGCAGCTTCCTTGCTCGAATATTGCAGAAGAAAGACCATTCCCAGAGGACTTAGGGTGCAGAAGGCACCCGGAATGTTTAAAGACGATAGTGTTTTTATGTCTAATTGGATAAAGATTTTAAATAAATGTTCTTTGGATCTTATGATCCTTTTAATCAATACCTCTAAACGAAGGGCCGAGACACTTAAACTGCAAATAGATTCTAAGATTGATAATCTTAAGAAAAAAGATTCACAGTTCGATCTAGAGAAAAGTAAGTTCGATAAAAACAATATGGAATACAGACAATCTATCAAAGAAGCTAAAATTAAAAAACTTAAAAGAGATGATGATGATTATAGGCAAAACACTGTATATTATTGGACCTATAGCAGATCAGACCACAAGGATAGGAAAAGTAGTACGTCCTTTAGAAGACCACACAGATCACGATCACCAAGACCATATCATACTTCCAGATCACCTCGTAATGGACTCCCTTTGGGCAAAAGGAAGAAGAGACGCACTTCCAAGATCCCCACCACCACGTCCACCACGCAACAGATATCAACAGTCAAGACAGTTTTCACCGCGGGAAAGAAGACACAGCCAGGGTGTGATGGCCAAAAGGAATTTAGATTGGGATCTATAAACTCAGTTATCAATTTATCTTCATATTCATTATCAGAACTTGAACTTCAGGTCCTTAACAAGGGCCTATCATTCGTTCCCACCAAACGCCATGACAATTTTCTAACACATGTTGAACTTTACAAGTTCTTCCGCAAACTCAAAATAATAGATTATTTTGACAAAAATCCTGCTTCTTCCTTGGATTTTTCACTTGTCAAAAAACCATCTACTTGGCTTCCCCCGTCCCTCCCAGATCCCATGATTACGGCATATGAGAACATGGTTCTTGCTAAAGTCAGTGCATTATATAAAACCAAACAAAAGAAATCATATTATAATCTTTCAGCCCCTTTGAAATCAGCATTAAGAAATCTCCAATCAAATCAATCGATAATAATTAAGCCTGCAGACAAAGGAGGTGCAATTGTAGTCCAGGACAGAGATGCATATATTACAGAAGTTAAACGTCAATTAAATGATACCACATTCTATCAAAAAATTTTTAACGATCCTACTAGTACACTACAAGAAAAATAGACCATTTGCTATATATCGGTAAAGCAGCTGGCTATTTAACACCTAAGGAAATATCTTTTCTCACTGTTACTCATCCCATCACACCCACAATTTACATGCTTCCAAAAATACATAAATCCATGCAAAATCCTCCCGGCCGGCCAATTGTCTCAGCCAATGGCTCACTACTTGAACCCCTTTCAAAATTTTTAGATGTGTTTTTGCGTCCATTTGTATCATTAGCGCCATCTTACGTTAAGGACTCTACTCATATCATCAATATTCTTAAAGATTTTGAAGGATATCATAATGGTCTTATCTTACTCACTTTGGATATTAACTCCTTATACACAAACATCCCACAGGAAGCAGCTTTGGAAGTACTAGCTAACACACTAATTCAAAGACCAAAACCAGTCCGCGTCCCCACCTTTTTTCTCACACAGTTGGCCTCTCTTGTTATGTCAGAAAATTTTTTTATTTTTAAGGGCCTCTTCTACAAACAGGTTAAAGGTGTAGCCATGGGTTCGCCCATGGCTCCAGACGTAGCAAATCTTTACGTGTCAGAGTTCGAGAAGCACTTCCTATCATTTCATCCATACAAGAAACATATTCTACTCTGGAAACGTTACATCGATGACGTCCTTGTCATTTGGGACGGCCCTGAAGACACCTTACATTCTTTTCATCTTTGGCTCAATACATTAGATGTGAATCTACAATTTGAGGGTACTTACAGTTTAGATTCCATACCATATCTTGATATCATGATCAAGAAGTCCGATAAAGGTTTTATAACTGACTTATACAGAAAACCAACCGATAGGAATACTTTTCTCACTTACGACAGTTGCCATAACACTTCCTTCAAGCAGAATCTACCAGTTAGCCAATTTCTCAGGATCAGACGTCTATGTACTCACAATACTGATTTTGAAAAACATGCTACTGATTTATACCGGCGTTTTGAGCAGCGAGGATATCCTAATAAATGCATCTACAGAGCATATCAGAGAGCATCTGGCACAGATCGCTCCACACTCTTACAGAATACAGCACGTCCAAAATTTGATAGAATTACTTGTCCTCTCACCTTTTCACCATACTCCAAACCCATTACAGATATTTTGAAACAAGAATGGGGTTTGATTGCCTCCTTACCTGCATTTCAATCCAAACAGTTTATGGTATCATATAAGCGTGCCCCTAATCTTAGTCATTTTCTAGTCCCCTCTGCTCTCACTGTTCCCAGAACCACACCCACAGTCAGAGGTCACTACAGTTGTGGAAACTGTTCCGTTTGCCTTCATTCTATCACCGTTAAAAATAGCTTCACACATGATTCCACAGGTCATAAAATTACAATTAATCACTATTCCAACTGTAAAACTACTAATGTAATTTATTTAATCCAATGCCCCTGTGATATGATTTACATAGGTAAAACTCTGCGTCAGATTAGAACACGTATTATAGAGCACAGGAGCAACATCCAAAGACAACTTACTGACAAACCTTTGGTCTCACATTGGGTAGAAAAGGGACATATGATTAGTGATTTAAAGTTTTTGGTTATCAAAACTGCTATTCCACATTGGCGTGGTGGAGATATTAATCATACTCTACTCAAGTTGGAACAACGATTTATTTATGATTTTAACAGTTTGCATCCATTTGGACTTAATCAAGAGAGTGACCTTTCAGTTTTTTTACAATAACAGTTTCTTATGACAACTCATGCAATTACCTTCATACCGTTATTGGTAATATGTTCTTGGGCAGTAACATCATTTCATATCACCTTTCCTTCTCCCCAGTGTGTGAATTAGTATTATAACCCCCTTTTTTATATGAATAATATGATATAATATCATTTTCAAATGAACTACTTTCATTTTTATTTTATATGTGTATATATATATATTTTTTATACATACAAAAATTTTTTTTGCCATTTTCATAGTTGTTCATTGTTCTTTGATTTTAACTCAGCCCATTGTCCAATGTCATTTCTAAAGAGGCACGCTACTTGTGTCTATACAAACCATTGTTTCCCCCCCCTTTTTTTCAATGTGTTTAACAATAGTTTATTCACATATTCACATAACACTTTCGGCATGTATATTACAGTATAGTATTGTTTCCAAATTTTTATTCCATATGTATACGCATTTTATTATATATATTATTTTCTAATATATATAAAACTTCCTGACATTAGTAGAGCTGCTCACTTTTCTTTTGATTTTAACTCCGCCCACTTCGTGATGTCATTTCTAAAAAAGCGCAAAAATCAGCGTCTATAAAAATGTCTGTTAGTCGATGTTCCCCTTTCAATGCTACAGTTTGTTTGCACCGCTCAGGATACTGTTACGATTCGTATTTTCACATCATTTGTTCATAACTGCCTGCTCAATTAGTAAGTTTGCTCTAATCTACATAGTAGTCTTTTCTGTCCGATTCTTTTGTCCTTAACACACTTGGTTAAGCTTTATTTTGCATCTAGTACTGCAAATTTGTCTCCCCTCCCTTCTTTCCCCTTTTTAGCTTAGCTGTCATTATGTTGTTGAATACATTCACATTTACTAAGTTCCATTTACAATGTACAAGTGCAAGGTGTGCGGTTGAATTTTCTATGCACAATTATGACCTATAAGACTCGTCGTTTTAATGCCTGCACTTCTTATACAATGTAGCTTTATCCGCGTGTCTCCGTTCCTCAATCAATTTTAATGTGTAGAATTGTATATAATTATTTTCGCAAAGATATGCACCTTAACAGTTTTCCTGTATCAATTTTTACATCATATTATAAAGCTATATCTTCCAATTAACCGATTCAAACCTGCACCAATTTTCTCCGCTGACGTACGGTGTGCTCGTCTCGCGATTTTTTTGTACACTCTTATAGTTTATAAGATTTGCTTTTTATGTCTACACTTTTTACATTATATAGCTTGCTGCTCCGATCTTATTTTTATTTTCATTTTTATTTTTAGCTATTCAATATGGTTTTATATGTACACTCATTTTTATGAATATATGAATTGTAGCAGTACTTGTTTTTATGATGTTTCACCGTTTTGAGATTCACATCTAACTCCTTGTTCCTCCTCGAGTTTCAAGTTCCCCTGACACGTTCTAAGATTCATTAAACAGTAATAATTTCATTTCGTTTTCTTAAGTTTACCATCCTTCACATTATATGTGTATTTACACTCATCAATCCTCCTGCATTCCTCCCTTCCCCCCCCTCCCTCCCTTCTTCCTCCCCTCTCCCCCCCTTCCCCCCCCTTCCCTCCCCTTTCCCCCCCTCTCTTCCCCCCCCCTCCCCCCCTCCCTCCACTAGCACATAAGCTCAACACTGACTACATTTTAACTGTTCATTACTTCAAATCTTGTGGCCTCATTTGTAGTCCATTTAATATATGCATGTTCTGCCTATAGTTCTCTATCCATTTAGAGTTTTTTCCCCTTTATTTTTATTTTTATTTTTGTTTATTATCCCTTTTCCAATTGTCATATGCTTGTCAAAATGTTAATGATTTAGAATATAAAGATATATGTATGTTTATAAATTATTAAATTAATCCTTTTTTATTTTTTAATTTTTTAAAAAAATGTATCTTTTACATGTATATTCATATGTGTGTGCATATACAGGATTTTATCATTAACATGTATGATTTTATCATTTTATTCAATTATTTTATTTTTATTTTTATTTTCATTTTGATTTTTATGCTCATACTTGTTATCTATTATTAGTACTATTTTAGTTTTTATATTGTAATTTATTGCCTGTTCCAACATGCTATCATACAAGTTTTTCTTCTTATAGCTATTATATAGTGCTCCGATCAAACTGTCTTTAAGAGACAAATTCATCAAATACGGCGCTATCCATATATAGTGCTCTGACCAAACTGTCTTTACGAGACACTCCATCTTATACAACATTGGTATGTCATCATATCACCACTTTTATATAAATTATTTATTTATCTATTAAAATTTTTTTATATATTGAATCACTACTTTTATATAATTTATTTTACCTATTTATTTAATCAATTTAGTATCTATTATTTGTTTTTTATATATATATTTTTATATATTTTTATATATATTTATATATTTTAATCTATTCACCTTTTCTCTGTTCATCCATTTTGGATTTATTTTGCTTACCATTAACTAATTTTTTAATTTTTTAGTCTTTTGTCTCGGCCCTTGTTTGTTTAATTAAATTTAATTTTATCAATGTTTAATTTTATCATGTTTAATTTTATCTGTCTTATGGTTTTTAGATTGTCCTTTGGGAGTGTGTGCATTTATATATACATTATCTGTGTTAAAACACTGTGTTTAATTTATTTATTCTATTTATTCTATTGTTTTTATTGTATATTTATTTGTCACATTTATTTTTAAATATTGTATACTTAAATTACATATTCTATTCTAACATTATTTGTTTATTCCTATGGTAGCTGTATGTCCCCCGAAGAAGGCGCAAGCCGAAACGCGTAGGGACCGTTATTAATAAAGCAGTCCGTTCCAAACCTGCTATACTCTCTTGCTCCGTTTGTTCCCTTGTGTTCCTGCAAGAACTACGCTCCTCCTCCTCCTGATACACAAACTAAAAAGAGAAATATATAGACAAAAATTAAACTGAAACCCCAAAAGCCAGACTCTGCATGTAGTACAATCCCAGAGAAAGAGAGATGTAGATGCCCCTGAATTGTACAAAATCTACACATAAAACATGTAGAGGCCTGTTCAGAAATCCCGTTATTCAGCAGGATATCCGATGACCATAGCGCTGCCCACATTATCTGGATTTGCAATGGTAGTATTCAGACTGAGTGTCATTATGTGGATAAGTGTTAACTTATCCAGATAAGTGGTGATTTTTAGTCAGGACTTACCAATACAGCTACTTAGGCCTGCTTTGTATGCGGCCTATGTTATTTTCATAAGTGCCAAATGAAATGTTACCACTATCAGGACAAGTCAGCCCCTCATTCCACATCTGCACTAGCCAGATACCACAGGAGGGTCTGTAGAGCTATTCAGTGGCATTATCCCAAAGCCGGCTCATTGACTAGATGACCGCCTAGGGCGGCAGATTTCTGTGGCCGGTAGGCTATGTGCTTCAGCACACATAGCCTGCCGCCCCCCCCCCCCTCCCTCCCCAGTGCATTGAGCCATGCCACCCTTTCTGCTCCCATGTTGAGCCGTGCCAAGCTGCTACCCCCCACTGCTGCTGATTCTGGAGACAGGGGTCCAGCTAGGCTCGGCAGAAGGCCATGTGCTTCGGCAGACACAGCCTGCCAGTTCTGAACCCCTGAAGTTATGTTGGAGGAGGGTCAGAAACAGCAGGCCATGTGTGCCAAAATACATTTATTTATTTATATTCTCTTATATGCTGTGCTATTCTACATCAGTGTGGTTTACATTAAACAAACTGAAATTATGTTGAACAAGGCATTATAACTTGGAGATAACTATTTTACAGAGAACATGGGCTATGGAGGGTTAAGTGGCTTGCCCAAGACGCACTTGTGAGACTAGAAACCCCAGTCCTTCTGGCCCAAGGTTGCTGTTCTCTAGTGGGATTTGAACCCCTGACCTTCCGGCCTGAAGTACCTTGCCCCAACCACTAGGCCACTCCTCCACTCCAAGCCATGCCCCCCTCCTCAAACCCACTGCCGGAGTCGGTGGTAGCACGGCTAAGAATTGGGGGGGGGGGGGGGGGGCGACAAGGCACAGGGGTAGTGTAACACTGTTTTTGCTCCAATTGACATTCATAAGCCCGACCTCCTGACCATAACAAACTGTATGGAAAAAATGATCAGCTGACTACACACCAACAACCTCGCAGTAAACGCCAATAAAACAAAGGCATTATTCATCACCAGAGATCTGTCAGTCACACCCCCACAAGAAATCTGCCTGTTATACCACACCATTAAAGCACAAAAAGAAGTCATCTTAGACCGAAACCTCACACTCTAGCCTCAAATAAAGAAAATCACTGCAAATGCCCACAAGATGAAAATCCTCAAAAACTTAAAACCACTACTCAGACAAGAACATTTTTACATTGTGTTTCAAGCAGAGGCGGCCCAAGGGGGGTGCGGGGCCAAGTGCGGAGACGCGGTGCAGGGCCTCATTTGCATAAGGGGCGTCATTTGCATAAATGTTTGCATAATGTTACCATACACTAACTTTTAGTAAAGATGCCTCTTAATGAGTGTATGGATAAAGAAAGACTAAAATATTTCTACAGTACTATAATCCAGTGCCAACCACCAGGCACATTAGGAACTACTACAAACGCTGCCCATTTAGAACCCATAGCAAACCCGCCGTATCGTAACAGCACTACCAGGACTCACAAAGCACCAGACTCTACCTATCAAAAGGCAACACTGCAAATATTAAACCAATACATTTCAGAGAATAACAATACATGACCTACTGGGGAAAGAAAACAAGTGGCACTGTCAAATAGGAGTTACATAAACAGAATACCTCAGCTCAGTTACACATGCAGAACATAGACCGTCACCAAACAAGGAATCACAATTTAGAAACAGGAAGACAATTATTAAACTGGGAACCCCAAAAGCCAAACTTGGAATGTACAACAACGCTGTAGAAATAAAACTATAAATTAATTTCCTCTTGTACTAAACAAACTGCAGACGTTAATGATGCACATTTCCCAGAGCTGAGATATTCCAGTTAATAAATTCAAAATAAAGAGATATCTTTCTACCTTTTGTGCATTTCTTTTTCAGTTGCATTTGCTCCAGCCACTTTCTTCTGGTTTCTTCGTGTCTTCTGCTAACTCTCCATCGTCTGCTCTCCATTTGTCCTTTCTTCTCTCTTCTAGTTTTTTTTCCATTCTATTTCTACATCTGCTTTAACATACTAATCTTTCTCCTTTTTCTCTTTCCTCATTCCTATTTCATCCACTCAAATTTTACCCCTCCATCCTCAATCCTACACTTATTCTCCCAATACCCGGCCAATTGTAGATTTTTCTTCCCTCCCACACAAAATATTTTTCCCCTCTCCATTTCACTCTCCCAGCCCCATCCCATTCTAATCCTCCCCCAACATCAGCTCCCTTCTAGTTCCAGCCCCACCCAGCATCCACTTCCTTCTAGGCCCCGCATCAGCCCATTTCCAGTCCTAGCTCCCCCATCAGCCCATTTCCAGTCCTAACCCCTTATCACCCCATTTTCAGTCTTAGCCCCCCCCCCATAGCCCATTACCCGTCCTAATCCCCTATTAGCCCACTTCCAGTCCTAACCCCCCCTATCGCCCCATTTCTGGTCCTAGCCCCCCATCAGCCCATTTCCAGTGCTAGCCTCCCATCAGCCCACTTCCAGTCCTAACCCCCCTATCGCCCCATTTCCCGTCCTAGCCCCCCCATAGCCCATTGTCAATCTTAACCCCCTCCATCAGCCCACTTCGTCCTAACCCCCTATCACCCCTTTTTCAGTGTTAGCCCCCCCATAGCCCATTACGAGTCCTAATCCCCCCATAGCCCATTACCAGTCCTAACCCCCATTCACTCTATTTTCAGTTTTAGGCCCCCCCCCATAGCCCATTACCAGTCCTAACCCCCCATCAGCCCATAGCCAATCCTAACCCCCTCCCCCCATCAGCAAAATTAAAGAAAAGAAAAGCTGGCTGCTGCCACTGCTGCAGTAGCAGCGGTAGGATCGAGTGTCCACGGGGCCCCCCCCCCCCTGCCCGGCAGAGTCCTCCCTCCATGCATCCGTTCCCTGTCGCACTGGCTTTCAGAGCCACGAAGGGGAGAGTTTCTCCATTGGGCTCTGTTAAGCCTGCTGGGGCTGATGGGAAACAGGCAGCTAGCTTTTTTTTTTTTTTTAATTTACCTATGCAGAATGTTCTGAAATGCGGGTCCATGTGCAAAAAACATTCTCGCTCAATGGACCGGCCGGCTCTGGTTTCAAGCAAATGTCACATCGACTTTGGTTTACTGCAACTCGATATACCAGGGTTTGTCCAAATGCTCCCTTCATCCCTTACAATTGGCACAAAATACAGCCACCCATATACTCGTTGGTACTCCCTAATAAGATCTCATGACCCTCACACTTAACCAATTACACTGGCTCCCAATGTACTCCCGGGCCAAGTACAAACAATACTAATAATCTTCAAGATCATACACAAAGCCTCTGCAAATATGCTACAGGAACTGATCAATCAAGACACCAGCATCCGCTCCAGGAGAACAAACAATAAAAATATGATCATCACCCCTCCACACAAGAAATCCAACCAGACTACCTCCGCTAGAGCACTGTCCCTCTCTGTCCCAGCGCTATGGAACTCCCTACCGGAAGACACCAGGTCGACCTTGGCTATCAAGGACTTCTGCAAAAAGCTAAAGACATAACTCTGCACTGAACACTTTGGTCACATCACATAAACCATACATAAACAATGGACCTCACACCACAGCAGCAGACTGCTGTAAAGGCCAATGTAACACACTACACTCCTGACTAATCTAAGCTCAGTTATCACCCTCCCATGTCTGTCCTCTGCATTGTGTGTAGTTCCCTTTATACAAGTTTTATGAGCTTCAAAAATACGTTACTGTGTTATTGACTATGTTTAATGTAGCAGCCAACACTGTGATTATCTCCCTTGTCGTCTGCATAAGTTACTGTTTAATGTAAACCGCTCTGATTGAAGGATAGAGCGGAATAAAAAACCTGTTATATAAATAAACAAGAAGCAACACTCTAGCCAGCCAGACAAAGTTTCAGGACAGTCTGAAAACATGACTGGAAGGGGTACACAGGACTAGGTTGAGAACCACTGTCCCTGGCAAACCTTCAGTCAGAGGGGGAAATGCATTGCTGTTTCTCTTTCTCTGGCATTGCGCTGCGTGTGAAGTCTGGCTTCTTGGAGTTGTAATTTAATTTTTGTCTACATATTTCTATTTATAGTTTGTGGTCATTTATTCTGTACTTGGTGAGGGTCTAGCACAAGGTGCCAACTCCAGTCCTAGTGCATCACAATCCAGCCTGATTTTCAGGATGTCCCTAATGAATATTCATGAGATATATTTGCATCCACTGCCTCCCATTACATACATTGTGACACCAGGCTGGATTGTGGAGCACTAGGAGCAGAGTTGGCCACCCCTGGTCTAGCATGTGTGACTGAGGCTGGGTATCATTGTTAGCATTAAGCATCCGTAGTAATCTGACTTGTTCAATTTGCCCAGTAGATGATACAGAAGTTATAGGGCCCACTGCAATATTTACAGTGCTGCCTTGTTTCCTAGGTGGGACGTTGTTGATGCTGTGTTGGAATGCGAGATTTGTTCCACCCTGAGTGACTTTTGTAGGGTTTGTGTATTACTCCACAATAGGTCTGGTACTGAAGAGAATTTATGGTGCTTTTACTGAGATAAAACAAGAATTGAACTTTTTTTTTATTCGAGTTTTACAGAAAAATGTCCTAGCTCTGCTCTGGAGTGAAGGATTGAAAAATAAATTAAAATTAAACTAAAGGCTTTTTTTTAAGTGCTGTCAAGTCTATGCTAATTCCTGGAGGCCCAGCAACCTCTGGGTTTTCTTGGTAATGTATAACTGGATATAGATTGCCAAGCCCTTTTTTTTCCAAGGCAATGGAGAGTTAAGTGACTTGTCCAAGGTCACAAGTAGCACTAGTGGGAATTAAACACATGCTCCTTTGGGTACAAGGTAGTACTCTAACCACTAGGCTACTCCTCCCTGCAAACCCAAAACAACTAGATACTATTTTGGGACGCTAAGTTCATTTGCAAAGCAATACAACATGCAGATCTTCCAAATTTATATCGCGAATGTGCAATAAGAATAATTTCACTCATTGACTCTCAGTCTCACTCATTGCATGGTACATCTCACGCCCTGGGATGGACCACCCTTGGCATCTCTGGGATTGATGGTGAGTTGGCAGAGGGGTGAGGACTGGATGCTGGAGATGGTTGTATGCCTGGGGGATGGGGACAAAGAAAGGTGGAGGTATGTACATTAGGGGTAGATCTTAGGGATTTTCCTCCTGATGCCGCCTTTTCCGTCTGGTCCTGTGCCGCTGCTGTACAGCAGAGTTTGCATTCCCAGTTTTGGTGCCTCTCTCCCTTGCTTTGTGTGGTTTTAGCTGGCTTGCTGTGACTCTGTAATGTAGGCTCCTTTCCCTTTCTTGTTTGGTTGTTGGTCTTGGTCTAGTGCTGTTTGTTTTGTGTTCTTGATTTAATTGCAACATTGATAGTATATTAAATCAATAAACTTGTAGGCCTGAGGGATGGGGAGAAAGAAATTGGAGGTATGTGTCTGGGGAAGAAAGAACAGGAGGTAAGGGAGAGATAAGGGTAGGTGCATGCCGAGGGGAGAAAAGAGGTAAGATGGGGGTATGTACATTAGAGGTAGATCTTAGGAACAGACAGCAATAGGAATCTTCCAGACAGGTTAAAGAGGGAAGGGGGGGGGGGGGTGCAGCAAAGGCTTGGGTGTTGAGGAGAGAGCTGTGATTGGAGTGAGAAAGCTGAGAAGTTAGGCTTTATGATTGAATAATTCTGCACAAAAATATCCAAATAAAACATGCAGAATTTTAAAATACTGTGAGCAATATTTTCTCAATTTCTGCTTGGAGTTGAACATTTTTTTTGCACAGAACTCCTCCAGCTGTAAACAAGAGTACTTTGATTTTTTTTCCCTATGGTTAGGCCCTGAAAGGAGAAAATAGCTGGAATTGAGATCCAACTGTAAGTCACAAGGAAGGTTACATATAATTGTGTTGCTTATCTCAAAATGCTTGTTTTTCAGCTGCATAGCTGTGTGGCAGCAGAGAGCATACAAACCAATTATACCAGGAGTCAGTTCAGAAGGTCCAAATCATTTATTTGTGCACAAGTCTCAAACAAGACAATTTCAAAATGGTTGAGCGATGTTCTCTGGCAATACAACAACTTTTATAGACTTTCGCTCCATTCTAGGTATAGTAAAACATTTCATTGGTCCCGGTAACCTCCCGTACCTCCCGTAGCTCTTCTATTGGTCCCGGTACTGATATGATTATCCAATTATGTTTCTGGGTGGGCCGAGCACTCGCTAACCCCCCTTCTAGTCCCAATTACAATGGCTAGTTCATCAACTTGTTACTTCTATATTTTCAAGGCTATATGGCTGGTAATACGTGCAGGGAAGCATGGCTCTGCAATCCCTCTGTCAGCAATTTTAAACATTTCTTTCTGTATTTTTCCATCAGTTATGCTGGTCTAAGCTAATTCAATACTTCTACTAAATTCATAATTCTTTTAGTGAACATACTGGGGGATGTGCAACTCCACTAGGCCTCTTTACAAGCCCCATTTACAGGTCAAGCCAGTCAGGCTAGCTTGCTTGTATTAGTTATTAGTAAATCACAGGCCTTCACCTGCCACATTCCCCCCTTTGATTAATCTCACCCTATTTCTTAATAAGGTGTGAGAATTAAATCATTTCCAAGATATCTATATCATGGTCAGAGGCTTTTGACCATACACAGGTGGACTAGTTTGATAGAGGGCCATAATCTTAGTTGCGGTTTTCCGCTCTACTGTGCTATCAATAGAACTACGTAGGCAACTCATACAACATGGAATTATACATGGCAATAGAAATATAGCAGCAACACATAGTAATACTAGTATCAAGAAAGTCTTAAGTCCTCCTAGCCAGGAGAAAAGGTTAGCAAACCAGTTAGGTAATCTTAGTGGGTGCCAAGTCTGTACTGGCACATAGGCATGTTTACGCATGTCTTCAGCTATTTGTTCTACTACTTGGCCCTTATCATCTATCTTTAAACAATAATTGGTTAGATTCAGCTTACCACATACTCCTCCTTCAGCTGCTAGTAAATAATCAAGTGCTAAGCGATTCTGGTATATGGCAGTACGCATTTGGGTACTTTGTCTTGCTAAAAGTGTGAGTGCATGGCTAGTTTCATTAGTTATTATCTCAACTACTGCTTGTAAGCGGATAATACGATTAATCATATATACTGGTGCTCTGTATCCCCAGGAGCCATCCTCATTCCAGGTGGCAGGCCCATAATATTCAATGATTCTTTCTGGTGGCCAATCATCTCCTTGCCATTTCTCCCATTTACCTATTTGGAGGGGTGCTCGCTTTTGTCTTACTGCTCTTTTGTGTCTATGGGTTGAGTATACTGGGTATCCTAATTGTTCTCCATGTTCTGTGGGTAGGAGAAAGAAAGCAGGTCTGATAGTTCCTAAGACACAGGCTCCTCCCCACTGTGGTGGGAGTTGGGCATATGCTCGGGTTCCACAGATCCAATATAAACCAGGTGGGGCTTGCCAAGCATGGGGTTTGGCAAGATTAGTCCATAAACTAGCAAGTTCAGGAAATCTAACTAACGGGTTAGGAGGTTCAGGTTCTTTATTTCCTGACCACCATGACGTCTTCTTGGTAGTAGTGTTATAGTACTTCTGGTTAAGACAGACCAGCTGTCCTACCTTCTGGGTGAACTGAGGTCCAGTTCTGGTATAGCAAAGACGTCCAACAATTGGATGAGCTAACACCCATTCGCTAGTTGTCTTGTGTAATTCAGTCTGATTATAAGTTAAGGAATAATTCAATTCTTGGGCCTCCCATGGCCACTGGTCACCCATTTGGGTTCCACCACAAAAGAAACAATCTGAGATCTTTAGACTGGATACTACAGCTCCAGCTAATTCTATAAACAAATTCTGGGATGGGTGCGGAATATCAAATTTATTAACATGCATGGCTTCATAGAATGTGTTATGAATATGGTATTTGGAGGACTTATACGTTCGGGTATTCAGACCTATATGCACAATAGCTCCTGGGTCTGTTGCTCCTCCTGCAATGCGTAAACCAAATTTGTACCCTTGTTTCCATGCACTAGGATTACGGATTAATAATTGCAATGGGTTACAAGCATTTTTCTCACATTTGCTATCTGTTATTGGTTTAGTCAAAGTGGCAACTCTCTTATCTCTTTTTACATCTGTTATACCATTATTCCATGTGGCATAGAAAACACATTCCCAATTTGGACAATAGTAATCTGCGGCTTTAGCAGTACTATATGTCTCTTTTTTCCCAGTACACTTTCTCCAATCTGTGGCACCTTCTGGACACATATACTTATGGTCATTACGGTATGCCGTCTCCCATGTACCACATGTGGATTGACCATCCCTGTTTATAATTTCACATGCATCAAAATATAGTATAGCAGGTTTAGTAATATCTTTGAGTGGTCGAGTAGCATTAATTATAAGTCCATCTGCATCATTCCATCGTATTTCCAGAGTATAATAGGATGGATTCTGGTGCGGATTGTAGCATACTCTAGAATTGCCTTTAATGCAAACATTCAGTTCAGTGGTGTTATAGACACACCGAGTCACTTTACCAGTACAGGTATAGTGAGAATGGTAAAGCAGAGTCTGAGTTACTTTCAGTCCAGTTCTAGTAGAAGTAATGCAAGCAGTGCATGGAGGTAGAGCTAAAGTCTGTTCTAAACCTCCAAGATAGGCAACCAAGGCAAAGCAAAAGTAGAAATACATGTTGATTGGAGTTCTTCTGAATCCTCAGCTTGATCACGACGTTCTCTTCTTCGTCCCGTACTTTTAATAAAGCAATTTCTTCAACGGGCACTAAATGTTGATTGAAGATTTTCACTTTGTCTATTACGCAAACCAACTTAATGATCTTAGTTGGCTTCTTGATGTGCGCAATCAATAAAGTATCAAAGTAGTGTGCAAAATCGCACGCAGATTAGGGTTCGTTGAAACAAAACTTCTTCTTGCTGCATGGAAAACAGCAATCCTCTTCGAAAGACTTGGCTACTGCAATGCACTTGTAGTGAAGTGTCTAGTTTGCTGGTTGCCGTTTCAGAGTGACTCGCAAAGGTGCATTAGGATTCTGCTGTGCAATCCACTGCTCAGGTTCTGGAGCTGCTGCTGGCTTGACTCTGCTGTGATGGATCCAGGCGTCGATCTCTGCTACCTTTACTGCAGTTGGAGTAGATAAGATGACGATGTAGGGTCCCTTCCAATGGGGTTCCAGCGGTGTCTTCTTCCAATCTTTGATCCACACCGAGGTACCAGGCTGGTAGGGATGCAAGGGCTCAGTCAAGTTGATAGGCAACTGGTCTTGGATCCACGCATGAAGAGTCTGCAGAACAAAACTAAGAGCTAGGAGTTCTTGCCTGGTTATTTCTGAACCAATTTGGGCTAGACTTCCTTTAATTCCTTGCACTATGGGTGGGGGTTTACCATATAGAACTTCAAATGGGGAAAATCCTGTTGCTTTCACAGGAGCTGAACGTATTCTGAGTAAAGCTATTGGGAGCACTTGGGGCCACTTCAAGTGTGTCTCCTGGCAAAGCTTAGACATGTGTGTTTTCAAGGTACGATTCATTCGCTCAACTTTCCCTGAACTCTGGGGTCTGTATGCAGTGTGGAGCTTCCATTGTATCTGTAAGGCTTTTGCTAACTGTTGGGTAATCTGAGAAACAAATGAGGGTCCATTGTCTGACCCTATTACTGCTGGGATTCCAAATCTAGGGACAATCTCTCTCATCAAAACTTTAGTAACCTCTCTAGCTTTTTCAGTTCTGGTTGGGAAGGCTTCTACCCACCCTGAAAAAGTACAAACTAGTACTAATAAGTAATGATATCCACTGGCTTTTGGCATATCTGTAAAGTCAATTTGCAAGTGGTGCATGGGGGTTACACCTCCTGATTGAACTCGGGGTGGTGGTACGGGACCTTGTTTGGCATTGTTCTTGGCACAAGTTAGACACTGGCGTGCTACTGAGGCTGATATGGCTGATAACGTGGCAATGTAGAAATATGGTTTAAGTGCTTTTTCCATAGCAGTTTTTCCAAAGTGTGTTGCTTCATGGAAGGCTTTGACAAAGGCTGATCCTAACAATTCAGGAATTACTATTTGTCCCGGAGGTTGACTACCCTCTGCTGGTGGTAGTTCAATCCATCCATCTTTCAGTACTCCATCTTCTCTACCGCAATAGTATTCCAATTCTTTGGTGGTATATCGTGGTGTCCATGAATTCAAGGGTACTGGGAACAATGCTGCTTGCATTGGCATGGCTTGCGGCGAAATTTGTCCTGTCATAGCTGCTTGACGTGCTGAGGCATCTGCAAATCTTTTTCCTCTGGCTACTTCTCCTTTTCCTGCTTGATGTCCTTTACAGTGTATGACAGCTACACGAGTTGGGGCCCATACTGCATCAAGTAGCATCAGTATCTCGGGACCATATTTGACTGATTTTCCTCCGGATGTAATGAGTCCTCTTTCTTTGTAGAGAGCTCCATGGGCATGTAAGGTAGTGAAGGCATACTTAGAGTCTGTATACACATTCAACACAAGTTTTGCACCTAGTAGTAGTGCTCGGGTAAGTGCTATCAATTCTGCTTTCTGGGCTGATGTGCCTGAGGCTAGGGCTGATGATTCGACGACTTCATGTTGTGTGACTACTGCATATCCGGCACAACGTCGTCCATTGAGGATAAGACTGCTTCCATCTACATAGTAGATTTGATCTGGATTGTCTATGGGCACATCTGTTAGGTCAGGTCGGCTTGAGAATACAGTGTCCATTACTTCTATACAATCATGTTCTGGGAGTTCTTCACTGATAGGTATTAATGTGGCTGGATTCAAGGCATGGCTCACTTCCAATTGTATCTGTGGGTTTTCACATAGCATGCTTTGATATTTCAACATTCGGGAATTGGTGAGCCAATGATTTGCTTTCTGTTCCATTAGGGCAAGGACTGCATGTGGCACAGTGACTCGTATGTTCTGTCCTAAAGTGAGTTTGTCTGCTTCACTCACCAACAATGCTGTAGCTGCAACTGCTCTCAGGCAAGGTGGCCACCCTTTGGCCACAGTGTCCAATTGTTTTGACAAGTATGCTACAGGTCTTTCCCAATTTCTGAGTCAACATGCCTAAGGCATTTCCTTGTGCTTCATGTACGAACAAGTGGAAGGGCTTATGGACATCTGGTAGTCCAAGGGCTGGTGATGACATCAATTCTTCCTTCAACGTCTTGAAGGCTGTATCCTGCTCAGTTCCCCATTCCAATGGTGACTTTTCTTCTCCTTTTGTGGCTTCATACAGTGGCTTGGCAATCTGGGCAAAGTTAGGAATCCAAATTCGACAATATCCTGCTGCTCCCAGAAAAGCTCTGACTTGCTTTCTGGTAGTTGGAGTTGGAATTCTGCATACTGCTTCTTTTCTTTCTCTGCCTAATTTTCGGCTTCCTTGGGTTATACGAAAGCCTAAGTACTTCACTTCTTTTTGGCATAGTTGTGCTTTTGCTCTGGAAACTTTGTATCCAGCTTCATCTAGTAACTGCAAAAGGTCTCTGGTGGCTTGTATACATTCACTTTCTGATACAGCAGCTATCAACAGATCGTCCACGTATTGGAGAAGCACTCTCTTTCCCGGGGCTACTGGATAACTGGAAAGGTCTTGATTTAGTGCAGCACTGAAGATGGTAGGTGAATTCTTAAATCCTTGGGGTAATCTTGTCCAAGTGAGTTGGCCCCCTCTTCCAGAGATAGGGTCTTGCCATTCAAATGCAAACAATATCTGACTCACAGGGGCCAATCTTATGCAAAAGAATGCATCTTTCAAATCTAGAACAGTGAAATGGGTAGCTTCTGCAGGAATCAGTCCTAGAAGAGTGTAAGGATTGGGTACAACTGGATGTATGTTCTCAACTGCTTCGTTCACTCTTCTTAAGTCTTGTACTGGGCGGTAGTCATCTGTTCCAGGCTTCTTTACTGGTAGAAGTGGGGTGTTCCATGGAGATTGGCATATTTTCAGTAGGCCATGTTCTAGTAATCTTTGCAAGTGGCGGTGTATTCCTTCAATTGCAGCTCTTGGGAGAGGATACTGCTTGACATGTACTGGTGTAGCACTAGGCTTGAGAGTTACAATTACTGGAGCTATGTGTTTGGCTAGGCCTGGAGGACTGCCTTCTCCCCATACTCCAGGTGGGGCATCAATGCTTTTCAAGGTTTGTTCAAAGTAGGTATCTTGGACAGAATCATCACTGTAGTATCTCCATTCTTCTTCTCTGGGTACAGTGAGTATCATTATTCCTGCTGGTTTGGCTTGTGGATTGACTGTCATTTGCATTTCTCCTTTTTCAGTGAAAGATATTTGGGCTTGTAGCTTGGCTAACATGTCTCGTCCCAGTAGTGGCACTGGACATTCAGGCATGTAAAGGAATTGATGAATTATTTGCTGTCCTCCTAGACTGCATATGCGATTCTGAAGAAAGGGTTTTGTAGCTTTTGCACCAGTTGCTCCCACAATGGTGACTGCTTTTGTAGAAAATGGGGCTATTTTCCGGTCTACTACTGAATGTTCTGCTCCAGTATCAACCATAAAGTTCATAATTTGGTCTCCTATTTGTATTCCGACCATAGGCTCCTGGAGACCTAAAGCAAACTCGGAGCCCGGTCTGTCCTAATCCACTTCATCATAGGTGGTTCCTGCCAATGCTTGTATGGCTTCTCTTCTTTCAGATTGGTATTGCTCTCGATTGGGTCCTCCGCGGTTTCGGGGACGGCCTCGTCTCTCTTCTCTCCATTGATGATCGTTTTCGTCATCTTCGTGGGCGTCTTCGAGTTGCGGGCATGTATCTCTCCAATGTCCTTCCTCCTTGCAGTAGGCGCATTGGTTCACGCCTAGCTGGGGCCGGCTTCCACCTCGGCCCCGCCCCCTTCCTCTGCTCCTTCGACTAGGGACACCTCCCCTTTTCTGTTCAACTATGGCCGCAGCCAAAAAATCAGCTTTCTTCTTCATCTTTCGATCACATTCTTTCTGTCTTTCATTATCACGATTCACATACACTTTATGAGCAACTTCCATTAATTGTGTCACATTCATGCCCGCAAACCCCTCTAATTTCTGTAATTTACGTCTAATGTCTGGCTGTGACTGATTCACAAAAGCAGAATTCACCATGCATAAACTTCCTGGTGCATCGGGATCATAGGGAGTATACATTCTGTACGCTTCAGCTAGTCTTTCATAAAATACTGCTGGGCTCTCGTCTACACCTTGGATAACTTCAGTAATTTTGGAAAGGTTCATCGCTTTCTGACCCCCCCTTTTCAGGCCTTGTAACAAGCCTTGGCGAAAACGGGCTAGGTCTCTGGATCCTCTCTCTGTATTTGGGTCCCAATGAGGATCTTCATTCGGGAATTCTCTCTGAGCTGCTTCTCGATTATCTATTCTGACTACTCCTGGTTCTGGGGCTACAGGGTTTTCTGCCATCCAATCTATGGCTGCTTTCTTAATTCGGGTCCGCTCCTCTGTAGCGAATAGAGTGGACAAAAGCTGTCTGCAATCTGCCCAGGTTGGCTGGTGAGTTTCCATAATAGTATTCACTAGTTCTGTAAGTTCTTGGGGCTTATTGGTATAGGAGGCATAATGCGACCTCCAGTTCAATAAATCAGTAGTAGAGAAGGGGATATACACATAATTTAGGGGTCCCGGTACCACCTCATTATCTTCATTTCTTACGGGTATCCCTGGGACTTGCCGTAAGGGCATTACTTTGGCAGTAGATTTCTTTTGGGATCTAAGGGATATTTTCGTAACTTTCTCATCAGAACTCTTTTTCTTTTTCTTCTCTACGTGCTTATCAGGGACTGATTTCTTTTCTATATGCTTGGTCTTTGATTTACTCTTTGCTGGTACGCTGACGCTAGGGATCGCTTCTAGGCTATCAGTCTCACTCAGGGAATTTTCAGTTTCTTCTTTTTCTACTTCTAAATCTGACTCATCTTTCTCTGTCTCAGTAGAATCATCTTCCTGTTCTTCAGGAGGTGGCTCTGGGGTTGGGTCTCGCTCCCGCTGTCTCTGAGGTTCTGGGGCAGGACGTCGGGCTACCCTTACTGGGCCTGGGGTTCTAGGCTGTCGGGGAACTATTTCTGGGGAATCAGGATCTACCAGGATGGGTTTCTTCCTGGCTTTCTCATCTTTCTCTACGCGCTTACTGGGCTGTTCTTTTTCTGTTTTCTTACTATGATCTGTCTTTGCTAACATTATTCTGCACTGCTCCTCATAGCAGCGCTTTGCCCAAGGGGGCGGATCTTCACAAATACTTAACCAAGAATCTATGTAAGGGTACTGTTCAGGATACATTGTTTTCACTCTATGATGAACTAACTGAATAATTCCTACATCAAAGGTTCCCTCTCGGGGCCAGGCAGGGACTAGATCGGGCCACTCCCTAGTACATAAAATCTGCAAACGAGCTATCTCCATTTTAATACCATAACCTTTAGAAAATCCTTCTTTAAAATGTGCGATCATACATTCTAACGGAGTGTTCCTAGTAGACCCCGCCCCTCCCATTTCGATGTGTGCGCGCAACAACAAACAGAAGGGAAAAGGAGGGCGGACCGTGGGTAAGGGGTCCTCACGGCCCTAGAAACGTATAAGGGATACAAATAACAAGACACAAGACGACAATCGCTTCCCCCTTTTTGCGACTTGAACGCGGTCGCCCGGTCAAGAAATGCGCTACTCAGGGGTCCGCCTTCGCTTGGTTTGTGCTGCCAAAGCCAAACCTCTCATACACACTTCATTCACACAATCTTGCTAGCAACGCAATCCCAGAATGCATTTGTTTCTATCTATTCTGACTAGTCTTATTCAAGTTCAAGTTACAAGAAGACGAGAGTTTCGCCCCGCGATACCATGCAGGGGTACTCGGTTCGTCTTGAGAGTTGATCAAGCTCTCTTACCAAATTCCAAGTTCCAAGTTCAAGCGGCAGTCCTGCACTTTCTTATCTGTCTAGACATAACAAGTCAAAAACTACTCACCGGATCCGGTCCTCACAACTTCCCAAGCAGGCGCATGAGTTGGACCTCGGACTCCCCTCACTCGGGTTCGAGGCGCTGGCTCCAGCCGGGCCCGGCACCCGCCGAGGTCCGGTTGACTCCCTCCGATGCAATGGACCGGCGGCGCCTAGGAGCAGCCCCCGTCGGAAGGGCGCGATCCCGGCAGGACCAGGCCTGTTGAGGCGGAAAGTCGTGGTATATTGCCCTATATACCCCTGACTCCACACATTCCCGGCCAACGCACCAAAAATATGTGGCAGCAGAGAGCATACAAACCAATTATACCAGGAGTCAGTTCAGAAGGTCCAAATCATTTATTTGTGCACAAGTCTCAAACAAGACAATTTCAAAATGGTTGAGCGATGTTCTCTGGCAATACAACAACTTTTATAGACTTTCGCTCCATTCTAGGTATAGTAAAACATTTCATTGGTCCCGGTAACCTCCCGTACCTCCCGTAGCTTTTCTATTGGTCCCGGTACTGATATGATTATCCAATTATGTTTCTGGGTGGGCCGAGCACTCGCTAACCCCCCTTCTAGTCCCAATTACAATGGCTAGTTCATCAACTTGTTACTTCTATATTTTCAAGGCTATATGGCTGGTAATACGTGCAGGGAAGCATGGCTCTGCAATCCCTCTGTCAGCAATTTTAAACATTTCTTTCTGTATTTTTCCATCAGTTATGCTGGTCTAAGCTAATTCAATACTTCTACTTCTACTAAATTCATAATTCTTTTAGTGAACATACTGGGGGATGTGCAACTCCACTAGGCCTCTTTACAAGCCCCATTTACAGGTCAAGCCAGTCAGGCTAGCTTGCTTGTATTAGTTATTAGTAAATCACAGGCCTTCACCTGCCACAGCTGCAACACAATGATCCTATTCAGGTCTGCTGCCTGGGCTACCCTGCAGAGCTCTATCTGCAGATCCGCCTTAAGGAGGCGGGCTCCTACATTATGACATCACTGCAGAGTTCTGAGCATGCTCTAATGTGTTTTCTTTGCTCTGCAAAGTTGCAAAGAGCAGGAAAGATTAGTTAGAAGCAGGAAATTACTTTTTCCCCAGTACAGGAAATGCCTGCAAGCCTCAGCCCCTGATCTGCAAAACGGGAGAGAAGGGACTATGTGAGACCCTCAGGAATTAGCGTAGCGTCTTTCTGTCTTATTCATTTTTCCAGTAACAGAGAAATCTCTGACTTGAATTATTCTCAGCAGCCGCAGAGGGAAAACAGGAGGGAAATGTCTGTCTTGGTTTCTGATCAGGTAAGACTTTTTTGTTCTCTTCTGCACAGGGCATTAGCATGTCACAGAAAACGTTTGCCTATACTGCTCTTGCAACCCTCCCTCCTCCTTCCCTGTTTGAGGTTGATTCAGGAAGGTTGTGTTAGAGCTGTGCTATAGCTCAGCACACAGTTTTCTAATGCAAGATTAATGCAAAATTTTGCTCCAAAATATACATAAAAAGTATGCAAAATAGCTGCGTGTAAAAGAAGGCAGAGCATGGAAGACACATGTGCACATGGGTCTGCACTTGTTGCAGCCAAAAGCAAAAGGGTCAGATAGCTCAAAGAGGCTCAGACTCCCATTCACCTGCCTGAAACTTCCTGATCTCAAAAGCCCAACAGCCCTCTCTCTGACTCCTCTAACAAATCACTGGTGGCCTGGTAACCCGGTGTCCCTGATCCCGCACCCCCTGAATCTCTTTAAAAAATGCCACAAGTTGCCTAGTGACTCCTAGCTCCCCCACCCCTGAACCTCACAAAATGAATCGGTTGCCCTAGTGACCACTACACAGTTTTGCTACGCCTCTCCCTTTTCTACTATCTTTGTCCTGAGCATATTATAACCTGAGACTGCTGTATCCCATTCATGAGAGTCGCTAATCCGCTTTTCTGTAATAATGCACTTTCCTAGACTCTCTCTCTCTCACACACACACACACACACGCTTTTACACACCGTCTCTTTGTCTGACCCTCACACACTTTCTTCCTCCTCTCTCCAGATCTGACTCCAGCACTTTCCTGCCCTCAGTCTCCAACCCGCCAGCCTCCCCATCCTCTCTTTAGCAGTTGCTGCTGCCCCCTTCCAACCCACTATAGGCCAGTGCCACATCCTCCTCCTGACTGCTCAGAAAGACAGGGGATGAGATTACCTGGTCCCCAGAGAAACTCTGGAAATCTATTCAAAATACTGGATATTTACGAGAAGGGAGCTCACTTCATGGGATAATGCACTGAAGAGCTGATCTCACTGGCAACTTCTATTACACACACCCCAGAATGAAAGTGCAGCTGAGTGTCCTGTTTGCTGTTCCAGGCATCAGTCACATTCAGGGACGTTGCTGCTTACTTCTCAGAAGTGGAGTGGGACATTCTGGGAGAATGGCAGCAGGAGCTGTACAAGAAGGTTATCAAGGAGATTCACGGCATTCTGATATCACAAGGTAAATCTGCTCATCTAGCATCTACCGTGTACAGACTCTGTGCGAGATGTGCGTTGCCATTTTATCAAGACAGGAATAATCCCAGGTATCATGTGCCAGAGACCCCTGAAATTTAGAGCCTGGCTTCTGATTCCATCTCATAACCAGCAGGAGGTGCTGTTGCTCTCTGGAACCCAGTGACAGACTCCATAAGAACATAAGAACATAAGAACATAAGATATGCCATACTGGGTCAGACCAAGGTCCATCAAGCCCAGTATTCTGTTTCCAACAGTGGCCAATCTAGGTCATACGTACCTAGCAGTTTCCCCAAGGGACACAGGTTCCACAATGCTTGTATTGGTTCAAGCATTGATATCCTGGGTCCCTTCTTAGTAATGGTTTATGGACCTTTCCTCCAGGAACTTGTCCAAACCTTTTTTAAACCCAGCTACACTAACAGCCTTTACTACATCCTCCGGTAACAAATTCCAGAGTTTGATTACACGTTGAGTGAAAAATATTTTCTTTTATTAGTCTTAAATAGTTTACCCTGTAGCTTCATTGCATGTCCCCTAGTCTTTCTATATTCTGATAAGGTAAACAATCGATCTACGTTTACCCGTTCCACTACGTTCATTAATTTATAGACTTCTATCATATCTCCCCTCAGCCGTCTCTTTTCCAGGTTAAAGAGCCCTAACCTTTTTAGCCTCTCTTCATAGGAGTAGCCTTCCATCCCCTTTACCATTTTGGTGGCTCTTCTCTGAACCTTTTCTAAAATCGCTATATCCTTTTTAAGATACGGCGACCAGAATTGCACACAATATTCAAGGTGTGGTCTCACCATGGAACGATATAGAGGCATTATAATATCTTTTGTTTTATTTTCCATTCCTTTCCTTATCATACCTAGCATTCTGTTTGCTCTCTTGGCCGCCGCTGCACACTGGGCCGAGGGTTTTAACATGCTGCGGGCTCCACAAATGATGTGGCTCAGTGCTGTAAGATCATATGTGAACCTTAAACTAGAGTCTTCATACAAGACCAACTGGAGTCTGTCTCCCTTTCCTATGCAAAGACATGTGACTCACAAGAGCAGGAGGGAGGATTTACCTCTCTGACTCCTTTTTGAGAACCCCAAGTTCCTACATAAGGCAGTAGCCAGATATCACAGATAAGAACAGAAATGACTGTACCAGAAAACCTCCAAGGTTTAATCTTGCAGTTGTCTCAAACCACCCAAGCATTGGGAAATACAACCGACCCAAAGATATATAACACACACCTCCATGCCCTCACACTCACACTACTGCTCCATCAGAACAGGAAACAGATGAAACTCCTCCAAGAGTTCTACAAGTGGAATTTAAAGGCAGTTTTCATATTTCTTATTAACAGGTTATTCAATCATTAATCCTGATGTCATAGTCAAGATTAAAAAGGAAGATGAGAAATATTTCACTCAGCCCTGTGAGTGGGAGGGGAAAGAAAATTTGAATGACCCCACAATGAGTAAGTAAATGTTTTGGATTTTAAGGGTTTTGCATTTTGAGGTCACAGGAGATGGAGTGATTAATATCAAACATTTGTACTTAAAGTCAATTTACTAATTTAGGTTTGTCAGATCATCTCTTATGAATCCTTTTAGATATTGTTTTTTTCATCACAGGTCTTCCGATTGTAACATCGGTGTTCTCACTGAGCGTTAAACAAGAGGATGATCTCCCCTTCATGGATCAACCTGACTCGGAGATGATTGAGCAAATCCACCCTCCTGCAACAAGTAAGTATAAAATTCCTCCTGGACGTCTTACTAAGCTCAGCATGTGCCATTTAGGGCTTCAGCGCTGATGGGATAAGAGGCCGTTGTCCTCTCTCTCCTTCCCACTGTCTGTTTCCATCCTTTCGATGGAGTAGTCTACTTGCGGAGCCGTAGGGGGCAGCTGATGGAGGTGTGAGACCTGTGGGCAGGATCAGGGCTGAAGCATGTGTGTATGGTCGAAAGGGCTGCTGGGGTTGGGGGCAGTGGAGGGGCTTCTCCATTGTTGCAGGGGGGAACATGATTGATGAGCATGATACCATCTGATTTAGCCATGGAGGCATGACCTAAGAACTTTACTGCCCCAGGGGAGGTGAAGTTCAGTTTTTGCAATGCTTGTGGGTTAAGACATACCACAGTAGATAATATAATTTACGGTAATGCATTTTAATATTAATGAGCTGACTGAGATGATTAGGCATGCAATACATATCATTAGCAGGCCTTAAGGGTTTGCATGCGGGTGTTCAAAGGCTCACTGATGCGCAGTGATGCTTTTAGGCAGGGCTGAGTCTGCTCTTGCAGAGGTAAGTTGGGCAACAGCTTGCAAATGTTTAAAAGTGCACTGCATTGCTCTGTCTGGTTGGCTGCTGTTGCATCCCCCCCCCTCCCCCAAATGGTGCTGCTGTAGGCAGACGGCTGTGCCCAGCCTTGATCGGAGAGCAGGTTGAAGAGAATATCTGAAGAATCAGGGAAGCTTCCTTTAGCACATTAGCAAGGGAATGCTTATAAAATCACACTAGTGGTCAACATTATTGGCACCCTTGCAGTTCAACCCCATAACCATAACCATCATTTCAACAAGGGTCTCTCATGAGGGACCTTGTCAAAGGCTTCTTAAATATGATAAAAGTGATCCTGCTGATACACTGTATCTACCTGTTTATTCACACCTTTAAACATGTAAGAGAATAGTGAGACAAGACTTTCCTTGGCTAAATCCATTTTGGCTTTCTGCCATTAATTTCATTTTTTTATATTGGTGTGTACCATTTTGTCCGGTACTGATGTCAGGCTCTCTGGTCTGTAATTTCCCAGATCACCCCTGGAAACCTTTTTAAAAATTGGCATTACATTGGCCCCTCTCCAATCCTCAGATACTACAGATGATTGTAATGATAGTTCACAGATTATTACTAGTAGGTCTGCAATCTCATATTTTAGTTTTTTTGACACCCTAGGATGTATGCCATCTGGTCTAGGTGATTTGCTGCTCTTTAGTCTATCAAATAACTGTATTACATCTTCCTGATTTATGGAGATTTGACCCAGTTCCTCTGATACATCACCTTTAAATATCATTTCTGCCATGAGTTAGTTTCCTACAGCTTGTCTCTTGCTATGGCCTTGTCTTCTCTTAGTGCCTCTTTTACCCCCCCACCCCCCATCATCTAATGGTCCTCATCTCTCTCACAGGTATTTTGCTATGATTGTACTTGAAAACATTCTTATTATGCGCTTTTACTTCCACGGCAAACTTCTTTTCGCATTTTCTCTTTGCCTGCCTAATCAGTGTCTTGAATTTAACTTATTTACAGCTTCTTGGCATAATGGCGGCATCAGTTGAGATATGGCCTCATTTATTTTATTTACTGCACACTTATATACCGCTACTTCCAGCGATCAGCAGCGGTTTGATTCATGTTCGGGGATTGTCAATCAGGACTGGGGGGGGGGGTGGTATGTACAAAGAACTGGGGTCACAGCACACATGTTAGCGTCTTAGGGGATGACTCATATGGGCTTGCGCCCATAGCACTATCAGAGGTCCTGACTGTCTCGGTGGTTTCCGAGCTGTCAGAATTTCAAAATCAGGCATCACCTCCAGCTGCAGGTGGTGGCAGCAGGCATAGTATCTGAGGAAGGATATACCATGGGATGATCACTTGTGGCTTCTCCTGTTGATGGATGCCAGCCTGACTGACTGTGGGCCACATTGCCAAAATTGAACAGCTTAGCGTCAGTGGAGCTGCAGGGAGGTAGCATGGCCCATTACCTGTCTCGAGGTGAGGGCTATTCAGCTAACCCTTTTGTGCTTTCAGCCCCTACTCAGGGGTAGAGCAGTCCAGGTGTACTCGGGTAGTGCCATGGTGGTGGTATATGTCAGTCGACAAGGTTGCACGAAGAGTGCCATAGTGACCCTGGAGATGACTCTCTTGTTTTCCCGAGGTGAAAGAAATCTCCAAGCTCAGTCAACACAACACATCACCAGGACAGACAACGTCAGCACTCCCTCAATTCCACGGAATGGGAGTTAAATCAGGAGGTGTTTCAGCAGAATCTGTGCCTCTGGGGTTGCCCAGAAATGAACCCAATGGTGACCTATCCAGTGCCAAAGCATGCCAGTTCTTCAGTTGCCTCAGGGAAGCAGGCTCCGGGGGTGTCGACACCCTAGTTCAGTCATAGACAAATCACTGCCTGCTATGTGTTTCCTCCGTGGCCCCTCGGATATGTGCTTCGATGCATAAAGCAGCATCCAGGCTGGATTCCTCTGGTGGCGCTGGATTGGCCACGGAGCCCATGGTTCAGGGACTCGATGCAGCTCCTGCAGGAGCCCCCTCTGTGACTGCCCCAAACTGGGACCTCTTATGCTAAGGGTCGATTCTTTTGTTTGACCCGGCTCCCTTATCACTTACGGTTTGGCTCTTGAAAGGCATTGCTTGACGCGTAAAGGCTACGCTCTTCTGGTGCTTTCCACTCTTCTGAAGGCCTGTGTGCGCATCTGGTATCTTTTCTAGTATTGCTTCCACACACATCAGATTGAACTTGAGATGGCAGGTTCTCTGTCCCTACTTGCCTTCCTTTAGGACAGTTTGGATAAAATCTTCCCCTTAGTTCCCTGAATATTCAGGTTGCAGTTTTGTCCTGTTGCAGGGGACCAGTGGCAGGATGGTCCATAGCCTTGCACCCAGATGTTTCCTGTTTACTTCAAGGGGTTCAGTACCTGCGTCCTCCCCTGTGTTCAGTTGTTCCCTCCTGGGATCTCTGACTGGTGCTCTCGGACTTGATGTCAGAGCCCTTTGACCCCTTGAAGCAGGCTGTGCTTAAGGATCTGACTCTTAAGGTTGTCTCCTGGTCGCAATCTGCTTGGTGAGACGTATTTCATAGCTTCAGGCATTATCATGCAGGGACCTGTACTTACGCTTCTCAGAGGCGGCCATATGCATTCGGCCTGTTCCTTCCTTTTTGGCCGACACGACAGCTTCTTTCCACGAGAAGCAAGTGGTTTGTTTGCCCTCCTTTTCTAAGGAGCAGTGCCATGGGAAGGACAGGGATCTTCACCTTGAGGATGTCCAGAGTCCAGAAGGTGCTTCTCTGGTACTTGAAGGTTACTAACTCTTTCCGTAAGTGTGACCATCTATTTGTGCCATTTATGGGACTGCGTAAAGGTGATGCAGCTGCGAAATCTATTTTAGGGTGCTGGATCAAGGAGGCCATTGCATCTGTGTATCTCTTATAGAGCTAGCCAGTTCTGGATGGATTTAAAGTGACATAAGATATGTCATTGGTATTTCCCATATAGTTTCAAATGAAGGCACCCCCCTATTGGGTGGGAACTGATTCTAAGCCATTTTCCACTGACAGCCCTACAGATTTGTTGTATAAATGCCTCTGCTAATATGGTAGAAACTGTTAAAAGAAATGTGAATTCTTATATACAATATAGAAATTAAGTTAACCTCTAAACTGCACCAATTCTTTAATAGCAATTATGCTAACTTGCTGCACAAAATTTTCTAAATACTGGAAGGGTGTTGGGGTTTAACCATTTCTTGACTGGGGTGAGTTGATGCTGTAAAAATGATGATTTTTTACCAAAGTTCTTATATTTGCTTTCCACGTCACAAATATTTGTTCCAGCTGCTACATTTTGTATATTGTGGGAGAACACGAAACCAGGCAGAGTGTGCTGGGAAGTTTTGACATAACCACGCTCAGGGGATGGGATTGGAGCTCCTGATCTCATGCAGTATTTTCAAACTGAACAATTAAAGGCAGTACTAGAGTGAAACACTAATCAGCTCAAGCATTGGGCAGCACTTATGGGAGTTGCCTTGGATTGCTGAGCAAAGAGCGAAGGTAACTGTGATTGAAACAGAAGATTGTGCTGTGGAGGGGTGGCTAAGAAGCATTTGAATGAAGTAAAAAATTTATTTTATACCTCCCAATTAAATATACAATAGAATTTAAGCCTGGCAAGGTTGGATAAGGCTTTCACCGTTTAGGAAGGGCTGGGGCATAAAACACTAGTCTGGTTTACTGAAGAGGGCTGAGTTCTGGAGTAGGAGTTACTGCGAGACAAATTTCCATTGGGTGAGGGCAAGGGGTTCTATTATATACAAATATCCCATTTTCTGGTGAAAAAATATCTAAATTATTTAAGAAAAGACCAGAATCCGATAGACAAAGGGGTATGTACTAAGGAGCGGTAATGTAGCGCTGGTGATGTTACCGTGCGGTAACGTCACCAGCTGTAACGTTAATGCGCATTAACGTTACCGGCAGTGGTAATTGTCCCAGAGGGTGGAGAGAAGGCGGAGAGAAGGGGTCAATGGGCGGGGAGTGGGCATGGAGAGGCCCCTGCTACAGTAACGCTGGAACAATAACGCCGGGACATTACTGCCAGTGAAAACCTGTCGGTAAATGCACATTTGCAGGAGAGAGAGACCATTCCTGTATCAGCAATGTAGAGAACAGACAGGGAGCCCAAGTAAAGTGATAGTAGTGCTCCATTTGCAGCAACAGCATAGTATGAAAGGGCACTATGGTAATGGTGCAAATGGGGCAAAGGGGGCTGCAGGTGGGACATGCAGTGGGGGCAGCTGGGGCATAGTGTGGACTAGGCTGTTGCCTAGGTGGCACATAGGAACACAGAAAATGGAAATCAGCTAGACAGCATCTGACCAAGGTCAAACATACCCAGTAGTCTGTGTTCCATGGTGTCCCATCCAGGGGACACATACCCAGCAGGTACCCCAAATGTCACACAGGAACCACAATGCCTGTAATGGGGCAAGCAGTGTACATCTGGAGACCACGCTAACAAGGGTCTACCTACCTTCCCCAGGATACGTCCTACACTGATTGTAAACCCAACTAAATGAACACCCTTTACTACAGCCTCTGCCCGCATTGCATGCCCTATCCAGTCCATAGTCTACTTGCATAACACAATCTGCCTACTTTTACCTGGTCCACCCTAGCCATTAGTTGCTAGAGCACCAACCTGACACCAACCAGCCATCTCTCCCACATCTGGAAGGGACATAACATTGGTAGGCAGTGATGGGGGGAATGTGTGGATGTCCATGTGTATGCCTCCCCACACCAGACTCCACACCCGAGGCACCCACCTACCTACACATTGGATGGCCTGGGACTGCACACTACCAGCACCGACAGCATATGGGCAGATCAGAATGAAGGGGGGGATGTTGCTGCTGGAGGAGACAAAGGCCTGCAGCAGACCTAGGTCATGCCCTTTTCCAGTGCGTGGTGTCAGTGCAACAGAAAAGGTCTGTCTGATGAAATGTAAAGGTAGCCCCAGGGACTGCTGTACTTCTGTGGTAACAGTGTGGTGCAGTACACACAGCTGGTGTGTCTTGGAGCAGAGGGTCACAGGTTCAGGTCCCAGCTGTAGATCTTGCACAGCATGTCCCTACATTTAAAAAGGAGATAGAGCAGCTTTAAACTAGATAATAGGGGAAAGCCGACAGTCGCCCAAAAGCGGATGGTTCGGAAGATTGTATCCTTGAAGGATACTACGAAAAGCAGAGAGGTTCCAAAAAAGAGTAAAGTAGCTCAAATGCCCTCGAGTATGGAGCAGACAGAGCTTAAAGATCCCAAGTTACCCATGCCTACCAATAGCCAGATTAATATGAATAAAATACAGTCTCTAAAATGCTTGTATGCAAATGCTAGAAGTCTAAAAAATAAGATGGGAGAGTTAGAATATATAGCACTAAATGAGAGGTTAGATATGATTGGAATATCAGAGACATGGTGGAAGGAGGACAATCAGTGGGACACTGTGATACCTGGATACAAACTATATCGTAATGAGAGAGCTGATCAAATTGGTGGAGGGGTTGCGCTCTTTGTTAGAGAGGGCATTGAGTCAGAAAGGATTAAAGTTTTGCAGGAAACACAATTTGCTGTAGAATCTCTATGGATTGTGTAGTGCAGCAGAGGATACACAGCCCATGGAAGTGCTGATAAAAGAAGAGCTTACCTTAGATTCAGCGATGCAAAGAGGCACCAGGCATAGTGAAACAGTTGAGCAGGGAAAACTGTTACTACGTGCCAAGCAGAAAGCTCATCAGGAACACCTGATTGCAAATCCCCACGTCACGTGCAGGGCTGGGGATCACATAAGACAGGGTTCCAGTCAGCTAAGGGTAGCAAAGGAGGAGGAGGGCAGAAGCCAGAGGGAGAGCTCAACCCCGGGAGGACAGAAATGGATACACCTACATTCACCAGTACGTGGGAGTGCTAAGAATAGCACAGGAGCTGGAATAGCAGGTGGGCCCAGAACAGATGACGTAGCAAGAGAAAGCAGCAAGAGTCAGCTGAGCAGAAACCCCAGAGGAGTGCTGGGAGGAAAGATTTCTATCGGAGAACCAGGAAGTGAAGGTAGCTCCAGCACTCATGAGAAAAGGTTTGAGGCAAGCTGCGCTGGGAGAAGGTATGCCACCCGAGACAGACCTCAAGAGAAGCCAGGAGTGTCCTATCACACAGGAGACCGGTATGTGCCAGCAATAAGCACAGGTCAGTTCAGAAAGAGAGTGTTGGGGGATGGGAACTCCAAACATACTTGCACATTAAGAAATAGCTATAAAGCTGATACTAACTTTGCTACTGCACAGCCAGCCTGGGAGGCTAGAGAGAAGGGACATTGGGAGCCAAGAGCCAAGACAATCCCTAAGGATAAAAGGAGGCATCCCTGTGCTTACAGAGAAAGGTTTGAAACATATACATGCCAAGGGTGCGGTCCTGAGCATAGAGGCAGGAAGAAAAGATATTCAGAACCTTTACTTTGGGAGGAAAACCCAGAGAGAATCTACTTCATGCCAGACAGGTATAAACCTGGGGAAAGAGGAACCTTCACTGAAAGCTGTAGTGATTTATCACAAAGGGACGTGCCTGAGTACACCACACAGGAAGAGTGTGATACAGGGAGCTTGGGGAGTGCTGGAGAGGGTATGCTGTGGGAAGATAACAGCAGCCTTCCAGACCCCACGCCCATGGACTGTAGCATTTGTTACAAGTGCAACCCTTCTGTTTAATTAAGTAACAAAAGGAACTTTGTGAATTTAAACAAAGGAATATAAGTTTGCTGATACTATTTTTGTTCTTTGCTTGTATCTGGAGTTTTTGATCTTGTTGATGGTCCGAGCGGGACGGGGAATAAAACCCATCTTATTTTCCTTATTCACTTTTTGCTCTGAGAGACTTTTTATTTCATAGCAAGAGCAGAATACTTATTTTACTGACCCTAGGCAACCGCCTATATAGGGTTAAAGGGCTCTATCCATGGGCCCCATCACAATTGAAATTCCATATAAAAAGGGGAAGGCGATGGCAGTGGGGGTGTACTATCGACCGCCTGGCCAGAATGAACAAATGGATGATGAAATGCTCAAAGAAATCAATGAAGCTAACAAAAGCTATAGCGCAGTAATAATAATGGGTGATTTCAATTACCCCGGTATCGACTGGGTCAGTGTCACGGCAGGACATGCTAGAGAGATAAAGTTCCTAGATGACATAAATGACTGCTTCTTGGAGCAACTGGTTCATGAACCGACCAGAGGGGAAGCCATATTAGACCTAGTCCTTAGTGGAACACCAGATCTAGTGCAAGAGATAAGGATGTTGGCGCCACTTGGCAATAGTGATCATAGCATGATTGCCTTTGATTTAATTAGAGGAGGAGGGATAGTAAGGAAATCCACAGTACTACCTTTTAACTTTCGAAAGGGAGACTATGATAAAATGAGGAAAATAGTTAAGAAAAAACTAAAAGGAGCAGTTGCAAATGTTAAAGACTTACATGAAGCTTGGGTGTTGTTGAAAAATACTATCTTAGAAGCCCAGACCATATTCCACGCTTTAAGAAAAGTGGAAGTGCAGCAGCGAAGTGCACGCAATGAATAAAACCAGGAGTCAATTGCAGGTTCCAAGCCAATTTATTGTGCACAGGCTCAGACGAGGAGTGCATCCAAAAGTGACCGAGCAATGGAGAACAGAAGCAAATTCCTTATATACAATTTTACACTTCTGATACAGGCAAACTTTCTATTGGTCCCAACGCCCCTTGCACCTGTCCAATCGGGGACCCTCTCTGGGCCTAGCACCCTGTTCCCCCTTCTCAGGCTATTCTAACAAAGGCACAATTTCTAGACATTGATACATTTCTACTGCAAGGTCATTTCTAGCTCAGAGAATGTGAGAATGCAGAACACTGGAACATATCTTTCACCAGCAGAGAAGAAATTAATAAAGGATTCATACAAACTTATCAAAAGCAGTTTAAAGCGGTTTAAGGCAGATTCTCAGACTTTTACTGACTTTGGTCTTTCTTAGCTTTACTAGTCTCAGGTGGGGGTGGGGACTCAGGCCTAGCTTACAGGCCTCCCACATGTTCAGAGGCTATTATAGGCCCGAGCCTGCCACATTCCCACCTTTGATTATTCGCACCCTCAAGTGAGAAAGGGTGAGAATTAAATCACATATTATACTGGTCTAAAAGCATTATTTTGGGGTATAGGGTGATATTGCCACATAGCTAATACTTCCTTAGCGTCCCTCTAGTCCAGTCCCGGAACCATAGAGTTGTCAACCTCCTCCAGCAGCCTTGGAGACTGAAATACATCATTGCTTTGCTGGCACCAGTATAAGTAGGCAAGGACCGCCCCCTCTTACCAGTACTTTCAGTCTCCAAGCGGCTTGGAGGTTCTGAGCCCAGGGCTGGGCTCAGTGAGAACAAATAAGCAGAGCTTGGGTTTTTGAATTTAACTCCTTTTGGTTTATTTCCCTGTTTGATTTGGTTACTTCGTTTTCTTTTATGTCAGATCTGCTGCTGTAAGGGTTCCTGTGTCTGTGGACCTTTATTTTTTGTTTCTAAAGGATCAGGGAGTTCTTCCCCCTCCCTCTCTCTGCATTGCCCCAGCGTCTAAACGAGCACAGGGGAGACAGTGCTGATCCGTGGCCTCCCTGCTCCCGAACCCGCGTTGAAGGGGTGAGGAGCAGGTGGAAGGCGGGCAGTTGCAGCAGCAGCGATGCAGGGGCTGAAAAGCCTGAGAAGGTTGTGCCCAGCTCAATCGGAGCTGAAGCCGTTAAAAAGGCTGTGCTCCGGTGCCCTGTTGGCTCCTTTCCCTCACTCCCCTCCCCCTCCCCTTCCCCTCTGGGATCGGCGGTGGTGGTAAGTACCCACGCAGATCTGCTTTGGGGAGCTGGTTTAAACTGGGAGGGGAGGCTTCGCGGCGGCTTCCGGGGTTGCAGGGTGCTTGGGGCCTTGCCGCGGGGGGGGTGAGAGAGTGTGCTTTTTTGAGCGGGAATGCTGGCAGTGGCCATTTTGAGGGCCGCATTTTCAACGGCAGGATTTATTTGTTTTGGTAGAGAGGGGTTTTATAGTTCTGTGGTTTCTTGAGGGACAATATTCCCGTTTAGTTTGGCTTTGTCCGATTTATAAGGTTTGTTGGTAGCTTTGTAATGTCTTCATTTTGGCTATATGTGGTTTCTTTTCCTTCTGTAAAAGGCGGCTCAGCGGAGAGAGGTCGCTGAATAGGACTCTGGCCTTTGCGGCTTTTTTGGCTCCAGTACGGAGAGTATCTGCTAGTGTTCAGCGCTTGTCTGACTGGGGGCCAGAAGCGCGCAGCCCGGCTAGTTCTCTCACAGCACTAGCAGCAGCTCAGATTCTGGAAGGCATACATCATATGCTGTGTTTTCGGGATGGCTTGCACGCTGCTTGGCGTCAGCCTGGGAGCTCCATCGACTCGTATTAGCTTCCTTTATCCAATCCTTCTGCAGAGCTCCGCAAAAGTTTCAGGCGGTCGCAGGAACGCTCCAGCGGCTGCTTCAACTTAAAGCGGAGGTGCCGGTGCCGGCAGCCCAATACGGTTGATACTCCCTCTACTTTGTGGTTCCAAAGAAGGAAGGCTCGTTTCGCCCGATTCTGAATTTTCAAAGGGTGAATCGGTGTCTGCCCAAAGAATTCTCCCGGAGCATTCCTTCAATCCCGAAAGAAACCGTAGTGACACACATGATAAGTTCGGTCAGCTACTGGCAGGACACAATGCACGCTTGCATGCTTTTTTGCTTTATGGGTCTAGAAGTATAGTCTTTACCAGGTGGTATAATGGGAACTTCGCTGCGGGTTCTCGACTTCTTCTTTGCTGACTCAGTTGCCACTGTGGAATGGGAAAGCTATCTTTTCTAACACCAGGGGCTAGTTGACCTTAAAAAGAGAAAAAAAATACAAAGGGAATGTCCAGATTGGTGCAGGCAGACGGAATGGGGCGTTCCTCTAGCGGAAAGGCTGTGGATTTCTATGCCTGTCATAGGGAGTTCTTTCTGCTGCATTGTGTTGGCGCGGAAATAGCTTCTCCACATCGGCTGAAGGAATTTTTGGTTAAGAGATGTCTTTGTACAAAAATAAAAAATAAAAATAAATAAATAAATAAAAACCACAGCGTATTCAGCTGTCCTGAATTGGCCTGTTCTTGATTGACATTTTGAGACTAGGCAGGCACAGGCCTCGGTACTACGTTTGTGGGTGCACACCTTGCACTTCCAGGAGGTGTGGACTCACTGTCTGGAAGAGAGCCCTAGCGATCTTCTTTAGCGCGCGATAGGAGAGTAGGTGGTTCACTGAATCGATCGTTGGGGACACTGCTCTGTCCTTGCAGGCTCCCATTGGGGGAGTCTGGGGAGACGAGAGCATGCTTCCGGTGGTTGCAGTATTTACGGCAGTCTACTCGCCTGGAACAGGAAGGAACCGGGAGTTGAAGTGACTAGAGTCTGATTTGCTTTATGTGGCAAAGGTGCTTTATGGTGGGATTCGAGTGCTGGCGGAAGTGCAGGATCAGTCTCTCGGAGCCCATGCGGATGTCCGGCGGTTTTTGAGGGCGGTGTTGCTCATGCGGCCGCCTCAGCGCTGTGCTGTTCCTCCGTGGGATTTGTATTTGGTGTTGGAAGCCTTGCTGGCTCCTCCGTTTGAGCCGTTGTCCACTGCTTCGCTAAAAGATCTCACATTGAAGACGGTTTTCTTGGTGGCGATTTGTTCGGCTAGGAGGATCTCGGAGCTACAGGCCTTGTCTTGTAGGGAGCCCTATCTCTCTTTTACCGACCACAAGGTGGTTCTCCATCCCGTTCCGGTGTTCTTATGCACGGTGGTGTCCGCTTTTCATGTTAACCAAGTGGTCTCTCTTCCGGTGTTCTCCGATCGAGATGGGGTCGGATCTGGGGGTCAGTTGCGGCTGTTGGACGCCCACAGGGTTCTCAAGAAGTATCTCTCCCGGACGGCGTCCTTTAGGCGGTTGGATCAACTTTTTGTGGCGTTCGGGGGACCGCGTAAGGGAGAAGCGGCGGCAAAGTTGTCTATTTCCCGCTGGTTGAAGGAAGCTATTGCATCGGCCTACATCTTGAAAGGCAAGGTGGTTCCACAGGGTCTTCGGGCTCATTCCACTCGGGCGCCGGCGGCGTCTTGGGCAGAGTTCAGTCTGGTCCTAGTGGGCGACATCTGTAGGGCGGCGACTTGGTCATCCTTGCATTCCTTTGCCAAGCAATACCGCTTGGATGTTTTGTCCGCGGAGGATGGGCGTTTTGGCTCAGCGGTGCTTCAGGCTGGGCATGCCTGTCCCTCCCGTTGATATTCACTGCTCTGTTACATCCTCTATGGTTCCGGGACTGGACTAGAGGGACGCTAAGGAAGGGTAAATTAGACTTACCTGCTAATTGTTGTTCCTTGCGGAACTCTAGTCCAGTCCCGGATCCCTCCCTTGGTTTGAAGAGTTGCCAGCCTGATTGTTTCGGCTCCCGCGGGTGCTCTGCGTTGTCTTTCCTCATGGGTGGCGCGGGATGAAGCCATTGGAGGACCCTCTTGCATAGCGCTCTTGCCGGTCCATCCTCTTAGGAGGTGGTGTGGTACGGCGCTTCTGTGTTGTAAGACGATATTCTTATTCAGACACAGTCGATGAATGCAATTAATTTGTTAAAAAAGAAACAAATAAAAAAAAACAAAAAACAAAAACAAAATAATAGTTACTTGAAGTGGAACATGAAATATTCTGTTCCGTATATATATATATTGCTATATTGAATGTGTTCTGGTTAATTCTCCTTATTTGTGGTTCTGCTTAGTGTGCTTTGTCAATAGGTACTGGTGAGAGGGGGCGGTCCTTGCCCAGTTATACTGGTGCCAGCAAAGCGATGATGTATTTCAGTCTCCAAGGCTGCTGGAGGAGGTTGACAACTCTATGGTTCCGGGACTGGACTAGAGTTCCGCAAGGAACAACAATTAGCAGGTAAGTCTAATTTACCCTTTTGTAGCTGTTTTCCATTCTACGGTGCTATCAATAATTGAAGTTATCATGCATAAGCAAAGGGGTAGGAGACATGGGAGAAACAAGCAAGTAGCCAATATCAACAATACAATGAATACGAGTGTTTTCAGGCCGCTCAGCCCTGAAAACATTGAACCAAACCATCCATCAAGTTTCAAGCCATGCCAGGTCTGGACTGGAACATAGGCTTGCTTTCTCATTTGATTAGCTATATCTTCTACAACCTGGCCTTCATTATCAATTTGCAAACAACAGTTAGTTAAATGTAATTTTCCACACACTCTGCCCTCATCTGCTAGTAAATAATCTAGTGCTAAGTGATTCTGATAAATAGCTGTACACATTTGTGTACTTTGTCTAGCTAAAAGGGTTAAAGCTTTACTAGTTTCATTTGTTATTATTTCAACAACAGCTTGCAAGCATATAATACGATTTATCATGTACACAGGTGTGCGGTATCCCCAGGTCCCATCTTGTGCCCAAGTAGCGGGTCCATAGTATGAAATAATTCTCTCAGGTGGCCATTCTTCATCATCCCATTTATCCCATTGGCCTATTTTCAAAGCCTCTCGCTTCTGTCAACTTTTATACACTGGAAAACCTAATTGTTCCCCATGGGAGATAGGCAAAAGAAAGAAGGAAGGCCGTATAATCCCCAATACACATGCCCCTCCCCAGTTATTAGGGAGCTTGGCATATTCTCGAGTTGCACAAATCCAGTATAGTCCAGGTGGGGCTTGCCAGGTATTGTAAGAAACCAAATTAGTCCATAGCTTAGCAAGATTAGGAAAAATGACTAGAGGGTTGGAAGGTTCCTGAGTGTTTACACCCGACCACCAGGACGTCTTCTTAGTGGTGGCATTGTAAAACCTCTGGTTTAGACAGACCAGCTGTCCAACTAGCATAGTAAACTGTGGTCCTGTGCGAGCAAAACATAAGTTACCAACAATAGAGTTAGCTAATACCCATTCACTGGTGGCTTTATGCAGATCAGTTTGGTTATATGGGATAGAATAGTTCAACTCTTGTGCTTCCCAGGGCCATTGGTCTCCCATCTTAGTTCCTCCACAGAAGAAACAATCAGAAATGTGAAGACTGGACGCTCCAGCTCCAGCTAGCTCAATGAACAAGTTCTGGGAGGTGTGGGGAATTGCAAACTCTGCCTTCATAGCCTCATAAAAGGTGTGATGTATTCGATAAGGTGCAGAAATATGAGTTTTAGTGTTAAGCTGTATATATATAAAGGTTCCAGGGTCAGTTCCTCCCCCTGCTATACGTAAACCAAATCTGAACCCCTGCTTCCACTGGCTAGGTTCAAGTATGAGGAGCCGTAAGGGATTACAAGCACCTGTTTTACACTTCTGTGGCTCAAGTAAGGGCAGTCTTTCTAAATTGGCTTTACGATTTTCCCCATCTTGCCCAGTAGGGCCACCCGACCAAGTAGCATAGTACACGCATTCCCACTTTGGGCAGAAGTATGCATCTTTAGATGGCTTACTGTAGGTGGATGGGGAATGCTTCCCAGTACATTTTCCCCATCCGTACGCTCCTTCAGGACACATATATTTATCATCATAATAGTAGGCTTGTTCCCAAGTCCCACATTTGTAATAGTCATTTCTGTTGATAACATCACAGGCATCAAAGTATAGGGGTACGGGTCTTGTGGGATCCCCCATCCTCATCATTCCATCGCAACTCTAAAACATAATATGAAGGGTTCTGACGGGGATTAAAACAAGTTTTGCTCTTTCCTTTTGTACAGATATTTAACTCTGTACCATTATACATGCATCAGCTAATTATACCAGTACAAGTATAGTAAGAATGGTAAAGTAAAGTTTGTGACAGGAGTAGGGCCGTAGATTCTAAAGACTTTCACAGTAGTGGCTGCCGTCGCAGTGTGAGCCGCAATGGGGTTGCAGGGTCATTTACTGAAGTCCAATGACCAAGTTCAGGAGCGGCTGCTAACTTTACTCGACTGTGATGGAACCAGGGTTCGAGTTCGGCAACTTTGACTGCTGTTGGGGTTGATAAGATAACAACATAAGGTCCCTTCCATTGTAGTGCCAATGGTGTCTTCCTCCACTCTTTGATCCACACCAAGACTCCAGGCTTGAAAGGATGTAGTGGTTCGGTCAGATTGATGGGCAGTTGATTTTGTACCCACGTATGGAGATTCTGCAAAACAGAACTTAAAGCCAATAGTTCTTGTCTAGTAATTTCAGATCCAATTTGTTGCATATCTCCTTTTATGCCCTGTACAATAGGCGGGGGTCGCCCATACAGAATCTCAAAAGGGGAAACTCCTAATGACTTAGTGAGGGCTGAGCGTATCCTAAGAAGGGCTATAGGAAGAACTTGGGGCCACTTCAAGTGAACTTCTTGACAGAGTTTAGATAACTGGGATTTCAGGGTTCTGTTCATACGCTCTACTTTTCCTGAACTCTGGGGTCTGTAAGCAGTATGCAATTTCCACTGCACCTGCAGAGCTCGTGCTTACTGTTGAGTCACCTGAGATACAAATGAGGGCCCATTATCTGACCTTATAGTCAATGGTATCCCAAATCGGGGGATAATCTCATGAAGCAGAATTTTGGTGACTTCTCTAGCTTTCTCAGTTCTGGTGGGGAAAGCTTCTACCCACCCAGAAAAGGTACAGACTAAGACCAACAGGTAATGATATCCATTTGCTCGTGGCATTTCAGTAAAATCCACCTGGAGTTTACTCATGGGGGTAACTCCTACTGACTGAACTCTTGGGGGTGGGCCAGGATCTTGCTTGGCATTATTCTTAGCACATGTTAAACATTGTTGAGCCACTGAGGCAGACAGAGGTCCTAATAATGGAATACAGAAATGAGGTTTGAGGGCTTTTTCCATTGCAGTCTTCCCATAATGTGTGGCCTGATGAAAAGCATGAACAAAGGCTGGACCTAAAGCTTCAGGAATTACTGTGGGTCCTGGAGGTGAGCCACCCTCTGGAGGTGGCAACACTATCCAGCCCTTTTCTGTTAGGACACCCCCTTCCTTTTCTCAGAAATAGTCTAACTCTCTTGTGGTGTATCTGGGGGCCCATGAGCTAAGGGGCACAGGGAATAAGGCTGCCTGAAGTGAGGTATTGTGGGTCAACACTTGTCCAGTTGTGGCTGCTTTTCGGGCTGTGGCATCGTCAAAGCTGTTTCCTTGTGTGATTTCTCCTTCTCCTGCCTGATGACCCCGGCAGTGCATGACTGCAACTTGCTTAGAGGCCCACACTGCGTCTAACAATGTCAATATCTCAGGACCATATTTGATGGACTTGCCTCTTGAAGTTATCAACTGTCGTTCTTTGTACAGGGCCCCATGTGCGTGCAAAGTTGTAAAGGCATATTTGGAATCTGTGTATACGTTTAAATGAAGCCCTTTTCCTAGTATCAGCGCCCTGGTGAGGGCTATCAGTTCAGCTTTCTGTGCTGAAGTCCCCGGGGCCAAAGCTGAGGACTCAACCACCAGATCAAGGGTCACCACTGCATACCCGGCACAACGGTGTCCATTAACGACAAGACTACTTCCATCCACAAAGAAAGTCCGTTCAGGATTCTCCAATGGGATATCAGCCAAATCCGGGCGACTTGAGAAAACAGTGTCCATAATTTCCAAACGGTCGTGATCAGGGGGGCCAGGATCAACTGGTAACAATGTAGCAGGATTCAAAGCTTGACTGATATTGCAATCGAGGATTCTCACACAGCATACTTTGTTCCTGTTCGGGAATCCAGTTTAGTCCTCCACAATCGGGTAGTGCCCCTCCTCCTGCAGCCTGTAGACTGGACCAATCAAATCTTCTGTAGTATATATACAGCTGGAGCTCCCAGAAGCCCCCCAGTGTGTCCAGTCTCCTCGCAGCTTGCAGACGTCTGTGCCCTTGCTGTGCACACTAAGTGACACTTGAAGGAGCAACACTTGTTAGTTAGTTCTTTTGGGGTTTGTTTTGGGGCATTTATTCGCCATTTATTTGATAGGTAGCTGTATCTTTAAAAAGGAGAAAAAAATACCTCTCTAAAGCATTGTCACAGGAGACATCCTGGGGGAAGTCAGACCTGCAGGCTCCTGCCTTCCTGCCTGGCAAATTCTGAAGCCTAGGGTGAGCTTTCCCCTTGGCAGTACGGGGAAGAGCCATACCTGATACAGCAGTGACTGTCACTGGGAGAAGTTGGCTGGATCCTTGCTGTTCCTGAGCTGGTAGGAGTTTTCATTTCTTTAACTTGTCAGCAGTGCTCTCCTGTTAGAGCTGTCAGCGGATCTGTTGGCTCTCCTGGCCCCCGATTGGCACTTTTTCCTGAATTTTTTCGATTGCCCTGTATTAGAGGGTCGTTTTCTTTACTTTCCATATTATTTGGTTGCCTTTGTATTTTCGCGCCGTTTTTTACCGCGGGTGAAAAAGTGCGGCGGCCATTTTGGATTTCTAAAATGTGCTTTTTAAAGGCACTTTTTAACACTTGTGCACAGGTTCCCCTGGCGATTTTGGGGTTCCTTTTGCTGGCGATTTTGCTCAGGGCACCCCTGGGAGTCTGGGGAGTGTTTTGTTTACTGTAAAAAAAAAAACAAAAAAAAACGTTTTAGTTTTAAACCTGTACTGATTTGCATAGGTTTGTGCCTTTGCTGTGGGCTTCCCTGTGACTGTTTCCTTCTTTCCCGCTGGGCGGGGGTGGCCTTGGAATGGCTGCCAAACCCCAATGCGTGATTTGTGGGTCCCGCAGAGGCGCAGGGACTGACTCTGGCATCTGCAGGGGCTGTGCTTCAGTTTCTTCAGACCTGGAGCGTTCTATGGAAGTTAAGGAGCAGGCTACCCCTGGGGACGCTTCTCCTTCGGGGGACAGTGTCCTTTCACCGAGCATCCTTCCTTCTGGGTCGGCCCCGCCGGCCAGTGGGTCGGTGCCTGAGCTCCAGCATGCGGCTATAGTAGCACCGCCTATGGACTTCTCCCCTGATTTCGTTCTCCTCATGCATCAGGCTTTCCGCTTGAGCAGGTCCGGTCAGTTGCCGGAGGCTTGGCCCGCCTCTCTCCCCTCGGGGTCCGCAGGGGAGGCTCAGCGGTCCTCTCAACCAGCGGTCAAGCGGCTCCGGTTGGTGGACCAGGATCAGGACACCCTGGGTCTTCTGGATTCCGAGGCGGAGGGTGATCCTGAGACTGAAGCGGAGGAGTTAGAGGATGGGGAGATCCCTGAGCCGGAGGACCAGGCTCGGATCATTCGTGTGTTTCGGAAGGACGAGCTGGTTCCTCTGGTCACGGAGTCCCTTCAGGCGCTTAACCTTTCGGCGGTACGGCCCCTGGAGGAGGAGGGCCTTGAGGATCCTCTCATTCAGGCGGTCAGGGATGCCCAGGTGGTTTTCCCCGTCCACCGCGTGGTAGAGCAGATGATCCATGCGGAGTGGGAACACCCGGAATCCGGTTTGAAGGGGATTCGGACCATGAATCGTCTTTATCCCCTTGCCGACAAGGACAGGGACTTGTTTAAGTCTCCACGAGTGGATGCTGCAGTTTCGGCAGTGACCAAGAAAACCACCATCCCGGTTGAAGGGGCGGCGGCCCTCAAGGATGTTCAGGATAAGAAGGTTGATAATTTGCTGAAGCAAACCTTCGATACCGACGCTTTGTCGTTGCAAGCCTCTATTTGTGGGGCGTGGGTGGCTCGGTCGTGTTTGCGGTGGTCGCAGCGCCTGCGCTCGAGCCCCGGTCTAGACCAGCAGGGTCTGTTGGAGGTTACCCGGCTGGAGTCGGGCTCGGCCTACTTGGTGGACCTGTTCTATGATCTAATCCGCTCATTGGCTAATAGTATGGCTTCCGCGGTAGCGGCGCGCCGGTCCCTCTGGCTGCGCAACTGGGCGGCTGACGGTTCTTCCAAGTCTCGCCTCAGTAAACTGCCCTTTAAGGGCAGATTGTTATTTGGGGAGGCTCTCGAGAAATTGGTGAAAGATCTCGGTGAGTCTAAGGGGGGCCGGCTTCCGGAGGATAAGCCTAGGCCCAACAGATCATCCACCTCGGCGCGTGGGCCCTTTCGGGATTTTCGCAGGTTTCGTTCCTCCCGCCTGTGGACATCGCAGCGGGGCCGGTTTGGAGCCCGTCCTCAAGGATTTCGTGGTTTCAGAGGGGCAGGCAGAGGCTTCTCTGGAGCCGCCTCTTCCTCGGCCTCTTCCTTTAGTCGCAAGCCACAATGATGCGAGGCGGGCTCTGGAGGGAGGCCCGGTTATCGGGGGTCGTTTGCGCGACTTTCTTCCTTCTTGGGCCCAAATTACGTCAGATCGGTGGGTGCTACAGATTATAGAAGAGGGTTATGCCCTGGAGTTTGCGTACCCGCTTCCAGATTCCTTTGTTCTGTCTCCCAGCAGGGGAGCTCAAAAGACGCGGGACATCCGCGTGACCCTGGATCGGTTGCTATCACTGGGAGCAGTGATACCGGTCCCTCCCTTGAAAAGAGGCGCAGGTCGCTACTCCATCTATTTTGTGGTCCCCAAAAAGGGCGATTCTCTACGTCCGATCTTGGATCTCAAAGGCGTGAATCGCGCTCTCAGGGTGCCGCACTTCCGTATGGAGACCCTGCGGTCAGTCATTGTAGCAGTGCGTCAGGGGGAGTTTTTAACGTCCCTCGATCTTACCGAGGCCTATTTGCACATTCCCATACGTCCATCTCATCAGCGGTTTCTCCGCTTCGCGTTTCCGTGGGGCCACTTCCAATTCCGGGCCATGCCGTTCGGCCTAGCCACGGCTCCGCGCACCTTCACAAAGGTGATGGTGGTCGTCGCGGCGGCCTTGCGCAAGGAGGGCATCTTGGTCCATCCATATCTCGACGACTGGTTGATCCGAGCAAAGTCCAGTCGGGAGTCTTTGCGAGTCACGAGCAGGGTAGTGGCTCTGCTGCGGTCTCTCGGCTGGGTGGTGAACGAAGGCAAGAGTTGTCTGTGTCCAACGCAGGATCTTGAGTATCTGGGGGTGCGCTTCGACACCGCACGGGGCTTGGTGTGCCTCCCCGAGCGCCGTGTCCTGGCGTTGCGGGCTCTTGTCCGGCTCTTTCGGGGGATGCCCGCTCCGTCGGCGTGGTGGTACCTGAGGCTCCTCGGAACGATGGCAGCGACCTTGGAGGTGGTGCCTTGGGCGCGGTTCCACATGCGTCCACTGCAGAGTGCTCTTCTACGCCGTTGGTCCAACCAGTTCGACTCATTGAACAAGAGATTGCCCTGCCCGAAGGCAGTTCGCCGGTCACTCCGATGGTGGCTCTCCTCCGAGAACCTGACGCGGGGGATTCCCTTAGAGCCTCCTCTGTGGGTTCCCTTCACAACGGATGTGAGCTTATCCGGCTGGGGGGCTCACTGCGAGACCCGCTTCACGCAAGGGGTGTGGTCTCCCCAGGAAGCTTCTTGGTCGATCAACCGTCTCGAGCTACGGGCAGTACGGCTAGCCCTATTGGCCCTGGAGTCCCTAGTCCTCGGTCGACCGGTGCGAGTCTTGTCGGACAATGCGACCACTGTGGCTTACATCAATCGCCAAGGGGGCACCGGCAGTGTGGCCCTGGAAACAGAGGCGGCAGCCTTGTTCAATTGGGTGCAGACTCGTCTGCCGGCAATCTCGGCAGCGCACATAGCAGGCGCAGAAAATGTCCAGGCTGACTTTCTCAGCAGAGTGCGGGTGGACCCCGGAGAGTGGGAGCTAAACCCACAGGTTTATGCGCAAATAGTTCGGCGGTGGGGTCCGCCCATCATGGATCTCATGGCGACCTTTCAGTCGGCCAAGACGGGTCGCTTCTTCAGCAGACAGAGGGAGCGAATGTCCGAGGGGCTCGACGCTCTCATTCAGCCGTGGCCAACGTCCGGTCTCCTGTATGTCTTTCCTCCGTGGGCTCTGATCGGCCGGGTCGTACAACGCATCGAGAGTCATCGGGGTCGAGTGCTGCTGGTGGCCCCGGATTGGCCCCGGAGGCCATGGTATGCCGATCTGGTCCGGCTACGCGACGGCGTTCCTTGGCTCCTGCCCGCGCTGCCGGATCTTCTCCTTCAGGGTCCCTTGCGGATGCCCCAGGTGGCTCGATTCTCGCTTACGGTTTGGCCATTGAGAGGGCTCGGCTGAAAAAGAAGGGTTATTCGCCCGCGGTGATTTCTACCCTGCTGCGGGCGAGAAAGTCGTCCACTTCTCTTACTTACGTTCGAATTTGGAGGATCTTTGAGGACTGGTGCTCCCGGCGGGGAGTCCGGGCGGCGACGGTTTCCGTGCCCGTCGTCTTAAGCTTTCTTCAGGATGGTTTCGAGAAAGGCCTTGCGGCCAGTTCCCTGAAGGTCCAGTTGGCAGCGATCTCTTGTTATCGAGGCAAGGTTTTGGGACGCCTTCTCGGTGCTCATGCGGATGTACGGCGTTTCCTGACCGCTGTTTTTCATTTACGGCCTTCCCGCAGAATCTTGATTCCTCCGTGGGACTTGAATTTAGTTCTGCGGGCTCTGGTGCGGGAACCTTTTGAGCCCTTGAGGAGGGCGTCACTGAAGGATCTCACGTTGAAGACGGTTTTTCTTGTGGCCATTTGCTCGGCACGGCGCATTTCTGATCTTCATGCCTTGTCCTGCCGAGAGCCTTTCTTGTCTTTTTCTGCGGATCGGATCGTTCTCCGTCCGGTCCCTTCCTTTTTGCCAAAGGTCGTGTCTCCCTTTCACTTGAATCAGGCGGTATTTCTTCCGGTGCTTTCGGCGAGCTCTGTCGGGTCGGTGGACAAAGGTCTTCACCGGCTCGATGTGGGTCGTACGCTTCGTCGATACTTACAGGCTACCGAGCCTTTTCGAAAGACTGATCGGCTTTTTGTGCTCTTTGGGGGTGCACAAAAAGGGAAAGCGGCAGCTAAGGCCTCCATTGCTAGATGGCTCAAGGAAGCGATCGCGTCCGCGTATCTGTTGCAGCAGCGGCCGGTTCCGGAGGGGCTACGAGCTCATTCCACTCGGGCTCAGGCGACCTCTTGGGCGGAGCATAGCCTGGTGCCGCCAGCAGATATCTGTAAGGCGGCCACTTGGTCGTCTCTGCATGCTTTCAGCAGGCACTATCGCTTGGATGTGTCAGCGGCTCGGGATTCCTGTTTTGGTTCGGCGGTTCTGCGCGCCGGCTGGCAAGGTCCCGCCCGGTCTTAACTGCTCTGTTACATCCCGATTGTGGAGGACTAAACTGGATTCCCGAACAGGAAATGGAAATTACACTAACCTGGTAATTGTAGTTCCTGTAGGATCCAGTTTAGTCCTCCTTCCCTCCCGACTATCTGCTTGATTTTGCGGCGCGCTGTTCCGAGCGGTTGACCATAAGACGGTTCCTCGTTCCGTTCGGACCCTTTTTGCAGTCGTGCTTATTGCTATGGCTCTTCCCTTTATTAGGGGTTCAGTCAGCTCCTTAGATTTCTGATGGGGAGCTCTGTATTAATTCTGGGGCGTCGGTACCGGCGCCATGCAGTGTTCTGACTTCCTCGTTTGGGGAGGGAGTTGGATATTTTGGGGGGGAAGCAAATTGTTTTGTAATTATATCTTGTTGTAAAAATGCAATTTGTGCCTTTATGATAATCTAATGTGTTGCTTCGTTAAGTATGCTTTGTTACTAGTACACTGGGGGGCTTCTGGGAGCTCCAGCTGCATATATACTACAGAAGATTTGATTGGTCCAGTCTACAGGCTGCAGGAGGAGGGGCACTACCCGATTGTGGAGGACTAAACTGGATCCTACAGGAACTACAATTACCAGGTTAGTGTAATTTCCATATACTTCAACATTCGCGAATTTGTGAACCAGAAGTTTCCTTTGTGTTCCATAAGGGTCAAGACAGAGTGTGGTACGATGACTCGAAGATTCTGTCCCAAAGTGAGCTTGTTAGCTTCGCTCACTAAGAGGGCTGTGGCTGCAACAGCTCTCAAACAAGGGGCCAGCCTTTTGCAACTGTATCCAATTGTTTTGATAAATAGGCCACTGGTCGCTGCCAAGATCCAAGAGATTGAGTCAACACTCCCAAAGCATTTCCTTGTGACTCATGAACATAGAGGCGGAAATGTTTCTGGACATCTGGCAGACCCAGAGCTGGTGATGACATCAAGGCAGCCTTCAAAGATCGGAATGCTGCATCCTGTTCAGGTCCCCATTCCAATGGAGACCTCTCCATTCCTTTGGTGGCTTGATACAATGGCTTTGCCAACAGCGCGAAATTGTGTATCCATATTCGGCAGTAGCCGGCAGCTCCCAAGAAGGCCCTCACCTGCTTTCTGGTGGTGTGGGTAGGGATGCGGCATACTCCTTCCTTTCGCTCGGGTCCCAATCTAGACAGATGGAATCCTAGGTATTTTACTTCGGTTTGGCACAACTGCGCTTTGGCTCTTGAGACCTTGTATCCTGCTTCATTCAGAAGATGCAAGAGATCACTGGTGGCTTGTAAACATTCACTTTCAAAATTGGTGGCTATCAGCAGGTCATCCACATATTGGAGTAGGACTCTTTTTCCTGGAGTCACAGAGTAACTTGATAGATCTTGATTAAGAGCAGCACTGGTGCTCAATGCTCTTATGTGCGTCTGGTCCCCTCCCTTTGCTCTCTGGTCTTTTGTGTCTTTTGGTGTCTTTAGTCTAGTCTTGTGATTATGACCTTTGTGTTCTATCCTTTCTTTTGCTTTCCTGTTATTTTTATGGCATTCTTTTCTCTTTTCTATGATTTGCTGTGCTGACCTTTTTTATTGTACACCGCTTTAATGCTTCGGCCAAAGCGGTTATCAAATGTTGAAATAAAGATAACGATAAAGCACTGAAGATGGTGGGTGAGTTCTTGAATCCTTGGGGTGATCACAGAACCTGCACAGTAGTATGGTCTGTAGCTGCTCTGTGCCAGTATCACACACTGTCAGTTATTCTTACCAAGCTGAGATGCTGGAGAGGTGCATTCTCCATTTGGTGATCAGCTGTAGACTGCTGTTCTGCGTGTGCATTGCATCATGGGTACTGGTGGGGTTACCCTATCCTGGCACACATAGCAGACATTTTGTATGGGGACCTGCAGTCTTTCTGGATCCAGCCATTGCTATGCAAACAGCCATAGAGGTGTAGCCTACTGGTTAGTGCAATGCTTCCCTATACAGTGGTCATGGGTTCAATTCCTCTTTGTTTTTTTTTTTTTATGCCTGTCCTACTCAAATAATTTTCATGCCTGTAACAGTCACATCTCTGCAGATCTGTGCTGCCAGCCCATAACACCCTCACCTCATCCTTCAGTCCATCTATCTACGTCTGTCAGCTGTGTAGAGTCCTGTCTTCTTGTGCAGGCTGCTACCCCATGTCCTGCACTGGTACCCTGTTCTGCACTGCGGCTCTTTATGCTTGTCTTGCCTGTGCCTGATCTGCATGGCACCACTACTCCTCTGCCCTCTTATCCTGCCACCTCTGCCTCCACTGGGGACACGTATTCCCATCCTCTGCCACCCACTATCATTATAGCACTTTACATTGCCAACACCCTGTGCCCCTGTACAGCTGCCTCCAATATGTTTGTCCACTTTACCTGGTGCCACATAGGGTGCCCGCAGATATGGCAGGTCCATCAGCTCCCACCTCTCCTTCCTTCCATCACTTGTTCATTACCTTTCCTTGCTGCTCTATCCAGTGTTAGGGTCATGGCTGTTTTTATGCCTTACATTTCCTGCTTGTCAACTTGTGGCACCTTACGTTAGGGCACCTTACTGCCCTTAGGGTGCATTAACCTAAGGTGCCTTAACCTAAAAGCTTTAAAGCACCCTAACTTAAGGCGCCTTAGGTTACGGCACCTTAAAGCCCTTAGGCACCTTACGTTAATGCGCCTTAACTTAAGGCACCTTAGAGCACCTTAAGGCACCTTAGAGCCCTTAAGGCGCCTTGTCAGCCTTAACGTGCCCTATTTGTCAGCCTTAATGTGCAATGTCCCGTTAACGTGCGCTAAATGGCCAAGGAGACCTTTACCGCACGTTAACAGCCCATTGCTCCCTTTACACTGGAATGTCCCCTACCTGCTCACTTCCTTATATGGTGTCGGTAACATTAGCACTGCTTAGTAAACATATCCCAAAGTGTTAATGACAGGGTTAACTAAAGGGGAATATCCCAGTTTGTTACAACTTTCTCCCTTAGCAGGGGAAATAAACCAAGTTTTGCAAAAATAAATGACAGAGGAATTGAGATGGGTAATGATTGTATAAAAAATATCTATGGGGTTATTTATAGAACTTATTGCAACCCAATATGGTGGAAAATTCATATAAAATGCTATTCCGCTGGCATTGTACACCTGAGAAATGATAAAATATTTTTAAGAAGAGTAGTATGGTGTGCTGGAAGAACTGCGAGCAAATGGTACTTTGAACATTTATGGTGGTCTTGTCTTAAGCTACGAGGATTTTGGGATTCAGTGACAGGTTTTCTGAGAGTAGTGCTGGGGAAAATGATAAATAAGAGACTGGATGAGATGCTTCTGAATTGGAGCATGGTAATGCTGCTTGTTTAGCAAGAATACTGATGGGGAGTGTGGCCTTTATTCCTCCCTCCACTCTAGAAACTCCAATGGGTATCCACAGATATGCCCTGGAAATGTCTGCTGCCAAACTCCACTAGGAAGCACCCCAAAGATGGCTGCTCATAAGGTAACATGATTCCAGAATTGAGTTGCACCAGTCCAGCATCCACCATCTGCTGGAGACAGAAATACTGAAGTGTACCCATAGCTGCAACAGCACAAGTAGCAGTGATGATGTCACTGGAAGGTTCTAGTTCTTTCTGTCTCCGTCAGCAGGGGAATACAATCCGCGATGGCCATTGCAGCTCATTTAATGATCGCTGAGAGTTAGAAGAAGGTTAAATCATGATGTTGGATTGTTCTCAGAGCTTGATTGCAAACGTTTGGCACCATTCTAGGGGACATCATCAGTTTTGGGTTCCAGATGATAATGTGAGTGAATGCTTGTGTAACCAGAGGGTTAAAAAGATGCAGCTTGTTAGAGCAATGTGCTATTCACTCCTTTAGTTTGTGATAGGAACCTTTTGATTGGTGGAGATAGAGAAAGATTCTGATTGGCTGCAAGGGTTTCAGCAGGCCAAGGAAGAAGCCGGGACCTAGATTTTAGCTCAGCCAGGAAAGAGTTCCAGGGGTTTAGAAAGCAAATAACCCAAACATTTGTGAGACCCAGCGAGATTTGGAGCTCCTGTAAGCTTAGGAAAAGGGTCTGCTTCATGTAAGGGGGGTCTAAAAACATTAATTCTGGGGTTAGAATTGGGAAATTTTATTGTTAAAGGATTTAATTTAGCAGGGTTAGATAATGAAGGGGTTAAAATTATTAGAAGGGTTTAAATTTGGGTTTTAATTAAATTGGGGGTTGTAAATAAAAGAAGTAAGTGGGTTTTAAGTTTTAGAAAATACATTTTGTAAGAGTAAATGAACTTTGTGTTATGGAGGGCTAACAACATTGACTAGTGAGTTGCATTCGACGTGAAGCATACCTCAAAGCACAATCTAATTTTTGAAATAGCTTAGGACAGGTTTGGAAAATTACTTTGTTTTATATTTATGAGAAATCTACAGTACATTTGTCTTTGTCTTAATTTAAATTCTAAAACCACTGTAAGGAAGCTATTGAGACCCTGATTAAGGAAATGATAGTGTTTTGGTGTTAATAAAATATATTAATATAGTTTAGAGTAGAAATAGGGAATCCTCATAGAAAATAATACAAAAACAGTAGTTTAAAATGGAGATCCAGGGGACATTCCAGTGGTAAACAATTTGTAGAATCCCCAGAACACAGCATATGATAGGTTGGAGCTAGTCATCTGTACTGAATAGAATCCTGGTCTCCTAGGAAACCATAAGTTTTCTGTTAAACAGACATCAGGGAGCCTTGCTTGAAGAAGGAGCTGTTTTACTACCTGTCCAGTGTGAGTCAGAGAATCAGCTGAAAATCAGAGCAGGCTGAGATAAATAGAATAGTTGGGCAGTGATACAGACATTAGGAAGCCTTGCTTAGAGAAGGTGCTATTTTATTACTTGTCCAGTGAGAGGCTGAGATAAGTAGAATAGTGGAGCACTGGTACAATATTGTTCTCCAGAAAGAAATTTAAAGATAAGTTGTAGGTTTAAGCCACCTTGTTAGGATGCAGATTAATTGAATCTGGCTAATTATTTTAAAAAGAAGTTTTGCTCTGTAGTCTTTCTGAATGCAATTGCAGATTGATGCAAGGAAACTTACTGAAGCAGATAAGTATTTGCCTAAAGTTGAGATACTCTTAACTGGTTCTGTATAAGTAAAACCAGCCGAGCAGAGCAGAGAGTTCTGAAGTGATGTTGTTTAAATGTTGTTGCTTGTCTTGTAAAGTCTTGTGACATAATTCTTGCAAGAAGAAAGCTTAATGCTGACCCTGATTCTGACCTGATAAAGTGCTTATAAGAGAAGTGCTAAAGAAAGGTATGAAACCAGCACTGAACCAAGCTGTTTTAGTGTGTCCAGATAAATGCAAATAGACAAGAGACAAAGCAAAAGAAGAATTAGCAGGGAAACCAAATTATCTTTTGTTTTACCTGTAGTTAGAACCCACAAGTTCACCAATGTACACCGGGATAGATAGGGTTTTCCTTCCTTTAATTTCTTAAAGTCAGGTGAGGGAGAAGACCTAGGAACTTCTCTACAAGGGCCCCAACTCCGGACAACGAAGGAGAAGCGCTGAACACGCCGACCTCAACTCTCACCAACCAGGAAGAAGAGGATTCAGCTAAGTAAAGACTGTTGTGGTGGACTTTGTATTTTCATGCTAGAGTATAGAAACGGTTTATAGGAAATGTTTTGTTTATAAAAGTTTTAATGTTGAATAAATGCATTTTCTCTTACTTCACAACCGACTTGAGTGCCTTAAGTAACACAAATTTGTATGTCAATGTGTCAGAACCGTACAAACCCCGACTTTTATGCGCCCTGCTGTGAATACTAGGGGGGATGTGTGGTCCGGCTCTTGGGGAATAACAACCGGCCCGCTACCGTGATCGGCAGCCGACGCCCCGGTCGGCCGCCGCCAGCAGAGCCCCGGGCCAGCGGCGGAACCCCGAGGGGGTCACAGGAGGCGCGGTTTGGCGTCACGGACAGGATTTTTTCATTTTTTAAGGGGTTATTCCACGATTCTTGTTGTAATACAGCGGCTATACAATATTGTTGTTTCTAAGTGACACTTCTGTTGGCTGGAGGAGATTGAGTGCATTAGCGTCATGGAAGACTGGGCTGCGGAGCTCAGAGATGAATGGCGAGCATATAAAACCAGGATGGAGTTGCAGGAGGAAGAATTGAGGAGGAGAGAAGAAGCTGTAGTGAGAATGCAGGAGGAGCAACGGAGGGAACGGCAGATTCTGGAAAGATTCATAGAAGGCCCTAGGATGCCGACAGCCATGTATATTCCCAGGGATAAAAAGATACCTGATTTCGCAGGTATGCCAAAGAAACATGGAGATTATACGGTGGAAGAATGGATAGAAAGGACAAAAGCAGCACTAAAAGTTCTCAGAATACCTCCGGAAGATCAACTAGAAATTGTTAAAGACCATTTAATTGGACAAGCTAGAGACACAGCTCGTTTTGTTCCACCGGATACGCAAAATACGGTAGAAGACTTGTTTGATGTACTAAAAATCGTTTATGGTGATAAAGTTCCTGTGAGTATACGAATCAAGGAATTTTATGACAGAAGGCAAGAACTGGGTGAAGATATGCGCACTTATGCATATACGCTACAAGAAAAGTTAAGTAGGATTGAAGCTATTGATCCTGATTGTTTTAGGTATCCTCAGAAGATACTAAAGGAAAGATTTGTATTAGGAATAAGAGAAGAAAGTTTGCGAAGAGAAATGAAGAAAAGATTGGAGAGAGTTCCAGAAATAACTTTTGCATCCTTATTGCAAGAAGCTGTTAAGTGGTCTGAAGAAGATGTGTCATGTGATTGGAGAGAGGGAAATGTGAAAATTCTGTCGAGAGGTCGTAATGAAGCTACAGTAAGAGGAGCTACTGTGGAAACAAATTATAAAACGGAAATTAATGAATTGAAACACATGATGACTGAGTTACTTCAAGAGAAAAGACAGCGACAAGAACCAAGTTATTACTCACGACGTATCTGGAATGGTAACAATCCGTCGTATGGATCTGACTATGAGAGAACTGCATACAGGGCAGTGGGTCAGAGACGGCCAGAATATGTTGAAAGATACCCAATACGAAGGGCACCACTAAGAAACGAGAGAGGAGATCTAGTGTGTTATCGATGTTTTGAATCGGGACATGTGGCAAGACAATGTAGGAGTGAGCGAGTATGGACTCCAGGAGTGACTCAGACTGATGTTCCTGGTGGTTCATCGGATACTGCACTTGACACCTCAAGAATAAAAGTTAACGCTAGAATAAATACGAGTAGTACAGTGCCAGTTAATCTGGATAGTAATCAACGGAAACAAGTTATGCCTCCAGTCCAGACTCCAGTGAGAGCAGATTTTACCCAGTTACCCTCCCCATCTACTATTCGAGCACTGCGAGTAAATTCCCTTGGAGAGGAGGATGAAAACCGGAAAATATTTGGAAAAAGTCCGATAATAGAAGTTACAATGGCTGGAGTACCAGTAAGGTGTTGTATAGACACTGGGTCAGAAGTAACGACTTTAGCAGAAAGCTACTTCCAACAACATCTGAAGGACAATAACCAAATACAAGAAGCAAGTCTAATAAAGTTATCCGCTGTGAATGGTGTAAACATTCCAATAGTGGGATGTGTGGAAGTGGATATGACGTGCCTTGGACAAGAAATAAAGCATTGTGGCGTACTCATAGTAAAAGATGATATGGCCTACAGAAAAGTTAACATGACACCCGGAATTTTGGGCATGAACATACTGCAAGAACTGAATTGGAATGCAGTGTCCAATAGCTGGCTTAAGGGAGGAGAGATTTACAAAATATGGAGACAAGTTCAGAATAACAAAAACGAAAAAATTGGATTTGTCAAGCTGATTGGAAGAAAAAAGGTGACACTTCCTCCACTGTTTGAGACTTTGTTACTAGGAAACTGTACTAAGTTGAGAGAATATGCAGCAACGCCAGTGGTAGTATCAAGCACCCAAACAGCTATTTTACCCACTGACTTATGTGTAGCTAATACATTGGTTATACCAAACAAAGACAAGATAATAGCACGAATACATGCTACTGAACAAAGGTGGTTGGCTCAACTTGCAGAATTAGAGTTTGAGGTTCAATATAAACCTGGACGAACTAACTTGGTAGCAGATGCCCTATCCAGATATTCACCTACCCAGGAAGAAGTAGTGGAAGGAGGAATAAAATCTGAGAATTCCTTACTTAAGATTAGAAAAGTGAGAGAAAGGCTGTGGCCTAATGCAGAAAATGTGATAATACCTCGTGAAGTAATGTGTGCTAGACAAATTCTATGTTGCTCCAGATTAGAGTTACAACAGAGTCAGAGTGAAGATTCGGACTTACAAAAAATTCTGTCCCATCTTGAAAAAGACCCTATTGATATCCGCAGCTGGACTTGTAATCAAAAGAAGCTATGGAGAGAGCGAAGCCGATTACACTGCGAAAGAAGTTTGTGGTATCGGAAACTGATTGATCCCAGAGATAATATGGAAATCATGCAATTTATAACTCCGGAAAAGATACGCAAAGAAACCTTCCAAGCGAAGCATGATAATGCGGGGCATCCAAATGAAGAAATTACGCTAAAAAATATACGAAAAGACTATTATTGGGCAAACATGAGTCGAGATATAAAGATGTGGATCAGACAGTGTTCACGGTGTATTTTTGCTAAAGATTTGTTTCCTAAAGAGAGAGCTCAATATAAAAACTTTCAAGCAAGTTACCCGCTGGAAATTTTGGCTGTGGACTATATAACTTTAGAAGCTAGTGCTAATGGGATGGAACATGTGCTAGTGTTAACAGACATGTTTACTCGATATGCAGTGGCTGTGCCTACGAGGAATCAAACGGCTCAGACAACGGCTAAAGTAATAGTGCATCACTGGATAAATTTTTATGGGTGTCCAGCGCAAATACACTCAGATCAAGGTAGAAATTTTGAGTCTGCTACTATCCGTGAACTTTGCAATGTTTATAATATGAGGAAAAGTCATACCACTCCTTATCACCCACAAGGTAATGCACAATGTGAGAGATTTAATCGCACCTTGTTGAACATGCTGAGAACCCTGACAGTTGAGAAAAAGAAAAGATGGGCTGAATATGTACCGGAATTGGTATTGGCTTACAACAGCAGCATACATAGCTCGACCGGATATTCACCGTTTTACCTGTTATTTGGTAGAGATTCCAGATTGCCATACGATTTACAAACAAAGACTTTGGAAAACAGTGCGGAAAAACTTGATGATTGGGTGAAACAGCATCATCAGAGACTCCGTAAAACCTTCCTTGTGGCACAACAAGAGTCTGCACGAAGGGCAGCAGTGAGGAAGCGACGCTTCGACCGTTGTTCCAGAGGTGCACTCATCTCTGAAGGGGATAGAGTGTTACTTAGAAACAACAAGAGTAGGGGAAAGCGCAAACTCAAAGACAAATGGGAAATTTCACCGTATGAAGTGTTATACGCGTTTGAGCCAGGAGGAAGCACGTATAAAATTAAAGACAAATTTGGGAATTGTAAAGTAGTACATCGGAACAATATTAGATTATTGCCAAATCCCTTATGGAATGCCTGTAAAGTTCTAAATGTATCTGAAGCAAAGGTATCTGAAGCAAGTGTGGCAGCAGGAGAAGCTGCAGAGCAAAATTGTGCGATGCCAGAGCCCGTAGAAACTGTGTGGTTTTTGGAACCTAGTCCTGAGGGTAACCCTGAAATTGATCCAATATTAGTACACACTAATGAATGCATAGAACCTGAGATAGAAATATTGGAAAAAGGTGAAGTGCCATGCTTAAGACGCTCTGAAAGGCCAAATAAAGGACAAAAGCCTACCTATTTAGCAGAATTTGTAGTGTTTTAAGTTATTTTTGTTTGTTAAAAAAAATAAAATAGATGTTGCAAATGTCGGGACGACATTTCACTTAGCAAGGGTGAGTGTAACCAGAGGGTTAAAAAGATGCAGCTTGTTAGAGCAATGTGCTATTCACTCCTTTAGTTTGTGATAGGAACCTTTTGATTGGTGGAGATAGAGAAAGATTCTGATTGGCTGCAAGGGTTTCAGCAGGCCAAGGAAGAAGCCGGGACCTAGATTTTAGCTCAGCCAGGAAAGAGTTCCAGGGGTTTAGATAGCAAATAACCCAAACATTTGTGAGACCCAGCGAGATTTGGAGCTCCTGTAAGCTTAGGAAAAGGGTCTGCTTCATGTAAGGGGGGTCTAAAAACATTAATTCTGGGGTTAGAATTGGGAAATTTTATTGTTAAAGGATTTAATTTAGCAGGGTTAGATAATGAAGGGGTTAAAATTATTAGAAGGGTTTAAATTTGGGTTTTAATTAAATTGGGGGTTGTAAATAAAAGAAGTAAGTGGGTTTTAAGTTTTAGAAAATACATTTTGTAAGAGTAAATGAACTTTGTGTTATGGAGGGCTAACAACATTGACTAGTGAGTTGCATTCGACGTGAAGCATACCTCAAAGCACAATCTAATTTTTGAAATAGCTTAGGACAGGTTTGGAAAATTACTTTGTTTTATATTTATGAGAAATCTACAGTACATTTGTCTTTGTCTTAATTTAAATTCTAAAACCACTGTAAGGAAGCTATTGAGACCCTGATTAAGGAAATGATAGTGTTTTGGTGTTAATAAAATATATTAATATAGTTTAGAGTAGAAATAGGGAATCCTCATAGAAAATAATACAAAAACAGTATCTTTATCTTTATCTTTATCTTTATTGCACATTTTATATACCGCCCATTGTCGAAACATGAGGGCGGTTTACAATAAAATAAATGTAAATGCTGGCATTAAAAGAAAGGAACTCCATTAAAATAAAGAGAAAGAAGGACCAAAGGGGCCACCGGACAAAACAGTAAAATCAAACAATAACCCAACAGTAAATTCAATAAATAGCAGTAAATTCAAACAATAACCAGACAAATCCAATGTCAAAAGACCAATAAGGACAACAAAGTCAAACAATAATCAAACTGGGTGGTAAGACAATAAACATACAGACAGACAGAGAACTATACAGGACACTCAAGGGGGGAGGTCAAACGCCTGTTGAAATAAGTGGGTCTTCAATAATGTCTTGAAGTTCTGGTAAGAGGGTTCTAGCCGGAGGGAGGGAGGAAGTGAGTTCCATAGGGAAGGTCCTAGGAAAAAGAAAGCAGCGTGACGTGTTTGTTCCAGATGAGCTTGTGTAGGGGACGGAAGGGATAAACGATTGGCATGTAAGGTGCGAAGCTGTCGGTAGGGAGTATGGAGAGAAATCAAGTCAGCTAAGTATAGGGGATTGGAGGAATGAATGACTCTGTGGGTTAGTATAAGGAACTTATATCGAAATCGGAAGCGCAGAGGAAGCCAATGGAGGCGATACAGAAGAGGGGTGATATGATCAGATCTACGGGCAGAGGTAACCAGTCGGGCAGCTGTGTTTTGCAAAAGCTGCAGGCGTTGGAGCTGGTAAGCCGGAAGATTTGCATAGACTACATTGCAGTAGTCTAGTCTTGATATGACCAGCGCAAGTACGAGAGTGATAAAAGAGTCAGAGGGCAAAACAGAACGAACAGAGCGGAGCTGACGCAATATAAAGAAGGAACGACGGGAAAGATTGGAAATGTGCTCATGGAAAGACATGGAGGAGTCCAGGGTAACTCCTAAGTACCGGAAAGAGGAGGTAAGTGGAATGTGGACAGAATTAATCTGGGGTGCAATGTCTGGACAAGATGTACCTAGCGAGACCCACATGGCTGTGGATTTGGAGGGGTTAAGGTGGAGAAAATTGGAGGAAAGCCAGTCTGCAATATGAGTGAGACAGGTATTAAGTGGGGAAATGTCAATACTGAGCGGAGAGGTGTGAAAGAGGAAAATGATATCATCTGCGTAGATATAAGTGGAGACCGGAAATTGTTGGGCTAAAAGGGGGAGAGGGGCGAGAAAGATGTTAAAAAGCAGAGGAGATAGGACTGAACCCTGGGGAACCCCACAGGGCAAAGAAGTAGATGGAGAAGACTGTTGATTGGAACGGACGACAAAAGAACGAGTAGTAAGAAAGGAGCGGAACCAACTTAATACAGTACCCCTTAAACCAATGTCAGATAGGCGTGAGAGAAGGATGTGATGGTCAATTAGATCAAAGGCGGCCGATAAATCTAATGAAACCAAGAGTGAGATATTTCCGCGATCGTGTGCGACATGAAGCTCATTGAGTAAAGCCAGGAGAACAGTCTCCGTACTGTGTCCCGCACGGAAACCTGCCTGACGAGGATGAAGGGAATTTGTGGCCTCAGCATGGGATGATAGTTGGAGGAAAACAAAACGTTCCAGCACCTTTGCTAAGAATGGTAGGTTGGACACTGGACGCCAATGGGAAAGCACTGAGGGATCGAGAGAGGGTTGTTTCAGGAGGGGATGAACTATGGCCAACTTCCACAGAGAAGGAAAATGGCCAGAAGATAAACTAGAATTAAATATAGCTGTGATAAATGGTATCAATTGCAGGGACGGCTCTATCAGCCAGGCTGAGGGGAGAGGGTCCAATGAGCAGCAAGTGGTCTTCCGAGCCTTGGAGAGAGCTAGGAGCACTTCTGCAGTGGTAAGGGGGTGGAAAGAGGACCATGTATGTGACAAAGCTTTGTTCGGAACAACTAAGTCAGTAGTGGCCTCATCAAGGCAAGAAAGACTATCAGGAAACTGAGGGAGGGGATGAGGTGGGGATAAGGGCGGGGGGGAGGAGTACTGAAGGAGGAACGAAGATTCTGTACCTTTTCTGAGAAAAAAGTAGCTAATGAAGAGGGGGCAGGAATAGCAACCTGGAGAGTGGAGGGTGACGCAATAGAAGAAAGTTGCCGCAAGATTAGATGGAGTTGTCTGGATGAGTGAGTAGCATTAGATATTTGATCAGTGTAGAACGAGCGCTTAGTAGCCTGGATTGCAGCGCGATAGTCCAAAGACAGGGATTTAAAACGTGCTAAGGTTTCGGGCAAAGGATGCTTTTGCCAACAGCGTTCGGCTTGGCGAAGCTGTGAACGTTGTAACCGCAAGCCTGGGTGGAACCAAGGAGAGTAAGGTGCAGAGGGAGACCTGCTGGAAGGGCGCAGGGGTGCTAAGGTATCCAAGGAGCGGGACAGAATGGAATTCCAAAGCTGAACTTGCGAATCAACAGGCAATAGTGAGAAATCAGCTGGAAACAAGGAACAAGCAGGAGGAAAAGCAGCTAAGGTGAGAGGAGTGATACGGCGTCGCAACTGTGATGGCGGCGGCACAGCTAGAGACCTATCGATATCAGAAACTACCAAAGAAAGGCAGAGAGAAACACAAAAATGATCTGACCATGGTATGCTAGAAGCAACAGGCGAAGATAACATAGCGCAAGAGCCAGAGGAGGTGAGAATGAGATCCAGGGTATGACCTAAACAGTGGGTGGGACCAGAGACATGTTGACATAGCGACAAGTCCTGTAAAAGATTCAGAAAGATGCGATCCTTGGACCGAGAAGGTGCATCTACGTGAATATTAAAGTCCCCTAAAACCATAGTGTTAGGATAATGGAGGAAGGTCTCTGAGAGAGTTAATAAGAATGCATCCCAAAGATCGGTGGAAAGGGAGGGGGGTAGGTAGAGTAAAAGGAAATAAAAAGGAGGGGAGGAACGAAAACGAAGGAAAAGAGATTCAGAGAGATGAACAGCAGGGGTAGTTACTTCCTCAATGGGAAGGGCGGACCGGTAGAGCAGGGCCACACCCCCACCGCGCCTACCCAGCCGGGGTGTTGAGAAAGCCGAGTAGCCAGAAGGAAGAGCACTGGCTAAAAGTGGGCTGTCGCCCTCTCTAAGCCAGGTCTCGGTAAGGAAACAGAGATCAAAGGAGTGCTTTTGTACAAGATCCTGGACCAAGTGAGATTTTGAGTGAAGGGACCGGCAGTTAAGTAAGGCTAGGCTCAAGGTTAAACCAGTAGTGACCGCGAGGGCGGAAGCAGAGACTGCACGGCGTGAAAATGGAGATCCAGGGGACATTCCAGTGGTAAACAATTTGTAGAATCCCCAGAACACAGCATATGATAGGTTGGAGCTAGTCATCTGTACTGAATAGAATCCTGGTCTCCTAGGAAACCATAAGTTTTCTGTTAAACAGACATCAGGGAGCCTTGCTTGAAGAAGGAGCTGTTTTACTACCTGTCCAGTGTGAGTCAGAGAATCAGCTGAAAATCAGAGCAGGCTGAGATAAATAGAATAGTTGGGCAGTGATACAGACATTAGGAAGCCTTGCTTAGAGAAGGTGCTATTTTATTACTTGTCCAGTGAGAGGCTGAGATAAGTAGAATAGTGGAGCACTGGTACAATATTGTTCTCCAGAAAGAAATTTAAAGATAAGTTGTAGGTTTAAGCCACCTTGTTAGGATGCAGATTAATTGAATCTGGCTAATTATTTTAAAAAAGTTTTGCTCTGTAGTCTTTCTGAATGCAATTGCAGATTGATGCAAGGAAACTTACTGAAGCAGATAAGTATTTGCCTAAAGTTGAGATACTCTTAACTGGTTCTGTATAAGTAAAACCAGCCGAGCAGAGCAGAGAGTTCTGAAGTGATGTTGTTTAAATGTTGTTGCTTGTCTTGTAAAGTCTTGTAACATAATTCTTGCAAGAAGAAAGCTTAATGCTGACCCTGATTCTGACCTGATAAAGTGCTTATAAGAGAAGTGCTAAAGAAAGGTATGAAACCAGCACTGAACCAAGCTGTTTTAGTGTGTCCAGATAAATGCAAATAGACAAGAGACAAAGCAAAAGAAGAATTAGCAGGGAAACCAAATTATCTTTTGTTTTACCTGTAGTTAGAACCCACAAGTTCACCAATGTACACCGGGATAGATAGGGTTTTCCTTCCTTTAATTTCTTAAAGTCAGGTGAGGGAGAAGACCTAGGAACTTCTCTACAAGGGCCCCAACTCCGGACAACGAAGGAGAAGCGCTGAACACGCCGACCTCAACTCTCACCAACCAGGAAGAAGAGGATTCAGCTAAGTAAAGACTGTTGTGGTGGACATTGTATTTTCATGCTAGAGTATAGAAACGGTTTATAGGAAATGTTTTGTTTATAAAAGTTTTAATGTTGAATAAATGCATTTTCTCTTACTTCACAACCGACTTGAGTGCCTTAAGTAACACAAATTTGTATGTCAATGTGTCAGAACCGTACAAACCCCGACTTTTATGCGCCCTGCTGTGAATACTAGGGGGGATGTGTGGTCCGGCTCTTGGGGAATAACAACCGGCCCGCTACCGTGATCGGCAGCCGACGCCCCGGTCGGCCGCCGCCAGCAGAGCCCCGGGCCAGCGGCGGAACCCCGAGGGGGTCACACTTGCACTTGTATTTGTATTGGGGTTGGTGGTGACTCAGCATTTTGGTTCACAGGGATTGATTGGTTGGTTTCCCTGAGGTTTGCTGGGTGTAGTTGCTGTTTCTGAGCCTTGTTGGTCATGACTCAGCTCTTTTGTCCATGGTGATTGATTGGTTAGTTTCCTTAAGGGTTGCTGGGGTATGGTTGCTGTTCCTGGGCCTTGGTGGTGACTCAGCTCTTTGGTCCATGTTAATTGATTGGTTAGTTTCCTTGAGGGTTGCTGGGGTGTGGTTGCTGTTCCTGGGCCTTGGTGGTGACTCAGCTCTTTGGTCCGCAGGGATAGATTGGTTAGTTTCCCTGAGAGTTGCTGGGGTGTGGTTGCTGTTCCAGAGCATTGTTGGTGGTTCCTGCCCCGATACACTCATATAACCCTTCTTTTGCAGTCACTTCATTAGCTCCCCTTCTGTTTCTGTATACATTTCAAACTTCTTCTAATCTAACCAATAAATGCATTCACTCTGCCATCCCTCATAACCTCTCTCCCTACGCTCCTCCTTGTGAACTTCGCCCCTCCTCTGTTTTCCTTCTTCTATGCCCTTTTCCTCTAATGCTAACTTCAGACTTTGTTCCTTTCAGTTTGCTGCTCCTTATGCCTGGGACAAGCTTCCTCTGTCCTTACGTTATCTCATCTCTCTCCCTTTTCAAATCTTTGCTAAAGGCTTACCTCTTTGAGGGCACCTTTGGATCCTAATCTTTGTTTCCGTTGTGTCTTCTCTCCCTATTGGATGCTTATTTCTCTTGTATTGTATTAATTAGGGGCTGTCTTCTATGTGTTTGTTCAGCACTGTGTACGCCTTGTAGCGCTTCATAAATGATTAGTAGTAGTAGTAGTAGTAGTGGCCTCAGCTGTTTGGTCCTCAGGGATTGGTAGTTCGGGTCTGCTGCTATGTCTATCGAGTCTATGGTGGAAAACCAGGCTTCCAAAAATTCTCTTTCTCTTTTTGTTTGTGCTTGTGCTATCATTTCAGTTGTATTCCAGTTGACTTTGTCCTTCTGCATCTTCATGGATTGAGACCAGGGAGAGTGGATCATGTCTTTTGCTGGCTAGTTGGTGTTCGTGTAGTTTGACTGACGTAGTACTTGTCACAGTCACTGCATTGAATTTTGTACACGTCGTTTGTCCTTTGATCTTTCTCTGGTTGTCCTTTTGCATTTGATAGGATTCTTCTCAGGGTTACAGTTGGTTTGTGTGCAGGGGCGGCTCTATAATGAGGCCGAGTGAGGTGGTGGTCTCAGGTGGCAACTTTTTGAGAGTGGCAAAAATTGCCCCCAAAAAGATGGCCTTCATACCCCCCCCCCCCATCAGAAGAGCCGCTGCTGCTGCTGTTGCGGTAGCAGCAGAATGAAGTGTCCCGCAGCCGCGGCCCCCCCCCCCCACCTCCCCGGCAGAGCCCTCCGTGTATTATTTCCCTCAGTGCCGGCTTTTCAGAGCCGCGAAGGGAGAGTTTCCCTTTCTCACGGCTCTGTTAGTTGAGCTCTGGGCTGATGGGGGGGGGGGGGTTAGGACTAGAAGCAGGCTGATGGGGGGGCTAGGACTGGAAATGGGCTGATGGGGATTAGAACTGGAAATGGACTGATGGGGGAGTTAGAACTGGAAATGGGCTGATCGGGAGGAGGGGGATTAGGACTGGAAGTGGGCTGATGGGGGTGGCTATGACTGGAAATGGGCTGATGGGGGGTTAGAACTAGAAATGGGCTGATGGGGGGTTAAGAATGGAAATAGGCTGATCGGGAGGGGTTTAGAACTGGGAATGGGCTGATCGGGAAGGGGGGCTAGGTCTGGTAATGGGCTGATTGGTGGAGTTAGGCCTAGAAATGGGCTGATTAGGGGGACTAGGACAGGAAATGGGCTGATTGGAGGGGGTTAGGACTGGTAATGGGCAGATGGGGGGCTAGCACTGGAAATGAGCTAGGAATGGTAATGGGCTGATTGGGGGGCTAGGACTAGAGTGGACTGATAAGGGGGATAGGACTGGAAATGGGCTGGGACTGGAAATGGGCTAATGGAGGAGGGGAGGAGAGTGCTGGTGGCCCTGGAAGAAAACTAGGAGCTAGGGCTACAAATAGGCTGATGCGGGAGGATGGTAGAATAGGACTATAAGGGAGCAGATACTGAGAGGGTCTGCCAGGGGAAGCAGGGGGCAGGAAGAGAGCTGACACCGGGGAAGGAGGGAGCTGGAAAGGAGCTGACACCTGGGATGTACTGAAGGGGGACTGGAAGGGAGCTGACTCTTGGAAATGGGAGTGGTAGTTGGTTGGGTAATGGGGAGGAGGCTGGAAGGGAGCTGACATTCAAATGGCACTGGAAGGGGGATGGACAGAGGGTAGGGGACTGGAAGGGAGATGACTGGGGGGGCGGCACTGAGAGCGGACGTGAGCTGATATCTGAGATGGTATTTGGTCTAGAAGGGGCTGGACAGTGGGGAAGGAGGGGGACTGGAAGGGAATGGACACCAATGGCAGTTGTGGGAATGCAAGGCGGTTGACATTGGAAGGTACTGGAAGGGGAGGACTGGAAAGGGGGCTGATACTGGGGAAGGTTACTGGAACTGGAAATGGGCTGATGGAAGGAAGTGAAGAAAACAAAAGAAGAGATAAGTAATGGCAGATGGACCATGGACCATAGACCACAGAAAGAGAGCTAAGAGAAGACAGGAAAGCAGAAGCCTCAGATCGGGACCAGCATGATCAGAGAATAAAATGGTCAGACAACAAAGGTAGAAAAAATAATTTTATTTAATTTTAGTGATTGAACTGTGTGCTATTTTTATATTTTACACAGTATTGGGGAACTGCATCTCTTATTTATCTGATGTAGCACAGGGGTTTCAATTTAAAATTTGTCTACATATTTTTATTTTTACTTTAGATTGTGGTTACTTATTCTGTACTTGGTGAGGGTCGATGTTGTGAGTGTGTAACTGAGGTCAGGTGTTCTGTTAACATGGAGTTTGTTCATAAAGATCTATACTGTACTGTAGCAATTTGACTTGTTCAGCTTTTCAAATAGGTTTTTGGATGTTCCAGGGCCCACTGTAGTATTTACAGTGATGCTTTTTTTGGATGGGCTCCTTATGTGAGTTTTAGAAGTTTGTGCTGATATGGTTCTGCTCTGCACCTACTGTGGATGCAAAATATATATTGAAAAAGAAAAAGCAACAACCATAACGCAGTTTATAACAGCAACATAAAAATGAGTTAGAATTTAGTTTTATAAACTGTGCTGTCGGTTCTTGCTTAAAGTTCCGGTGCCTTTCAGATCGGTCGCATGACCCCTCCTCTTCCCCATACCTCTATCCAATGCTGCCTGCTCTTTCCCTGCTGCCGGCGCTGCCGTGAAAAAAACAGAGGGCGGCAGCAGCAGGGAAAGAACAGGCAGCATTGGACAGAGGTATGGGGAGGAAGAGGGGGCATGCGCCCAATCTGATAGGCACCGCTGGACAGAGGTATGGGGGGAGAGGGGGGGCGTGTGCCCGAGCTGCAAGTTGCACAGGGTGCGATTGCAGCTCGATACGGCCCTATGTGCAAACTTCTTGCATTTCCTCCATATAATCTAATCTGCTTTTAGTTTGGTTAAGTCTCTGATTGGATTTCTGAAAAAGCCCCGCCTCCCTTCAAGGTGGGGGGAGGGGTGCCATTTCATTGTTCGCCTCAGGCAGCAGATTGCCTTGAGCCACCTCTGTTTGTGGGTTATTGTAATGCTGTGGTCTCTCAGTAGTCTCATGGTCATTTTGGAGGTGTTCTGGATCTAAGGGAGGGTGAATCGTCGGGGTGCACTTTTGGTTTAGAGGTTTGGGCTTTTTGGCCGCAGGAATCTGCCGATGAAGTTCCGTAGGTATCCATTCCTTGTTAATGCCTTTATAGGTGTTTCTCTTCTTCCATTTTAGCTTCTGTTGTGTTGCGGTGAGATTCTACTCTTCTGAATAGCATTTTATGCGGCTTTGTTTGTTGGACTTGGGTGATTGCTACAGAAGTTCAGCATTGGGTCCGTGTGTGTTGCTTTCCTGTAGATTGATGCGTGGAATTTGCTGGTTTTGGTTCTCGTGACAAGAATATCCAGGAATGGGAATTTGTTGTTCTTGACCGTTTCCATTGTGAACCAGGTGTCCTTGAAGAGAGTTTGTTGAATTTTTTGTTTGTTTCAGAGCTGGGACTATGGTGTGGCATATTTGTTGTTGGGTATCCTCGCCAAGGTGGTTTGACTTGAGTAGGTTTTCAAGGCTAACTAGGAATTCTGTGTTGAATCCTTTTATGAGAACTTGCTTTTCATGGGCTTTATTTGGTACAACACAAGTTAGTACATCATTTTTCTTCTCCATTGCAATCAGTGGCATAACATTTATCCGGCTGCAACCATCAGCCCAACGTTTACCTAATTTCCATTTTAACCTTACTTCACATTACTGTACATCATTTACTTCTCTCCATGTACCTGTACATTTTTATTATATTTTAAGATTCTCTTCTTCTCTCCTCCTCCTCCCTTGCCTCCCGGATCCTGCGATGCCCTTCCTCTATTTACTATTCCTTTCTTATGCGTGAATAATTTCCCCCTTTGCGTCATTGTCCACCCTTTGTAGCTACTCTTTGTACTTTTCCCATCTCCTTTGAAAGATCTCAGTCTTGTGCGTTTTGTATGCATTAATCTCACTCATCCTGTAAATATAGGCCAATCTGCTTAATATCCTCTCAGGGATTGGTGCTCTCTCAGACCTCCATCCCTTCACTATTTACATCCGCACTCCAATTGCCAGCATCTTCAACATACACACCAGCTCATTTTCGAGTCCCCCCCCCCCATTCATTCAGTAACACTCCAGCTGGTGTGATAACTCCCACCAAGCCCACCATCTCCCACATAAGATCCACCATCCACTGCCGTGTTTGCTGTAGCACAGGGCAGCTCCACCACATGTGCATGTAGTCCCGTCCCCCCCTCCACACCCTCTCCAACACATCAACTCTTTATATCTCCCCATCTTACACAATTGGACTGGGGTTAGATACATTCGGAACAACATCTTGTAACAATGTTCTTGGATTGCTGCCGAAGCCACAGTTATTTTTACTCCTTCGTATATTTTTTCCCATCTCTGAGAATCCCATTGACCCCCCATGTCTACCTCCCAAGCCCGCATATGCGTTCCTTGATCCATGGGTCCCCTCAAAGCTTTGTAAAGCCTAGAAATTACACCTCTTGATAGATCTCCCAGCCTATACATCTTCTCAAACGGTGTCTCTTTACTACTCAGGCTATCTTTCATTTGTTTTCCCCCCAGAAAGTGTGCCAATTGGAAGTAACCATCCCAATCACTCTTCTCTATTTGGTACAATTTCAGAAGCTCCTCAAACGGCTTTAAGTGACCCTCCTCAGATAATACCTGTCCCATATACTATTACCCTTTCTCATGCCATTTTTGAAATATCCCAGAGCTTCCTCACATTGTATAATTCGCTGTGCTCTGATATTTCCTCCCGCATGTGTTAGTACCTTATGTTTCCTGTCCCAGGCTCGAAGTGTACATGTCATGTATGGATTCTTATCTACCCCTCTTCCTCTCTCTTCCCTTTTCTTCCACATCAAATCAGTAATGTAGTTTAATCTTACCATCTCTTGTTCAGTTCTACTCCATTGAGGCCCATCCTTCTGCAACCTCCACCCCAATAACGCTCTCAACTGTGCCGCCTCGTAATACCTTGCAATCTCAGGTACTGCCAGACCCCCTTCCTTTTTCTCTCTATACGTTATTTTCCTATGTACCCTAGGGGGCCTGCGTCTCCAAATAAAGGAGAAGATTCTTCTCTGCACCAAATTTAACATTGCAGTGGGGATCTCTATATGCAAGGTCATAAATAGGAAAAGTAGTCTGGGTAATATATTCATCTTCACTATGGCAATCCTTCCCATCCAAGAAAAAATGGGTTTATCCCATTTTACTAAATCCGTTAGCACTTTCTTTATAGTTGGCTCATAATTTACCACCGCCTTCAGCCCATCCCATACACCGGCTGGCCTCACTTCACCCCCCTCATTATGATACATATTTATTTATTTTAAAGTATTTATATCCCGCTTTATCCTTGAATCAAAGCAGATTTCACTGCAAACCACTCAAGTAGGGTAGTGCGGGGGTGTTGGCATGCAGTGGTTGTGAAGGTAGTGTTTGTGAGTGTGTGGATAGGTAAATCTTGATTTGGGGTGTGATATATACAGGTTGAGCTATCTACATTGGGCTATATACATTTTAATAAGGACGTTTTTATGTTGTGGATGTCCTGTCGTGTGTCTCGTTTTGTGGGGTGATTAGATGGTTTTGTTTAGGTGGTCTTCATTGAATTGTTCAATGAATAGGGTGGTTTAAAGTAGCTTCGGGAAATCTTTTATTTCTGTTGTTGATTTTAGTTTATCTGGGAGGACATTCCAGATAGCAGGGGCAGCAAGAGAGAAGGCTCACATGGATGTGGATTTGTTCGCTCTTGTGAATAGAGCAGGTGTTGGTATGTTGTGTTTGGTACCGTTTCTTTCTGGTCTTTTGTTTGTTTTGGTTCCAATGAGTTCCTGTATTATTCCTGCTGAGATGTTGTTCTAAATTTTGAAGATGGTGAGTGCTGATTTATATTTTGCCTGTGAGGAGATTGGTAGCCAGTGTAGCTCTTGTTGTATTGGGGTTATATGGTCTTGTATTGAAGCAGTAGTAATAGTGCAGGCAACAGTGTTCTGTCCTATTTATAGGGGGCAGGTGGTTTGTTTAGGCAGACCTTGGTGAAGTATATTACAGTAGTCCAGTAGGGGTGTAATGATGGCCTGGCATACTGTACGGAAATGTTCTCTATTGAGGAGTTGCTTTAGTCTCCGGAGTGTTGCGAGTTTGAAGAAGGCTGTTCTGGATATCTTGTTGACATGTGGATGGAGAGTGAGTTGCTTGTCTAGAATCACTCCAAGGTATCTGACTTCGTCTTTTATTGTGATCGTTGTATTGGATATGTTGATGGTAGTAGGGGGAATGAATGTGGAGTTTCTTGTGATGATAATTGCTTCAGGTTTTTTTATGTTGATGTTTAAGTTGTTGTTAGTTAGCCAGGTTGTTATTTCTTGAATGCTGGTTGATATGGTGGTATATTCTGGGGAGTCCAGTTGAAAAGGGGTATGTGCCATGATGTCGTCAGCATATATGGCGTATTGTATCTTGTGTTTGTTAAATATTTTGCATATGGGCTGAATATAGATGTTGAAGAGGAGAGCTGATAATGATGAGCCTTGGGGAACTCCTTGAGTAGTCTTGAAGGGTTCTTTATCTTTATTAAAACACTTGATTGACCGCTGTGGCCAAGGCATTAAGCGGTGTACAATAAAAAATAAAAAGTCCACTTTGTAAGGTAGGGAAATGAACGCCATAACTAACAGGAAAGCAAACGTCAGGAAAGGACAGAAAAAGGAGACAAAAGGGAAGACAAGACGTAAGACAATACAAGTTAAACTAAGGAGAGTTATAATAAAAAACTACATACAATAATAATAAAAAACTCATTAAAATTATTTTAAGGACTACATACAGTATAAACCAAACTAAAAGACAAATGAGATAGACAATATAAGCAACATATCTTAGGACAACATGGACAACATATCTCAGGGATGGGAGCCAGAGGGAAGGTCAAAGGCTTGTTGGAACAGGTGGGTTTTGAGAAGGGATTTGAAATGTGGATAGGAGGATTCTAGACGGAGTGTAGATGGGAGGGTGTTCCATAGGAGAGGACCCAAGAAGAAAAATGCCGAGTGTCGGGTCTGCTCTAGGTGTGCTCGTGAGGGGGCGGGCAGAGCTAAACGATTGGCGTGAAGGGAACGGAGCTGGCGATATGGGGTGTGGAGGGAAATGAGGTCAGCTAAATAAGTAGGTTCACCCGTGTAGATGGCGCGGTGAAGTAGAATAAGAAATTTATATTGGTACCGAAATCGGAGGGGTAACCAATGGAATTGAAAGAGAAGGGGGGTGACATGTTCAAAGCGGTGAGAAAAGGTGATAAGTCGCACAGCAGTGTTCTGAATGAACTGAAGTCTTTGAAGTTGGTATTTGGGGAGATTTGCCAGAAAAACGTTACAATAGTCTAATCTACTAATAACAAGTGCCAGAACCAAAGTGACCAGTGAATTAGAAGGTAGAACGGAACGAACAGCCCTAATCTGACGCAGAAACAAGAAAGAACGGCGGGTAAGAGAGGAGATGTGTAAGTGGAAGGAAAGAGTGGAGTCAAGAGTAACACCCAAGTAGCGGAAAGAAGAAACCAGGGGGATAGAGACAGAATTAATCAAAGGTGCAATAGTTGGACAAGAGCCGCTTAAAGATACCCACATTGCAGTGGATTTAGCAGGATTCAGATGAAGGAAATTCTGAGAAAGCCAGAAAGCGATAGATGAGAGGCAATCGTTGAGTGGGGAGATATCTGAAGTTAGTGGGGAGACATGGTAGAGTAGTATGATATCATCCACGTAAATATAAGGGGACACAGGAAATTGTTGAATTAGAAGGGGCAAAGGCGCAAGAAAGATATTAAACAGTAATGGAGAGAGAACAGAACCCTGTGGTACACCACAGGTGAGCGGAAAAGAAGAAGAGGAGTGACCATTAGAGTAGACGGTGAAGGAACGAGCTGAAAGAAAAGAGTGAAACCATTGCAAAACTGTGCCTTGTAACCTACAATCGGAAAGTCGAGAAAGAAGAGTCTGGTGATCAATTAAATCAAAAGCTGCTGAAAGATCAAGTGAGACAATTAAAGTAACATCACCCCGATCATGTGCAACATGCAATTCATTCAACAGTGCTAAAAGGACAGTTTCAGTGCTGTGCCCATGACGAAAACCTGCTTGGCGGGGGTGTAGGGAGTGAGTGGTTTCAATATGAGAGTTTAGTTGTTCAAAAACAAATCGTTCCAGAAGTTTAGCTGCAAATGGGAGGTTTGAAACGGGGCGCCAGTGAGATAAGACGGAGGGATCTAGTGATGGCTGCTTCAAAAGAGGACGGACCACAGCAGATTTCCAAGTAGTTGGGAAAAGGCCAGAAGCCATACTGGAGTTAATGATGTCTGTTAAGTATGGTGTGAGCTGTAAAGAAGGCTCAACTAACCAACTTGATGGAATTGGGTCCAGGCTACAAGTTGTTTTCCGGATTTTAGACAACATCTGAACTACTTCTGCAGGGAGTACCGGATGGAAGGAAGACCAGGTATGAACCAATGTTGGATTAGGCGGGGGTGAAGAAAAGAGAGGGAGGGGACCAACTGAGGGAGCCACAGAGGATTCAGGTGAAGTACATGAATGTCCGCAAGGCAGAGGAGATAACGGAGAAGGGGGGGAAGGATTTGAGAAGGAAGAACGTAAATCCAAAATCTTTTTGGAGAAGAAAGAGGCCAAAAGCTGGGGATCTGGCGATGTGGAGGGCAGAGAGCAACGGGGGCCAGTGGAGGAGAGCTTACGAAGAATAGCGAATAATTGTCGGGAAGAGTGTGCAGCTTCAGAGATTGCAGTTGAATAGAAAGTACGCTTGGCGTTCTGTACGGCTAAGCGATAAGCGGCGGACAGCTGTTTAAAGCGCGAGAGCAAATCTGGGGAGGGATGTCGAGACCAGAGGCGTTGAGCCTGGCGGAGCTGGGTTCGTTGTAAGCGTAGGGAGGGATGATACCAGGGGAAGCGTTTGGACAATTGCACAGGAAGAGGGGGCTGAAAAGGTGCTACCTTATCTAAAGCAGAAGTAAGGAGAGAGTCCCAGAGAGAAGCCTGGCAGTCAGGAGAACAAGAGGAGAAGTCTGAAGGAAACAAAGAGGAAGCGGGAGGAAAAGACTTGAGAGTATCTATTGTAAGATGCCGACGAGGGGGGAGAGAGGAAGGGGATGCTGAACAGGAAGTAGAATCCGGTGGGAGCGAAGAAACCTTAAAGAGAACACAGGAGTGATCTGACCAAGGAACAGCCAGCGTAGTTGGGGGAGAGACAGTTGGCAACAAAGTAGAAGGGGAAAGAACCAAATCTAAGGTATGGCCCGCTACATGGGTGGGGCCAGAGACATATTGATGGAAGGAATTGTCTGCAAGAAAGTTCATGAACGCACGATCCTTCAAGCGGCTGGGTTGATCTACATGGATGTTAAAATCGCCGAGTATAATAAGATTTGGAAACTGCAACGCAACGTCTGAAAGAGATTGTAGCGCTGTGTCCCAACGTGCTGGAGCAAGAGAAGGGGGCAAGTAGAGGAGGAGAAAATAGAGAGATGAGGTTCCCATTTTGAGACTATGTTCTTTGATTGTGAGAAGCAAATGTTTCAGATCATCTTCACTTTCAGCCAGTAATGTGGTCTCATCAGCATAGCGAAGGTTGTTGATGAGTCTTCCACCAATCTTCACACCTCTGTTGTCTTCATACAATCCTGCTTCTCTGATGATTTGTTCTGCATATAAATTAAACAGGTAGGGGGAAAGTATGCAGCCTTGTCTTACACCTTTGCTTATTTTAAACCATTCTGTTTCTCCTTGTTCCGTTCGAACTGTTGCTTCTTGATCAATGTGCAGATTGCGCAAGAGAACGATCAGGTGTTCTGGTACACCCATGCTTCTTAATGTGACCCAAAGTTTCTCATGGTTTACACAGTCAAAAGCCTTGCTATAGTCGATAAAGCACAAATAGATATCCTTTTAGTATTCTTTAGTCTTTTCAAGGATCCATCTCACATCCGCAATGATGTCTCTTGTTCCTCGCCCTTTCCTGAACCCTGCTTGCACTTCAGGTAGTTCTTGTTCCAGGTATGGTTGTAGTCTCTTTTGAATAATCTTCAGTAGAATCTTGCTGGCATGTGGGATCAGAGCGATTGTTCGATAATTTCCACAGTCAGTTGGATCACCTTTCTTTAGTATTGGTATAAACACAGATCTTTTCCAGTCAGTTGGCCATGATGTTGTCTTCCATATTTCTTGGCAGAGCCTTGTAAGTATGGTAACAGCTTCATCAGATTGCTGCAATACTTCTATAGGAATGCCATCAATGCCTGGTGCTTTGTTCTTTGATAAGGCTTTCAATGCTGCTTCAACTTCTTCTTTCAACACCAGTGGTTCCCGATCATAAGGTACAGGTTGAAACGGTCCACTTGATCTTTATCATATAAAAACTCTGTATATTCCTTCCACCTTTTCTTGATCTTCTCAGCATCATTCAACATAGAACCTTGAGCATCTTGTAACATTCCAATTCGAGGATGGAACTTTTTCTTTAACTCTCATAGCTTTAGGAAAGCCGATCTTGTTCTTCCTCTAATAGTTTCTGCTTCTTTTTCCTTGCATGCATTATTGTCGTACTTTTCCTTGTCCTGTCTTGCTGCACATTGGAAATCTCTGTTGAGTTCTGTGATTGTCTTTCTTTCTCCTCTGGCTTTAGCTTTTCTGCATTTCTGGGCAATTTTCAGAGTTTCTTCCGTCATCCATTTTGGCCGTTTTTGCTTTTTCACCTTTTGTAGAGACTTCTCGCTTTCTTCCAACACAACGTTCTTGATGTCATTCCATAACTCTTCCGGAGCTCTGTCATTTGTATCTAAAGCAGCAAATCGATTTTGCAGGCAGTTTTAAATTCCAGTGGTATATTCTCAAGGTCATATTTTGCTGCATTCATGAGTGGTTTGCTCTTTTTCAACTTTAGCTTGAGTTTGCATTCTAGTAGTTGATGATCTATACCACAGTCAGCTCCAGGTTTTGTCTTTGTTTATGTTATAGAGCTTTTCTATCGTTGACTTCCACAGATGTAGTCAATTTGATTTTTATACAGTCCATTGGGTGAAGTCCATGTGTACAGTCGCCGCTTGTGTTGCTGGAAGAAGGTGTTTGAGATGAATAGATCATTGGTCTTGCAGAATTCTATCAGTCTTTCTCCAGCTTCATTTCTGTTGCCAAGTCCATATTTTCCAACTACTTTGCCTTCTTCTTTGTTGCCAACATTTGCGTTCCAGTCACCCATGACTATCAGGATATTCTGTTTGCATGTTCTGTCAATTTCAGCTTGTACTTGTTCATAGAACTCTTCAATTTCATTCTCTTCTGCAGCTGTTGTTGGGGCATATACTTGAATTATAGTTATGTTGATAGGCAATCCTCGTAGACGAATAGAGATTAAGCGTTCGCTGACTGCATTGTATTTCATTACAGTTCTTGCAAGTTTCTTCTTTATTATAAATTGTGGTGAAGAATGCCCTCCAGAGGAAATGGAGATTGAAGAAAATCCTAAAAGGCGAAAAGATTTACACAGGATTTTCAATCCTAGAAGGAAAAAAACACACTGCTCTGCTGAGCTGAAAACAGACACCAGCCCAGGGGAGGAGTTAAGCAATGCTGATTGGGCACACCCGGGGGTTGGACAAGGTGTGCCGGGAAAAGAAACCCTTTTTAAAGCATTGAACAAAGCTGCTAAGCAGATGACGTGGGAGAGCGGGTCAAGGAGTGAGTCTGAGACCAGGAAGCAGTTTGGCTGTACGAGTGAGTCTAGAAGCAACAGAGGGTCTGCAAGGAATTCTAACGGTGCTGTTAAGAGGAGTTCTGTGAGGAACAAACGGAGCCACATTTTAGAATCCTGGGAAAGGACAGAACCTTGGAATAGAAAGCCTCAAAGGCAGGCACACGCTGAAGAAAACTCATTCTACAAGATAGAGCCTGGACCTGGAAAGCCCAGAAAAACCCACACCTGGAAAGCTTTTGAGCTACTAAAGAGGAGAGGAGCCTGGCGGAAAGAAGGCAGTTCTGATACAAGCCAAGATAGAGAAGGTAAAGCACAACTTCCTATTTTTAGGGCTCTCTTGAAGGAACCTGATCATTACCCTGAACTGTTTAAGCCGAGGGCTGCAAAGGGAAACGTTAGTGACGGGGAGAAGGGCACAGTGTTTGCTGACGACTGCCAATCTGATAATAAGCAGGCTGAATTGCTCTTCCAAGAATTTAAACAGTTTCTAGAACTGAAAGCAGGAAAACAGCAAAAGCTTAATGAAGATAGTAGTTCTGTTAAGTCAGAGGATTTGATGCAGGTAGAAGATGATTTACCTACCGTAAGCTCTGACCTTTGTAGCATGGACTGCTCTGTATGCTGTAAAGAATAGCAGTATAAAAGAAGCTTGGCAAGTGTTGTATGAAAGGAATACAAACGTTGCTGTTTCTGCTGCCTGTGCCTGAAGAGTTAATTATTTGCACCTGGATTCTGAACCCACTCTGTGAGCAGAACAGTTGGTATTTTGAGGCTGCAATGTGCATAAGCTACCACTCGAGGCAGAGCTAATCAAACTCTGGAATTTGTTACCGGAGGATGTAGTAAAGGCTGTTAGTGTAGCTGGGTTTAAAAAAGGTTTGGACAAGTTCCTGGAGGAAAGGTCCATAAACCATTATTAAGAAGTGACCGAAGATATCAATGCTTGACCCAGTACAAGCATTGTGGAACTTGTGTCTCTTGGGGAAACTGCTAGGTACATATGACCTAGTTTGGCCACTGTTGGAAACAGAATACTGGGCTTGATGGACCTTGGTCTGACCCAGTATGGCATATCTTATGTTCTTATGTTCTAAGCTGAGTTAAGCTCCTCTATAGATGAAAAGCTGAAGTTAAAGCTAATTCTATTTTAGTTGTCCTAAGTTCCTGATTTCTTCTGTTCCTCTTAAAAGTGCACCCTTTACGTATATGTATTTGAATTTTGATGCACTGGAGAAACATCCCCATTACAAATAGATATTTCTTGCAAAGCCTTACCATCTTTGTCGCAACTACACTTTATTCCTGAGGGAAAAGAGAGTGAACTACAATTCCCAACATCCATAGGGAACAAGTTTGCTTCTACTCCCAAAGGACATTAAGGCCACTCCTGCCTGTTAGCTCCAGGGCGCAGGCAGGGGCGTCGCAAAATGCAACACCATTTCTTCTTTGTCTTTCATTTCCAGCATAGTAGACCATGTGATCATCTGATGCCAAGTGCCCGATGCCAGTCCATTTCAGTTCACTGACACCCAACAGATCAAGTTGTGCACGTTCCATTTCATTCTTGACCACCTCCAACTTCCCTTGGTTCATGCTTCGTACGTTCCATGTTCCAATGCGTAAGACATCTTTACAGCTTCTGACACTCATTTCATGCGCAGCTACATCAGCAGTCAGAATTCCCGAGGGCTTTGATCCAACCACATCATAAATGCTGGCTTTACTCTGAAAAGTCTTCAGCTCTTCCCCAGTAGCTAGTTGAGTGCCTTCCGACCTGGGGGTCTCATCTTCCAGCACCACAGCACAATTTATTTTGTTGTAACTATCCATTGGGTTTTCATGGCAAGATAGAGAAGTAGATTGCCGGGCCTTACTTCCGCGCAGTTTAAGTTTGGTGTTGTTGCCGTTGTCACAGAAATGTGATCCTCCGCTGTCAACACTATCCCATTCTGCTGCTGCCCAGATGGGTGGTTTGTCTTGGTCTGGCACCTCAGCTGAGACATGTCCATCTTGGGAGACCCTACCAGTAGTTAAACTACCGATAGTTTAGCTCTCAGCATCACTGATGCACGCAAGCCCTCACAGCACGACAAGCTGCAAACCAAGTGAGAGGAGAAATTCTAGACCTTTGTAAAGACTGACTGAAGACCGAACACACTTTAGGACAAGAATCCAGAGAGCCGCTATGAGTCGACAACGACTCAACGGCATTTAACAACAACAACAATTTACAAAGAGAAATTCTAGAGCTTTGTAAATTGTTGTTGTTGTTAAATGCCGTTGAGTCGTTGTCGACTCATAGCGGCTCTCTGGATTCTTGTCCTAAAGTGTGTTCAGACTTCAGTCAGCTGGTTCATTGTTGATACAATAACAGCAGCTACAGCTGTCATGCTATTGATCCATCTCATTTCTGGCCGCCTTCTCTTGCATTGACCTTCTACCTGGCCAAGCATGATGTCTTTTTCTAATGATCTCTCTCTTTGCATGATGTATCCAAAGTATGAAAGTCAAAGTCTTGTCATCTGAGCTTCTAAGGAAGCTTAGGTTTGATCTGCTCTAATTCTGACTGGTTTGTTCTTCGGGCAGTCCATGGTATACACAGTATTCGTCCCCAGCACCATTATATACTTAAAAGATCATCATCGCAGGGTAATATTTTGGGAGGTTCCAAGAATTTCAATTATTAGGAGGAAGGCTTGGTGAAAAAATAGCTTTTAGGGTCTCATTTACTAAAGCTCACTAGCTGGTTAATGAGCATGGCGACAAGGTGTTGGGAGCCCTAATGTGCTAACCGGGTCTACAGCCACATGCTAAAATGCTTATTAATCGGTTATCACTGGATGGGGCAAGGAATGGGTAGAAAGTAAGTTTGGAAAGTGCATTACTGTGAGAGCCCAGGCTATTGCCATGCCCTCTGCAGCAACACGGCTAATAACGTGAGTGTACCTAGCAGCCCACTGAAGCAGAACACATGTTAGGCGAACCTGTTGCACGTTAGGTGCTGGGAACATGCTCATCATGCCCTCACCAGCTAACTTGGAGGCTTCGCAATTAACATATGTTTATTTGGCGCATTAATTGCAGATCTTCAGTGGGCTTTAGAAACATGATGGCAGAAAAATACCATACAGCCTGTCTTGTCTGCCCTTCTATTATCAACTACTGTAGTCTTTTCTTTTTCTTTAGAGATCTTCTGTGTTGGTCCCATGCTTTCTTGAATTCAGATACTGTCCTCAACTCTACGACCTCCACTGGGAGACTATTCCATGCATTTACCACTCTTCCCGTAAAGCAATATTTCCGCATATTACTCCTGAGCCTAGCCTGTTTCACATTCATCCTATGCCTCCTCATTACTGAGCTTTCTTTCAATTGAAAGAGGCTCTCCTCTTGTGCATTTATGCCACAGAGGTATTTAAACATCTCTGTCATATCTCCTTTCTCTTGCCTTTCCTTCAAAGTATACATACTGAAACCTTTAAGTGTTTCTCTGTATGCCTCACAACAAAGCCCACTGACCCCTTTACTAAAAGGTGCCCTAGTGTAGTTGGTCCAGAGCACTGGAATGGTCCACCCATATTCCTTCATGCTGAGAGGAATCTGTTGGAAAGTCCGAAAAGGAGAGCCCAGTAAACACAGCCACTAAGCCAATATCCACAGAAAAGAGGACAGGGTGAAGAGAGCACTACCAATATAAGCACATTCCACTTTGCATGGTTCATGGAGGACAGAACACCTGACGCAGGGTCTTGAGAGTTTGACAGACCCGAAACGCGGTGCTGCGTCGTGTTTGCATCTGTCTGAAGAAGTCTGTGCTTGCATTTGTTCAAGAAGTCTGTCAGGATTGAATGGCTGGAATTTTTGATTGTTGGTCATACACCTAAGTACCTATTCTCATTTTACTACAAAAATGTTTGATTAAAATAGACAATTTGACGAGGAGTCATCCTCTCTGTGATGAATTTGTTAGTTCGCATATTTATAGTGCTCTTTTTATCTGGTCCTCTTTTCTGTGGAGAGAAAGCTGTTGACTTGTAGGAGAGGGATTAAGACATTTTTATTCCCTATGGATGATTAAGTGAATTATTTTAAATCTAATTTGTTATGAAGGGGAATATTGTGTTTTTCTGTCTCTTCTATACTTTTTTGTATTCTTCACAACCATTCATATTGTAAATCATTTTGAATGACATATGTACAAAAATGGTATAAACATTTTTATAAACAAATAAATGTAATAATAGCACCAGGATTAGGCCTTGGACTGGCTGCTGACACCAAGGGCTCTTCCTGCGGCATTTAGAACTCACCAAACCCTGTAGAAAACTCTTTCAGCTTCCCTTCTCCCATTCACAGATCTCCGACTTCCATCTTCCTGCTGACCCTCAAGAGCCCAAACTCAAAGCAAAACTAACTACAACAGTGGGGGTCCCCCAGGGGTCCATGAGCACCATCACTGGCTCATGGGCATAGGAATGACAGGCATTGATCTAAGTGGTGAATTAAATGAAACAATTGTGTGTTCAGCCTGGTTAATCAATATGTTTCAAACCCAGCAAGTCTCCAGCAGTACTAATGCTCTCAGTAGGAGGTTCCTTTGGGGCATTTTGTGCCATTGTTGCTTTTCCTCCTTTCCTTGCTAAGAAGTTTGTCTTGGGAATAATCTAGCTGGGGCTTGAGACATCTCCCATCCTCTCTCATAGAATCATAATGAGTTAGATTTCCCAGTACCAGTACCAGGTAGAATCTAGTTTCTGATCTATGGCAGTTGAATGAAAAAGAATACATTACTATGTATCAAAACTGGTTGCTGATGGCAGAAATTTTCATTGTGTTTATGCATTAGTAGCATCCACAACAGACTAGATTGTAGGAATGGAGTTGCCGACCTCAGTATTAAGATCATCTGGGTACTGCTGGAATGGATTTCTGATGATGATCAGGAAGCCAGCACCCTTCTTTTTTTCGCTCTGCACTGGTGGCAGTGTCTATGAAAACAGCACAACTCTGAGCTCACTTGCACTGATAAGACAGGCTCTGGTGTAACTTTTCTAAACATACTGAACTATCTTTTCTCACTCCAGGCTTCCCCAATGTCAAACCTGACCTTTTAATCCAATTTGAGCAAGAAGGATTCAGGACCAAGCCCCAGGAATCTGAGGAAAGAGGAAACCTGCTCAACACTGGCAGATATGAGGAACTACATGAAACAGGTAGTGTAGATGGATTAACGTTAGTGATGAGCTGATGAAAACATATATTACAGGAAAGACGCCTCCTCTGGGCCAGACAAACGGAGAATGAGGTGTTAGAGTCACAGTCCCTGACTTCTAAGCTTTGTTGTGTGAATAATGTTATATTTCATTACTATCTGCTGTCTAACCTAATTTTCAGATCTGTCTTTTTATGCCTTTCATTCCTTCTCTCTTTCCCTCATTCTCTCTCAGCATTTTGCCACGTCTGTCCTATCCCTTCATTTTCTTTCAGCACCTCCTGTCTCTCATCCTTGTATCAGTTTTTATATTCTTCCTTCTATCTCTTACTATTTCTGACCTCTTGGTGCTATTTCAAGATGCTAAAGCTTCTTCCCACCCAACAGCTTGTGGGTTTTGTTTTCTGTGAGCCAGACAGTGCTGGTAGCTGGAGAGAGGCAGCAGGGTGGAGGAAAGGTGGAAAAATGCCCCCTACTGGGATCAGCAGAAAGAACGAGGAAGGGAGGCATTAGCAGGATGGAGGGAGGCCGGGAGGAATAGTAGGCTGACTCCCCTCCTGCCTCCGCTGCAAGAAAGAAAAGGGAGGGAGGCAGATAGACTCTCGATGGAAGCAGCAGGAGGGAGGAAGGACCCCATTTGTAGCAGCAGTAGGGCTGGCCTATCCACGCATCTAGGATGGCAGATCTCTGCTGTCGGCAGGCCATGTGCTTCGGCACACATGGCTTTGCACTCCCTCTTGTCCTGTGCTGAGCCGCGGTGCCAGCCCCTCTGCCGCTGATTCAGATGGCTGGAGTGGCTTGGAGGTAGTGGTAGGCTATGTGCTTTGTGGGGGTCAGAAGCATCAGGCCATGTGCTTTAATGCACATGGCCTGATGCTTCTGAGCCCCACAAAATTGTTTTGGAGGGGACACAGAAGCAGCAGGCCATGTATGCCAAAGCACATGACCTGCTGCTGCCTCCGAGCCGCTTCCTGACCACCAGAATCAGTGACCGTGGCACGGCTGAGCACGGAGGAGGGGGGGCAGCACAGCCAGGTGTAGTGTGGCATGGCCGGGGCTTCTGCCTAGGGCAGCAGAAACCCTCAGGCCGGCCCTGAGCAGCAGTTTGAAGGAAAGTGGAACTCTTGGGCATATTCTGGGAGTGGAGGAGTGGCCTAGTGGAAGGTCGGTGGTTCAAATCCCATTAGAGGACAGCAACCTTGGGCTGGAAGGACTGGGGTTTTTATTCCCGCAGGTGCTCCTTGTGGTCTTGGGCAAGCCACTTAACCCTCCATAGCCCATGTTCCCTGTAAAATAGTTATCTCCAAGTTATGATGCCCTGTTCAATGTAATTTTGATTCCTGTGCGGATATCCAGTTTAGTCCTCCACAATCGGGTACTGCCCCTCTCACTGCAGCCTGTAGACTGGACCAATCAAATCTTCTGTAGTACATATCCAGCAGGAGCTCCCAGAAGCCCCCCAGTGTGTCCAGTCTCGTTGCAGTGTGTAGACGTAAAAGTGTGTCCTCTGGGCACACTTAGTGACCTTTGCAGGAGCAACACTAGTTAGTTGTTTTTAGGGTTTGTTTTGGGGCATTTCTCTACTATTTTTGTTTTTGGTAGCTAGCTGTGCCTTTAAAAAAGAAAGACAAAAGAAGCCTGTCTCCCTGGAGCTGTGCCACAGGAGACTAGGAGAAAGTCAGACCTGCTGGCTGCTGTTGCCTGCCTAGCACATTTTATCAGCCCTGGGTGAGCTTCCCCTAGACAGGACGGGGAATTGCCATACCTATAAGGCAGTGCCTGGTACTGGGAGATTGTGGCTGAATCTTCTGTTCCTGAGCTGGTAGGAGTTTGCATTTCATTTTTTTCTTTCTTGTGTGCAATGCTCTGTCTGGGATGCCAGCGTTTCTGTAGGCTCTCCTGAGCCCATTTGGCAGTTTTTATTCAAACTGCTCGTGTGCCCTGTGTTAGAGGGTCGTTTTATTTGTTTTCCATATTATTTGGTGGTTTTTATATTTTCGCGCCGTTTTTTACCGCGGGTGAAAAAGTGCGGCGGCCATTTTGGATTTTAAAAGTGCTTTTCCAGGCATTTTTGATCGCTGTGCACAGGTTCCCCTAGCGTTTTTGGGGTCCCTCTTTCTGGCGATTTTGCTCAGGGCACCCCAGGGATCCTGGGATATATTTTGTTTCTTGTAAAAAAAAAAAAAAAAAAAAAGTTAAGTTACTTTTAAATCGGGGCTGATTTGCATAGGATTGCCCAGGTGGTGTGGGATTTCCTGTGGCTGTCTTATTCTATTCCCCTGGGCAGAGGTGGCCTTGGAATGGCTTCCAAGCCCCAGTGTGTGATTTGTGGGTCCCGCAGGACGGCAGGGACTGACTCTGGCATCTGCAGGGGCTGTGCTGCAGTGCCCTCTGAGTTAGAGCAATCTGTGAATGTTCAGGAACAGGCTACCCCTGGGGATGCTTCTACTTCCGGGGACAGCGTTCTTTCTCCAAGCATCCCTCAGTCTGGCTCGGTTCCTCCGGCCAGCGGTTCAGTGGCTGCGCTCCAGCAGGCGTCTGTTGCTGCCTCTACTATGGACTTCTCCCCTGATTTTGTACTCCTCATGCATCAGGCATTTCGCCTGAGCAGGTCCGGACAGTTGCCGGCTGTCTGGCCCCCCTCCCTCCCCTCGGGGTCCTTGGGGGCGGCTCAGTGTCCCTCATCGCCCGGGGGCAAGCGGCTTCGGTTGGGGGGACAAGAGCAGGACGCCCTGGGTCTCCTGGATTCCGAGGCAGAGGGCGATCCTGAGACTGAAGCGGAGGATTTGGAGGATGGGGAGATCCCTGGGCCGGAAGATCAGGCTCGGGTCATTCGAGTGTTCCGTAGGGACGAGCTGGTTCCTCTGGTCACGGAGTCCCTTCAGGCGCTAAACCTTTCGGCGGTGCGGCCCCTGGAGGAGGAGGGTCTTGAGGATCCTCTGATTCAAGCAGTCAGGGATGCCCAGGTGGTTTTTCCCGTCCACCGCGTGGTGGATCAGATGATCCAGGCGGAGTGGGAGCACCCGGAATCCGGTTTGAAGGGGATTCGGACCATGAATCGGCTTTATCCTCTTGCTGACAAGGACAGGGACTTGTTCAGGTCCCCCCGGGTGGATGCTGCGGTCTCCGCAGTGACCAAGAAAACCACCATCCCGGTTGAGGGGGCGGCGGCCCTCAAGGACGGGCAGGATAAGAAGTTTGATAACTTGCTCAAGCAAACCTTCGATACGGATGCCGTGTCATTGCAGGCCTCTATCTGTGGGGCTTGGGTGGCTCGGTCGTGTCTGCGGTGGTCACAGCAACTGCGCTCGAGCCCCGGACTAGACCAGCAGGGTCTGGTGGAGGTGACCCGGCTGGAGTCCGGCTCGGCTTACCTGGCGGATCTGTTTTATGATTTGATCCGCGCGTTGGCTAACAGTATGGCATCCGCGGTAGCAGCGCGCCGGTCCCTCTGGTTGCGCAGCTGGGCGGCGGACAGTTCTTCTAAGGCCCGCCTCAGTAAGCTGCCGTTTAAGGGCAGATTATTATTTGGGGAGGCTCTCGAGAAATTGGTAAAGGATCTCGGTGAGTCCAAAGGGGGCCGGCTTCCGGAGGATAAACCAAGGTCCAACCGGTCCACCTCGTCGGCGCGGGGATCCTTTCGGGATCAGCGCAGGTTTCGGCCCTCCCGCCAGTGGTCCTCGCAGCGGGGCCGGTTTGGAGCCCGTAGCCAAGGATTTCGGGCTTTCAGGGGAGCCGGCAGAGGCTTCTCCGCAGCCGGCTCTTCTTCGGGTTCTTCCTTTGGACGCAAGCCACAATGACGCCAGGCAGGCTCTGGAGGGAGGACCGCTTGTCGGCGGTCGCTTGCGCGACTTTCTTTCCTCTTGGGCCCAAATAACGTCGGATCGCTGGGTGCTACAAATTATAGAGGAGGGTTACGCTCTGGAATTTGCGTTCCCACTTCCAGATTCCTTTGTTCTGTCTCCCAGCAGGGGCGAGCAAAAGACGAGGGACATCCGCGTGACCCTGGCTCGATTGTTAGCGCTGGGAGCGGTGGTTCCAGTGCCTCCCTTGGAAAGAGGCGCTGGTCGCTACTCCATCTATTTTGTGGTACCCAAAAAGGGCGACTCTCTGCGTCCGATTTTGGATCTCAAAGGCGTGAATCGCGCGCTCAGAGTGCCGCATTTCCGCATGGAAACCCTGCGGTCAGTCATTGTAGCGGTGCGAAAGGGGGAGTTTTTGACGTCCCTCGATCTTACCGAGGCCTATCTGCACATTCCGATACACCCAGCCCATCAGCGGTTTCTCCGCTTCGCGTTCCCGTGGGGCCACTTTCAGTTCCGGGCCATGCCGTTCGGCTTGGCTACGGCCCCGCGCACTTTCACAAAGGTGATGGTGGTGGTTGCGGCGGCCTTGCGCAAGGAGGGCATTTTGGTCCATCCTTACCTGGACGACTGGTTGATACGAGCAAAATCCGGTCGAGAGTGCCTGCGGGTCACGAGCAGGGTGGTAGCTCTGCTGCGATCCCTCGGCTGGGTGGTGAACGAAAGAAAGAGTTGTCTGCGGCCCTCGCAGGACCTGGAGTATCTGGGGGTGCGCTTCGACACTGCTCGGGGGCTGGTGTGCCTTCCCGAGCGCCGCGTCCTGACGTTGCGGGCTCTTGTCCGACTATTTCGGGGGATGCCCGCTCCGTCGGCGTGGTGGTACCTACGGCTTCTCGGAACGATGGCGGCGACCTTAGAGGTGGTTCCGTGGGCGCGGTTCCACATGCGCCCGCTACAGAGGGCGCTCCTTCGTCGCTGGTCCAACCAGTGCGATTCCTTGCACAAGAGACTGCCCTGCCCGAAGGCAGTGCGGCGGTCGCTTCGGTGGTGGCTCTCCTCCGAGAACCTGACGCGGGGGATTCCCTTGGAGCCTCCTCTGTGGGTCCCCCTCACTACGGATGCGAGCCTAGTCGGCTGGGGAGCACACTGCGAGACCCGCTTCACGCAGGGGGTGTGGTCCTCGCAGGAAGCGTCTTGGTCGATCAACCGCCTCGAGCTTCGGGCGGTCCGACTAGCCCTGATGGCCCTGGAACCTCTGCTCCTGGGCCGGGCGGTCCGAGTCTGGTCAGACAATGCGACCACGGTGGCGTACATCAATCGCCAAGGGGGCACAGGGAGTGTGGCCCTGGAAACAGAAGCGACGGCCTTGTTCAGCTGGGTGCAGACTCGGCTGCCGGCGATCTCGGCGGCGCACATTGCAGGCGCCGACAATGTCCAGGCCGACTTTCTCAGCAGAGTGCGGGTGGACCCCGGAGAGTGGGAGTTAAATCCTCAGGTATATGCGCAGATAGTTCGGCGGTGGGGTCCGCCCATCATGGATCTCATGGCGACCTTCCAGTCGGCCAAGACAAGTCGCTTCTTCAGCAGACGGCGGGAGCGGATGTCCGAAGGACTCGACGCTCTCATTCAGCCGTGGCCGACGTCCGGGATGCTGTACGTTTTCCCCCCGTGGGCCCTGATCGGTCGGGTCGTCCAGCGCATCGAGGGCCATCAGGGCCGGGTGCTGCTGGTGGCTCCGGATTGGCCCCGGAGGCCCTGGTATGCCGACCTCGTTCGGCTTCGAGACGGCGTGCCGTGGCGCCTTCCGGCGCTACCGGACCTTCTTCTTCAGGGCCCCTTGCGGATGCCCCAGGTGGCTCGGTTCTCGCTTACGGTTTGGCCATTGAGAGGGCTCGGCTGAAAAAGAAGGGTTATTCGCCCGCGGTGATTTCCACCTTACTGCGGGCAAGAAAGTCGTCCACTTCTCTTACTTATGTTCGAATTTGGAGAATTTTTGAGGACTGGTGCTCCCGGCGTGGAGTTCGGGCGGCGACGGTCTCGGTGCCCGTCGTGCTCAGCTTTCTGCAGGATGGCTTCGAGAAGGGTCTCGCGGCCAGTTCCCTGAAGGTCCAGTTGGCCGCGCTCTCTTGCTATAGAGGCAAGGTCTTGGGCCGCCTTCTTGGCGCTCATGCGGATGTGCGGCGTTTCTTGACCGCCGTGTTTCATTTGCGGCCTTCCCGCAGAGCGGTGATTCCTCCGTGGGATTTGAATTTAGTTCTGCGGGCCCTGGCTCGGGAACCCTTTGAGCCCTTGCGGAGGGCATCCTTGAAGGATCTCACGTTGAAGACGGTTTTTCTGGTAGCCATTTGCTCGGCACGGCGCATCTCGGATCTACAGGCCTTGTCATGCCGAGAACCTTTCTTGTCTTTTTCTGCGGAGCGGGTTGTGCTCCGTCCGGTTCCCTCCTTCCTGCCAAAGGTGGTGTCTCCTTTTCACCTGAATCAGGCAGTATTTCTACCAGTGATTTCGGCGGCCTCGGTCGAGTCGGTGGACAAGGGGCTTCACCGGCTTGATGTGGGCCGCACGCTGCGTCGGTATTTACAGTCTACCGAGTCATTTCGGAAGACTGATCGGCTTTTTGTGCTCTTTGGGGGTGCACGGAAAGGGGAGGCGGCGGCTAAGGCCTCCATTGCTCGATGGCTTAAAGAAGCGATCGCCTCCGCGTATCTGTTGCAGCGGCGGCCGGTTCCGGAGGGGCTCCGGGCTCATTCTACTAGGGCTCAGGCGGCCTCTTGGGCGGAGCATGGTCTGGTTCCACCAGCGGAGATCTGTAGGGCGGCCACTTGGTCGTCTCTGCATGCTTTCAGCAAGCACTATCGCTTGGATGTGTCAGCGGCTCGGGATTCCTGTTTTGGTTTGGCGGTTTTGCGCGCCGGCCTACAAGGTCCCGCCCGGTCTTAACTGCTCTGTTACATCCCGATTGTGGAGGACTAAACTGGATATCCGCACAGGAAATGGAAATTACACTAACCTGGTAATTGTAGTTCCTGTAGGATCCAGTTTAGTCCTCCTTCCCTCCCGAATATCTGCATGATCTTGCGGCGCGCTATCCCGAGCGGGAGATTCTAAGATAGTTTTGCGTCCCGTTCGGACCTTAGCGGCAGTCGTGCTTATAGCTATGGCTCTTCCCTTTCTTTTGGGGTTCCGTATGCTCCTTAGTACCTGGGGGGAGCTCTGTGTCAATTTAGGGGCGTCGATTCCGGCGCCGTGCAGTGTTCTGACTTCCTCGTTTGGGGAGGGAGTTGGTTATTCCAGGGGGGGAAGTACAAGGTTTAATGTTAATCTGATAATAATCTGATGTGTTGCTTCGTTCAGTATGCTTTGTTACTAGTACACTGGGGGGCTTCTGGGAGCTCCTGCTGGATATGTACTACAGAAGATTTGATTGGTCCAGTATACAGGCTGCAGTGAGAGGGGCAGTACCCGATTGTGGAGGACTAAACTGGATCCTACAGGAACTACAATTACCAGGTTAGTGTAATTTCCATTTTGTTCAGTGTAAACCACACTGATGCAGAATAGCGCGGTATATAAGAGAATGTAATAAATAAATAAATAATAAATTCTGAAGCAATTTTCATTAGTACAGAATTGTGGGATCCTGTTCCAGTTCATCCTGCTAGAACAGTCCAGACAAGTGGGTTAAGTCCCCCTGCCAGCAGATACTGGTGACAGAGAAAGTGCTAGAAGCTTCAGCGAACAGGCTCTGGCATATAGAGAGGCTCCCCTAGGTGTCACCTTCAGTATTTGTCTCCAGCAGATGATGGAAATCTGTTTCTTTACTCCTGGCAGCCTGCCATTCTAAGGGGCTAAGGATCTCTGCCAGTGGAACTCGGAGCTTAATAGGGTGGAGGTCTTCGGGGCGCATATGAGGTGTGGCCCTGAAGTTTCCCACTGACTGCTCAGTCTAGGACAGTCAGGGAGCTCCTGGTCAGGAGGACCAGTTCGGCTCATCCTGAGAGGGGGAGAAGACTTTGTCTCAAAGGTTCAGCACAAGGCAATAAGGAGATCCTGCAACAGAGGGCAGCATCCCTTATTTTTTATTTTCTAGCTATGTTTATATGTCCCGTAGCTGGAAGGAGCCTGTCACCAGAGTTACAGCCTCACCTGCCTTTCCCTGCTTCCCTCCTCTGCGGCTGGCGGCTGAGCTGAACAGGACTCGCAGTGAGTGTTTCCGTCCCTCCTGTGTCTCTGGTAGCGATTTCCACCTTCAGGCTGCCTCACTGCCATTAAGCCTAGCCCGCTTGTGGAGGGCTGCCAATACTGCCATGCAGTGCTTCCTGCCATTTTTCGGCTTTCTGAGCGTCCGCGGCCACACTGAGCACGCTGCGGTGGCTATTTCCTTATCGTTCCTCCAGTTCAGTCCTCTACCTCTGGGTTGTCAACCTCCTCCTGCAGCTTGGAGACTGGCATGTCAGAATCCTGACATCACTGGACATAGCCTGCTGGATACTCCCATCAGCCCCAGCGTGACCAGTCTCCATGCAGCAGGAGGACTTCGTGAGCCTGGTCTGAGGCTCACTAGAGGAACAGATAAGGAATCTGTAGGATAGCGTAGATTAGTTTTCTTTGATTTAACCTGGTTTAATTTGTTTTCAAAAAGATTGGATATTTGGGTACTGTTCTTTTAAAAAAAAAAAAAAGGCATCTCTTTCTTGGCTGCTCCCTGCCTGTATGTTGCCTAGATCTCATTAAAGTTGCCTGGTTCGTTCACCGGGAGATCTCTCCTCCCAAACTTTACGGGGGAGAGCTCACTGGCTGACAATTCTGCCCTGCCGGTCCCGCGGAGCAAGCAAGAGTCGCGGCTGCGGTGGGACGGCAGGAGAGCGGCGGAACGGAGAGTAATTCTGCCGGCGGCACTTTTCTGCTCATCGGGAGGTGCCGCACGGCGTGGGAACACAGCTACGGGCAGTGCAGTCCTGGCCGGTAGGCAGTAAACCGGTTACAGGCTTTTTTGGTGGCGGAGGCTAGGCCTGAAAGCAGGGCGGTGTACCAGTGATCGCTTTGGATTGCTTTTGTTCTTCTTCGGGGCTGGCGGCGGCCATTTTGGGCGGCGCGAGTGATCCGTGTGGCTGCCGAGCTGGAGGAGAACACGTGAGGAGTTAGATTAGGTTGCTTTGGTTTTGTTTTTTGAATGCTGTTTGTCTGCTCTCTTGGGTTTGGGCAGTTTTCTTTTTTTTTAGTTTAATTTTTAGTTTAATTCTTTGGCTTATCTGGCGGGAGGTAAATCCCCTGGGGGAGGGGAGCTTCTACCGCACCAGCAATTAGCCAGTATTCAAGGGTCTCCTTGTAGGGGCAGCTTAAGGTGAGGTTTGAAGTTTTTTTTTTTTCCTCCACATTTAAAAAAAAAAAAAAAGTTATTCATTTGAAATTAAGCACATATAGATATACTTTCAGCCTTATGGCAACACAGCCATAGTGTGTGATTTGCGGCACCTGTAGAGACATGGTTGCCGATTCAGGGGTCTGCCGCGGCTGTGCTGCATTCTCTTCCACGGTAGAGTTACAGATGGATGTCAAAGAGTCCCCTGAGGTGCAGGTGGCGTCGGCAGGGACAGTAGCTGAATCAGGGCAGCCTGCCGTACAAGGGTCCGCATTGGAGGAGACGGCAGGGTCTTCGTGGCCCCGTCGGTCCCAGGGTCGACAGATCTCGGGGACTTTTGTCCTGATTTCATATTAATGATACACCTAGCCTTTTGCTTGCAGCGTCAGGGCAAGCTGCTGGAAGCGTTGCCGCTTTCTGTCCTTTCTCAGCAGATGGAGGTAGCTGAGGGGGGAGGGGGGCAGGGGTCCATCAGCATCTAAGAGGGTGAGGACCCGAGCACTGTTGTCCACGGAGAGCGATTGGCCGGACGTCGAGGACCCCGACTGAGAGCATGAGGAGGAGTTGGAGGTTCTGGAAGAGGGAGAGATCCAAGAACCCAAAGATCAAGCTAAGATCATTAGGGTTTTCCGTAGGGAGGAACTGGCAGCGCTGATCACGGAATCTATGCAGATGTTGAATCTCGCTATCCAGTCCACTAGAGAAGAAGAGGTTGAGGATCCAGTTATTCAAGCGGTGAGGCAAACGCAGGTGGTGTTTCCGGTTCACCGAGTAGTCGACAGGATGATCCAAGAGGAATGGGATCGGCCGGAAGTGGGGCTCAGAGGGATACGCACAATGAATAGTCTCTATCCCTTAGCCGACAAGGATAAGGAGAGGTTCCCCTCGCCTCGAGTGGATGCGGCGGTTACAAAAAAGACCACTATCCCGGTGGAAGGCAGTGTGGCCTTAAAGGATGCACAGGACCGTAAGGTTGAGAGTCTCCTAAAACAGGCATTTGAGGTGGATGCGCTGTCCTTGCAATCCTCCATCTGTGGGGCTTGGGTAGCACGTGCCTGTCTTCGCTGGGTTCAGCGACTTCGCCTTTCGTTGCACCTGGACCAGGAGGAGCTCAAGGAGCTGGGCCATCTGGAGTCCAGCACAGCGTATTTAGCAGACGTCCATTACAACTTAATCAGAGCTCTCGCGAATAGCACAGCTTCAGTGGTGGCCGCCCGCAGGTCTGTGTGGTTGCGAAATTGGGCGGCAGATGGTTCTTCCAAGTGCCGTCTCAGTAAGTTGCCCTTTAAAAGACAGTTGCTGTTTGGGGAAGATCTGGATAAATTGGTAAAGGACCTCAGGGAGTCCAAGAGTGGCAGGCTTCCTGAGGATAAACCGGAACAGGGGAAGTCCGGTCAGGGCTTTCGGGGCCAGTTTCGAGATTTCCGGAGATTTCATACGGCGTGTTTCGGGAGCTCCCAGAGGGGACGCTTTACATCGCGGGCCCAGGGATTCTGAGGGTTTCGTGGAGCAAATAGAGGTTTCTCCACAAGCTCCACTTCAGTGACTCGGAAGCCACAATGAAATGATGCGGGTCCTGGCGGGAGGACCTCCGATAGGCGGGAGGCTTCGGGAGTTTCTTCCTCCTTGGACCCACATCACGTCCGACCAGTGGGTGTTAGAGATTATTCGTCAGGGTTACGCGCTGGAGTTGGCGCGTCCTGTGTGGGATTCCTTTCTCATGTCTCCCTGCCGGAGACAAGAGAAAACCTCGGTGAGTCGCAGTACATTACGGCGGCTCCTACAATTAGGGGCGGTCGTGGAGGTGCCAGAGGCAGAGTACTCCATTTATTTTGTGGTGCCAAAGAAGTGCGGAGTGTTGCGGCCCATTTTGGATCTGAAAAGCATAAATCGTTGCCTTTGGGTGCCGCATTTCCGGATGGAAACCTTGCGGTCGGTCATTGTGGCGGTGCGGCAAGGAGAGTATTTGACATCTCTCGACCTCATGGAAGCGTACTTACACATTCCCATCCGGTGAGCTCATCAGACATTTCTGAGTTTTGCTTTCCCTTGGGGGCACTATCAGTTCCAGGCGTTGCCCTTTAGTCTGGCAACGGCGCCGCAAACTTTCACCAAGATCATGGTGGTGGTAGCGGCAGCATTACACCGAGATAGAATCCTGGTGCATCCATACCTGAACGATTGGTTAATTCGGGCCAAGTTGGAGGCAGAGAGTGTTCAGGTAACAAGCAGAGTGGTAGAGTTTCTGCAAAGTCTTGGTTGGGTGGTCAGTCCAGCCAAAAGCTGGGTGGAGCCATCTCAGAACATTGAGTATCTGGGGTGCGGTTCGACACAAAGAGAGGACAGGTGTTTTTGCCGGAAGGGAGAACCCGAGTTCTCAGGCGTCTGGTTCGCAAGTTCAGTGCCACTCCGGCACGGTTGGCATGGACTTATCTTTGCATGCTGGGGTCAATGGCGGCGACTCTAGAAGCGGTGCCTTGGCCAAATTGCATTTGCAGCCTCTGCAGAGGTCACTCCTTCGCCGGTGGTCGCATCAGGAGGATTCTTTGAGTAAACAGCTCCCGTGCCCGTTCAAGGTCAGGCAGTCTCTGCAGTGGTTTTTGATTCCGAAGTCGTCGGCGTCTGGAATGCCGCTGGAGCAGTCGGAGTGGCTTCCATTGTTAACGGACGCCAGCCTCGGAGGCTGGGTAACCCACTGTGAAAGCAGGGTCGCGCAGGGGTTTTGGTCACCTCTGGAGAGCTCATGGTTAATCAATCGTCTGGAGCTCCAAGCAGTCTTCTGGGCACTGCAGGCGTTCGAGGCTTCGGTATTGGGTCAGTCAGTCAGAGTTCTGTCCGATAACTCGGCGGTGGTCGCCTACATCAATCGCCAGGGCGGCACAGGGAGTGCAGCCATGGAGGAAGAGGCGGACTTGTTATTTGTTTGGGTAGAAAGTTGGTTGACAGCAATTTTGGCGGGGGACATCACAGGAAAGGACAATGTGATGGCCGACTTTCTCAGCAGGGTCCGGGTAGATGCAGGAGAGTGGGAGCTGCACCCGGACGTTTTTGCACAAATAGTGGGCCGCTGGGGGAGGCCAATAATGGATCTAATGGTGACCTTCTAGTCGGCGAAGGCCAATCGTTTCTTCAGCAGAAGGAGGGAAAGAATGTTGGAAGGCATAGACGCATTGTTGCATCAGTGGCCTTCCACAGGTCTTTTGTATGTCTTTCTTCCGTGGGCGCTAATCGGCCGGGTGGTTCAGTGCATCGGAGCTCATCTGGGAAGGGTGCTCCTGGTGGCACCAGACTGGCCGAGGTGTCTGTGGTACGCGGACCTAGTGCATCTTCTTGATGGCGATCCTTGACAGTTACCTGTGAGGGCTGATCTGTTGAGGCAAGGGCCTCTCTTCATGCCTCAAGTGGATCGGTTCTCGCTTACGGTATGGCCATTGAAAGGGCCAGGTTAAAGAAAAAAGGTTAATCGGCGTCTGTTATCGCAACGATGCTTAGAGCAAGGAAACAGTCCACGTCGCTGGCGTATGTTGGTAGTTGACATATATTTGAGGATTGGTGTTCGAGGCGGCAGATCCGGGCGGCTATGGTCTCCATTTCCTCAATATTAAGCTTTCTGCAGGATGGTTTTGAGAAAAGTCTGGCGGCCAGTTCTCTGCGCCTACAATTGGCAGCTCTTTCCTGTTATTGAGGGAAGGTTCAGGGCATTGCGCTCGGCGCCCATGCGGACGTATTGCGTTTTCTCAAAGCGATTTCGAGATTACGACCGTCACGTAGAGTGACGATTCCGCCTTGGGATTTCTATTTGGTGTTAGCAGCATTAACCAAACTGCCCTTTGAGCCGTTGCATTGGGTTTCGGTGAAAGACTTGACATTAAAGATGGTATTTCTAGTGGCAATCTGTTCAGCGAGACGCATCTCAGAGTTGCAGGCGTTGTCTTGTAGAGAACCGTTCTTCTCCTTTTCTAGAGAAAAGGTGGTGCTGCGTCCAGTTCTGTCTTTTTTGCCAAATGTGGGATCTCCCTTTCACCTAAATCAGACAGTCGCTTTGCCAGTTCTGGGCTCTCTTGAGGGTGACGATCGAGAGCGCAGTTTACATCGATTGGATGTAAAGAGGGTGTTGCGGCAGTATTTGAAGGTTTCCGAACCAATTCGTAAGTCGGACCAGTTGTTTGTGTTATTCGGAGGAGTTCGCAAGGGAGAAGCGGCTGCGAAGGCTTCCATTGCCAGATGGATTCGAGAGGCTATTGCTTCCGCCTATCTTCTTCAAGGTCGATCGGTACTGGCAGGGTTGTGAGCGCATTCCACCAGAGCGCAAGCGTCTTCATGGGCGGAGCCCAGTTTAGTTCCGCCAGCGTAAATTTGTAGGGCAGCTACTTGGTCGTCTCTGCATACCTTCAGGAAGCACTAGCGTCTTGATGTGGCAGCTGCGAATGATGCCTGTTTTGGGTCGGCCGTATTGATTACTGCTCTGGTACATCCCAGAGGTAGAGGACTGAACTGGAGGAACGATAAGGAAATGATAATTACACTTACCTGGTAATTGTAGTTCCCTGAGTGACGACAATTCAGTCCTCATTCCCACCCGGGGTTCTTTCTTGGATGCTATCGGCTCAGTAGCGCGAAGAAAAAGATTACAGGTAGGTCTGTCTTTGACCTTGTTTATTTTCACTCTTCCTTCTACCTACTTGTGTGTTTAGCAGGGAAGGGTGTAAGAAAGGTTTGCCTTAATAGTTACAGTGATGGTTCAGTTTAGGTTGCGGATGTTATTAAAGCTACTTATTTGTTGCTCTTTTGAGTCTGCTTTGTTAATAGTTCACACTGGGGCTGATGGGAGTATCCAGCAGGCTATATCCAGTGATGTCAGGATTCTGACATGCCAGTCTCCAAGCTTCTGGAGGAGGTTGACAACCCAGAGGTAGAGGACTGAATTGTCGTCACTCAAGGAACTACAATTACCAGGTAAGTGTAATTATCATTTTGAGTCTGCCCTGTTTTCCCTAGCACGCCCATCTCTGACACCCTGGTCATGGCGGATTCGCTGCATTACCGTCCTCAGTAAACAGGTGCCTCACCTGCAGTAAGAAGCGCCGCATCCTCTCAGACCGGCTATGTGCCATGTATCTAGCTCATTCGGAGGAGTCTTCCCTCGAAGGACAAAACGTTTCATTACTGCTGCATGAGGATTTGCTGTCAGGGTCCCTCAATTTACATCAAGATGCATCAGCTCCCTCCTCATCTACCAGGACCTTATTCCACGCTCTCCGTCGGAGGATGCCCCTCTTCCTCCTCTTTTGCTCCCACAGTAGCCGCAGCAGCCCAGTGCAGGCAGCATGGATCAAGATTTGGCACAATTTATGTCCCTCTTCAGGTAAGCTTGGGACCTTTGGGCATCCAGATCAGCTATTCTCAAAATGGGCCCCTATTCCTCCAGCCCAGTGAATACAGCAGCACCTGGGGCATAAAAGTGCGCGATGACCAAGTCCATCTCAGAAGAACTCAAGCAACCTGTGAAAGATCTCCTGCGCTTCACCGGAAGGCACAATGGAACAGGATCATCTCTCCATAGAGGATAGCCCTCTATCTTCAGATTGGGAAGACGCTGAGTGGTCTCCTTCCGATGACCAAGCAAAGGATCAAGAGGAGGCTCAGGATGCCAGTTTGTTACGTAAGGAGGAACTTTAGGCATTGATTACTCCCGGGTGTGTTTCAGAGATTCTCGGTGTTACCGACCAGGTCGGTATTCGGTGCCGCCATCCTCCAGGACCGTCCCTAGGTCGCAGCCTTTTCAAGTGGTGCACCGGACGAAGGATCCTTCTCTGCACCCTCGAAGTTTGCGGGCCCTAGCTGCTCCTCCCACTGATGCTCCTCTGGCCCACTCTGGGACGCCTCCAGTGAGGGGCAATCTGGCGCTATTTGCCTGCGAATGGGAAAAGATCACCACCAATCAATGGGACCTTAGTATTGTCCACTGCGGCTATATTCTAGAATGCGCCCGTCCTATACAAGATACCTTTGCAGTTTCCCTTTGCGACTTGGGTGCAAAGCAGCCTGTTGGACCTTCGGGCCATTTGTCCAATGCCTCTACCAGAGACTACTACTGGCCACTACTCCATCTACTTTGTCATTCTAAAGAAAGATGGTTCCTTTTGACCCATTCTGGACCTCAAGGCTTTTAATTGCTCACGCAGGGTTCCACACTTTCATATGGAGAGTCTTCATTCAGTGATTCAAGCGGTGCGAAAAGGAGTTCTTGGCATTCCTCGTTCTCACGGAGGCTTACTTTCATATTCCCATCTGCAACGATCAGTAGCACTTTCTGCATTTCATGGTGCTAGGATGCCACTTTCAGTTCTGCGCCTTGATGTTTGGTTTTGCAACGGCTTCACGTACCTTCTCCAAGGTCATGGTGGTAGTAGTGGCATCCATGCGGAAGCAGGGTATCTGCATACATCTGTATCTGGATGACTGGCTTATCAGGGCAAAATCATATTCGGAGGCTCTAGCGGCCGTCTCCCAAAATGTGAGTTTCCTGGAGCATCTAGGTTGCTTAGTCAATCACGCCAAGAGCTGTCTGTCCTTCCCAGTCCCTGGAGCTCCTGGGGACCCGCTTTAACCCCCAACTCGGGCAGGTCATCCTCTTGGAGGACCAGCTGCAGAGACTCACATTTCCACACCTGGGGCCGAGCCTGAAGGCGAAACACTTGGAGTTGGCCTATCTTCGTTTTAGGGGCCATGGCGGCAATGATCGATGTTGTCCCTTGGGCATGGCCCACATGCGACCCCTGCAATGGCCTTTCTATCTCACTGGTCTCCAGCAATGCAGAACTACAATGTGCATCTTCCTCTTCTCAGAACGGTCTGCTCCAGTATCATCTGGTGACTTTGCCCTCACAACCTCTGAAGGGGGGTTCTCCTTGAGGTACCACAGTGGATCCTGGTCACAAAAGAACCCAGCCTCTCAGGCTTGGGGATGCATTGTGGCAGTCAGACGGCCCAGGACTCCTGGTCATGGCAGGAAGTCCTCTGGATGATCAACCGGCTCGAGGCGCAAGCAGTCCGCCTTGCTCTGTAGGCCTTTCTCCCGCTACTCTGTCATCACTCAGTCCATGTCCTCTGCGACAATGCCTCCATGGTGGCCTATCTCAACCAACAGGTTGGCTTGAAAGTCCCGTGGGTCACCAGGAAGATGGCGCTTCTCCTTCCTTGGGCCAAGCGGCATCTGCAATCTCTCTCAGCCAAACACATTGCTGGGGTAAACAATGTTTAAGCCGACTTTCTCAGTCTGCATACCCTGGATCCCAGCGAGTGGAAACTCCATCCAGTGGCCTCCCATCATATCATGAGTCTCTGGGGCCAACCCAGGTTCGACCTCATGGCCACTGCTGCAAATGCCAAAGTCCCTGACTTCTTCAGTCGCTGCACGGAATTCAGCTGTCAGGGGATAGAAGCCCTGGCCCAGCATTGGCCAGTGCTCTTGTTGCTATACCTGTTTCTAGTGTGGCTACTGATTGGGAGCTGTCTCCATCACATTGACTCTCTCCCCGGTCTGGTGGTCCTGGTAGCACCCAACTGGCCCAGGCACCCGTGGTATGTGGACCTTGTTCAGTTGCAAGTGTCCTCTCCCCTACTGCTGGGCTCTCGTTGCAGTCTGCTGGGGGAGGGTCCAGTCCTAATGGACAACCCGGCTATTTACTCGCTTACGGCTTGGCTCTCGAGAGGCAGAGTCTAATCCGTAAAGGCTATTCACTTAAGGTGTTTCAGACTCTGCTTTAAGCACTTGCGCATCCACATCGTTGACTTACGCTCGCGTATGGCACTTGTTTGAGTCGTGGTGCGCTCGCCAACAGTGTTCGCCATGGTGAGTGCAGATTCCAGAAATCTTAGTGTTTCTAAAGGACAGCTTAATAATGGTCTTGCTCTCAGTTCTCTCCGAGTACAAGTAGCAGCCCTAACCTGCTTCAGTGGCCCTATTGCGGGGCATTCACTTGCATCTCACGCAGACATCAGTCATTTCCTGCGTGGGGTCCGCACACTACCCTTTCCCTCATGCTCCAGAGCCTCATGAAGACTCCTTTTGAGCCTCTCCGGCATGCCACTCTCAGAGATCTCTCCTTAAAGACAGTCTTCCTAGTCGCTATCACATATATTTCATACCCAGCAGAGAGCTTGTAGTTTAAATTTAATAGACACTCAGGGCCTAGCATCAGAAAAGTACTGTTAGTTTTAATTTAACACACAGAAGAGAGCTTTCTGGTTAAATTTAGAATCCAGCAGAGAGCTTGTAGTTTAAATTTCATAAGAAGTTAGAGCCTAGCAGCAGCAGCTAAGAGCTATAATTTAAATCAAATCAGAATTTAGCTTACCTCAGCAGCACAAGACAGGGTACTGTGTAGCAGCCCTCTTTTAATAAGTGTTATTTCCCTCCCTCCCTCCCTCCCCACACCCACCCACCCCTGGGATAATCATAGCTTTATAGGTACTTACACATCTTAAAGGACAGGAGGTGCTTTCAGGTGAAGCTCATTACCCAAATCAGTCATACACTAAGGACCTGAGATTAATTTAGCTTCAGGTGAACAAGGTATATTAAACGTATTAGGTACAGTTTTATTGGTATAAATACCCATAGCAACCTCTATTAAGTAAGAACTTAAAGATCTAGACACAAACTTAAAACTAAGATGCAGACAGCAGTCCAGCAGCGGGATGGGGGCTTTCCAGTCTTTTGCATTGAGTGTCACATGTATGATTTTCTCCCAGTTGGTGAGAGGTCTTACGTGTGCACTAGGTGCAAGGAGCTCTTTGCTCTCAGGGAACAAGTCCGTTCTCTAGAGGCTAAAGTAGCAGACTTGGAAAACATAAGACAGACAGAGAGGTACATAGACAAGACCTACAGGGATATAGTCCTGAAGTCCCATCTCCAGTCTGGCAGCACCCCTGTTGCCATGGACGAGAAAGGTCCCGTGACAGGAGAGAATCACCCTGGTGTGGCAGGAAGTAATCCTGTAACTAGGACCTGTCCTCCAGGTGATGTAAAACCCTCTCACACCGAGTAAGTTTCTCCAGGGCCATGTGCCCATGAGGGAAGGGTTAGGACAGCCGTTATAGTTGGTGATTCGATCATTAGGCATGTAGATAGCTGGGTGGTGTCACACCCTCATCGGGCCACTCCGGTGGAGACTGGTATTACAGGTTAACACCTCCTACTGGCTCTGTATATATTGCAGATAGCCTTGCTTGGCCCTCTGTGGGTGGTAGTTGTACCGTCCTTTTATAATCAATTCAAGCACACAGTTCAAACTTCAAATCAAGGGCTTTATTCCCCGTCCAATGAGGGTATTCTTTTCTCAGTAAACAAAACAACAAAAGCCACTCTGGCAAATAACAGAAAACAAAATGTAGAACAAAAATTGCTTTCTTCAGCTTTAACTTCATCAAAAGAAAAGTACTTAAACAGTTCTCTTTGTGAGCACTTAACCTTTTCTTTTGCTGCCTCAAAGCAACCAGGTTTTACTTTTAACCAAGGAAACTTCTGTCAATTACCATGTTACTGTTTCAACCTCCTGTTACATATATTTCCTTTTATCTGAGTAGGGTTGCCAACTGGCCGGTTTTCAGCCGGCCTGGCCGGTTTTTCCACGGCCAGGCCGGCTGCCGGCGCAGTGGCAAAACCGGCCCATTAAAAGCCGTTTTTTTTGCTCTGGCCGCAAGATCGCGGCCAGAGCAAAAAACCCGGCTTTTCTCCGCTTCAGAGGGAGCCGGGGAAGCCCGCGCGAGGCCCCGGCTCCCTCTGAACAGCCACCAGCGTGAAGAGCCTTTTCCTTCACGCTGGCGTCTGTTCCTGTGAAGCCGCGAATGCTGGGAAAGGTTATAGGTTGCCCTTTAACCTTTCCCAGCATTCGCGGCTTCACAGGAACAGACGCCAGCGTGAAGGTAAAGGCTCTTCACGCTGGTGGCTGTACATAGGGAGCCGGGGCCTCACGCAGGCTTCCCCGGCTCCCTCTAAAGCCGCGATGCTGGTCGGGGGGGGGGGGACTTGGACTGGAGAAGGGCAAAGGAGGGGGGACTTGGACTGGAAAAGGGATAACGGGGGGGATTTGGACTGGAAAAGGGCAAAGGGGGGAGGGACTTGGACTGGAAAAGGGCTAAGGGGGGGGGACTTGGACTGGAAAAGGGCAAAGGGGGGGGACTTGGACTGGAAAAGGGCAAAGGGGGGGGACTTGGACTGGAAAAGGGCAAAGGGGGGGGGACTTGGACTGGAAAAGGTCTAAGGGGGGGGGGACTTGGACTGGAAAAGGGCTATGGGGGGGGGGGGGGAAACCTGGACTGGAAATAGGCTGTGATGGGGGGGGGACCTGGGCTGTAAAAGGGTTATGTGTGGGGGGACATGGACTGGAAATGGGTTGTGATGGGGGGGGTGGGGACCGGGACTGGAAAAGGGCTATGGGGGGGGGGACGTGGACTGGAAATGGGCTATGGTGGAGGAAGGGGGATCTTGGACTGGAAATAGGCTGTGATTAGGGGGGCTAGGACTGCAAATGGGCTGTGATGGTGCGGGGGGATTCGGACTGCAAATGGGCTGTGATGGTGCAGGGGGACTCGGACTGCAAATGGGCTGTGATGGTGGGGGGGGGGGCTAGGACTGGAAATAGGCTGTGATGGACTGGAAATGGGCTGTGATTGGGGGGGGGGGAGCTAGGACTGGAAATGGCCTGTGATGTGAGGGCTAGCACTGGAAATGGGCTGATGAAGAGCTGGAATAGGACTGGAAATGGGCTGATGTGGGGCATGGGAGAATGGGACTAGAAGGGAGTGGATGCTGGGTGGGCCTAGAACTATAAGGGAATTGATTTGGGGGGAGGACTAGAATGGATGGGGAATGAGAATGGAGAGGGGAAAAAATATTTTGTGTGGGAGAAAAGTCTATGATGGGCCGGTATTGGGAGAGTAAGAGGGGCTTGAGAATGGAAGGGTGAAATTTAAACGGATGATAAAGGAATAAGGAAAGAATTGGGGGAAAGAGCAAAAGGGAAACAATCAGTATGTTAAAGCAGAAATAGAGAGAGAATGGAAAACATCTAAAAGAGAAGAAAGGACAAATGGATAGCTCGCAGAAGACACGAAGAAACCAGAAGAAAGTGACTGGAGCAATTGCAACTGAAAAATAAAACGCCCAAACAGAAGGTAGAAAAATACTTTTTATTTTGAATTTATTAACTGGAATATGTCTGGTCTGGGAAGTGTGTATTGCTAACATCTTTGCGTTTTTGTTTAGTGCAAGAGGAAATTACTTTATAGTTTTATTTCTCCAGTGTTGTACATTTCATGTTTGGATTTTGGGGGTCCCAGTTTAATTATTATCTGACCAAGGAAGTTAGCCTACACGTATCCTCGGTAATTTTTGTGGGTGGGGCTGGGGGCGGGGCAGGGGTGGGACTAGGGGCGGAGAATGGGTGGAGCATGGCGAGCCACAGGTGTCGGGTTTTTCTCGGTGAAAAAGTTGGCAACCCTATATCTGAGTGAGAATTCTTCCTCTTCAGTCACCATTAAAGAGCATTCCATTGGCTCAGGACTTTCTTGCACATTAGGAATATCACATTGCATTAAATGATAACCATTTGTACATACGTTCTCTGTATCAGCTGTTCTGCCGGACTCGCTCTGGCTAGTCACGTCAGGTATGTGACTGCTTCCTGGTTCTGAGCCAAAGCTCTGCTGGGAATTACCATATATTCTTGAGAGTGGTTTGTAGGAGCACTTTCCCTGTGGGAAACTATAAGGTAACTGCCCGTATCCACTGGCCTCAGTATTAAACAGCTTGTGTCCTGCCCCAAACCGGCTAAAGGTTAACTCTTCTGGCTCAGCTGTAGGAGATTGCAGTGCTGACAACGGCACTCGAGAGAAATCTGGGAGTTTAAAGTTGCTAGCAGAATTAGGTGCTTCAAAAGGTAAGAAACCCTCCTTTCTCTTGTGGCTGTTAGCACAAGGAAAGAAGTTATTTCCTTTTCCCCTTATGTCTGCTCTTGGCTGGCTTCTCCTGTTAATCCTGGACTTAGCCCACTCAGGTGTAAAACAGCCTTGTTCAACTTTGAATGCTTTGTTACCTGCCGTAGGATTCCTCCCCCATTTCTTCTGGCTTTCACACACACACTCTGTATTCAGCAGCTGACCTCCACGTGTATTCACACAGTCCTGAGACTCATTCAAGCTGTCCTGTTGTATATTTTGCTGACTCACTCTTTCACTTCCCTCCTTCCACCAACTTTGGTCCTGGAGATGAGATTGGCTCACTGTATCTCTTTCTCTTTCCTTTCGTTCCCACGTATGAGGCTGTTGCTTCCACCTCCGTCCTTGCTCACTCTCCCTCACTACTTGTGAGTGTGCCTTATGTACCTGTCCCCGGGTTCCACCCCCTCTCAGCTGATCCCTATCGGGTAATTCAAACTCCATTCTCATGCTGGCTGGGTGTGTCTTTTTACCCTTTTCCCACGTGTGCCGTGGTTGCTCATAGCAACTATTTGACAGCTTTTTGTTTATATCATCAGGTTCTGCCTGATCTTCTCTGCTAATCTCCATTTCTTCCGGCTCCATTGGGTCTACCTTGTGACAGTGGCTGGTGGAAGTGAGGATCGCCTGGTAACATGCCTGCCTGGTGCGAAGGTAGCGGACCTCATGCGCCACCTAGATAAGGTCTTAGATAGTGCTGGGGAGGAGTCTGCTGTCTTGGTACATGTCGGTACCAATGACATAGGAAAATGTGGTAGGGAGGTTCTGGAGGCAAAATTTAGGCTTTTAGGTAGGAAGTTGAAATCCAGAACTTCCAGGGTAGCATTCTCCGAAATGCTTCCTGTTCCGCGCGCAGGACCCAAAAGGCAGGCAGAGCTCCGGAGTCTCAATGCGTGGATGAGACAATGGTGCAGAGATGAGGGTTTTGCATTTGTTAGGAACTGGGGAACATTCTGGGGAAAGGAGGGGCTCTTCCGAAGGGATGGGCTTCACCTTAACGGGGATGGAACCAGGCTGCTGGCATTAACCTTTAAAAAGGAGATAGAGCAGCTTTTAAACTAGATATTAGGGGAAAGCCGACAGTCGCCCAAGAGCAGATGGTTCGGAAGAATGTATCCTTGAAGGATACTACCAAAAGCAGAGAGGTTCCACAAAAGAGTAAAGTAGCCCAAATGCCCTCAAGTATGGAGCAGACAGAGCTTAAAGATCCCAATTTACCCATGTCTAACAATAGCCAAATTAACATGAACAAAATACATTCTCTAAAATGCTTGTATGCAAATGCTAGAAGTCTAAACAATAAGATGGGAGAGTTAGAATATATAGCACTAAATGAAATGTTAGATATGATTGGTATATCAGGGACATGGTGGAAGGAGGACAACCAGTGGGACACTGTGATACCTGGGTACAAACTATATCATAATGATAGAGCAGATCAAATTGGTGGAGGGGTTGCGCTCTATGTTAGAGAGGGCATTGACTCAGAAAGGATTAAAGTTTTGCAGGAAACAAAATCTGCTGCAGAATCTGTATGGATTGAAATTCCATATAAAAGGGGGAAGGCAATGGCAGTGGGGGTGTACTATCGAGCGCCTGGCCAGAATGACCAAATGGATGATGAAATGCTCAAATAAATCAAGGAAGCTAACAAACGTTACAGTGCAGTAATAATAATGGGTGATTTCAATTACCCTGGTATCGACTGGGTCAGTGTCACGTCAGGACATGCTAGGGAGATAAAGTTCCTGGATGAAATAAATGACTGCTTCTTGGAGCAGCTGGTTCATGAACCGACCAGAGGGGAAGCCATATTAGTCCTAGTCCTTAGTGGAACACCAGATCTAGTGCAAGAGATAAGCGTGTTGGGGCCACTTGGCAATAGTGATCATAGCATGATCGCCTTTGATTTAATTAGTGGAGGAGGGATAGTAAGGAAATCCACAGTACTACCTTTTAACTTTCGAAAGGGAGACTATGATAAAATGAGGAAAACAGTTAAGAAAAAACTAAAAGGAGCAGTTGCAAAGGTTAAAGACGTACATCAAGCTTGTGTGTTGTTGAAAAATACTATCTTGGAAGCCCAGAACAGCTGTATTCCATGCTTTAAGAAAAGTGGAAGGAGGTCCAAAAAACTGCGAGCATGGTTTAAAGGTGAGGTCAGAGAGGCTGTTGTTGCCAAAAAAGCATCTTTCAGGAAATGGAAAAAAGAGCCAAATGACGAAACCTGGAAACAGCACAAGCACTGGCAAGTCAAATGTAAGGCATTGATAAAGCAGGCAAAGAGAGAATTTGAGAAGAAGCTTGCTGCGGAAGCAAAAACGCGAAATAAAGACTTTTTCAAGTACATTCGTAGCAAAAAATCTGTGAGAGAGTCAGTTGGTCCATTAGATGATAAAGGGGTTAAAGGAGCACTAAGAGGCGACAAGGCGATAGCGGAGAGACTGAATGAATTCTTTGCTTCGGTCTTTACTGAGGAAGATGTAGGGATGTTACCCATGACGGAAGTGGTATTTAAAGGTGTGGAAGAATTGAAGGAAATATCAATACATCGGGAAGTTGTCTTACAACTATTAGATAAACTGAAGAGTAGCAAATCACCTGGGCCGGATGGTATACATCCAAGGGTGTTGAAAGAACTGAAATATGAGATTGCAGACCTGCTATCAGTAATCTGTGAACTATCATTAAAATCATCTCTAATACCTGAAGATTGGAGGATCGCCAATGTAACACCAATTTTTAAAAAGGGTTCCAGGGGTGATCCGGGAAACTACAGACCGGTGAGCCTGACGTCAGTACCGGGAAAAATGGTAGAAACCATCATAAAGAATAAAATTACTCAGCATGTAGATAGTCACAACCTAATGGGAGACAGCCAACGTGGCTTTAGACAAGGAAGATCTTGTCTTACTAATCTGTTATGTTTTTCTGAAGGAGTGAATAAACAGGTGGACAAAGGTGAGTCAGTTGATATTGTGTATCTGGACTTTCAGAAAGCCTTTGACAAGGTCCCTCATCAGAGACTTTTGTCAAAACTAAAGAGTCATGGGATAGGAGGCAGTGTACTATTGTGGATCAGGAACTGGTTAAAAGATAGAAAGCAGAGGGTAGGGCTAAATGGCCAATTTTCCCAATGGAGAAAGGTGAATAGTGGTGTACCCCAGGGATCTGTGCTGGGTCCGCTGCTTTTTGACATATTCATAAATGACCTGGAAAGTGGAATAACGAGTGAGGTTATCAAATTTGCAGATGACACAAAACTATTTAAAGTTGTTAAAACCGAAGATGATTGTGAAAAATTGCAAGAGGATCTTGATAAATTGGAAGACTGGGCATCAAAATGGCAGATGAAATTTAATGTGGACAAGTGCAAGGTTATGCACCTAGGGAAGAACAACCCAAACTATGGTTACACGATGCAAGGTTCCACATTAGGAACCACCACCCAGGAAAAAGATTTAGGCGTCATTGTGGATACCATGTTAAAACGCTCGGCCCAGTGTGCAGCGGCGGCCAAGAGAGCAAATAGAATGCTAGGTATGATAAGGAAAGGAATGGAAAATAAAACAAAAGATATTATAATGCCTCTATATCGTTCCATGGTGAGACCGCACCTTGAATATTGTGTGCAATTCTGGTCGCTGTATCTTAAAAAGGATATAGCAATTTTAGAAAAGGTTCAGAGAAGAGCCACCAAAATGGTAAAGGGGATGGAAGCATACTCCTACGAAGAAAGGCTAAAAAGGTTAGGGCTCTTTAAACTGGAAAAGAGACGGCTGAGGGGAGATATGATAGAAGTCTATAAATTAATGAACGGAATGGAACGGGTAAACGTAGATCGATTGTTTACGTTATCAGAATATAGAAAGACTAGGGGACATGCAATGAAGCTACAGGGTAAACTATTTAAGACCAATAAAAGAAAATATTTTTTCACTCAACGTGTAATCAAACTCTGGAATTTGTTACCGGAGGATGTAGTAAAGGCTGTTAGTGTAGCTGGGTTTAAAAAAGGTTTGGACAAGTTCCTGGAGGAAAGGTCCATAAAACATTATTAAGAAGTGACCGAAGATATCAATGCTTGACCCAGTACAAGCATTGTGGAACTTGTGTCTCTTGGGGAAACTGCTAGGTACATATGACCTAGATTGGCCACTGTTGGAAAAAGAATACTGGGCTTGATGGACCTTGGTCTGACCCAGTATGGCATATCTTATGTTCTTATGTTCTTATTTTCACATCAGCCAGGTGTGTGTCGGAACTACAGGCGCTCTCCTGTAAAGAGCCCTTTCTCTTATTCACTTCTGAAGGGGTGTCGCTTCATGTCGTGCCCACCTTCTTATCCAAGGTGGGCCTTTTCATGTGAATCCGACCATTTCCTTACCCTCCTTTCCGAAGGAACGGGGCTCCAAATCTCTGGACAATTTTCAGGCAGTCGATGTCTGGAGAGTTCTACATCGCTACCTTAAGGTCACGGCTTCCTTTCAGTAGTATTTGCTGGGCTGCATAAAGGCCTGGCAGCATCCAAGGCTACGATTGCACACTGGATGAAGAATGCCATCGATTCCGCTTACATCCTCTATAAAAGCCTCTCCCCGTAGGGCTTCATGCACATTCCATGTGGGCGCAGGCAGCATCTTGTGCGGAATGCTCGCAAAGTCTCGCCCATTGACATTTGTTGGGCGGCCACCTGGTCCTCTCTATCCACCTTCACATGTTGCTACTGCCTCGACCTCTAGGCTCGGGCCGCGGTGCATTTGGGGCCAGTGTGGTAACAACGGCTGTATCTTTCCGCCCAGCAGGTGTGTAGCTTGATTACTTCCCACTTGTTTGGACTGGTCTAGCAGGTTGAATTGGAAGGAGAAATTTCATTTACTGTTTATTTCCTTTCCTGGAATCCTGCTAAACTAGTCCAGGACTCACCCCTCACTGCATTCTTCAGCAACAACCTTGGGTCGTCATTCATTTAATACAGCTTTCAGGAAGGACAGCCTGTGATCTCAGTTTCAGGCTCAGAAGTCAGTTTAGCCTGCCTACCCTCTTTGTACTTAGTTGCACTTGTTGGTAGTCACCGTTCCAGGTTTTCCTGGGGAGTTTTAATGCATTTTGGTTGACATGGGGCTTCCTCTGTTTTTACATAAGTATACTAAGGGTGATACCTAGGGGAGTCTCTCTATATGCCAGAGCCTGTTTGTTGAAGTTTCTGCACTTTCTCTGTCTCCAACATCTGCTGGCAGGGGGACTTAACCCACTTGTCTGGCCTGTCTAGCAGGATTCAAGGAAAGGAAATTAAACGGTAAGTGAAATTTTTCCTTCGTGTTCCCTACCTTGGTGCCATTTCATTGCTACGGAAGATACATAAAGCTTTCCACCAGGATACTTTAATTTTCAGATCTCACAGGATTTCCATCATGTCACTTTTATCCATGTGTTGCTTTTCTGAAGTCTTAATTTCCCCTATTATCGCTGAATTTACTTTTCCATTTTTCTATCAGGCAGAAGAGGCTACTGTAATGATTCCACAGTAGAGAGCCTGAAATTAGAAGAGGTTCATCTCAAGGACCAGCTGGAGGGAGGAGAGAATACTGATACCAAGAGGGGTGAGCCAAGAATTCCTTTAGGATACAATTCTTGCTTTGTATGGTGGAATATTTCTAAACTTGCGCATAGAGGGTGAACGTTAGGGCGTATCAACAGAGAGGCACTCTACAAAGTCATGAAAGAATACACACTGGAGAAAAACCATTTAAGTGTTCTGAATGTGATAAGAGCTTCAATCAAAAAGGTAGTCTACAAAGCCATGAAAGAATACACACTGGAGAAACACCATTTAAGTGTTCTGAATGTGATAAAAGCTTCAATCAAAAAAGATATTTACAAATTCATGAAAGAATACATACTTGAGGAAAGCCATTTAAATGTTCACAATGTGATAAGAGGTTTGCTATTAAAATTAGCCTAAAAATTCATAAAAGAATACACACTGGAGAGAAGCCATTTAAATGTTCTCAATGCGTTAAAGGCTTTACTTGTAAAAAGAGACTAAAAAGTCATGAAAGAGTACACTCTGGAAAGATGATTTAAGTGTTCTGAATTTGATAAATGCTTTATATCAAAATTAAATCAGAGAAGGCATGAAAAAATTCATACTGTATTGAAACCATTTATATTTTCTGACTGTTATGAAAGCTTCAGTCAAAAAAGTAGTCTACAAATGCATGAGAAAATCACACTGGCGAGAAACAATTTAAATGTTCTGACTGACATAAAAGCTTCAAGCGAAAAGGTAATCTAAAATTATAGACCTCTATCATATCTCCCCTCAGCCGTCTCTTTCCAGGTTGAAGAGCCCTAACCTTTTTAGCCTTTCTTCATAGGAGTAGCATTCCATCCCCTTTAACATTTTGGTGGCTATTCTCTGAACCTTTTCTAAAAACGCTATATCCTTTTAAGATTGTTGGGGCCACTTGGCAATAGTGATCATGGCATGATTGCATTTGATTTAATTAGTGGAGGAGGGATAGTAAGGAAATCCACAGTATTACCTTTTAACTTTCAAAAAGATCTACCCAAACTGTCGACTATATCACTATTGTAAATAACTACTGGTAATTAGTTATGTTATGTTCCATGTTTTATAACCTGTACATAGTTTAAAAGCGCTGTTCCTGCTAACGTTCAAAAGTATGTTCCCTGTAATTACACATGTATATAGTTAAAACATTGTTCCTTGTAAAATATACAGATGTATACAAATATATACAGATGTATACAAATTTTATGTTCAATGTTAACCGCCCCTGATCTCTGGAAGGGGCGGTATAGAAGAAACTGTTAAATAAATAAATAAAAAGGAAGACTGTGATAAAATGAGGAAAATAGTTAAGAAAAAACTAAAAGGAGCAGTTGCAAAGGTTAAAGGCTTACATCAAGCTTGGGTGTTGTTTAAAAATACTATCTTAGAAGCCCAGACCAGCTGTATTCCACGCTTTAAGAAAAGTGGAAGGAAGTCCAAAAAACTGCTAGCATGGTTTAAAGGTTAGGTCAGAGAGGCTGTTGTTGCCAAAAAAGCATCTTTCAGGAAATGGAAAAAAGAGCCAAACGACAAAACCTGGAAACAGCACAAGCACTGGCAAGTCAAATGCAAGGCATTGATAAGGCAAGCAAAGGGAGAATTTGAGAAGAAGTTTGCTGCGGAAGCAAAAACGTGACATAAAGACTTTTTCAAGTACATTCGTAGCAAAAAACCTGTGAGAGAGTCAGTTGGTCCATTAGATGATAGAGGGGTTAAAGGGGCACTAAGAGTCAACAAGGCGATAGCGGAGAGACTGAATGAATTCTTTGCTTCGGTCTTTGCTGAGGAAGATGTAGGGATGTTACCCATGACTGAAGTCGTATTTAAAGGTGCGGAAGAACTGAAGGAAATATCGATACATCGGGAAGATGTATTACAACTATTAGATAAACTGAAGAGTAGCAAATCACCTGGGCCGGATGGTATACATCTAAGGGTGTTGAAAGAACTGAAATATGAGATTGCAGACCTGCTATTAGTGATCTGTGAACTTTAATTAAAATCCTCTGTAATACCTGAAGATTGGAGGATCGCCAATATAACGCCAATTTTTAAAAAGGGTTCCAGAGGTGATCCGGGAAACTACAGACCGGTGTGCCTGACGTCAGTTCTGGGAAAAATGGTAGAAACCATCATAAAGAACAAAATTACTCAGCATGTAGATAGTCATGGCCTAATGGGAGACAGCCAACGTGGCTTTAGACAAGGAAGATCTTGTCTTACTAATCTGTTATGTTTTTTTGAAGGTGTGAATAAACAGGTGGACAAAGGTGAGTCGGTTGATATAGGTAATCAAGCTGGTAATATATCCGGCCACTCCAACTTTGACAGCACCTCCAGAGCCTTCATTTGATCCATATTTGTGTATAAGGAGTTAATATCCAGAATTAATCGGTAGAACGGATATCATCTATTGACAATAGTACATTCAACACTGGAGTGGTATCCTTTAGGTAGGACCGGACTTGTGCAGCTAGTGGATTAAGCAAACGATCCACAAAAATTGACAACGTCTTCAAGACAGAATTATTTCCTTCTATGATAGGACAGCCAGGGTGTTCTTCCAAATCCTCATGAATTTTCGACATGCTGTAATAAAACGAATATGATAGAGTTTTATTGGTCAAAAAGGAAGACTGTTTGATGTCAAAAAACTTTGAGCCGCTCTTTAGTTTACCATAGTCTCTACTTTGGACAAGATGGCGTCAGTGGGATCCGCCAATAAAACATGATAATACTTCAAATCGCTCAATTACCTTCGTTATATTGTATCTTTTACTGCCTTGCTGTGTCCAGACCTACCAGCTGTACAGGGGCATGTACTTACGGGACCTGGCAAAGGAGATTGCCGGGTTCTCAGCTGGCCTCTTCAAGGAACCTTTGAAGAGGTTCAAGGCTTTCTCAACAGGGATCCGAGAGTGCTCGAAGTTTATCTCTCGAGCAGCCTATGATGGCTTCAAGGCTTCAGCCCGGGTAGCCGCAGCCAGGCATTGGTGCATGCCGTCAGGCCTGGCTACAGTCATCAGATCTGGAGCCATGGGTACAGGACAAGTTGGTCGATGTCCCTTGCCGAGGTGAGAACCTTTTTGGCAAACCCATGGCTGAAAAGGCTGCAGAAAGAAGTAATTAGATCTTACCTGCTAATTAGTGTTCCTGAAGGAACGACAGTCCAGTCCCTTTACTTCTGGGTTGCGTAACCCTTCCAGCAGCTTGGAGGCTGAGCCCAACCTTTTTGGAGGTTGGGCGGTATAAATACCACTGAGACCACCCACCAACTCCAGTAATTGACTGAAAAAGCAGCCTAAATGAACTTCTGTAACAACTATAAAACAAAACCTAACAAACATGCAAACTCTGGGAGGGGTGGCACGAAGTCGACCCACCCGTTCCACACGTTTTTTTTTTTTTTTTTTGGAAATAGGGAATAGGTAATAAGGGTAGAGGGGGAGGGAAGGCGCCATAGGAGGACCGCCCCGCCTACTTGCTCCTGGTCTCCCTCACCCCGATCTGGTTCCCCGCTCGGTTCGCTGATCTGCCCTCCGCCGCCAGGGCTTCAGGCCCGGTATAGCCGGGTGGGATCAGGGACTGGACTGTCGTTCCTTCAGGAACACTAATTAGCAGGTAAGATCTAATTACTTCTTCCTTATCGTCACTCCAGTCCAGTCCCTTTACTTCTGGGAAGTACCAGAGCAGTTCAAATCTGGGTGGGATTCGGCAAACGACTGATGAAGCCCGCTAGGCCAAACCGAGCGTCCGCTGCACTCTGTACGTCCAGCCTGTAGTGCTTGGTGAAGGTATGCAGAGAGGACCAAGTCGCCGCCCTACATATATCCAGCGGAGGGACTAGGCTGAATTCTGCCCAAGAAGTAGCCTGAGCTCGGGTGGAATGTGCCCGCAGCCCCCCGGGACCTGCTTGCCCTTCAGAATGTAGGCGGAAGCAATCGCTTCCCTAATCCACCTGGAGATGGAAGCTTTGGCCGCCGCTTCCCCTCTGTGTGGACCTCCGAACTGGACAAATAGCCGGTCTGATTTCCGGAACGGAGCTGTGCGGGAGAGGTAGTGTTTGAGGGCTCTTCGGACGTCTAGTAAACGAAGCCTGTTATCCCTGCCTACCAGACCCTCTGTTGGGAAGGCTGGGAGCGTGACTGTCTGGTTCACATGAAAGGGAGAGATAACCTTGGGGAGGAAGGAGGGCACCGTGCGCAAGACGACTTTGTCCTTAAGGAAGGCCAGGAAGGGGGGTCTGGAGGAAAGTGCTTGTAGCTCGGAGACCCGCCTGGCCGAGCAGATCGCAACTAGGAAGACCGTCTTCAAGGTTAAGTTCCTTCAAGGAGGCCCTCTTCACGGGTTCGAAGGGCTCCCCTATCAGCGCATTTAATACCAGGTTGAGATTCCAGGGGGGGATGACCGACCTCCGCTGGGGACGCAGACGTCGGACTGCTCTGAGGAACCTGGCGACGTCCGGGTGGACCCCTACTGGCTTGCCGTGGACCTTTCCTCTATAGCACGCGATAGCGGCTAGTTGCACCCGTAGTGAACTGTGTGCTAAACCTTTGTCAAACCCCGCTTGTAAGAATTCCAGGATTTCCGGGACTGAGGCCGCAAGGGGCTTACTTCGGCGCTCCGCGCACCATGCCTCGAAAATGCGCCAAACTCTTACATAGGCGAGACAGGTCGAGCGCTTCTTAGCGCTCAACAGCGTTGAGATTACTGCACCTGAATATCCTCGCTTCAGGAGCCGCGCCCTTTCAAGAGCCAGGCCGTAAGCGAGAACCGATCCACGTGAGGCATCTGAACCGGACCTTGTCTGAGTAGGTCGCTCCTGCAGGGCAGCCGCCATGGTTGGTCGGCCAACAGCCTCACCAGGTCCGCGTACCAGGGACGGCGAGGCCAATCTGGAGCTATGAGGATTACCAGGCCCTGGTGGGATTCTACTCGCTGAAGAACCTTTCCGATCAGAGCCCAGGGAGGGAACACATAGAGAAGGCCCTCTGCCGGCCACTTCTGAGACAGGGCATCTAGACCTTCGGACATTCTTTCCTTTCGCCGACTGAAGAATCGGTCCACCTTGGCCGAGGAGAATCTTGCCATGAGATCCATCACTGGGAGACCCCACCGGGCCACTATTTGGTCGAAGATCACCTGCTCCAGTTCCCACTCTCCGTGGTCTATCCTGTGCCTGCTGAGGTAATCGGCTGTGACATTGTCCGTGCCTGCCACGTGCTGGGCTGACAGCGCTTCCAGGTAGACCTCCGCCCACTGGAAGAGAACGTCCGCCTCTTTCTCCAGGGCAGGGCTGCTGGTGCCGCCCTGATGGTTGATGTAAGCTACTGTGGTGATGTTGTCGGATAGGACGCGGATTGCCTTTCTTCGTACCCGGGGCTCGAGCTTCCTGAGCGCAAGGGTGACGGCGCGTAATTCCAGTCTGTTGATGGGCCACTGAGATTCCACTGGAGACCATCGCCCCTGGACGAACTGGTCCTCGCAGTGGGCCCCCCAGCCTGACAGGCTCGCATCCGTCGTCAAAAGTACCCACTGGGGGGGCTCGAGGGGCATTCCCCGTTCCAGGTTTCTCGGTTGTTGCCACCAGCGAAGAGCTCGCTTGGTCCGCGGGGCGCAGGGTAACTGTGTTGTCAGAGGATGGAGTTGTGGAGACCACCGTCGCAGTAGAGATCGTTGCAATGGACGCATGTGGGCTCTGGCCCAAGGCACTACCTCTATCGCCGCCGCCATTGTTCCCAGGACCTGAAGATAATGCCATGCTGAGGGGTTTGCGTCTGTTCAGGAACTGAGTAACCAGTAGCCTTAGGTCCCTGGCCCTGGATGAGGGCAAAAACACTCTGCCCCTGCTGGTGTCGAATCTTGCGCCGAGATACTCGAGATTCTGGGAAGGGATCAACCTGCTCTTTGCTCGGTTGATCACCCACCCCAACTCTTCTAGAAGGCGAACTACTGTATCCGTCGCCGCGCGACTTTCCTCCTCCGACTTTGCACGGATCAGCCAATCGTCTAGGTACGGGTGGACCAAAATCCCCTCCTTCCGGAGGAAGGCCGCTACGACCACCATCACCTTGGTGAATGTCCGTGGAGCTGTCGCTAGGCCAAAGGGGAGAGCCTGGAATTGGAAGTGACCCGTTGGTACCGCCGCGAATCTTAGGAACTGTTGATGTGACTTTCTGACCGGGATATGCAAGTAGGCCTCTGTCAAGTCGAGGGCTGATAGGAACTCCCCTCTCCTTACGGCTGCGATGACTGACCGCAGAGTCTCCATTCTGAAGTGAGGAACCCTGAGACAGCAGTTGACCTGTTTTAAGTCCAGGATTGGTCGGAAGGTGCCTTCCTTTTTTGGCACCACGAAGTAAATCGAGTATCGACCTGAACCGCGTTGATCTGGAGGCACTGGTAACACGGCCCCGAGTGCAATTAAGCGAGCGAGAGTTGATTCCACCGCGGACCTCTTTGCAGGGGTACCGCAGGGGGACAGAACAAAGGCTGGGGGAATGCGTTTTGAGAATTCGAGAGCGTAGCCCTCTCTGACCACCTCTAGCACCCATTGATCCGATGTGACCCGGGACCAGGCGGGAAGAAACTGTCTTAAACGTCCTCCTATGGGCAGCTCGTCCCCCTGGGCCCCCGCGGCTTCATTGTTGTTTTCTAAGAGACGATGAGGAGGAGAAGGAGGAGGTCGCCCCGAATCCGCGACCTGCTCCCCGAAACCCTCGAAAGCCCTGGCCCCTAGGGGGGAAACGCCCCCTGGAAAAGGAACTAGATCTGGAGGGGCGAAACCTCCGGGAGTCCCTGGACTGAGTACGTGCCGGGGGGAGGGAGCGGTTCTGTTTCGGTCTATCTTCCGGGAGCCTACCTCCCTTGGACTCGCCAAGATCCTTTACCAGCTTCTCCAAATCCTCGCCGAACAGCAGTCTCCCCTTGAAGGGGAGTCGACTCAGGCGGGCCTTCGAGGAGGTATCCGCTGCCCAATTGCGTAACCACAGGTATCGCCTGGCCGCCACCACCGATGCCATGTTCTTTGCCAGGCTTCTGATGAGGTCATACTGGCTATCCGCCAGGTACGCTGTTCCCGATTCCAGCCTGTTCGCGTTGGACCGGGTCTCCTCTGTGGGGCTCTCGTCTGTCTGTAACTGTTGTGACCACCTTAAACAGGCCCTAGCCACCCAGGCTCCGGAGACCGAGGCTTGCAAAGCGAGGGCGCTTACGTCAAAGGCTTGCTTCAGAAGGGTATCCAACTTTCTGTCTTGGGGATCCCTTAGGGCTGCACTGCCCTCCACTGGGATAGTGGTCTTCTTGGTGACTGCTGACACTGCTGCATCCACCCTGGGGGACTTTAGCAGCTCTTTGTCTGCCTCTGGTAGAGGGTAGAGATGGAGCATGGACCGGACTCCCCTTAGACTTGACTCAGGTTGGTCCCATTCTTCCTGGATCATCTGTCGCACCACCCTATGTACAGGAAAGACCTTCTGGGATCTTCTAATGGCTTGAATCAATGGATCCTCCAACGCTTCCTCCTCTGCAGGCGTATCGGAGGTCATATTGAGGGCTTTCAGGGACTCATTAATCAGTGCCGGGAGCTCCTCCCGACGAAATACTCTAATTATCCTAGCTTGGTCTTCTTCTGGGATCTCCCCTTCTTCTAGCTCTTCTTCATCCTCGCCAAAGTCCTTGTCCGAGGGCATCTCCTCCGGGGATCCCTGGGAGAGGGTCTCCTCTTCACTCATCCGAGGACGCTTAGGAGGGATATCGGAATCTGGATTGGCCGCCCTCGAGGGTCTGGCTGGCTTGACCTCCGCCGCCGGAGGTGCAGTACCTCCTGCCCCTGAATTCTGCTTACGTAGGCAATATGCCTTGTGGAGTAAGAGGATGAAATCCGGGGAGAAGAAATCCCCTGCCCCCTCTTCCCCCGTCAGGAGGGGGGAGAGGGATAGGGAAGGGGTGGGCAAGTCTGAGGCCGTAGAGGGAGGGGCTTGTGATCCCCCCTCCCCTACTGGGAGTTCGTCTGACCCCTGAGAGGTGTGGGCCATGGTTAAATTAATGTCTTGCTCCGATGAGACCGCCAAGGCAGTACAGCTCCTGCAGATACCTGTCTCTGCGGAGGTACCCCTGCGTATTCCACAGGAAAGACAGCGGGACTTGGTTGACATGACCTGGAGTGAAGGAACTTCTAGTACCAGGCCTCCAGTCCCGGCTGGTAGAGGCTCTCCTCTAAACTGGAGATAGCTCCCTCCCTGTCCCACAGGTCCAAAGTTTCCCCCAAGAGTGAAACAAAGGAAGCAAACCTTGAGATAAAGGGAGGGCCAATGGGATAAATAAACACTGAGATAAATTAACTCGAAATTAAAAGAAAAATCAATTTAGAGTTAAAATAAAGTTAAAATACAGTTAAATTAAAACTGCAATTAATTTCCTTTCTCAAGGAGTACTTGCGGTTTTCAGAGCTGTGCTGAGGTTCCGGGCGATTCAGAGCTGTGCACCCGTTGGCTCTACACGTGGTAGGCCTCACCACGTGGAGCCAAAAACGGGGAGCTCCAAAACTCTCCTCCGGTCGTGGCCTGACTCCTCTCCTGCCCACCGGAGTTGAAAACTGTTGCTTTCGCTGAAGATCGCTGCCTCCACGGTCTCCCGCGGTCCCCGCAGAGACCGGATTAACGCCGCCGCGTCCTCCTGTCTCCGGACGGGTCTGGCGGTCTCGGCAGGCTAGCGGTGCTTGCCTCCAGCGCTCAGCCTGCAGAGGGGCTTCGGCGCGAGGCAGGGGCGATCAGCGTGTCTCCGTAGCAGAGAAGGTACAGTGAATCCTCCTCAATGCTACCAGCCGCGGCTCTCCTCCGACGCCCGATCCGATCCGGGAGGGGGGGGGGGAGGAGGGAGAGAGCCGGGGGAATTAAAGAGCCCTTGTAAATAAAACTAGAGTAAAAACAGCACAGTAGGAAATAAAGGCAGCATCAATGAAACAAATGCAATAAATAAATGAAATAAATGAAATAAAATACAAAGTAGGACTCCAGTAAGCTCTAGGCTTACGGAACCCTCCAGCTGCTTGGAGGCTGAGATTACTGGAGTTGGTGGGTGGTCTCAGTGGTATTTATACCGCCCCACCTCCAAAAAGGTTGGGCTCAGCCTCCAAGCTGCTGGAAGGGTTACGCAACCCAGAAGTAAAGGGACTGGACTGGAGTGACGATAAGGAATCAAGACTGAGACTCTCACCAGGACAAGGCTGTCCAGAAAGACTTCTGCCCCTGTTCAGAAAAAGAAGGGTTCAGGGAAGAAGTCCTTTTTCCCGAGGAAGGGTACTGCCTACAAATCATACCCTCAATTCCAGGCCTCTACAGCTCCCCAGCAGGGTCAGCAGGCCAAGGGGCAGGGACATGGGCCCCGTAGACAGAAAACCCCCAAGCCGCCAGCTCCGGCTTCTGCACAGCAGGGAGCGGGGTTTTGACTCCCACTCAGCACAGGAGGCCGGCTGACACTGTACGCCCACAGGTGGTCAGCCATAACAGGGGATACCTGGGTACTGAGCATAGTCCAGAGGGGCTACTTGCTCCATTTCAAACAGTTACCTCCCTCCTATTTTCCAAGGGAGCCTCCAAGACTCCCTCTGCACAGGAACCTCCTCCTTCAGGAGTTGGCAAGTCTTCTAAAGGAGCAGGCGGTGGAACCGGTGCCTCACTGCCTGAAGGGGCAAAGCTTCTATTCCAGGTACTTTCTGGTACCAAAAAGGACAGGGGCCTCAGGTCCATCCTAGACTTGCAAAATCTCAACAAGTTCCTGGAGAGGGAAAAGTTCAAGATGCTTACCCTTGGGATACTGCTACCCTACCTCCAGCAGGGAGATTGGCTAAGCTCCTTAGACCTAAAGGATGCTTATACTCACATCCTCATTCATCCAGACCACAGACAATATCTCAGATTTGTAGTGGGAGGAAATCATTTTCAGTACAGAGTACTTCCGTTTGGTCTAACCTCTGCTTCCAGGGTTTTCACCAAATGCCTGGCGGTGGTTTCGGCCTATCTCAGAAACCAGGGCATCTTTGTCTTTCCATACCTGGACGACTGGCTCATCAGGGGTCAGTCTCCACAGGAGACCAGACAAGCCACCCTTCGCACTGTTTCTCATCTCCAGTATCTAGGCTTTGTCATAAACTTCGCAAAGTCCACTTTGCTCCCCTCACAGAACATAGAGTTCATAGGGGCAAGACTAGATACCCTTTAGGCAAAAGCTTATTTGCCTGAGGACAGGGCTCACAGACTGGTGGACTTGGCCAAACAGTTACGGAGCGGTTCTCTGGTCTCCGCCAGACACTTCCTGAGGCTCTTAGGCCACATGGCATCAATGGTCCATGTAACTCCGAATGCCCGTCTGCACATGCGGCCTGCTCAGTGGTGCCTCAGAGTTCAGTGGGTGCAAGCCACAGGAGACTTACGAGACAGAGTAAGGGTGTCCAAACTACTAGTGGACTCCCTGCGGTGGTGGCTACATCTCCCAAACCTTGTCAGGGGAGTGCCTTTCCAAGTGCCGCCACACACACAGGTGCTGACAACAGATGCTTCCTTACAGGGTTGGGGTGCACATTGCCAGGGTGCATGCACTCAGTGCCTCTGGTCTCCTTGGGAGGCCACACAGCAGATCAATCTGTTGGAGTTGCAAGCTATCCGCTTGGCTCTACAGACTTTCTCTCATGTCCTCTCTCACCAGTCTGTCTTGGTTCAGACAGACAATCAAGTAGCAATGTTCTATGTGAACAAGCAGGGAGACACAGGTTCCAGGCTTCTGTGTCAAGAAGCACAAGCTCTTTGCTCCCTGGCAGTCAAACAAGGCATGTTTCTCAGGTTCTCTACTGCACCCCAACCTCAAATCCCTCAATCTGATGGCCTGGCTGCTGAAAGGATAGTTCTAGCCCCCTTACCTCTACCTAAGGAAGTGGAAGAGGTGGTGTTGGCTTCTAGGAGGCAATCCACCCGGAAGTCTTATGCCCTCAAGTGGCGTAGGTTCTCCAACTGCTGTGCTCAGTGCCAGGAGGATCCTTTTTCGTGTCTGGTGCCAGTGGTGCTACAGTATCTGCTTCACCTGTCGGACCTAGGCCTTAAATCCAACTCTATTCGGGTTCACCTCAGTGCTCTATCAGCGCACCACTCACCGGTGGAGGGACAGTCTCTGTCGGGCCACCCCTTGGTGTCCCGCTTCCTGAGAGGCCTGCTTTTGCTCAAGCCTCCGATTCGTCTATCAGCCACTGAGTGGGATTTGAATGTGGTCTTGCAGCAACTTACTCGCCCACCGTTTGAGCCGATGGCTACCTGTCCTTTATGCTTCCTTTCTTGGAAGGCATTGTTCTTGGTAGCTCTTACTCGGCCAGGCGTGTGAGTGAACTCCAAGCTCTGGTTTCTGATAGATCTACACACGGTTCTATAGGAACAGAGTGGTCTTACGGACTCATCCTAAGTTCCTTCCACCTCAATCAGGAGGTGGTTTTTCCGACATTTTTTCCCAGGCCGCATGCCAGCTGGGCTGAAACAGTCTTCCATACCCTGGACTGTAGAAGGGCGTTGTCCGTTTACATAGACAATACGCATGGGCATCGAAGGGCTGCTCAGCTCTTCGTATCTTTTGACCCTAATAAACTGGGGTTACCTGTCTCCAAGCATACTTTGTCCATTTGGGTAGCAGATTGTATCGCCTGGGCGTACAGGGCAGCCGGCCTCTCCTTGCAGGGTTGAGTCACGGCCCACCGTGTCAGGGTGAAAGCCGCGTCAGTAGCTCATCTCCGCTCTGTTCCATTGGCAGACATCTGCTTGGCCGCTACTTGGTCTTCAAGCCAGACTTTTGCGGCCCATTACTGCCTTGAGAGGGAGTCCCGGAGGGCCAATGCTTTTGGAGAGGCGGTATTCCGTAATCTCTTTGAGGTTTAAGCAACTCCTACCCTCCGGCCCTTGTGCTGGGCTACCGTACGGGGGCATTCTCAGAGCAGATTCTTATCACGGATGCTGAGGCTCTAGAGGGAGCTAATTTTTCAGCTGTGGATTCCCAGTAGCCTAGAGCCGGGGAGTCCCATATATGAGGACTATCCTGCTTGGTCCTGGAGAAAGAGTAGTTAATCACCTGTAACAGGTGTTCTCCAGGAGCAGCAGGAATCAGTCCTCACGACCCTCCCTCCTCCCCTTGGAGTTGCAGTCATATACTTTATTTTGTTTTTGCTGTCTTTTAGTTATGTCATCAGACTGAGCAAGATGGCACCCTTGGGTGGGAAAGGGACCATGCATGCGCGCTGCATTCCCAAAGACTTTCCTTGAAAGCTGGGGAAATGCTCCGCACGGGGGCTCCGTCATCACCCATATGTGAGGACTGATTCCTGCTGCTCCTGGAAAGGGAGACGGAGCTGCTGGTATGCACTACTTCCTCAGTGCCCCCCCCCCCACCCTGCCCCAGGCTTTGGTTCCTCTCTACCTAGCCAAAAATCACTGAGCTGACTAGGGTCAAAGAAAGGAGGGCAGCATGAGGGGCTCGGCGGCAGTAGCCCCTAGAGCTCTGCCTTGATTCTACTGATCAGTGTCCTAAATTGTGGGCAGTAGAGCAGCCCTCCTGTTCCAGCCTCACTAAAGACAGTGGGCAAGGAAGGGGTCCTAGACTGGCCAGAGCTATGCTACTCCCAACACCAGCTCCTTTCCTCTGCCCTACAGGAACAAATGTACAAAAGTGACAGCAACGTACTTGCACTAAGTTTGGAGTAACGAGTTCTTCTACTGCAGCATAGTTCAGTCGTACCCCTGCTGTGGTGTAGTTTACAGTTTGGCCTGCCTTTTACCAAAACGGCGTTTGTTAAGGGGGCAGCTGAGGCAATGGGAAATGAGGCAAATTGCCTAATGTCAGAAGTGGTATTTGCACCGTGCTTCTCAGCCCATTGCTCGAACCGCTGCCGCTCCTTGTTCCTGCTGGGAAGAGCAGTGCTGCTTCTCTAGGGCTAAGGGAGGGTTGCTGCTTGATGTTCTGGGTGTTAGTGGGGGTCTGCTATGGCAGGTTTGCTATTTAGACTGAGTTACTCTTTGTAGGATTCTTCCTTCATGTCATGCCTGGCACAGGAAGATGTTTCTCACTTACCGATGTGATAAGGACTTGTCAGACGGCTGCCTAGGGTGAGAACCTACACAATCTTGACGATGCATATATTCATATGATTCTTGCAAGGTATTGTGGGTAATGTAGTTCATTCACTCCAAACACAGCTGAAGACAATAATTTAGTTGTGAAACCAGTGGTAAAGCCAATAAAATACTTCTTTTATTGATGGGGTTTATTTCACCCAGCACAAGTATGCTTGGTAGCATATAAATGAGGTTACTTGCTTGCAGTGTTTAAATTGATAACATAAAGTCACAAATCAAATCAGGAAAACAACCTTTAACTTGTCAGGCAATTAGCTAATGTTTTCTTAGCAAATAACTATCAAATGAAAAAGCCACAAAGAAATAAATAAACTGTGCTTGTTAGGTTAACTTCAGCTTATTTTCCACACAGATCCTGCAGTGATTCTTTCCTTGCTCACATACAATTAGGTGCAGCTTTAATTGTTATCAACTGTCCAGCTGAAACCCTTTAGCTGGCTGGCTGATACTGTGTGAGCCCAAATCCTGCTTTAAGAGCTGTTCTTAGTGGATTTAAAGAACAAAGTTATGTTTCTTTGTGATGGCTGATGTGTTTGCTCACAGAAAGCTAGCAATAGCATTTGGATAGAGAGCAGTCCATATAATCAGTACCTTCATCTGCCATAATTTCCCCTTCATCAATAAGCATAGGGTCACTATCATAAATTGGCACAGATGTGTCTTTCAATAAGGCACTATCAAGAGAATGCTTAATCCCTTGCTGCCCTTCACTATTATAGATAGGGTCTGAATCAGTGTTCATACCTGAACCTCTCTTGCTGCCATAGTTCCTCTCTGTATAGACTGGCCAGTATGTAATCCAGTTCTTATGTCCAGCCTTCCAATCTTGATCCCTGGACACTGGATCTCCCCTCACATACCTTCTGGCATAGGTCTTAAAGTCCCTTCCACGTGCAGCCTTCTCTCTCACAGGTAGCCACTGGTGATTCCTATCTTTGCAGCTCCATTCCTCTGGCTGACTCCAGTCCAATGGTCTATGCTGGCTCTTGGAATACCTCCCAGTATAGGTACTGCCTTGGACTCTCCTAGACCACTCAGTGGCCTTTCTTCTCTTCCTTCCAGAGGGTTTCTTTCCTTCTCTATCCGTTTGGGTTGTCTTCTGCTTCTCGAGGTGATGCTTGAACATGAGCTTTAAGTTGTTATCTGTAGAAAAAGCTCTATTCTTATTCTGTCTTAATGTGTGCTCCTCCCTAACACAGTGCAGCTGTGCTGAATCAGGCCCTGCCCTTTGAGATGAGTGCTTAGGGATTACCTCATAGCTCTCTTGATTGAACACACGTTTTCTCACTTCAGCTTCTCTCATGGCTGCTGGAAACCTGGTGCATTCTGGGACTGGTAGTCTTTTATGTGAAAATTCTGTTTTCTTACTTCTACCAGAACTGACAGGTTGCTTGTTCAGAGTCACATCATCTTTTCTATAGCTCCTACCTGAGCTATGATAAGCTTCCTTATCACAGACTTTTAAAGTCATACGCTGAGTGGTAAGGTGGAAACATCTAGTTCAGTCAAGTCGGTCATTGTAGAGATTTACCTTCAGTCATCAAACTTGGGACTTATACTCTTAGGGCAGTTCTTCCGAATTATGTGCAAAACTAACCCATTTGGAGAAACTGTCCTGCTAGGGATCATCCATAATAATCATTGCTGAAAGATGAGAGATTCATGGTAGCATAAATTACCTTAAATGTTTGTTTCTAATATGTAGAGGTCTGGGGAAACACTAAGGGGTATTTTACTAAACGGTCTTAACGTGCGCCCGGCGATAATGTGCAGGATTCCTTAAAAGGAGTGGGGGTTCTGGTCTAAACGTAGCAATCGGGGATTATCGTGCTATAGAGGGAGCAGTGCACACTACCGCACGGTAATCTTAAGTAGGCGCGCTGACCTACAAATGCAGCAACAGAGGAGTAGCACAAGGGTTAATACACTGACTGATAGTACAGGGGTTATGAGTTCAATTCCTCAGTGGGCCTAATGAATAAGGTTGGCTGAGACAATTCCTTTTCCTGCTTGCAACTGTACAGCAATCTGTGCTTCCAGTTAAAAATACCCACAACTTTGAACCCTCAACTTTGCTAGTAACATTTGCATTGATATCTGATAAGGAGTGTATACTGAAACTCTTCTTTAAGAAGAAGAAGATCCTATTCCGGGGTTTAGTGGTACGTATATATCCTGATCTTTCTAGGGAGACTCAAAAGCGTCGTAGAGATTTTTTACTTTTACGACCTGGAGTTTTGCAATTGGGGGGGGTATTTTTCCTTAAACACCCTTGTAAATGTCTGATCAAGTATTGTTCAGTTTCTTATGTTTTTTTTGACCCCGCGCAATTGGTTACTTTTATTAGTGCCAGACGTTTGGAAGCTTCTCCTGCTCCCTCTTAGTGCTCCTGTTAAGTAGTAATGCTGGATATGCGGTTATGATCTATTTCTTTTGAGCTTCGATGTTGAATCTTTTTCTTCTTTTTTTGTGATGCTCCCACTTTTTTTGTGGACTAGAGAGGGTTAACACTGTTTTTTTTTTTGCTTTTATTATTTCTGTTATATGAGCATTTTGTTTAGTGAAATGTTGATTTCCTTGTTGTAACCCTGTTTCTTGAGTAAGGCTTTTTATTAAGCATCTTCTCTAATGTATTGTAAAGTGCATAAATAAATAATTAAAAAAAAAAATACCCACACCCCAGTGCCATAAACTAATGCACCTTTTAGGGTGCACCAGAAGGCACATCCTAAACAACCACGTCTGCCAAGGCAGGTTATAATGTGCCCCAGAGGCCATGTTGAAAGGTTGCCAACTCCCAAGGCACCATAGTAGGCACCGCATAAGCTGCCTGAATCTAAGGTGTGGCGTAAGATGCCCCAAGGATGTATAGGTAAACCCAAAAACGTTGGCCAAGAGCAGTAAGGTCCCCCAATTTGAAAAGCAAGAGCGGTATGGGCTAAACACAGATGTAACCCTAACCCTGCACAGAACAGCAAGGAAAGACAATGCACAAGTAATGGAAGGAAGTAGATCTGAGCTGATGGACCAGACAAATCTGCGTCCAGCCCATGTGGCAGCTGGAAAAATGGACAAACATATGGAGGCAGCTGTAGCGATGCACAGAGTGATGGTAATGTACCATGCAATAATGACAGTGTGTGGCAGAGGATAGGAAGACGTGTCCAGCAGAGGAGGTAGAAGTGGCAGGATAGGTGTAATGTCAGGATGACAGTGGAGTAGCAGTGCCATGCAGAGCACACACAGGAGACGCAACCAGGGAGAGCTGCAATTCAGAAATGTGTAGCAGTGTAGGACGTGGGGTAGCAGCATCCACATCAGGGTAGGATGGCACACAGCTGGCAGACACAGGTAGATGGACAGAAGGATGGTTGACAACTGTGATAAGGGTGCAATGTGCTAACAGCACAAATCTGCATAGATATGACTGTCACAGGAATCAAAAGTAGTTGTGTGGGAAAGGCCTACAAATGAAAGAGAACAGAGAGAAATCAAACCTATGACCATTAGCACAAATGGCAATGCACAAACCGGTAGGCCACACCACCAACATGAGGTCATTAGCAAAGGCTGCATACAAAAATACTACAGGGCATCACACAAGAAGCCTGCTGGATGCCAGGATAGGCAAACCCCCAACAGTAACCATGATGAAATGCACATGCAGATCTGGGGTGTACAGATCAGATCACAGTCTGTAATTGGGACCAGAGCCACATATAACTACATGCACACACACAATGAAATGTTATGCAGTGGATACAGCATGCAAAAGATGAAAGAACCTAAACCCCAAGGGCAGCAGAGGATGCTCTGTGGAGCAGGTGCAAAATCTGGAACAGGACAGAAGTGAACTGAACCTGCAAACAGGTGTGCCACAGACCAGCTAAACCACAGCAATGCCAAACCCCCAAGCAGACTGCCATAAAGAAAAAGACATATGTAACAGCTAATATGTGATGGCTAGGCAGCACAGAGGGCACACCTTGGTGTACAGTGAACAGATGGAAGGGTGTGTGCAGAGGTGATGAACCTGCAGGTACCTAATGGTCATGTTAGCACAACAGAAAAAAAAATAAACCCCATGTGGGGATCAAACCTGCAACCTATGGTGTTATAACACATGTCTGTACCCACTATCCCTTGGAAGAAAGGCCTGGCAATCTACTTCCAGTGACACTGCCAAGAAAACCCTGGAGCTTCTGGGTCACCAGGAGTCAGGACTGACTCAAAAGCACACATTGCATTGTGTGTTTGTCAGCATGATCAAGCAGCAGCAGAGACAAATGTATGTCAAACACATATTTTTATTTGGGTTAATCATTACAGGTAGTGTAGATCCCGCTATCATAATATCAAGGTGAGCGGATCCCAGGTGAAAGACGGAAAACGCATTTAGCAGGGCAGCAACCCACATCCTACAGAAAGGTCACTGGCCCGTCTACAAATGATGGGCAGGAGAGATAATGTGCATCAGGTGCATGGTGGGCAGTATGCATTGGGCCCCCACCCCCCACATGCTGTGCATGCCCCAAATGTGTTACTTACATATGAGTCCATGTAGACAGTAAGCGGTGCATGATGAGGGCCCAACATACCTCAATCATGACCTGTTCCTCAAAACATATCTATCTGGCAACACAGAAGGCACACAAATGAAAACAGCATATGTTGTTAAAATGTTGAAAGTGTAAAAACACATATCAAAACTTATGTTACAGCTGTCACATAATGCCTGATATAGGACTCAAAGCTGCAACAATGTAACCCTAAACAATCGTCAAATGCACAATGAGGATATGCTAACAGGTAGCAGAGACACATGAACACAGAATTCAAAAGAAACTACCTGCAGAAACATGCAGAGATAACACCATGCAGGAGGTCCCCCTGCACTGGTTGGTGTGTAGAGAGTGTCTTTACACATATATCACAGTACATGGAATGCACAATTGAAGGAAGACAATGGACAATCACACTGTGACATTCCAAATATAACGGGGCAATGTGAGTGTCGTTACCTCAGGGGAGAAATAGGACTGTGCAGACATGCAATGCAAATGCAAGTCAAATGCAAGGCATTGATAAGGCAGGCAAAGGGAGAATTTGAGAAGAAGCTTGCTGTGGAAGAAAAAACGTGAAGTAAAGACCTTTTCAAGTACATTCGTAGCAAAAAACCTGTGAGAGAGTCAGTTGGTCCATTAGATGATAAAGGGGTTAAAGGAGCACTAAGAGGCGACAAGGCGATAGCGGAGAGATTGAATGAATTCTTTGCTTCAGTCTTTACTGAGGAAGATGTAGGGATGTTACCCATGACTGAAGTGGTATTTAAAGGTGCAGAAGAATTGAAGGAAATATCAATACATCGGGAAGATGTATTACAACTATTAGATAAACTGAAGAGTAGGAAATCACCTGGGCCGGATGGTATACATCCAAGAGTGTTGAAAGAACTGAAATACTAGATTGCAGACCTGCTATTAGTAATCTGTGAACTATCATTAAAATCTTCTCTAATACCTGAAGATTGGAGGATCGCCAATGTAACACCAATTTTTAAAAAGGGTTTCAGGGGTGATCCGGGAAACTACAGACCAGTGAGCCTGACATCAGTTCCGGGAAAAATGGTAGAAACCATCATAAAGAATAAAATTACTCAGCATGTAGATAGTCATGACCTAATGGGAGACAGCCAACATGGCTTTAGACAAGGAAGATCTTGTCTTACTAATCTGTTATGTTTTTTTGAAGGAGTGAATAATCAGTTGGACAAAGGTGAGTCGGTTGATATTGTGTATCTGGACTTTCAGAAAGCCTTTGACAAGGTCCCTCATCAGAGACCTTTGGCAAAACTAAAGAGTCATGGGATAGGAGGCAGTGTACTATTGTGGATCAGGAACTGGTTAAAAGATAGAAAGCAGAGGGTAGGGCTAAATGGCCAATTTTCCCAATGGAGAAAGGTGAATAGTGGTGTACCCCAGGGATCTGTGCTGGGTCCGCTGCTTTTTTGACATATTCATAAATGACCTGGAAAGTGGAATAACGAATGAGATTATCAAATTTGCAGATGACACAAAACTATTTAAAGTTGTTAAAACCCAAGAGGATTGTGGAAAATTGCAAGAGGATCTTGATAAATTGGAAGACTGGGCATCAAAATGGCAGATGAAATTTAATGTGGACAAGTGCAAGGTTATGCACCTAGGTAAGAACAACCCAAACTATGGTTACACGATGCAAGGTTCCACATTAGGAACCACAATCCAGGAAAAAGATTTCGGCGTCATTGTGGATACCATATTAAAACCCTCGGCCCAGTGTGCAGCGGCGGCCAAGAGAGCAAATAGAATGCTAGGTATGATAAGGAAAGGAATGGAAAATAAAACAAAAGATATTATAATGCCTCTATATCGTTCCATGGTGAGACCGCACCTTGAATATTGTGTGCAACTCTGGTCGCCGTATCTTAAAAAGGATATAGCGATTTTAGAAAAGGTTCAGAGAAGAGCCACCAAAATGGTAAAGGGGATGGAAGGATACTCCTATGAAGAAAGGCTAAAAAGGCTAGGGCTCTTTAACCTGGAAAAGAGACGGCTGAGGGGAGATATGATAGAAGTCTATAAATTAATGTACGGAGTGGAACGGGTAAACGTAGATCGATTGTTTACCTTATCAGAATATAGAAAGACTAGGGGACATGCAATGAAGCTACAGGGTAAACTATTTAAGACTAATAAAAGAAAATATTTTTTCACTCAACGTGTAATCAAACTCTGGAATTTGTTACTGGAGGATGTAGTAAAGGCTGTTAGTGTAGCTGGGTTTAAAAAAGGTTTGGACAAGTTCCTGGAGGAAAGGTCCATAAACCATTATTAAGAAGGGACCCGGGATATCAATGCTTGAACCAATACAAGCATTGTGGAACCTGTGTCCCTTGGGGAAACTGCTAGGTACATATGACCTAGATTGGCCACTGCTGGAAACAGAATACTGGGCTTGATGGACCTTGGTCTGACCCAGTATGGCATATCTTATGTTCTTATGTTATGTTCTTATGTAATGTTTGTAAATCAATGTTGAGCGTCACGTCTGTTCAGTAAACAAACACACTAACCAGTATATAGAGATGTAAAGTAAGGGCAAACATTTCACAGTAAACCACACAGAAGCCATATTGCCACATGCTGTGTTTCCCCAACATAGTCTGCCACAAGGTGTCGTGACATAAAGATTGTGTGCCACTATGTAGCGCTATAAAGAACAATAAGACCAGAGTGAAGGGTAATAAAGGCTTTTATTCCCCGTTGTAATTGCATGGGTTCAAATTAGAGATACGTTGATTAACAAAAATAGTCCTTTGTTTCAAAAGGTGCCAAAGCTTTCTGGTTTGAGAACTGTTACTTCACAGTGTATAGAAGGTTTTTCTTAAAGGTAATATTCTTCACAATAAACAACCAAAAGTATATTTACATTCATTCTTCATTACAGCATACCTGCTTGGTAGCATAGGCCGTGCACCAATCGCACTCCATGTCCTCAGGCAAAGATGAGGGAATAGCATTGGGAGAATCTACCTCCATCATATCCTCCTCCTCATTCTGAATCAAAGAGGTTTCACTATCCCTGTCTATGTTAGCCTGGCAATCTTCGGCTTGGGAGTTTTGCTTTAGGTAAGCAGGGGCTCTTATGGCTGGTGGTAAATTAGAATACCAATCTTTATTCAGGTTGCTTTTAGAGAGAAGCTTTCTTTGCGGATGGCTTCCAGCAGTGCAGTGCTTATGGTTAAACCTTACTGTTTCAAACCTTGGCTCATGGAATAAAAACCTCTGTTGTTTATACAACTGTTTTTCCCTCTGATTAGGTAAGATTGAGCAGTGCTTTTCTTTAGATAAGCTCCTTACAGAATTTTCCTCTCTGTTTCTTAACTTTCTTCTATTTGTATCATTAACAGGCAGAGTAAAAGAACTAGGCGTGGCACAGCCTCTTACCTTGGAGCAACTTCTACCAAACTCTTCTTGCACAATAGGCTTAGTTTGGATTCTATGACTTCCCACCTCGTGTGGTCTGTTTCTGTTCCAACTTCCAGCTTGGCCTCTTTCACAGCAAACAGGTTTGTACCTCTGATAGCTTCTAGGCTTTACTGTTGGTTCAGCTTCTAGTTCAGCTCCGGTTCCAGTTCCTTCTTTTCCCAGCTCCTGCTGTTGTTCCCACTGCTTACTTGTCCATGGCTTTCTTTGCAACTGCTGCCATCTCCATTGCTGTTTCTCTCTCTCCTTCACCTCCTGCTTCTGCTCCTGCTTCCTCTCTTGCTGCTCCTCTTGCTGCCCTTCTTGACTCCTCTCCTGCCCTCCAAGAGCGTTCTGCTCTGGTTTATAAAGAGAACCTTTGTTACTGACTTCCTGGTTCTCTGTCAGGTGTAGGTCATTACTGAGATTAGATTCACTAGGGTCAGTATGTCTGCTCCTGCTCCCTCTATGTGTGCCAGGAGGTAACTGCACCTCTAGTTCCTCAAATTCAGGATTTCTTTTCATAAAATCAGCTTTATTCGTGCCCGCATCATGACAAGTCATATGCACATGCACCGTGTACGTTTCAACATGATACAATGATGCCACACATACACAGAAACACCCTTGGTGAGTGACAACATCAATCTAAGCTGTTGGTGTGCAGTAAAGCTTTGTCATAGCAGAAACTGTATCATGTCCAAGTGGAGAGTAGGTGGACATAGACAACAGGACCTCTCTATCATTCCCCCTATGCCACACGCATGGCTGTATGCTTATGTTGAACCAAACAGATGAGCGTATCCTGTGTTCCATGTCACACACAGTACTGGAAAGGTCATGTGTGTCTCCTGCGATGAACACGACACCCAGCCGGAGCACAGCAGCAACAGTGTTTTGGACAGGTCTGTCATGGCCAAAGTATCTTTGTCTTTATCTTTATTCGCAGGATTTGATAAACTGCCCATGCCGGGGCGTCAGGGCAGTGTAGAATACAAAAACAATGGCTACAGAAAAAATAAAATCAGAAAGGAACACCAATAATGATAGGACAGAGTGAGGCAGATAGAGAGTAGAGAACCAAAATAGTTCGTAAAGTATAAAGGGAGACAGCAGAGGGGCGGGACATAGGGGACGGGACAGGTAAGACTGTATTTGAAAGGGTGCTACGAAGAGTGGGGGACGCGGCTGGGGCGCAGAGCGTCACCGTAGCACTCCAAAAATAATACTGTCCATCCTAGGCATGTGTCCCACTCGCAGAGGTCAAACATCCTATGGCACCATTTCCCAGGGATAGTTCCATGTTTTGTCCCCCAACAGGTGGCACCTTTTGGGAGACACAACACCATGGGGTTAGGGTCAGAGTGGCAGCGGATGTATTGCTTGGTGGTAAAGGAGTTTAAAATCTGTGACATCAGACGCTGTGGTTTAGTATGGTGTTGGAGACATCGTGGATGTTCGGACAAAATCTTTAGCGTGTGGGGTCTCGAATATAGTCTTGTTCCCCGATGAAGCCTGAGGGCAAAACAAAAGCTTTTGTTGGACGATGACTATTGTGTTTGATGCAATAGTAGGCTGCTGTCAACTGTTTGGATGTATCGACCTCTCGCTTTGAATGCTGTGCGGTGCCGCTTGATTTTGAGAATACAATTCTGCTTTTTTGCGGGAGCTTTAAAATTTGCGTTTGGAGTTTAGCAGGTGCATCTGCGATTGCACTTGGAGTGTGGAGTTTACTCCACGGAAGTAGGACCGAGTTGGTGAAAGAGAGAACATCTTGTGCATGTGAAGTAGTGTTGAAGTGGTTTGGGCACTACTGAAATATGAAGTAGAGCAGACACTTTCTTTTATAGTAGATATTAAAGTGTAATGTGATATAGTGTTTTATATGTGGCATGAATCTCAAAAAGTACTTTTTTGGATTGGGATAGTGGGTAATTGAATATTTATAATAAAAAGAGAAATAAAAAGCTTCGGACCCATGATGTGAGTGTCTGCCATTTCCCTATGGTGATGACTTTCGCCAAATGTAGGGGTGAGCAAAACCTGAGGTTCGTTTTGAGCTGTATTGAGCTTTATTGAGTGATTGTGAGTAGGGTTTTTGGATGTTATAAGTTCTGGTAAAGAGTAAAGTCACTTGCCCAAGGTCACAAAGAGTGCCAGTGAGAATCAAAACCCAATCACATCAGTACTAGATTGTTATAACCACTAGGCTACTAGGGTACCTCATAACTTTGTGCCACTCCTGGTGATCTTTAACTTATGACAGAGGGTTCTGTGGGCAAACCTGCTGTCACTGACATTAAATAAATGGAGAACTTCATTTTCCTTTTCTATAAATCGGGCAGAATATGTAGGCACCAAATGTATTCCATGTTTGTGGTGAGAAATTTAAAAAAATGATGGGAGAAGAGCTTTGGTTTCCTGGGAGCTGCCGCGGGCTTTTTCCACCGCCACGGAGCAGCATTGCAGGTGGGAGCTGGATGCCTGCTGGATCAGCTGCAGGCACACGGTGGCCGTCCTAGATGCTGAGGACCCCCCCGAGCCCTACAAAGATCAGCAGCAGCTGTGCTTCGTTGGAGAAGAGCTTTGGTTTCCTGGGAGCTGCCGCGGCGTTTTTTCCACCGCCACGGAGCAGCGTAGCAGGTGGGAGCTGGATGCCTGCTAGGTCAGCTGCAGGCACACGGTGGCCATCCTAGGCGCTGAGGACCCCCTCCCCCCTGAGCCCTACAAAGATCAGCAGGATTTACTCGCGGCTGCGGGGTCGTGTCCTAAGGGGCATGTCACAAGGGGTAAAACACGCTCCTTTTGTGCTCCTTCGGTGCTCCCTGAGGTTTATCTCTGAGAGCGCTGGTGATTGAAGTGAGTTTGTTCATGAGGAAACGGAAGGCTAAGGTTGCAGCTAAGGCTACAGTTGGAGATGTTGCACAAGGAGGTAAGGTGACTGGCCCCATGGACAAACATTTAACTTCCCTGCTGCCTGCTAGTCAATCTCTGGATGGGGCTTCTTTGAGCCCGGAGAACCGGACACCACCTCCTTTTCCTCAACCTCCATGTTCCTCCACACCTTTGGGGTCTTCCCCTCTTGCTCTTGCTCCGACTCTTTCCCTGGTGGAACCGGCTGTATCTGAAGATCTGTCTCCCCCTCTTAACCGGGAGGTGACTCTTTTAGACATCTGGTCTGCACTTCAAAAGATTGATTTACGTTTGTCCTCAACTGTTTCTTCTTTATGTAGGTTCACGCATGATGTAGTAGATAAAGTTAAAGTTATAGATTCTCAAATGGTTTTGACTATGAAGTCAATTTCCCGTATTGATTCTCAGCTTCAAACCCATAGTGATTCTTATGTTCTTATGATGTCTTTCTCTAATGATCTCTCTCTTCGCATAGTGATTCTTATGTTGTTTCCTCTATTTCCTACCGGCTTGAGTCGCTTGAGAATCAACAACAGACAAGAAACTTACGTTTCCTTAATTTTCCCTCTACCCATTTGCTTTCCGCTGAAATATTGTTGCAAAAATATTTTTCTGAGGAACTACATCTGACTGAAACCTTAGATATAGTACAACTCTATTCCTTTTCAGTTGGTGTTCAGGGTGCTCTGATTGCAGAGGGGGCTTCTCCCCCGCCTGATACCTCAGTCGCCCAAAACTTAACTGCGTTTTTGGAAGATTCATTAGACGTTATACCCAAACGTTGTACTTTGGTGGTGATGTTTAGATCTGAATCTCTCAAACTGTCTGTGTTACGTGCTTACTTCAAATATAGAGAAGTCTTATTTTGTGGATTTAAGCTTCAAGTGTTCCCAGATGTCAGCCGGACCACCCAGGTTTGGCGGAAGCAGTTCCTGGAGTTAAAACCTAGGGTCGTAGCTTTAGGAGCTTCATTCTTTTTGAAATTTCCCTGTCGATGTCTTATAACATTAGAGGGACAAAATTATGTTTACACTGATGCATCCCAGCTGCGTCAGTTTCTGTTTGATAAGGAAGTGCAGAGGGGTAAGTAGGTGGTTTGCATATTAATGCTCCCTAATGTGGAGTTAATTAACTCCTTTTTACTTTTTCTTTTTCCTTTTCCCCCTAGGGGGATGGTAAGGTTCTTCTCCCTTGATGTGAATATTGTGTTGTGGTTGTTTTTGTTCTTGAATATTATTATCTGTGAATTTTGTAATTTCCGTTTCATGCATTATTGTATTCAGGAAAAGCTTAAATAAAAATCTTTTAAAAAATGATGTGGTGGTGAATATATTCTTAGATTTTTTTCTCAAAATAATTGAGAAGGGGTTATTTTGGAAAAGTTACAGGTTTAATGTGAAAACCTTCAATATCACAATAGAAAAGGAAAATATTAACTGATACAAAAAGTTGTGAAAAGAAAGAGAACTCATGAAGTAATAAGTGATTGTTATTCACAAGGCATTTTTTGAGGAGGTACTTAAACTAAAAACTAAAACTATTTAATATCATATTATACAGATGGAATAATAAATTATAATAATATTGGAAAGGAAGGTAAACGGAGGAGGGATCCAAGATGGCCACCGTGTAAGGACGCGCTCCGGCGGTCGGCTGGTGATTTGGATGCTGTCCTGTTAAAATTTATTTCTTTGTGGTCTTTGTTCTTGTTAAGTGCCGTTGAGTTGGAGTCGACTCATGGACTCATGACAACCCTCTGGAATAGCTATCCTTTATTGTGTTCGGTCTTGAGTCAGGCGGCTCATTGTTGACAGACTGGTACCAGTAGCTCCTGCTATTGTATCGATCCACCTCATTGCTGGCCTTCCTCTTTTGCGTTGACCTTCGATCTTGCCAAGCATGATGTCTTTCTCTAATGATCTCTCTCTTCGCATGATGTGTCCAAAGTATGAAAGTCGAAGTCTTGTCATCTGAGCTTCTAAAGAAAGCTTAGGTTTGATCTCCTCTAGTACCGACTGGTTTGTTCTTCGGGCAGTCCATGGTATACACAGTATTCGCCGCCAGCACCATAATTCAAAGGCATCAATTTTCTTCCTGTCTATCTTTTTCACTGTCCAGCTTTCACATCCATATGATGTAATTGAAAATACCATGGCTTGAACAAGTCAAATCTTTGTTTGGAGAGAGACATCTCTGCTCTTGAGAATCTTATCTAGGTCTTTCATAGCCATTCTGCCAAGAGCAATGCGTCGTCTGATTTCTTGACTGCTTGTTGCTTCTTTATTGATAGTTGATCCAAATACGTTAAAGTTGTTCATGATTTCAATTTCTTCCCCTGCAATGATGAACCTGTTGATTATGCCAGTTGTCATGATCTTTGTCTTCTTTACATTAAGGTGCAGGTCCATTTTGAGACTATGTTCTTTGATTGTGAGAAGCAAATGTTTCAGATCATCTTCACTTTCAGCCAGTAATGTGGTCTCATCAGCATAGCGAAGGTTGTTGATGAGTCTTCCACCAATCTTCACACCTCTGTTGTCTTCATACAATCCTGCTTCTCTGATGATTTGTTCTGCATATAAATTAAACAGGTAGGGGGAAATTATGCAGACTTGTCTTACACCTTTGCTTATTTTAAACCATTCTGTTTCTCCTTGTTCCGTTCGAACTGCTGCTTCTTGATCAATGTACAGATTGTGCAAGAGTACGATCAGGTGTTCTGGTATACCCATGCTTCTCAATGTGGCCCAGAGTTTCTCATGGTTTACACAGTCAAAAGCCTTCCTATAGTTGATAAAGCACAAATAGATATTCTTTTGGTATTCTTTAGTCTTTTCAAGGATCCATCTCACATCCGCAATGATGTCTCTCGTTCCTCGCCCTTTCCTGAACCCTGCTTGCACTTCAGATAGTTCTTGTTCCAGGTATGGTTGTAGTCTCTTTTGAATAATCTTCAGTATAATCTTGCTGGTATGAGGGATCAGAGCGATTGTGCGATAATTTCCACAGTCAGTTGGATCAACTTTCTTTAGTATTGGTATAAACACAGATCTTTTCCAGTTAGTTGGCCATGATGTTGTCTTCCATATTTCTTGGCAGAGCCTTGTAAGTACGGCAACAGCTGCATCAGATTGCTGTAATACTTGTATGGGAATGCTATCAATGCCTGGTGCTTTGTTCTTTGATAAGGCTTTCAATGCTACTTTAACTTCTTCTTTCATCACCAATGGTTCCCGATAATAAGGCACAGGTTGAAACGGCTGTTGGTCCAATTGATCTTTATCATATAAAAACTCTGTATATTCCTTCCACCTTTTCTTGATCTTCTCAGCATCATTCAACATAGAACCTTGAGCATCTTGTAACATTCCAATTCGAGGCTGGAACTTTTTCTTTAACTCTCGCAGCTTTAGGAAAGCCGATCTTGTTCTTCCTCTAATAGTTTCTGCTTCTATTTCCTTGCATGCATCGTTGTAGTAATTTTCCTTGTCCTATCTTGCTGCACGTTGGAAATTTCTGTTGAGTTCTGTTATTGTCTTTCTTTCTCTTCTGGCTTTAGCTTCTCTGCATTTCTGGGCAATTTTTAGAGTTTCTTTCGTCATCCATTTTGGCCGTTTTTGCTTTTTCACCTTTTGTAGAGATTTCTCGCTTTCTTCCAACACAACCTTCTTGATGTCATTCCATAACTCTTCTGGAGCTCTGTCATTTGTATATAAAGTAGCAAATCGATTTTGCAGGCAGTCTTTAAATTCCAGTGGTATATTCTCAAGGTCATATTTTGCTGCATTCATGAGTGGTTTGCTCTTTTTCAACTTTAGCTTGAGTTTGCATACTAGTAGTTGATGATCTGTACCACAGTCAGCTCCAGGTTTTGTCTTTGTTGATGTTATAGAACTTTTCCATCGTTGACTTCCACAGATGTAGTCTATTTGATTTTGATACAATCCATTGGGTCTGAGTTAGCTGTTTATGATGGGGAAAAGGAAGGGGAAGTTTACATACCCTGAAGCGGATCTTCCACCTAAGCAGCAGCCCATAAACAACTTTGTTACTGTCAGAGCATTGCAGGAGTCTGCTGGGATTAGCGTCGGAGCTGACTTGAGGGTAGTCTTTTCGACATCATACGTGAGTCTGCACCCCGAGCAGCGTGTCCTGCCTGATAAGCCTCTCTCGCTGTCTGTTGGCCCAGCTTTCCGGCTGCAGCTGCACCCTAATGAGGTAGCTGTTGGTTTGCCATCTTCGGAGGCAACGCTGAGCATGGGGTTGCTGCTGGAGGAACTGGGGGATCCACCCTGATTGCTTCTGCCTCTTGTGCAGGAGCGTTGATTCCCCCTGCGTCCGGTGAGATGGGAACACCAATCTTGGGGGCTACTGGGGGACCTGGAGCTCCAGCTAGTTGCAGTATCCTGGTGAAGCCAGCGATGGTGACTTTGGATTCCATCTGGACTGTGAATGCTTCATTAGAACGCTCTGTTTCTCCAGGACCAAGCAGGAAGTCAGTCCTCACATATGGGTGTCATCGGCACCGATGAAGCCCCAGCAGAGAATTTCCCCAGCTTTCCATGAAATCCTTTGGGAATGCTGGCACGCATGCGCGGTTCCCTTCCCGCCTAAAGGTGCCATCTTACCTCAGTCTCTTTTTTTCTGAGAAGCCCATAGGACGTGTGTCCTGTTCTCCCGGTGAAAAGAAGATTTTTTCTAGCATTATTCACACTTTTTTCCTCCGGTTTGACGCCGGTTCCCCTCCCGCCGGGTTCGGTACACCGGTATCGAACCCGATTTCTCTTTTTCGGTTTTTGCCCTTAGTGGCTGGCGTTCATGCCACTTTTATTCCTTTTCCCAGGAAGGCCGGTCCTTTGACCTCGCGGGGACTCTTTTTTCCCTGATGGCTTCCAGCGGCTTCAAAAAGTGTGATCGGTGTAAGAAACTAATGTCTCTCACCGACACACACGACTGCTGTCTTCGGTGCCTGGGCCCGGACCACGACTCTAAGATGTGCGGGCCATGTGGAAAGATGTCTTCCAAGGCACTTCAAAGTCGTCAGCAGCAAAAAGAAAGTTTTTTCTCGGACTCGGCCTTCGCCCGGGCCCGGACCTCGTCTGAGGCCTCGACATCTCGGGATTCAGATCCCGAGCAGCATCGAAGCTCCTCGGACAGGGGGTCCCCCGACCGGGAACGTAAGAGGAAGAAGCGGCTCGCAAGGGCGGCGTCGGAGGAGGTCCCTGGTCCCTCGAGGGCCAGGTCTAAGACCCCCGACCGCCGTCCCGGGCCCGTGGACCAAGAGAAGCCTGCCAAAGTTCCTCGCGTGGAGCCGGAGTCTGCTGGACACGTAAGCCCCGTAGTCCTCGTGGACTCTCCTCCCAGAGAGCCGCCGCCGGGGCCCGAGTCGGTGGCTGCTGCATCACCCGAGCTGAGTCTCAGGCTGACAGCCTTGGAGAGCAGAATGTCTGCCTTCATGGAACAGCAGCGGGCACTGATGGCCAGCCTGTCTGGCGCATCTGCCCCGACCACCGGGACATCGACTTCGAAGTCGACCCTGGAGACCGAGCCGATACTCGAGTCCCTCGTGGCTCGAAGTCGTCCTCAGTCGAGGTCTCCCTCGACCTCCCGTTCGGGTCCGAGGGTCTCAATGCCGGTGTCTCCGGCGTCGGGGCGGGTGCCCAGGGGCCCCACGGAGTCGGACCCTGACTCTTCGTCAGACGAGTCCGCATGGGAGACGGAGGACGAGGAGTCTCCCGACACCTTCAAGACTCGGTGCATCCCATCAGACTCACCGCAGTGTGAGCCCCGGAGTAGATCCCCTCTGGAGGACACTAGGTTCTCGGAGTTTGTCCGGGATATGGCCGCTGCCTTGGCTATCCCGGCCGACCCCGAGGAAGAGCCTCGAGCTGAAGAGCTCGATGCTCTACAGTATGACTCTCCTCCAAAGGAGGCCTTTACTGTCCCGGTTCCTCCGATGCTGGAATGGCTTCTCTTCTGGATGTGGGAGGCACTGGCCTCGGCGCTGGTTCTAAGCAAGTGGGTCGATTCCATCTATTGACTCCATAAGAGCCCTGGGTTTCAGAAGGCACAGCTACCACACCATTCTATGGTTGTGGAATCGGCCATGCATCGTCTGAAAAGTCAGAAGATGCACTCTGCGGTGCCCCCTGGCACGGAGGCCCGGAACCTCGATGGCATCGGTAGAAAATGCTTTCACGGCTCGATGCTTGCTTGCCGTGTCCAGTCTTACCAGCTGTACATTGGCATGTACTTGTGAGACTTGGCCAAGGAGTTGGCCGGTTTCTCTGCTGGTCTCTCCGGGGAACCCTTGCAGAGATTCAAGACCTTGTCCTCGGGGATTCGGGAATGCTCAATGTTCATGTCCCGCGCCGCCTACGATGGCTTCGAAGCTGCGGCCCGAGTCGCGGCAGCCGGCATCGCGGCTTGATGCCAGGCATGGCTGCAGTCATCGGACTTCGAGACATGGGTTCAGGACAAGTTGGTTGATGTCCCTTGCCGAGGTGAAAACCTTTTTGGCAAGCCCGTGACCAAGAAGGCCGCACAGCTCGAGACCGAGCACCTCACACGGACAAGGCTGTCGAGAAAGTCCTCTGCCCCTTCTCACAAAAAGAAGGGCTAGGGTAAAAAGTCCTTTTACCCGAGGAAGGGCACTGCCTACAAACAGTACTCTCAATATCAGTCTGCCCCAGCTGTCCCTCAGGGTCAGCAAGCCAAGGGCCAGGGTGGGCCCCATAGGCAGAGGACCCCCAAGCCTCCAGCCCCTGCTCCCACACAGCAGGATGGGGGTTTTTGACTCCTTGAGCGTAGCCATTCCATCCCTGCCCGTCCAGCCCTGCACAGGAGGCCGCCTAGCCCTGTTTGCCCACCAGTGGCCCCTAATAACCAAGGACAGTTGGGTGCTGGACATAGTCTGAAAGGGCTATGCACTACATTTTCACCTACTGCCTCCGCCTTACTTTCCAGGGGAGCCCCTGAGGCCTCCCCTGCATACAGACTTTCTCCTTCAGGAGTTGCAAAGTCTGTTGGTGGACAGGGCAATGGAGCCTGTGCCTCCTCACTTCCAGGGTCACGGCTTCTACTCCAGGTATTTCCTGGTACCCAAAAGAACCGGTGGCCTTCGACCCATTCTAGATCTCAGGAACCTCAACAAGTTTCTGGAGAAAGAAAAGTTCAAGATGCTTACTGTGGTACTGCAGACCCTCTGCAGACAGAAGAAAATGCTTTTAACTTAGAAAAAAGAGGCAGACACCGGCTGCAGCATCGCGAGGAGCCATATAGGGGGAGCAAGAGGGACCTCTGGAGGACTGAGGAGCCACACCCCAGAGCCAATGATGCAATACCGGCCTGCACCCAATCCAGAAAGGGAAGAATTCCTTTTAAAAGCCCAGACACAGGAGACACAAGACACACAGGAAGGAAGCTAACCCTGGAAGGAGAAAGGAGAGCTTTCCTGTAAGGAGAGAAGGACCAGGGAATAGGAGTCCTAACAGAAGGAACCAGCCCAGCAGACTCAGCAGAACCAGGGGAAGGAAACCGCTTCAAATATCCCGAGAGGGGAGAGGATACGCTTTCCAAGTGGGAAAGATACAAAGAAGGAGAAGGACTGTGCCAGAGAGTCCTGGACCTGAGTCTGGCAGAGGCCAGCAACCTTTGAAAGACACAACGAGGAGTAACCAAGAAGGAGGTGAAAGAGTTACTTTGAAAGTTAACACTCTTGGCACAGAGAGAAAGAAGCTGCGGTGCGAGTGTGGCTTAACCCCAGCAGAAGGCCGGCCGGAGAACTGGAGGCCTACCTTGGTGTCAGAGAAGCCAAACCACAGCCGGAACAAGCATCAACCCTCACTTGGCCGGGATAAACCCAAAAGGAAAGGTAATCACTATTTTACTGATTGTGATTTTATGAATGCTGTGACGCAGGAGGAGCAGGGCCTAGAGGAATGCTGTCCTTCTAGAACTATTTGTGCTACAAAATACAAACCTGTGCCAAACAAGAAACTCTCTAGTAAAAGAGCAGTAGGCGAGAGAAACTGTCCTCACTCTAGAATTGTACAAAACCAAGGCTTACCTTTGGATGCAGCGCATTGGGACATTGTACAAACATTATATAAAAAGCCTGAATGTGAGCCACTAAATATTCCTGACTGTGAACCAATGCAGGTGGAATTCCCGGATGACCTTTCGGACCCCGAGATGGATTGCAGCTATTGCCTGGCAGAAAGCATTGAGCCCTTAGCCGAGGAGTAGAGCTGTGGTCTGGGGGAAGGTCTGAACCTGTGTTTCTTATAGTACTGCTGTGAAGTTAACAGGTCTAACTCAGTTCATGTTTCTTTTTCTTTCAACCTGAAGCAAGTACATTTTTGTGTTGATGTAAATTCTGAGCAATTGAACCTATTTGCAATACGGGAAATAAAAGCCTTTATTCTCCCTACACTCGGACTGTTATATTCTTTAGAGCTTTGGTTACCCAGAAGGCTACCAGGACTACAAAAACTTGGGCCCTGTCTTTGAGCTAAACTCCACCATAAAATATTTTTGTGTCCACCCTCCCTGCCGTGACATCCCAGTGCCACCAGGGGGGCGGTGCGACATTACTCTTGGAACACTTCTGCCCTACCTCCAGCAGGGAGATTGGCTATGCTCCTGAGATCTAAAGGATGCATACACTCACATCCTCATTCATCCAGACCACAGAAAGTACCTCAGGTTCATTGTGGGAGGAAACCATTATCAATACCGAGTACTGCCTTTTGGCCTAACCTCCGCTCTCAGAGTCTTTACCAAGTGCCTGGCAGTGGTTGCGGCCTACCTGCGAAATCAAGGCATCTTTGTCTTTCCATACCTGGACGACTGGCTCATAAGAGGTCAGACCTGCCAGGAGGCTCGACAAGCCACCCTCATGACCATTGCTCTGCTCCAAAAAGTAGGATTTGTCATAAACTTCGCAAAGTCCACTTTGCTCCCCTCCCAGAACTTGGAGTTCATAGGAGCAAGGTTGGATTCTCAGCTGGTCACTGGTCTCCGCCAGACTCTGCCTGAGGCTTCTAAGCCACATGGCATTGACTGTGCAAGTAACTCCCAATGCCAGGCTCCACATGTGATCTGCACAGTGATGCCTTCGGACTCAGTGGTCACAGGCCTCAGGCAGCCTCAAGGACAGGATCAAGGTGTCCAAACACTTCCTGACCTCCCTCAGCTGGTGGCTTCATCCACCCAACCTGCTGGGGGGGGGGGGGGGGTACCCTTTCAGATGCCTGGGTACTCGGTGGTGCTGACCACCGATGCCTCTCTACAGGGCTGGGGAGCTCATTGTCTAGACAAGTGCACCCAGGGCCTGTGGTCTCCTTGGGAGGCAGCCCAGCAGATCAATCTACTGGAACTCAGAGCTATCCACTTGGCTCTCACAGCCTTTGCTGCTTCCCTGGCACATCAGTCTGTTCTGATCCAGACCGACAACCAGGTGGCCATGTTTTATGTGAACAAACAGGGCGGAACTGGATCCCAGCTCCTTTGTCAGGAGGTCCAGGACCTCTGTTCCTTTGCCCTGAAACACAACATGCTCCTCAAGGCAGTCTATCTCCCTGGCCAGGAAAACTACCTGGCGGACAGATTGAGCAGGATTCTGCAGCCCCACGAGTGGCAGCTCCACCCACTTCCTGTTTGGCTGCAGCACTGAGAGGCTCAGTTGAGCAGAGCTCCTGCTAGAGAGAGGTTGCTGTTTCTCTGCTCATGCCTGGATGTCGGGCCCTGGGCCACCTCCGGCGGGGGAGGCCCAGGCCCAGGGGCCTGCCAAGCCTGGTAGGCCTCCTCCTTCTTCGGACCTGAACGTAGGAACCAGGGAACAGCCAGCGCCCCGGGTGGGGGACCCCCCAGGTAGGACTGTGCCTGGTCAGGGAGGAGGGACCCACAGGTATGAAGGTTTGGGCCTGCTACCCCAGGGAGGAGGCTCCTGTCTCCTCCCCAGGCAGGGTGTGGAGGCTGGGAGGCAGCAGGGAGAGGCCCTGGGGAGACCCTGGAAGACCCTGCAGTATAGTGCTGGGGGAGGTGGGTTCCCCCCTCCTCCTTGGGTCCTGGAGGAGGCCTCTACCTCCTCCAGTGAGGATGAGGATGGAGGGTCGGGCCTGCCGTCCTTCCAGCAACCAGCTCGGGCCCCAGATGAGATTGTGGCGGCAGTGCGGCGGCTTCGGGGTCTCCAGGAGGAGGCAGCCCAGCTGCAATCCCAGCTCTCCCACCTGGAGAGCCTGCAGGCCACCGTTCCCGGTGAGGAATGGGTGGCCTATAAAACCTATCGAAAGGGGATACAGCGGGCCCTGAGGGCCAAATATCAGCTAATTACATCTCTAAAGAGCCAGGGTTGTGGGTCCCTCACGGAGCTCTATCAGGCTTATGATAGATGGGCAGTACAGGGTGCAGTTCAGGGGGGGCCCCCGGGGGTCGGTAGGAGGGGTAGGTCCCCCCATTCTAGCAGTTTGTCCTTCCCCTATCCATTTCCTGTGAGGGGAGAAGAAGAAGGTATGTGGTCAGGAGACCCTTACCTGCATGCTCCCAGAAGTGCTGGAAGGAGGGCTGTCCAGTTTGGGGAGGTTCGGCCAGTGATTCCTGGTCCAGCAGATGTTTCACATCTACGAGCTTCCACAGTGGTTTCCTGTCCAGAGATTCCTGCTTCTAGCAACAACGGGGGGGGGGCCCGGTGATGTCCATCCCCCCCACTCGCGAGCATTTGCGGCCCGTTTTGCAGCGTCCTGCACAGTAGCCGATGCGGAAGAATCCTGGCATCATGATCATCGAGGGATGCCTGTAGACAGTAGTCCAGGTCTGGAAACAACTGCCCCATTACAGGATGTTGTTGAAGGGCGTCCCTCCACCGGACTGAACAACAAAGATGGCTGCCGCGAGTCTGCTGAGGTCACTTCCGGGTCCTCCCGGAAGTGTGCAGACGACCTCTCTTCCCCATCTATTCTGCCGACGGAGCACCAGCACGGATCATCGGTGGCGGCCCGGGAGATCTTTGGACGCTCCGATACCGGAGAGGAATCTGTGAGGGATAGTGAAGTGCTGCCTGCTGTTATTCCACGTCGGGGGTCTACCGATGCTACAAAGGCTCGTCGGATGTCAGCTACTTCCCGGAGATTGCAGACTGGTTGGCCCCAATCCTCTGCATTTGTTGTACCCCGAGAGGCTCCGAGGGGGACTGATTTTTCCCCCCCTCGATCGGTTCTGCAGCGATGGGGGTTAGAGCACTCCTTCTCTGATGTGCAGCCGGCTCCTTCTCCTGCGGTGCCAGTCCAGATCTCTGGGCAGGCGTTAGGCAGGGGGATGATTGGCAGGCAAGATTCCCCTCTTTTGGCTGCCCTTCCGGCCCCTAGGAAGCTAAAGGGTACTCACCCAGTGTGCTCTGAGATGGCTGACTGGGGACGGAAGGGGGCTGGACGGAGGAAGGGGCAGGATGGGGGCTGCTATTTCTTTTCTGCGGCCCCCGGAGAGGCTCAGGGAGGGGGTCGGGGAGGGAAGAGGGCTGGTCAGCTGTCTCGGCAGTCTGGGACCACGGAGCGGGATGTGCAACTGTCTTTTTTGTCTGGTGCTGTCGCCAACGGCAGCCTGGCTCGCAGGGGGGCATCCGCCATTCCTGCTGGAGCCCTGGCTGCCGGCCATGAGATTCCGGACCCCTGTGCCACGTTCGGCACCGACAATAAGGTAGGACCTGGGAGTGACGGGGGGCAGGGGGGCGGAGGTTTGGGGGATTTAGTTCTGGGGGGACCTGCCCCTCTGTCTCGGGTTGGTCCTGCCTTGTTGTCGGTAGCCGAGCAGGGGGTAGCGGACAGTGGGTCGGTGGAGGGTTTGGCAGGGGGAGAGGGGGAGCGGACAACAGGTTTAGTGGTGGGAAAGGAGGTAGTGCTTGGTTCTGATAGGGGGAAGGGTCTGTCCTCAGTGGAGTTAGGGGTTGAGGTGGCCCCCTTGGTTCCTGGGACTGGAGGGGAGCGGGGTCCGTCCCCGGTAGTGGTGGCTGAGACCCCGGAGACTTGCGCTGGGTCAGAAACACGGGACGGAGGTTTGGGGGGGCTTTCTGGTCCCCTGGGTGTTACCGAGAACCAGGTCCGTGCCGCCCTTCAATTGGCCTTAGAGACCCCGACGGGCCCTCCCGGGGCCTTTGCTGCCTTTCGGCAGCTGGAGGTAGAGGTAAGTGGTGGTCCGGGGGTTCTCGGTGGCACCCAGGGATCCGGAAGGGATAGCATCCCGGACTCTGTGTTTGCGGGGCTGACCTTGCCCAGTCCTCCGATTGCCCTATGTGTGGAGGTTGCGGATCCTGCGGTCCAGCAGCGGGATCCCCCGCAGGTGGATGCAGGAGCAGACCAAGGAGGGCAGGAGATGGGAGCTGGGGGGTCGGCTCCCTCCCTCCGTACCTTTGCGGAGGCTCTGAAGGGGTCGGGCACCACTCCGGGGAAGTCGGGTGAGGGTGGGGGGAGGGGGAACTCCCAGGGGAATGGTCCCGCAGGAGGGGGAGGAGGTGGGGGAGGGTTCCAAAGAGGGGTAGGGGGTGAGGTCCGACGGCGCAACGTGGCGCAGATCCGATGGGCTGGGGAGGGGTCCCCTCCAGCCAGGGAACAGGTCTTGAGGATGGTCCTTGGGCTGGGGTTTCTCCCAGGAGATCTCTATGCCTTTATCCACATGAACAACACCATTGAATATGATGTTAGTTTCATGTTGCGACGGGGGCTGGAGATTTTCTGGGACCGATACCAGCAGCAGAGGGGGCAGGGAGGGTGGGCGGACTTTCGTGTTGTGCCTATCTCTCGCCAGGGGACGGTACCTGTGACCATCCTCTCCAGGAATGAGTCGCTCCCAGGGCAGGACATCCAGTTTTGGTTGTCGCGCCATGCGGTGCTTCTCGCACCCCTGGTTAAGGGCGCTGGGCCCCTAGGGGTGTGGGACGGGTCGTGGAAGGGCAGGATCCGTTTGCGTGAGGTGGGAAACGTGGTGCAGCACGTGCCCTCGGCCGGTTTCCTCGGTCGGGATCGCATCTTGTGCTATTACCCCGGGCAACCCGTGAGTGTCACCGCTGTGGCTCATTTCGCCATTTGAGCATGAACTGTCCCGAGCAGGTCTGCACCCGTTGTGGTGGACGGGGTCACGCTTCGGCCGGGTGTTTGCTGATTCGGTGTAACCTTTGCGGGGAGTTGGGCCACCCCTTTGCCCGCTGCCCCTCCGCGTCACACAATGGACCGGGGGGGGTTGCCGTCACTCCACCTCGGGCTCCTGTGCGGGAGGAGGCTGTAGAGGCCCCTCTCCCTCAGGAGGAGACCAGGGGCCCTAGTGCAGAGGAGTCCATCGAGCCGAGGGAGCCACCCGGGGGAGGGGATTCGGGTAGGAAGGAGGAGGAGAGGGTTGATGTGGTGGAGGTTGCTGTCGCACAAAAGGATAGGGGGTTGCGGGTGGTGCCGCCTGCGGAATGGACTACCGTCTCTTCCAAGGGTGGCCAGTCCAAGAGGAAGAAACGGGAGACCTCCCCATTGTTGGAGTTAGAGCCCGTGTTGGACGTCAATCGTTTCGTCTTCTTAGCTACTGATGTGGCTGAGGCAGATGAGGGCTTGCCTGTGGAGGCAGGGACTCCTGTGAGGCGTTCGGTGCGGTTAGCGGCGGAGGTGGCCCCTCTTCCTCAGCGGCAGCCTCAGAAGGTCCCGAGGGCACGCCGCAGTCAGGGTCCGCCTAAGAGCGTGAAAACTGGCTCCCGGCCTCCGGTAGTGCTCCCGGAGGAGCTACCGGGGCGGGTGAGGGAGGACAGGAGTTTGCCTCCGCAGTTGGGTGCTGGACCTTCTCAGAAGCCCCCTGCTGACCCGGCCGCCCCGGCCTCCCCCGCCAGGGTGGGCACTGTTTTGTTGTCTCAGTCTCTGTCTGGGGAAGGGAAGGGGGAGGAGGCACCGATGGTGGACCCCACGGAGGAGGTCATTCCTCCGACCCCTGACCTGTCTCTGCCCCCTCGTTCCGTGGGGACTGGACTTGCCCTCGCGACAGCTTTGCCTGGTGGTCCCGAGGGCGCCAGCACCCGCTGGGGTGACTGGGTCGAACAGGAGGAGGAGGAGATCCTCGAGGTGGTCGACGTGGACCGGGAGGAGATACTTCAGCTTGCGGGCATCTCCTGTAAGCGGGATTCCGGGGATCCCGGGGTTGGGGAGAAGAGGAGGAAGGGGTCACTACACAAGAAATAGGTATGGCGTGCACTCCTGCATTCTCGTGCGCCACTATCAACGTGGCTAGCATTTTGACAGACCAGGCGCGGGCTTCGGCCTATGATTTTCTTTCCACGAGTGGGCTGGATGTCATCTTCTTGCAGGAGACCAGGCTCACCTCGCTCGCTAGCCTTCATCGGGCGAAGCGAGAGTGGAGGTGGGGCCCTTCATACTGGTCACTTGCGGCACAGCCCTACGCAGGAGTGGCGGTTTTGTTCACGTCTAACCGATTTCAGGTGCAGTACGTGTGGGAACTGGAGCAGGGCCGGTGTCTGCTTTTAGACGGCTACTGCGGGCCCCATCGGTTTCGTTTCGTGGTGGTCTACGGCCCCCAGTCTAAGTTGGGGCGGAAGACCCTGTTTGGGGTTATCCGCCCCTACTTACACACCTCCCGTTTGGTGGTCCTTGCCGGGGATTTCAACACCACCACCTTTTTGCAGGACCGAGGGGGGGAGCGTTGCCCACCTAGTTACGAGGGCCTCTTTTTGGCCGAGATGACCCGGACGGCTGACCTGGTGGATGTTTTCCACCGGGCCTTTCCACGGTCGCAGGGGTTTACTTACTACCATGGGACTTGCAGGAGTCGTATCGATCGGATATATGTGAGTGCCCGGGTGGAGTGTTCCCCTCCGCAGTTGCAGGCGGTTGATTTTTCGGACCACCGTGTCCTCTCCGTGTCCTTCTTGGCTAACCATGAGGAGCTCAGCAGGGGACCTGGCCTGTGGCGACTGAATGTGCAGTTGTTGGCAACATCAGAGGTGGTCCAGGAGTTCTTGGCCTTTCTCGCAGACCAGGAGACCCTGTTTGGTGTTTTTCCTTCCCGTGGCGCCTGGTGGGATGAGGTGAAGACGCGTGTCCGACAACTCTTCCGTTCCCGAGGTACCTCCATGGCTCGATCCCGCTACCTCACCTACACTGTCCTCCGGAGGTCGCTGGATCGTTTGGTATCCCGAGGGGCAGCGCGGGAGGAGGTGGAAGAGGTGCGCGTCCAGCTCCGTGGCCTGCTTTACGATCGCCATGCCTCCCTATGCTTCGAGGGGGCGGCCGGTGGGGGCGCCACTCCAGACCCTTTCCGGACTTGCAGGGAGAGGGTTCAGCGTCGGGAGGTCATGGCCCTGCGGGGCGAGGACGGTACCATTCATACCTCCCAGGAGGACCTTTTGCGGATGGTGGGGGAATACTTCTCGGACCTGTTTGGGGATCGCCCCGTGGACCTCACCCATATCCGAACGTACCTGGGCCTCCCCCCGGTGTATTCGGCTGTGGTCCAGGCACAGGTTGATGCACTCGCTGCTCCGATTCAGCAGGTGGAGGTGGAGAGGGCGATTCGTGCCATGCCGTTGGGGAAGGTGCCTGGGCGCGATGGGCTCCCTGTGGAGTTCTATCGCACTTTCATCGCCCAGCTGGCCCCCTTCCTGACCTCCCTGTTTCAGGAGATCATGGACACGGGGTATCTCCCGCGGTCATTTCGCGAGTCTGTCCTGCTGCTGCTCTCCAAGGGGAAGGACGATAGCTCCTTGGACTTCTGGCGGCCGCTCTCTCTTCTGAACGCAGACCGGAAGATCCTGGCCAAGTGTTTGGCCAACCGACTGGTGGAGGTGTCGGGCGATTTGCTGTCCCCTTCCCAGTATTGTTCCGTTCGGGGGAGAGGGGTTCTGGACGCTGTCGCCACAGTCCGGGAGATGGTGGAAAGAGGCCGGTCGCTCCAACGGGACCACTGGTTGGTCTCCTTGGATCAGTCCAAAGCCTTTGATCGAGTCAATCACCGGTACCTGTGGATGGTGCTCCAGCACTTCGGCCTCCCCGCGGGTTTCCTCTTCGTCGTGCAGGCGCTGTACCGAGGGGGGGGTGAGCTTCCCGTTTATTAACGGGTGGCTCGGACGGCCGTTTGGTGTCGCCTCGGGGGTGCGGCAGGGGTGCCCTTTGAGCCCCCTGCTGTATGTTTTCTCCCTCGACCCCTTCCTCCGGAGATTGTCCTCAGGTGGGTTGCGGGGCCTGGAGGCGCCTGGTGCGCCCCCGGTGTCCGTCGTTGCTTATGCTGACGACATCTCAGTTTACGTGGACGGCACTGAAGGGGTAGAGGCCCTGCGGGAGGCCGTGGAGGAGTACTCGGAGGTAGCCCACTCTGTTGTAAACCACAGCAAGTGCCAGACGCTGTGGTTAGGCTCCTCGGAGGCCTCCCCACCTTCCTGCGCCCCCTTTCCTCCTCCCGTAGGGGAGGTCCGCGTTTTGGGCCTCGTCTTCGGGTCGGAGGACTGTGCGGAGTCCAATTGGGACCGTTGTCTCGAGACTGCACGGTGTCGGGTGCTGCGGTGGAGGGGGTGGAGGTGTACGTACGAGGAGAAGATCAAACTCCTCGGGACGTTTCTGCTTCCTCTCTTTCTGCACGTGGCCACGGTCTTCGTCCTTCCGTTGTCCCGTCAGGCGTCTCTCTGTGCCGTCTTTTTCTGTTTTCTGTGGGGTAACCGCCTGAACCCTGTCCAGCGCAACATAGTCTGCCTGGATCGGGCAGAGGGTGGTTTGGGTATGTTGCACCCCCTTGTCTTTCTGTCAGTCTTGTCCATGGCGTTTCACTTAGGTAGGATGCGGGAAGGGGGTGGGGTTTGGTGGGTGGCCTCCTATCGGGAATGGTTCTCCCGCTTCTGGGAGCAGTGGGAGGGGGCGTCCTCGGTCCCACGTGTGCGTCGGATAGGGGAACAGGCCCCATCGTACGTCTTCGTGATGGTGGGGCTCATTCGGCGGTGGGGGGTGACCGACCCGCTCGCCCAGTCTTTGGGGCGGAAAGGATTATACCGGATGGTACTCACCTCTCACTATCAACCACGGTGGGCCCTGCGGGACTGTCCGGCGGATGTGATGCAGCGGGGCCTTCGGCTGTTGAACTCCCCTCGGCTCCCGAAGAAAGTTCGGGATGTAGCCTGGTTGTCTTTCCACGGGCGTTTGTACGTGAGGGACAACCTCAAGTACAGGTCACAGGCCGAGCGGGTCTGTCCGAGGGCCGGGTGTGAGGGGCAGGCGGAGACCATGGATCATTTCCTCCGGCAGTGCCCCTTCAACGTGGAGGCCTGCCGGTTGGTGTCCGCTGCTTTTCACCTGCGCGACCTTTCCCTCCTCACGTATGCGGAGTGGGTGTACGGGGCCTGGTCCTTTCCTCTAAGGCAGGACTCCGGGACCCTCTACCTTGTCACGGCCGTAGTCCGCTACCACCTGTGGCAAGCGCGCTGCCATGTCTCGACCCGGGGGTTGGTCCTGCCCCTCGACGAGGTGGTGCGGGACATTCTGGAGGAAGTGTCCAGCATGGCGCAACGCGAAAGGAGGGTGGTGGAGGCTCATCGTTGGGAGCGTCTGTGGCGTCACCTCACCCTTCGCCCCCCGTGAGGGGGAGGGGTTTCCTGGGGTTCCTATCCCTGTAGGACTGTGAGGTTTTGTTTTGTTTTATTTTGTTGTTCCCTGGGGGGTGGGGTGTGATCGGAGGGGTTAGTTTCCCCTTCCCTGGGGTTGTTTTCCTTCTAATGCTGCTTTGGGATGTTTCCCTCCCGGGAGGGGTGGGGGGGGGTGAGCTGGGGCTCCATAAGGGGGTTTTGACCGGTTGTCCGCTTTCCCTTTCTTCTTAGAGGGTGGCCGTCCCAATCGTTTTGTTTTCCGTGTTTGTCTTTTATTTTTGTTTTCTGGGCATCCCGCTCCGTTGGCTGGACGGCAGGGCAGTACAAGGGTTTTGTATTTCTGTTGTATTTAGCTATTCTAATTTGTATGATTACTTATGATTTGTTTTGATGGGATTGTGTTGGGGATGGGCTCAGGGGGCCCTTATGTTTTCATTTGGTTTTGGGGGAGGGGGTGGGGAGGTTTGTTTTGGAGGTATTTGTTTGAATGGGATGGGTCTGAAGGGGGAGGGAGGGGGATAGGGGGCTTTTGTTTATGGATGGGTGGGGAGAGGCAGTCCGCGTGTCAGACGGACTGGACACCTGGACATGTGGACTGGTGGGGGTGTTGGGCGGGGCAGGGGTTCAGGGTTTGTAGGATGCAATGTGTGGGCTATGCTGGGGTGGTCTTGCAGGGGGAGGGTGGGTCGGGCATGGACATTGGACTGAGGGGGGGGACATGGACATTGACAAGGACTTTGTGGGAGTTGTTGGGAGGAGGGCACGTGTGTGGACTGCTGGTTTGGTGGTGGGTTTGGGGAGGTGGGTCACGGGGGGACGTATGATATTTGTGTTGTGCTATGTCGGGGGGTGGGGGTTTTCGGGGGGGTGTGGGACTTGGTTGGGGTGATTGTTGTTGTTTTTGTTTTTGCTTTTTGATATGTCTTTTGTTGCTTGTCTTAATAAATTCAAAATTTCCACCCACTTCCTGTTTGGCTGTTGTGCTGAGAGGATCAGTTGTGCAGAGCTCCTGCTAGGGAGCAGTTCCTGTTCTCTGCTTGTGCTTGGATGTCGGGCCCTGGGCCACCTCCAGCAGGGGAGGCCCAGGCCCAGAGGCCTGCCAAGCCTTGTGGGCCTCCTACTCGGATAGGGGATGGAGAAACTGGCAACCTGGAACAGCCGGCGCCCCAGGAGGGGGACTCCCCAGGTAGGACTGCGCCTGGTCAGGAAGGAGGGACCCACAGGTATGGAGGTTTGGGCCCGCTACCCCAGGGAGGAGGCTCCTGTCTCCTCCCCAGGCAGGGTGTGGAGGCTGGGTGGCGGCAGGGAGAGGCCCTGGGGAGACCCTGGAGGACCGTGGAGTATAGAACTGGGGGAGGCAGGTTCCTCCCTCCACCTTGGGTCCTGGAGGGGGCCTCTACCTCCTCCAGTGAGGATGAGGATGGGGGGTCGGGCCTGCCGTCCTACCAGCAGTCAGCTAGGGCCCCAGATGACATCGTGGCGGCAGTACGGCGGCTTCGGGGTCTCCAGGAGGAGGCGGCCCAGCTGCGAGCCCAGCTCTCCCACCTGGAGAGCCTGCAGGCCACCATTCCAGGGGAGGAATGGGTGGCCTATGCCACCTATCGGAAGGGGGTAAAGCGGGCCCTGAAGGCCAAGTACTTGGAGATCGAGTACTATCAGAATCAGGGTTGTGGGTCCCTTGCCGAAGTTTACCAGAATTATCATCGTTGGAAGATCCCTGCAGTCCAGGGGAGGCCCCCGGGGGTGGGTCAGCAGGGGGGTCCCTCCTCCTCTAGCAGTGTGCCCTCTCACATTCTAGTTCCTGGGAAGTCTACCACCCGTTCCCTGCCTTCCTCTTCTAAAGCATTTCCTGGATGTCCTGCGTCTTACCTGCAGCAGGGGGCTGGTTGTGATGTTGTGAATGCGCTGGTTCCTCCCTCCAAAATGCTGTCTGCCCAGATTGTTCCTGCACGTCCCCAGGGTGCTCCGTTGATCCTGGGTGAAGATTCAGCTGGTCCCGGTTTAATGGAAGTGGCATCCGATTTGTCCTCCGCATCTGTGGAATCTTTGCTGACATCCTCTTGCACTGCTTCTGGTTTAAAGGAAGGAGTTCGTGGGATTAAGTTGTCTGCTTTGAAGGCCGTTTCTGCCGTTTCAGTGGCTCACCCACAGTCGTGTACCACTGAGGGGACCATCCAAGATGGCCGCCGGGGTCTTTATGATGACGTCACTAAGGAAGTGAGGTCGTTGCAGGAGCTGCCTGTAGGACTTCCCCCAGCCCCATTACAATCGCAAGATGGCCGCCGAGTAGTGGGTATCGACGCTTCCGGGAAAACCAGGAAGTCTGCAGAACGACCTTCCCCATCTTCTGCTTTGCTGCGGGATGTTCGACGGCACTCTTTCAGCGCAGAGGGAGCTTCTTTTTTATGCCCCTTGATGGGAGGGGGTGTTGCAGAGAGGCAGCAGTATTCGGCGGTTCCTTTTCAGCATAGTGCTGATCCACAGTCTTTGGATGTCTCAGGCTCTGAGGGGTTTTCTGCACGGGATCCCCGGCGGCGGAAGACTGGTTGGCCTCAGCCATTTGATTCTGTTGTGCCATTTGAGGATCCACGGGTGGCGGATTTCTCCACCTGTAATAGGAATCCTGCTCCTTCATCTACGATGCCTGTCCAGGTTACTGCGAAGGGGTTTGGTAGGGGGATGGCTGGTGGGCAGGACTCCCCTCCCGGCCCCTAGACAGCTACAGGGCACTCGCCCAGTAGGTTCTGAGGTGGCTGACTGGGGCCGGATGGGTGCTGGAAGGAGGAGAAAGGGGCAGGATGGGGGCTGCTCTTTCTTCTCTGCAGTCCCCGGGGGGGAGAGGGGGAAGAAATGTGCTAGTCAGCTGTCACTGCGGCCGGGGGTAGAGGAGCGGGATGCGCAGCTGCCTTTGTTGTCGGTTATTGCGGCAGACGGAGACCTGGCTCGCAGGGGGGTGTCCGCCCTTCCTGTTGGAGCCCTGACTACCGGACAAACTTTTCTGGTTCCTTGTGCCACGTCTGGCACCGACAACCAGGTAGGACCTGGGGGGGACAAGGGGCAGGGGGGTGGGGGTGTGGGGGATGGGCTGGGTGGGGGATCTGCCCTGTTGTCTCGGGCGGGTCCTGCCCTGTTGTCTCGGGCGGGTCCTGCCTTGTTGTCGATAGCCATAAAGGGGGTGGCGGACGATGGGCTACAGGAAGGGCTGATGGAGGAGGGGGGGGAGCGGACGATTGGTCATATAGTGGGGAAGGAGGTAGTGGCTGCTGCAGGAAGAGGGAAGGATTTGTTCCCAGTAGGGTCAGGGGGGCGGTGGTCCCCTTGGAACTCGGGAATGAAGGGGAGCGGGGTCCGTCCCCGGTAGTGGTGGCCGAGACCCAGGAGCCTTGCGCAGGGTCGGGAATGCGGGAAGGAGGTGTGGGGGAGCCTTCCGGTTCCCTGGGTGTTACCGAGAACCAGGTCTGTGATGCCCTACGATTGGCTTTGGAGGCCCCGTTGGGCCCTCCTGGGGCTTTTACTACCTTTCGGCAGCTGGAGGTAGAGGTTGGTGGTGGTCCAGGGGTTCTCGGTGGCACTCAGGGATCCGGGAGGGGTAGCATCCCGGACTCTGTCTTTGCGGAGCTGACCTTGCCCAGTCCTCAGATTGCCCTATGTGAGGGGGTTGAGGATCCTGCGGTCCAGCAGCGGGATCCCCCACAGGCGGCTGCGGGAACAGGCCAAGGAGGGCGGGAGATGGGGGCTGGGGGGTCGGCTCCCCCCATCCGTACCTTTGCGGAGGCTCTGAAGGGGTCGGGCACCACTCTAGGGTCGTCGGGTGAGGGTGGGGGGGGGGGCGGTTTTCAGGGGAATGGTCCCGCAGGAGGGGAAGGAGGTGGGGGAGGGTTTCAACGAGGGGTAGGGGGTGAGGTCCGACGGCGCAACATGGCGCAGATCCGATGGGCTGGGGAGGGGTCCCCTCCAGCCAGGGAACAGGTCTTGAGGATGGTCCTTGGGCTGGGGTTTCTCCCGGGAGATCTCTACGCCTTCATCCACATGAACAACACCATTGAGTATGATGTTAGTTTCATGCTGCGACGGGGGCTGGAGATTTTCTGGGACCGATACCAGCAGCAGAGGGGGCAGGGGGGGTGGGCTGACTTTCGTGTTGTGCCTATCTCTCGCCAGGGGACGGTACCTGTGACCATCCTGTCCAGGAATGAGTCGCTCCCAGGGCAGGACATCCAGTTTTGGTTGTCGCGCCATGCGGTGCTTCTCGCACCCCTGGTTAAGGGCGCTGGGCCCCTAGGGGTGTGGGACGGGTCGTGGAAGGGCAGGATCTGTTTGCGTGAGGTGGGAAACGTGGTGCAGCACGTGCCCTCGGCCGGTTTCCTCGGTCGGGATCGCATCTTGTGCTATTACCCCGGGCAACCCCGCGAGTGTCACCGCTGTGGCTCATTCCGCCATTTGAGCATGAACTGTCCCGAGCAGGTCTGCACCCATTGTGGTGGACGGGGTCACGCCTCGGCCGGGTGTTTGCTTATTCGGTGTAACCTTTGCGGGGAGTTGGGCCACCCCTTCGCCCGCTGCCCCTCCGCATCACACAATGGACCGGGGGGGGGATGCCGTCACTCCACCTCGGGCTCCTGTGCGGGAGGAGGTTGTGGAGGCCCCTCTCCCTCAGGAGGAGTCCGAGGGCCCTAGGGTGGAGGAGTCCATCGAGCCGAGGGAGCCACCAGGGGGAGGGGATTCGGGTAGGAAGGAGGAGAGGGTTGATGTGGTGGAGGTTAATGTGTCACGTCAGGATAGTGGGTTGCGGGTGGTGCCACCTGAGGAATGGACCATGGTCCCTTCCAAGGGTGGCAAGTTCAAAAGGAAGAAACGGGAGACATCCCCATTGCCGGATGCAGAGCCCGTGTTGGACATCAACCGTTTCGTCTTTTTGGCTGCTGATGCGGCTGAGGCGGATGAGGGCTTGCCTGTGGAGGCAGGGCTTCCTGTGCGGCGCTCGGAGCGATTAGCGGCGGGGGCGACCCCTCTTCCTCAGCGGCGACCTTCAAAAGGGCCGAAGGCACGCCGCAGTCAGGGTCCCCCAATCAAGGGGGATACTGGCATCCGAGGGGTGAAGGAGGATGGGCGTTTGCCCCCGCAGTTGGGTTCTGGACCTTCGCAGGTGCCCCCTGCTGACCCGGCCGTCCCAGCCTCCCCCGTGGAGGTGGGCACTGTCGCATTGTCACAGTCCTTGTCTGGGGAGGGGGGGGGCAGCACTGGTGGTGGACCCCACGGAGGAGGTCATTCCTCCGACCCCTGACCCGTTTGTGCCTCCTCATCCCGTGGGGGCTGGGTCTGCCCTCGCGACAACTTTGCCTGGTGGTCCCGGGGGCGCCAGCACCTCCTGGGGCGACAGGGTCGAGCGGGAGGAGGAGGAGATCCTCGAGGTGGTCGATGTGGACCGGGAGGAATTGTTCCAGCTTGCGGGCTTGTCCTACAAGAGGGATTCTGGGGATCCCGGGGTTGGTGAGAAGAGGAGGAAAGGGTCACTGCACTCGAAATAGGTATGGCGTGCACTCCTGCGTTCTCGTGCGCCACTATCAATGTGGCCAGCATTTTCTCAGACCAGGCGCGGGCTACGGCCTTTGATTTTCTTTCCACGAGTGGGCTGGATGTCATCTTCTTGCAGGAGACCAGGCTCACCTCGCTCGCTAGCCTTCATCGGGCAAAGCGGGAGTGGAGGTGGGGCCCTTCGTACTGGTCCCTTGCGGCACAGCCCTACGCAGGAGTGGCGGTTTTGTTCACGTCTAACCGATTTCAGGTGCAGTACGTGTGGGAACTGGAGCAGGGCCGGTGTCTGCTCTTAGACGGCTACTGCGGGCCCCATCGGTTTCGTTTCGTGGTGGTCTACGGCCCCCAGTCTAAGTTGGCGCGGAAGACCCTGTTTGGGGTCATCCGCCCCTACTTACACACCTCCCGTTTGGTGGTCCTCGCCGGGGATTTCAACACCACCACCTTTTTGCAGGACCGAGGGGGGGAGCGTCGCCCACCCAGTTACGAGGGCCTCTTTTTGGCTGAGATGACCCGGACGGCTGACCTGGTGGATGTTTTCCACCGGGCTTTTCCTTGGTCGCCGGGGTTCACCTACTACCATGGGACCTGCAGGAGTCGTATCGATCGGATATATGTGAGTGCCCGGGTGGAGTGTTCCCCCCCGCAGTTGCAGGCGGTTGACTTTTCGGATCACCGCGTCCTCTCTGTGTCCTTCCTGGCTAACCACGAGGAGCTCAGCAGGGGTCCTGGCTTGTGGCGACTGAATGTGCAGTTGTTGGCAACATCAGGGGTGGTCCAGGAGTTCTTGGCCTTTCTCGCAGACCAGGAGACACTGTTGGGTGTTTTTCCTTCCCGTGGCGCCTGGTGGGATGAGGTGAAGATGCGTGCCCGACAACTCTTCCGTTCCCAGGGTACCTCCATGGCTCGATCCCGCTACCTCACGTATACTGTCCTCCGGAGGTCGCTGGATCGTTTGGTATCCCGAGGGGCAGCGCGGGAGGAGGTTGAAGAGGTGCGCGTCCAGCTCCGTAGCCTGCTTTACGATCGCCATGCCTCCCTATGCTTCGAGGGGGCGGCCGGTGGGGGCGCCACTCCAGACCCTTTCCGGACTTGCAGGGAGAGGGTTCAGCGTCGGGAGGTCATGGCCCTGCGGGGCGAGGACGGTACCATTCATACCTCCCAGGAGGACCTTTTGCGGATGGTGGGGGAATACTTCTCGGACCTGTTTGGGGATCGCCCCGTGGACCTCACCCATATCCGAGAGTACCTGGGCCTTCCCCCGGTGTATTCGGCTGTGGTTCAGGCACAGGTTGATGCACTCGCTGCTCCGATTCAGCAGGTGGAGGTGGAGAGGGCGATTCGTGCCATGCCGTTGGGGAAGGTGCCCGGGCGCGATGGGCTCCCTGTGGAGTTCTATCGCACTTTCATCGCCCAGCTGGCCCCCTTCCTGACCTCCCTGTTTCAGGAGATCATGGACACGGGGTTTCTCCCGCGGTCATTTCGCGAGTCAGTCCTGTTGCTGCTCTCCAAGGGGAAGGACGATAGCTCCTTGGACTTTTGGCGGCCGCTTTCTCTCCTGAACGCGGACCGGAAGATCCTGGCCAAGTGTTTGGCCAACCGATTGGTGGAGGTGTCGGGCGATTTGCTGTCCCCTTCCCAGTATTGTTCCGTTCGGGGGAGAGGGGTTCTGGACGCTGTCGCCACAGTCCGGGAGATGGTGGAAAGAGGCCGGTCGCTCCAACGGGACCACTGGTTGGTCTCCTTGGATCAGTCCAAAGCCTTTGATCGAGTCAGTCACCGGTACCTGTGGGTGGTGCTCCAGCACTTCGGCCTCCCCGCGGGTTTCCTCTTCGTCATGCAGGCGCTGTACCGAGGGGGGGTGAGCTTCCCGTTTATTAACGGGTGGCTCGGACGGCCGTTTGGTGTCACCTCGGGGGTGCGGCAGGGGTGCCCTTTGAGCCCCCTGCTGTATGTTTTCTCCCTCGACCCCTTCCTCCGGAGATTGTCCTCAGGTGGGTTGCGGGGCCTGGAGGCGCCTGGGTGCGCCCCCGGTGTCCGTCGTTGCTTATGCTGACGACATCTCAGTTTACGTGGACGGCACTGCAGGGGTAGAGGCCCTGCGAGAGGCCGTGGAGGAGTACTCGGCGGTAGCCCACTCTGTTGTAAACCACAGCAAGTGCCAGACGCTGTGGTTGGGCTCCTCGGAGGCCTCCCCGCCTTCCTGCGCCCCCTTTCCCCCTCCCGTGGGGGAGGTCCGCGTTTTGGGCCTCGTCTTCGGGTCGGAGGACTGTGCGGAGTCCAATTGGGACCGTTGTCTCGAGACTGCAAGGTGTCGGGTGCTGCGGTGGAGGGGGTGGAGGTGTACGTACGAGGAGAAGATCAAACTCCTCGGGACGTTTGTGCTTCCTCTCTTTCTGCACGTGGCCACGGTCTTCGTCCTTCCGTTGTCCCGTCAGGCGTCTGTCTGTGCCGTCTTTTTCTGTTTTCTGTGGGGTAACCGCCTGAACCCTGTCCAGCGCAACATAGTCTGCCTGGATCGGGCAGAGGGTGGTTTGGGTATGTTGCACCCCCTTGTCTTCCTGTCAGTCTTGTCTATGGCATTTCACTTAGGTAGGATGAGGGAAGGGGGTGGGGTTTGGTGGGTGGCCTCCTATCGGGAATGGTTCTCCCGCTTCTGGGAGCAGTGGGAGGGGGCGTCCTCGGTCCCACGTGTGCGCCGGAGAGGGGAACAGGCTCCATCATACGTATTTGTGATGGTGGGGCTCATTCAGCGGTGGGGGGTGACCGACCCGCTCGCCCAGTCCTTGGGGCGGAAAGGATTATATCGGATGGTACTCGCCTCTCACTATCAACCACGGTGGGCCCTGCGGGACTGTCCGGCGGATGTGATGCAGCGGGGCCTTCGGCTGTTGAACTCCCCTCGGCTACCGAAGAAGGTTAGGGATGTAGCCTGGTTGTCTTTCCACGGGCGTTTGTACGTGAGGGACAACCTCAAGTACAGGTCACAGGCCGAGCGGGTCTGTCCGAGGGCCGGGTGTGAGGGGCAGGCGGAGACCATGGACCATTTCCTCCGGCAGTGCCCCTTTAACGTGGAGGCCTGCCGGTTGGTGTCCGCTGCTCTTCACCTGCGCGACTTTTCCCTCCTCACGTATGCGGAGTGGGTGTACGGGGCCTGGTCCTTTCCTCTAAGGCAGGACTCCGGGACCCTCTACCTTGTCACGGCCGTAGTACGCTACCACCTGTGGCAAGCGCGCTGCCATGTCTCGACCCGGGGGTTGGTCCTGCCCCTCGACGAGGTGGTGCGGGACATTCTGGGGGAAGTGTCCAGCATGGCGCAACGCGAACGGCGGATGATGGAGGCCCATCGTTGGGAGCGTCTGTGGCGTCACCTCACCCTCCGCCCCCCGTGAGGGGGAGGGGTTCCCTTGGGGTTTTCATCCCTGTTAGAGGTTAGGGGTTTTTGTTTTTGTCTCCCGGGTGGAGGAGGGGGGTGAGACAGGAGGAAAAAAAAAGAAAGGGGGGGGGGTTTAGTCCCTGGGGTTTCTTCCTAGGTTTAGGGATCTGGGGTTGCTTTCCTTCCGGTGGGGGGGAGGGGGGGTTGCACTAGTACTAGGGTGGTTTTGATCACTTGTCCGCTCTCCCTCTCTCCTTGGGGGATGTTTTTGTTTTACTCCCTGGAGCAGGTGTGTGTTTGTTTTGTTTTTGTTTCTGCGTATCCCGCTCCGCTGGTTCGGGTTATAGGGTGAAAATGGGTATGTTTTTCTTTTATATTGATTTGTATGTATGATTTTGGTTTTAGGTGGGTTTTTTGTTCGGAAAGGCTCAAGTTGCCTGTATGTTTCTGTTTAGGGGGGTGGGGGTTTCCTTTATTTATGGGGAGGGTGGGGGGGGGCAGGGACTGTGGTGGGGACGGAGGAGATGCTGCTCCTTTGTGGGGACGGGGGTGGGAAAGGGCGAATGTGTTTTGTTTCTGTGGGTGTGAGTGAGGGCTTGGCAGCCCTCATGGACATTTGGGACTTTGGACAGTGCTGGGATTGCTGTGGGTGGTTGGGGGGGGGGGGGTTGGGATGGACATTGCACATCTGTTGGACTGTCGAGGTTTGCTACTGGGGGGTTGGGACAGACATTGGACATTGTGGACTTTTCAGGGTTGTTGTTGGAGGGAGGGGGCACGTGTGTTGGTTGTTGGGTTGGTTGGGTTTGGTGGTGGGTTTGGGGAGGTGGGTCACGGGGGGAATTGTGATATTTGTTTTGTGCCATGTCAGGGGGGTGGGGGTTTGGGGGGGGTGTGGGACTTGGTTGGGGTGCTGTATTTGCTTTTTGTTTGTTTTTCTGTTGCATGTGTCAATAAACAAAATTTCCATCCTTTAGTTGTTCAAAAGATTTTCCTGAAATGGGGACTTCCATCCATAGACCTCTTTGCCAGTCCTCTGAACAAACAGCTGCCAAGGTTCTGCTCCAGGCATCCGCATCCCCAGCGGATAGCAGCGGATGCTTTTTTGATTTCCTGGTCTCAGGGCCTCCTGTATGCGTTTCCTCCCACGCCCTTGGTGGCCCGAACTCTGTTCAAGGTTCTTCAGGACAAGGCCTCAGTCCTGCTGGTGGCTCCCAGGTGGCCCAGACAGCCTTGGTTTCCACTTCTTCTTCAATTGGCAGTGGACTCCCCTCTGCCTCTGGGGGTGCAACCCGACCTTCTCTCTCAGGATCAGGGTTCCCTTCTGCACCCCAATCTCAAAGCTCTCAATTTGATGGCCTGGAGGCTGCAAGGGTAGTTTTGGCTCCCTGGGGCCTACCTCCAGAAGTCGAGGACGTTGTCCTAGCCTCTAGAAAACAGTCCACCAGGAAAACCTATGCTCTGAAATGGAAAAGGTTTTCTGTGTGGTGTCACCTTCGTACAGAGGATCCCTTCTCCTGTACTGTCCCAGTGGTGCTTCAGTATTTATTGCACTTATCCAATCAGGGGCTAAAGTCAAATTCTGTTCGGGTCTACCTCTCAGCTTTAGCAGCTCACCACTCACTAGTGGAAGGACATTCTTTATCTGGGCACCCCTTGGTGTCTAGGTTTCTCAGAGGCTTGCTTCTGCTCAAGCCTCCCATCCGTCCTCCTGCTCCTGAGTGGGAACTGAATGTGGTCTTGCAGCAACTGACTCGCCCACCTTTAGAGCCGATGGCTACTTCCCCCTCCGCTTCCTTTCCTGGAAGACTCTCTTTCTGATAGCCCTTACTTCGGCTAGGCAAGTGAGTGAGCTTCAGGCCTTGGTCTGTGATAGGCCTTACACCAGGATCTATAAGAACAGGGTAGTCCTCAGGACTCACCCTAAGTTCCTTTCTAAGGTTGTCTCCTCTTTCCACCTCAACCAGGAGGTGGTTCTTCCAACATTCTTCCCTAGGCCTCATGCAAGCCAGGCTGAAGCAGTTCTGCATACCCTGGACTATAGGAGGGCCTTATCCTTCTACCTTGACCGTACCCAAGGTCACAGGAGTGCTACTCAGCTCTTCGTGTCTTTGACCCCAATAACTTGGGGGTAGCTGTGTCCAAGCGTACCTTGTCCATCTGGGTGGCTGACTGTATCACCTGGGCTTACAAGGCGGCGGACCTTCCTTTGGAGGGTAGGGTCACGGCCCACCGTGTCAGGGCAATGGCTGCCTCAGTGGCTCATCTCCGCTCTGTTCCATTGCAAGACATCAGCAGGGCTGCAACTTGGTCTTCGAGCCAGACATTTGCGGCCCATTACTGTCTGGAGAGGGAGTCCCGTAGGGACAGTGCTTTTGGCCAAGCAGTACTCCGGAATCTCTTTGAGGTCTAGGCAACTCCTGCCCTCCTGCCCTCTGGTTGGGCTACCGGTGGAGGGTGTGTCTTTGAAAAGCCTTTCTTTGCTGCTGAGACTAGAGGGAGTTCTCTTGTTCAGCCTGGGTTCCTTGGTAGTCCAGAGCTGGGGAGTCACCCATATGTGAGGACTGACTTCCTGCTTGGTCCTGGAGAAAGAGTAGTTACTCACCTGTAACAGGTGTTCTCCAGGAGCAGCAGGAATCAGTCCTCAAAACCCTCCCTCCTCCCCTTGGAGTTGCAGTTGTACATAGTTTAATTTTTTCATTTTTGTGTGCTGTTCTTAGCTATGTCATTTGACTGAGGTAAGATGGCACCTTTAGGCGGGAAGGGAACCGCGCATGCGTGCCAGCATTCCCAAAGGCTTTCATGGAAAGCTGGGGAAATGCTCCGCTGGGGCTTCATCGGCGCCGATGACACCCATATGTGAGGACTGATTCCTGCTGCTCCTGGAGAACACCTGTCACAGGTGAGTAACTACTCTTTCCAATCATTTGAACATAGTGGAACAAGATCTCTCAGGATTCACTGATGAGACTGGATCGACAGGAACAAGTCAGTAAGGATTCTACTCAAACCCTTGAGAACTTGTCTTCTCAAATGACTAGTGTGCATACACAGTGTTCTACCTTTATTAAGGATCTTTATAGTGTTCTTTATGCTAAATTGGAAAAGTTAGAGAACTTTTCCAAAAGGTTAAATTTACATATTGTTAACTTTCCTGTATCCCCTGGTGTTTCCCCTGTTGAGTTATTCAAAAAGTACTTGTTGGAGGTTTTAGGAATGCCGGAAGCTGCCCTTCCACCAACCTCTAAGGTTTATTATTTGTCTATGAGGAAACGTTCTAGTTCTATTGATAATGTGGTGGGTTTTCAGAGGGATGGTTTTGACATCCTGAATCTTTCTCAGGTACTGGAATACTCTCTGGAGGAAATTACAAGGAGAACTACTCTTATCGTGGAGTTTGTTTTGGAATCTGACAAGGCTTGGACCTTAAAAATGTTTTTAGAAATTCTGATAAACTCTTTTTTTGGTCTTTTCCGTTATGCAGAATATGTCAATAAGGTTTTCTTTTCTATACTCCATCACTGTGGGGATCTTGTTGCGGGCAGACCTGGTGTTTATAAGGACATTTCTGAGCGGCTGGGTAGTGGGTGGTATGCTATTCAAAGATGGAAGACTGTGGGAGGGCCGTACGTTAATTAGGTCGTGGGTGTTCCTTGTTCTTGGCTTGAGAATAGTGGGCTGCAGCCTATTGTTGTATGAGTGATATATAACTGGAGGGAGGAGTGGCCTGGTGGTTGGGGCAAGCCACTTCGGGCCAGAAGGTCAGGGGTTCAATCCCATTAGAGAACAACAACCTTGGGCCAGAAGGACTGGGGTTTCTAGTCACACAGGTGCTCCTTGTGGTCTTGGGCAAACTACCTAACCCTCCATAGTCCATGCTCCCTGTAAAATAGTTATCTCCAAATTATAATGTCCTGTTCAATGTAATTTCAGCTTGTTCAATGTAAACTGCACTGATGCAGAATAGCACAGTATATAAGAGAATGTAAATAAATAAATTGTGATGAGACCTGAGGATTGGATGATTGAGTGGCTGGCAGAGTAGGAAGATGATGTTTGAGGCTGTGTGAAACATTATGCTTGAGGGAACTATAGTGTTTTTTTGGAGGTGGACGGAGCGTGGTGTCTGAGTTTGTTGCTGAAGAGAGATGTCTGGGGTCTATGTGGCTTGCTGTTGAGTGGTCCAGATGTGGAGGGCCGTTCAGCATGGGGCACTGATGGTGGGACAGTCCGGTGGGTGGTGGTGCAGTAGCTGGCTTTCTTAGAACTGAGTCTGCTGTTGATGAGGGTGGATCTGGTGTGTCTGTGGAGCTGGCTTTTGGTGGAGGAATGATGGAGTTCAGGTGGTGGACTTAGGGAGTTAAGTTACCTAAGCAAACCTATTTCTTTTTTTCTTTTATTTCAGTTAATGCATTCCAAACAAATAAGACAAAAGAAAATAAGCGGTACAGCATATATCAAATCCAGAAAAGAAAAAGATAAAACCTAAATCCACTACACAGTCCACATCATGGAGAATATAGCGTAAAAAAGACACCAAGGCAATACATTTTAAGGCTACCAGTGCCTAACCAAGACAAATAGAAAAAACAAATAAGTAATTTATCTCATACCTGAAGTGAAACCAAAATAGTTTCCAGCTGTGTAGGATCAGAAAATATATAATTAATCCCCTGTATAGTAATCAAACACTTGCAAGGAAATCGATGAAAAAAGGTTCCTCCCCCAGCCAAAACACGAGGCTTAAGCTGGAGAAAGGACCTTCTCCGAAGCTGTGTATAACGGGAAACATCGGGGAAAATGGACAACTTCTGGCCATAAAAAAGAGAATCCTTTTTTTGAAAAAAAGGCCTTCATAATCAAAGCCTTATCTGCAAAATTGACCAGCGTGATCACTAGGGTGGCGTGGGAAGATACCAGAGCTTGAGAATTCTTGAGCTTCTGACAATAATAAAACCTCTTTACAGTACTGCTTAAATAGAAGAACAGATGACAAAAAACGAGTTTTAGGAAAATTCAAAATACAAATATTCTTTGCTCGAGAATTATTTTCTAAAGATTCTATCTGTTTATACAAAAGCAAAGCATTCTTCAAGGTGGATGCACTCGCAGACTGCAAAAAACCAACGTATGCCTCCACCTTATCCATACGCTGAGAAAAACTCTTAACAGACACTTCCACATCATATACCCTCTTAACAACCTGTTGAGAAAAAGTAGCGGTTTGGTCCATAAATCTAGACAGTAAAGAGTTAGTAGCGGACACTTGTTTCCAGATATCCGATAAAGTAATTTCATCAGGATTAACAACCTGAGGCAAAGATTGAAAACCATCCAAGCTAACAACCAAAATTGGAATAGAGGAAAAAGCCTCATTAGGAGAGGCTGCAACAGGAAAAGAAACCCCCTCTTCCTCACCAGAGGCAGAAGATCCCGCGGAGGAAGAAGAATCCATAACAGGAGCCAAGAAAGGTCCAGGGTTAGGCGGAGGAGTCCTATCGATGGAACTTGTATGGCATATCTTATGTTCTTATGTTCTTATGTTCTAACTTAAGGAGACACCAGAGGCAAGAAAAGAAGAAGTCTGCTCTACAGAAGTGGCGTTCAATAAAACAACCACATGCTGATCCATTGGACCAGTAGTCACTGTTGGAGTAGAAGTAGAGTTAGAAGACAGTTTTGTAGGCTTACTTTTCCGCTTTGCATGACCTCTAGGCATTTCCTCAGCGGCTAAGGACTAAGGCCCCGAATTGGCACCAAAGGGGCGTTCCCCCTTTCGTCATGCCCCCTTCGGGTGCGGGACCGTGGGCTGCGGTGTTTAAATGGTGCAGGAGCCTTCGATGTTGGGAAGAAGTAGGAGGAACTCCAACCTGCAACCAATCGATGGTAAATGAAGCAGCCGCCAAGCCCTGGTATCTGCCGCCGCTGATTCTTGCCCTCCAAGCTCACAGCCGGCGTTTAAATGGTGCAGGAGCCTTCTATGTGTGGAAAAAGTGGGAGGAGCTCCAACCTGGAACCAATCAATGGTAAATGAAACAGCCACCAAGCCCCGGTATCTGCCGTCACTGATTCTCACCCTCCAAGCTCACAGCTGGCGTTTAAATGGTGCAGGAGCCTTCTATGTCAGGAAGAAGTGGGAGGAGCTCCAACCTGCAACCAATCAATGGTAAATGAAGCATCCGCCAAGCCCCGGTATCTTCCGCCGCTGATTCTCCTAAGCAAACCTGTTTCTGACGATCATCAGATTGAACTTGGACAGCTGGCTGTTGTGTTTTTGTTGCTTCCATCCGTGACCTAGCTGGGGAGGCGTTCATGCTCGATTCCGTGGGCCTGTATGTTCCCTGTCTAAGGGCCACGCCAAAGGGCCCTCTGGCCTAAGTGCACCGCTGCACTTTTAAACTTAAAGTCCTACTGCAGCGCTGGGCTGATTGGGTGTTCCAGTAGGGAGTGAGGAGGAATTTACCTTCCTGCTCCTTGCAGGGCTCCAGATCGGGTTGGCGAGGTAGAGAGGCCTGCTGTAGCGTGCCGCTGCAGTTTTAAACTCCACGTGGGTGGAGGGCTGGTGAAACTTGGAGCTAGCGCTCTCTTCTGCCACAGGCCTACAAAAACAGTCTACAAAGGGCAGTAGCAGGCTTGCAGGAGCTACTGTGGCTGCAGACAAAGCAAGATCCTTCACACTTGCGTAAGAGCACTAGAGACAAAAAGGAAGACGAGTGGATCTGCCTGCCTATGCTGCTGCTGCCGTGCTGCTTCTGCAATCTAATCACCACCACCCCACCCCCGGCCCCTGAGGATGTGCAGCATGGAAGGAAGAAGACCCCGTCTCAGAGCACACAGCTGCAGGCAGTAATTTATGCAGGCTGCAGCCACTCGATGGTCAGCTTCGCCTTTGGGATGGTGATAACCAGCCGGCAGGAGCAAAGTACAGCCTGAACTGTGAGAGCCACCTCAAGATCTCCTCATGCGCGTTGTGCTCTCCACCTCTCACCCAATGCAGCAGCAGCCAGAGGCAGCTGAAGGCAATCTGCCGCTTGATGCCCCTGCCCCACTCTCTTCATGGAGGGGCCTCCTCAGAGGGCTGGTCAGGGAGCAGGGGCACCCCCTCACTCAGGTGGCTGTCTCGAGAAAAAAAGAATGCAACATATCCCAGGCTATATATTACAAAAAACCTCAAGAACTTTGCAGTGTTGTTTGTATGAAGCAAAAATTGCTACTTTAATTATGTAGCTTGGGAATTTAATATAAACCGTGCTGATTCCTAATACTGTGCACTGAACTAGCGTAGTATTTAATGTAAATATGTATTCTGCAAAAATTAAAGGAGATCCAATGTGATCACACACCAAGAAGCAAAAAATAAAAACAAGAACTGCAGTGTAAGTTATAATTTTATTTTGGTATTATAGATGACACTGTGGTTTTCTCTTTTTCTGCAGCCAAAGAACCCCCTCACCCATCAATGGGTGCAGAGCAGAACTAGGACATTTCCTCATAGAACTCAACATACGAGAAATAATTTCTGATACTGGTGTCAGCTCAGTAAGTATAATATAAACCTTCATGAGCACTGGGCATATTGTGAAATAATACAAAACCTTACAAAGTTAACTATAAAGAAAATCTACCGTACCATAACAGCATTAACTTACAAAGCGGCACAAGGAGCCTGCTCAGAAAAGAGCATAAGTATTGCAGTTGATACTAGAACATCCATACGCCTATTCGGGGAAACGGAACAAGCCGGGATGGTACAGTACAGGTCCCTATAATAGAAACTCCACGCCAACAGAACACCTGGCCTCAGTCACACATACGAGACACAGACAGACTCACCAAGTACAGCACAAGTGACCACAAACTAAAAAGAGAAATATATAGCAGAAATTAAACTGAAACCCCAAAAGCCAGACTGTGAATGCAGTACCATCCCAGAGAAAAAGAGAGATGTAGATGCCCCTGAATTGTGCAAAATATACACATAGAACCTGTAGAGGCCTGTTCAGAAATCCCGTTATTTAGCAGGATATCCGATGACCATAGCGCTGCCCGCATTATCTGGATTTTCAATGGTAGTATTCAGACTGAGTGTCGTTATTTGGATAAGTGTTAACTTATCCAGATAAGTGGTGACTTTTAGTCAGGACTTACCCATACAGCTACTTAGGCCTGCTTTGTATGCGGCCTATGTTATTTTCATAAGTGCCAACTGAAAAGTCACCACTATCAGGACAAATCAGCCCCTCATTCCACATCTGCACTAGCCAGATACCACAGGAGGGTCTGTAGAGCTATTCAGTGGCATTATCCCAAAGCCGGCCCATTGACTAGATGACCGCCTAGGGCGGCAGATTTCTGTGGCCGGTAGGCTATGTGCTTCAGCACACATAGCCTGCCGCCCCCCCCTCCCTCCCCAGTGCATTGAGCCATGCCACCCTTTCTGCTCCCATGTTGAGCCGTGCCAAGCTGCTACCCCCCACTGCTGCTGATTCTGGAGACAGGGGGGCAGCTAGGCTCGGCAGAAGGCCATGTGCTTCGGCAGACACAGCCTGCCAGTTCTGAACCCCTGAAGTTATGTTGGAGGAGGGTCAGAAACAGCAGGCCATGTGTGCCAAAATACATTTATTTATTTATATTCTCTTATATGCTGTGCTATTCTACATCAGTGCGGTTTACATTGAACAAACTGAAATTATGTTGAACAAGGCATTATAACTTGGAGATAACTATTTTACAGAGAACATGGGCTATGGAGGGTTAAGTGGCTTGCCCAAGACGCACCTGTGAGACTAGAAACCCCAGTCCTTCTGGCCCAAAGTTGCTGTTCTCTAGTGGGATTTGAACCCCTGACCTTCCGGCCTGCAGTACCTTGCCCCAACCACTAGGCCACTCCTCCACTCCAAGCCATGCCCCTCCTCAAACCCACTGCCGGAGTCGGTGGTAGCACGGCTAAGAATTGGGGGGGGGGGGGGGCGCCCAGCGACATGGCTCAGGGGTAGTGTAACACTGTTTTTGCTCCAATTGACATTCATAAGACCGACCTCCTGACCATAACAAACTGTATGGAAAAAATGATCAGCTGACTAGACACCAACAACCTCGCAGTAAACACCAATAAAACAAAGGCATTATTCATCACCAGAGATCTGTCAGTCACACCCCCACAAGAAATCTGCCTGTTATACCACACCATTAAAGCACAAAAAGAAGTCATCTTAGACCGAAACCTCACACTCTAGCCTCAAATAAAGAAAATCACTGCAAATGCCCACAAGATGAAAATCCTCAAAAACTTAAAACCACTACTCAGACAAGAACATTTTTACATTGTGTTTCAAGCAGAGGCGGCCCAAGGGGGGTGCGGGGCCAAGTGCGGAGACGCGGTGCAGGGCCTCATTTGCATAAGGGGTGTCATTTGCATAAATGTTTGCATAATGTTACCATACACTAACTTTTAGTAAAGATGCCTCTTAATGAGTGTATGGATAAAGAAAGACTAAAATATTTCTACATTACTATAATCCAGTGCCAACCACCAGGCACATTAGGAACTACTACAAACGCTGCCCATTTAGAACCCATAGCAAACCCGCCGTATCGTAACAGCACTACCAGAACTCACAAAGCACCAGACTCTACCTATCAAAAGGCAACACTGCAAATATTAAACCAATACATTTCAGAGAATAACAATACATGACCTACTGGGGAAAGAAAACAAGTGGCACTGTCAAATAGGAGTTACATAAACAGAATACCTCAGCTCAGTTACACATGCAGAACATAGACCGTCACCAAACAAGGAATCACAATTTAGAAACAGGAAGACAATAATTAAACTGGGAACCCCAAAAGCCAAACTTGGAATGTACAACAACGCTGTAGAAATAAAACTATAAATTAATTTCCTCTTGTACTAAACAAACTGCAGACGTTAATGATGCACATTTACCAGAGCTTTCATATTCCAGTTAATAAATTCAAAATAAAGAGATATCTTTCTACCTTTTGTGCATTTCGTTTTCAGTTGCATTTGCTCCAGCCACTTTCTTCTGGTTTCTTCGTGTCTTCTGCTAACTCTCCATCGTCTGCTCTCCATTTGTCCTTTCTTCTCTCTTCTATTTTTTTTCCATTCTATTTCTACATCTGCTTTAACATACTAATCTTTCTCCTTTTGCTCTTTCCTCATTCCTATTTCATCCACTCAAATTTTACCCCTCCATCCTCAATCCTACACTTATTCTCCCAATACCCGGCCAATTGTAGATTTTTCTTCCCTCCCACACAAAATATTTTTCCCCTCTCCATTTCACTCTCCCAGACCCAGCCCATTCTAATCCTCCCCCAACATCAGCTCCCTTCTAGTTCCAGCCCCACCCAGCATCCACTTCCTTCTAGGCCCCGCATCAGCCCATTTCCAGTCCTAGCTCCCCCATCAGCCCATTTCCAGTCCTAACCCCTTATCACCCCATTTTCAGTCTTAGCCCCCCCCCCATAGCCCATTACCCGTCCTAATCCCCTATTAGCCCACTTCCAGTCCTAACCCCCCCTATCGCCCCATTTCTGGTCCTAGCCCCCCCATCAGCCCATTTCCAGTGCTAGCCTCCCATCAGCCCACTTCCAGTCCTAACCCCCCTATCGCCCCATTTCCAGTCCTAGCCCCCCCATAGCCCATTGTCAATCCTAACCCCCTCCATCAGCCCACTTCGTCCTAACCCCCTATCACCCCTTTTTCAGTGTTAGCCCCCCCATAGCCCATTACGAGTCCTATACCCCCCATAGCCCATTACCAGTCCTAACCCCCATTCACTCCATTTTCAGTTTTTGGCCCCCCCCCCCCCATAGCCCATTACCAGTCCTAACCCCCCATCAGCCCATAGCCAATCCTAACCCCCTCCCCCCATCAGCAAAATTAAAGAAAAGAAAAGCTGGCTGCTGCCACTGCTGCAGTAGCAGCGGCAGGATCGAGTGTCCGCGGGGCCCCCCCCCCCCTGCCCGGCAGAGTCCTCCCTCCATGCATCCGTTCCCTGTCGCACTGGCTTTTAGAGCCACGAAGGGGAGAGTTTCTCCATTGGGCTCTGTTAAGCCTGCTGGGGCTGATAGGAAACAGGCAGCTAGCTTTTTTTTTTTTTTTTAATTTACCTATGCAGAATGTTCTGAAATGCGGGTCCATGTGCAAAAAACATTCTCGCTCAATGGACCGGCCGGCTCTGGTTTCAAGCAAATGTCACATCGACTTTGGTTTACTGCAACTCGATATACCAGGGTTTGTCCAAATGCTCCCTTCATCCCTTACAATTGGCACAAAATACAGCCACCCATATACTCGTTGGTACCCCCTAATAAGATCTCATGACTCTCACACTTAACCAATTACACTGGCTCCCAATGTACTCCCGGGCTAAGTACAAACAATACTAATAATCTTCAAGATCATACACAAAGCCTCTGCAAATATGCTACAGGAACTGATCAATCAAGACACCAGCATCCGCTCCAGGAGAACAAACAATAAAAATATGATCATCACCCCTCCTGAATACAAGAAATCCAACCAGACTACCTCCGCTAGAGCACTGTCATACCTCTGCACTGAACACTTTGGTCACATCATATAAACCATACATAAACAATGGACCTCACACCACAGCAGCAGACTGCTGTAAAGGCCGATGTAACACACTACACTCCTGACTAATCTAAGCTCAGTTATCACCCTCCCATGTCTGTCCTCTGCATTGTGTGTAGTTCCCTTTATACAAGTTTTATGAGCTTCACAAATACGTTACTATGTTATTGACTATGTTTAATGTAGCAGCCAACACTGTGATTATCTCCCTTGTCGTCTGCATAAGTTACTGTTTAATGTAAACCGCTCTGATTGAAGGATAGAGTGGAATAAAAAACCTGTTATATAAATAAATAAGTAGTAACACTCTAGCCAGCCAGACAAAGTTTCAGGACAGTCTGAAAACATGACTGGAAGGGGGTACACAGGACTAGGGGGTCTGTTTACTAAAGGCCCGGTGGTGTGCGGTCCGCGGTACAGCGCGGGTGCCGTATAAGGAGTGGGCGTTCCGTCCTGAAGAACACACGCTGTGATTGACAGATGCGTTAGGGTGCGCGGCGCCCGTGTGGTTAGTGCCCTGTGATATTAACGAGGTTGATCTGTGCACATGGGTCACACTGCTCACGGATTTTGGCTTTCCACTATTGTGCTGCACATTGCCGACGGAAACGGTTTCTTTTCCCTTCCCAGCACCTCTAACGCGACTGTTTGACTCGCGGTAACTTTCTTTGGAGATTCGGGCACGCTCCTGTGCGGCGAGTCTCCCCCCTCCCACATTCCGCCCACTGACCCCGTCTCTCCGCCCCTAGGGGGCCTTCCTCCGCCCTCATTTCTCGTTTCCACGCCTCTTTCGCACATTACCGTCCCGCAAATGTGCGCGTTGTCGGCGCACGCTTGCGGGACACGTTAATGTGCCGCGCACTCGTACGGGGCGCTTAAGAGCACTTAAATGCATCTTTTAGAGCGCTCATGTGCGCCCCGTACAAGTGCGCCGTTTAGTAAACAGACCCCTAGGTTGAGAACCACTGTCCCTGGCAAACCTTCAGTCAGAGGGGGAAATGCATCGCTGTTCCTCTTTCTCTGGCATTGCGCTGCGTGTGAAGTCTGGCTTCTTGGAGTTGTAATTTAATTTTTGTCTACATATTTCTATTTATAGTTTGTGGTCATTTATTCTGCACTTGGTGAGGGTCTAGCACAAGGTGCCAACTCCGGTCCTAGTGCATCACAATCCAGCCTGATTTTCAGAATGTCCCTAATGAATATTCATGAGATATATTTGCATCCACTGCCTCCCATTACATACATTGTGACACCAGGCTGGATTGTGGAGCACTAGGAGCAGAGTTGCCACCCCTGTTCTAGCATGTGTGACTGAGGCTGGGTATCATTGTTGGCATTAAGCATCCGTAGTAATCTGACTTGTTCAATTTGCCCAGTAGATGATACAGAAGTTATAGGGCCCACTGCAATATTTACAGTGCTGCCTTGTTTCCTAGGTGGGACGTTGTTGATGCGGCGTTGGAATGCGAGATTTGTTCCACCCTGAGTGTCTTTTGTAGGGTTTGTGTATTACTCCACAATAGGTCTGGTACTGAAGAGAATTTATGGTGCTTTTACTGAGATAAAACAAGAATTGAACTTTTTTTTTATTCGAGTTTTACAGAAAAATGTCCTAGCTCTGCTCTGGAGTGAAGGATTGAAAAATAAATTAAAATTAAACTAAAGGCTTTTTTTTAAGTGCTGTCAAGTCTATGCTAATTCCTGGAGGCCCAGCAACCTCTGGGTTTTCTTGGTAATGTATAACTGGCTATAGATTGCCAAGCCTTTTTTTCCAAGGCAATGAAGAGTTAAGTGACTTGTCCAAGGTCACGAGTAGCACTAGTGGGAATTAAACACATGCTCCTTTGGGTACAAGGTAGTACTCTAACCACTAGGCTACTCCTCCCTGCAAACCAAAAACAACTAGATACTATTTTGGGACGCTAAGTTCATTTGCAAAGCAATACAACATGCAGATCTTCCAAATTTATATCGCGAATGTGCAATAAGAATAATTTCACTCATTGACTCTCAGTCTCACTCATTGCATGGTACATCTCACGCCCTGGGATGGACCACCCTTGGCATCTCTGGGATTGATGGTGAGTTGGCAGAGGGGTGAGGACTGGATGCTGGAGATGGTTGTATGCCTGGGGGATGGGGACAAAGAAAGGTGGAGGTATGTACATTAGGGGTAGATATTAGGGATTTTCCTCCTGATGCCGCCTTTTCCGTCTGGTCCTGTGCCGCTGCTGTACAGCAGAGTTTGCATTCCCAGTTTTGGTGCCTCTCTCCCCTGCTTTGTGTGGTTTTAGCTGGCTTGCTGTGACTCTGTAATGTAGGCTCCTTTCCCTTTCTTGTTTGGTTGTTGGTCTTGGTCTAGTGCTGTTTGTTTTGTGTTCTTGATTTAATTGCAACATTGACAGTATATTAAATCAATAAACTTGTAGGCCTGAGGGATGGGGAGAAAGAAATTGGAGGTATGTGTCTGGGGAAGAAAGAACAGGAGGTAAGGGAGAGATAAGGGTAGGTGCATGCCGAGGGGAGAAAAGAGGTAAGATGGGGGTATGTACATTAGAGGTAGATCTTAGGAACAGACAGCAATAGGAATCTTCCAGACAGGTTAAAGAGGGAAAGGGGGGGGGGGGGGGGGTGCAGCAAAGGCTTGGGTGTTGAGGAGAGAGCTGTGATTGGAGTGAGAAAGCTGAGAAGTTAGGCTTTATGATTGAATAATTCTGCACAAAAATATCCAAATAAAACATGCAGAATTTTAAAATACTGTGAGCAATATTTTCTCAATTTCTGCTTGGAGTTGAACATTTTTTTTGCACAGAACTCCTCCAGGTGTAAACAAGAGTACTTTGATTTTTTTCCCCTATGGTTAGGCCCTGAAAGGAGAAAATAGCTGGAATTGAGATCCAACTGTAAGTCACAAGGAAGGTTACATATAATTGTGTTGCTTATCTCAAAATGCTTGTTTTTTAGCTGCATAGCTGCAATACAATGATCCTATTCAGGTCTGCTGCCTGGGCTACCCTGCAGAGCTCTATCTGCAGATCCACCTTAAGGAGGCGGGCTCCTACATTATGACATCACTGCAGAGTTCTGAGCATGCTCTAATGTGTTTTCTTTGCTCTGCAAAGTTGCAAAGAGCAGGAAAGATTTGTGTTAGAAGCAGGAAATTACTTTTTCCCCAGTACAGGAAATCCCTGCAAGCCTCAGCCCCTGATCTGCAAAACGGGAGAGAAGGGACTATGTGAGACCCTCAGGAATTAGCGTAGCGTCTTTCTGTCTTATTCATTTTTCCAGTAACAGAGAAATCTCTGACTTGAATTCTTCTCAGCAGCCGCAGAGGGAAAACTGGAGGGAAATGTCTGTCTTGGTTTCTGATCAGGTAAGACTTTTTTGTTCTCTTCTGCACAGGGCATTAGCATGTCACATAAAACGTTTGCCTATACTGCTCTTGCAACCCTCCCTCCTCCTTCCCTGTTTGAGGTTGATTCAGGAAGGTTGTGTTAGAGCTGTGCTATAGCTCAGCACACAGTTTTCTAATGCAAGATTAATGCAAAATTTTGCTCCAAAATATACATAAAAAGTATGCAAAATAGCTGCGTGTAAAAGAAGGCAGAGCATGGAAGACAGATGTGCACATGGGTCTGCACTTGTTGCAGCCAAAAGCAAAAGGGTCATATGGCTCAAAGAGGCTCAGACTCCCATTCACCTGCCTGAAACTTCCTGATCTCAAAAGCCCAACAGCCCTCTCTCTGACTCCTCTAAAAAATCACTGGTGGCCTGGTAACCCGGTGTCCCTGATCCCGCACCCCCTGAATCTCTTTAAAAAATGCCACAAGTTGCCTAGTGACTCCTAGCTCCCCCACCCCTGAACCTCACAAAATGAATCTGTTGCCCTAGTGACCACTACACAGTTTTGCTACGCCTCTCCCTTTTCTACTATCTTTGTCCTGAGCATATTATAACCTGAGACGGCTGTATCCCATTCATGAGAGTCGCTAATCCGCTTTTCTGTAATAATGCACTTTCATAGACTCTCTCTCTCACACACACGCACACACACAGACACGCTTTTACACACCGTCTCTTTGTCTGACCCTCACACACTTTCTTCCTCCTCTCTCCAGATCTGACCCCAGCACTTTCCTGCCCTCAGTCTCCAACCCGCCAGCCTCCCCATCCTCTCTTTAGCAGTTGCTGCTGCCCCCTTCCAACCCACATAGGCCAGTGCCACATCCTCCTCCTGACTGCTCAGAAAGACAGGGGATGAGATTGCCTGGTCCCCAGAGAAACTCTGGAAATCTATTCAAAATACTGGATATTTAGGAGAAGGGAGCTCACTTCATGGGATAATGCACTGAAGAGCTGATCTCACTGGCAGCTTCTGTTACACACACCGGAATGAAAGTGCAGCTGAGTGTCCTGTTTGCTGTTCCAGGCATCGGTCACATTCAGGGACGTTGCTGCTTACTTCTCAGAAGTGGAGTGGGACATTCTGGGAGAATGGCAGCAGGAGCTGTACAAGAAGGTTATCAAGGAGATTCACGGCATTCTGATATCACAAGGTAAATCTGCTCATCTAGCGTCTACCGTGTACAGACTCGGTGCGAGATGTGCGTTGCTATTTTATCAAGACAGGAATAATCCCAGGTATCATGTGCCAGAGACCCCTGAAATTTAGAGCCTGGCTTCTGATTCCATCTCATAACCAGCAGGAGGTGCTGTTGCTCTCTGGAAGCCAGTGACAGACTCCACTTCTGTGGGCTCCACAAATGATGTGGCTCAGTGCTGTAAGATCAGAAGTGAACCTTAAACTAGAGACTTCATACAAGACCAACTGGAGTCTGTCTCCCTTTCCTATGCAAAGACATGTGACTCACAAGAGCAGGAGGGAGGATTTACCTCTCTGACTCCTTTTTGAGAACCCCAAGTTCCTACATAAGGCAGTAGCCAGATATCACAGATAAGAACAGAAATGACTGTACCAGAAAACCTCCAAGGTTTAATCTTGCAATTGTCTCAAACCACCCAAGCATTGGGAAATACAACCGACCCAAAGATATATAACACACACCTCCATGCCCTCACACTCACACTACTGCTCCATCAGAACAGGAAACAGATGAAACTCCTCCAAGAGTTCTACAAGTGGAATTTAAAGGCAGTTTTCATATTTCTTATTAACAGGTTATTCAATCATTAATCCTGATGTCATAGTCAAGATTAAAAAGGAAGATGAGAAATATTTCACTCAGCCCTGTGAGTGGGAGGGGAAAGAAAATTTGAATGACCCCACAATGAGTAAGTAAATGTTTTGGATTTTAAGGGTTTTGCATTTTGAGGTCACAGGAGATGGAGTGATTAATATCAAACATTTGTACTTAAAGTCAATTTACTAATTTAGGTTTGTCAGATCATCTCTTATGAATCCTTTTAGATATTTTGTTTTTTTTTATCACAGGTCTTCCGATTGTAACATCGGTGTTCTCACTGAGCGTTAAACAAGAGGATGATCTCCCCTTCATGGATCAACCTGACTCAGAGATGACTGAGCAGATCCACCCTCCTGCAACAAGTAAGTATAAAATTCCTCCTGGATGTCTTACTAAGGTCAGCATGTGCCATTTAGGGCTTCAGCGCTGATGGGCTAAGAGGCCGTTGTCCTCTCTCTCCTTCCCACTGTCTGTTTCCATCCTTTCGATGGAGTAGTCTACTTGCGGAGCCATAGGGGGCAGCTGATGGAGGTGTGAGACCTGTGGGCAGGATCAGGGCTGAAGCATGTGTGTATGGTCAAAAGGGCTGCTGGGGTTGGGGGCAGTGGAGGGGCTTCTCCATTGTTGCAGGGGGGAACATGATTGATGAGCATGATACCATCTGATTTAGCCATGGAGGCATGACCTAAGAACTTTACTGCCCCAGGGGAGGTGAAGTTCAGTTTTTGCAATGCTTGTGGGTTAAGACATACCACAGTAGATAATATAATTTACGGTAATGCATTTTAATATTAATGAGCTGACTGAGATGATTAGGCATGCAATACATATCATTAGCAGGCCTTAAGGGTTTGCATGCGGGTGTTCAAAGGCTCACTGATGCGCAGTGATGCTGGGCTGAGTCTGCTCTTGCAGAGGTAAGTTGGGCAACAGCTTGCAAATGTTTAAAAGTGCACTGCATTGCTCTGTCTGGTTGGCTGCTGTTGCATCCCCCCCCCCCCCCAAATGGTGCTGCTGTAGGCAGACGGCTGTGCCCAGCCTTGATCGGAGAGCAGGTTGAAGAGAATATCTGAAGAATCAGGGAAGCTTCCTTTAGCACATTAGCAAGGGAATGCTTATAAAATCACACTAGTGGTCAACATTATTGGCACCCTTGCAGTTCAACCCCATAACCATAACCATCATTTCAACAAGGGTCTCTCATGAGGGACCTTGTCAAAGGCTTCTTAAATATGATAAAAGTGATCCTGCTGATACACTGTATCTACCTGTTTATTCACACCTTTAAACATGTAAGAGAATAGTGAGACAAGACTTTCCTTGGCTAAATCCATTTTGGCTTTCTGCCATTAATTTCATTTTTTTATATTGGTGTGTACCATTTTGTCCGGTACTGATGTCAGGCTCTCTGGTCTGTAATTTCCCAGATCACCCCTGGAAACCTTTTTTAAAAATTGGCATTACATTGGCCCCTCTCCAATCCTCAGATACTACAGATGATTGTAATGATAGTTCACAGATTATTACTAGTAGGTCTGCAATCTCATATTTTAGTTTTTTTGACACCCTAGGATGTATGCCATCTGGTCTAGGTGATTTGCTGCTCTTTAGTCTATCAAATAACTGTATTACATCTTCCTGATTTATGGAGATTTGACCCAGTTCCTCTGATACATCACCTTTAAATATCATTTCTGCCATGAGTTAGCTTGTCTCTTGCTATGGCCTTGTCTTCTCTTAGTGCCTCTTTTATTTTATTTATTTATTTATTTATTTAATTTATTTAACTATTTCTTTTATACCGCCCCTTCCAGAGATCAAGGGCGGTTTACATATAACAGATTAACAGTCTTGTACACAATTTGTATACATTTTACATAGAACAGTAGAAATCAACTATTTACATTGAACAGTAAGTATAAACTTTGTAGGTATTGTAACAAAAAACAAGCAAACATATCAAACTTTGTACAAAAGTATATTTACATCGTGTAGTGTGTGTGGTGTATGGGGTAGAGATTGGCGTAGGTGCTGGAATTTAGTTCCTTTTATTTTTGTCATCTTTGGGGCGTGTGTGGGGGGGACAGGCTTGTGGTTAGATTGTTGGGGTTAAAGGAGTTTTACCCCCCCACCCCCCATCATCTAATGGTCCTCATCTCTCTCACAGGTATTTTGCTATGATTGTACTTGAAAACATTCTTATTATGCGCTTTTACTTCCACGGCAAACTTCTTTTCGCATTTTCTCTTTGCCTGCCTTATCAGTGTCTTGAATTTAACTTATTTACAGCTTCTTGGCATAATGGCGGCATCAGTTGAGATATGGCCTCATTTATTTTATTTACTGCACACTTATATACCGCTACTTCCAGCGATCAGCAGCGGTTTGATTCATGTTCGGGGATTGTCAATCAAGACTGGGGGGGGGGGGGTGGTATGTACAAAGAACTGGGGTCACAGCACACATGTTAGCGTCTTAGGGGATGACTCATATGGGCTTGCGCCCATAGCACTATCAGAGGTCCTGACTGTCTCGGTGGTTTCCGAGCTGTCAGAATTTCAAAATCAGGCATCACCTCCAGCTGCATGCAGGTGGTGGCAGCAGGCATAGTATCTGAGGAAGGATATACCATGGGATGATCACTTGTGGCTTCTCCTGTTGATGGATGCCAGCCTGACTGACTGTGGGCCACATTGCCAAAATTGAACAGCTTAGCGTCAGTGGAGCTGCAGGGCGGTAGCATGGCCCATTATCTGTCTCGAGGCGAGCGCTATTCAGCTAACCCTTTTGTGCTTTCAGCCCCTACTCAGGGGTAGAGCAGTCCAGGTGTACTCGGGTAGTGCCATAGTGGTGGTATATGTCAGTTGACAAGGTTGCACGAAGAGTGCCATAGTGGCCCTGGAGATGACTCTCTTGTTTTCCCGAGGTGAAAGAAATCTCCAAGCTCAGTCAAAACAACACATCACCAGGACAGACAACGTCAGCACTCCCTCAATTCCACGGAATGGGAGTTAAATCAGGAGGTGTTTCAGCAGATTCTGTGCCTCTGGGTCTGCCCATAAATGAACCCAATGGTGACCTATCCAATGCCAAAGCATGCCAGTTCTTCAGTTGCCTCAGGGAAGCAGGCTCCGGGGGTGTCGACGCCCTAGTTCAGTCGTAGACAAATCACTGCCTGCTTTGTGTTTCCTCCGTGGCCCCTCGGATATGTGCTTCGATGCATAGAGCAGCATCCAGGCTGGATTCCTCTGGTGGCGCTGGATTGGCCACGGAGCCCATGGTTCAGGGACTCGATGCAGCTCCTGCAGGAGCTCCCTCTGTGACTGCCCCAAACTGGGACCTGTTATGTTAAGGGTCGATTCTTTTGTTTGACCCGGCTCCCTTATCACTTACGGTTTGGCTCTTGAGAGGCATTGCTTGACGTGTAAAGGCTACGCTCTTCTGGTGCTTTCCACTCTTCTGAAGGCCTGTGTGCACATCTGGTGTCTTTTCTAGTATTGTTTCCACACGCATCAGATTGAACTTGAGATGGCAGGTTCTCTGTCCCTACTTGCCTTCCTTTAGGACAGTTTGGATAAAATCTTCCCCTTAGTTCCCTGAATATTCCTGTTGCAGTTTTGTCCTGTTGCAGAGGACCAATGGCAGGATGGTCCATACCCTTGCACCCAGATGTTTCCTGTTTACTTCAAGGGGTTCAGTACCTGCGTCCTCCCCTGTGTCAGTTGTTCCCTCCTGGGATCTCTGACTAGTGCTTTCGGACTTGATCTCAGAGCCCTTTGACCCCTTGAAGCAGGCTGTGCTTAAGGATCTGACTCTTAAGGTTGTCTCCTGGTCACAATCTGCTTGGTGAGACGTATTTCATAGCTTCAGGCATTATCATACAGGGACCTGTACTTACGCTTCTCAGAGGCGGCCATATGCATTCGGCCTGTTCCTTCCTTTTTGGCCGACACGATAGCTTCCTTCCACGAGAAGCAAGTGGTTTGTTTGCCCTCCTTTTCTAAAGAGCAGTGCCATGGGAAGGACAGGGATCTTCACCTTGAGGATGTCCAGAGTCCAGAAGGTGCTTCTCTGGTACTTGAAGGTTACTAACTCTTTCCGTAAGTGTGACCATCTATTTGTGCCATTTATGGGACTGCGTAAAAGTGATGCAGCTGTGAATTCTATTTTAGGGTGCTGGATCAAGGAGGCCATTGCATCTGTGTATCTCTTATAGAGCTAGCCAGTTCTGGATGGATTTAAAGTGACATAAGATATGTCATTGGTATTTCCCATGTAGTTTCAAATGAAGGCACCCCCCTATTGGGTGGGAACTGACTCCAAGCCATTTTCCACTGACAGCCCTACAGATTTGTTGTGTAAATGCCTCTGCTAATATGGTAGAAACTGTTAAAAGAAATGTGAATTCTTATATACAATATAGAAATTAAGTTAACCTCTAAACTGCACCAATTCTTTAATAGCAATTATGCTAACTTGCTGCACAAAGTTTCTAAATACTGGAAGGGTGTTGAGGTTTAACTACTTCTTGACTGGGGTGAGTTGATGTTGTAAAAATGATGATTTTTTACCAAAGTTCTTATATTTGCTTTCCACGTCACAAATATTTGTTCCAACTGCTACCTACCTGCAGGGGCTACCCCTCCCCCCCCCTGCTGAGTTACTGTTGTAGACCTCCATTTACTGAGCTGCACGTGAGTTTGCTTACATTGCCTTCTGTTCCTTAAGAGGAGGAGTGCTTTTTAGAGCTCTCCCAAAAGGTGATTTTTGCTGTGTTTGCTGCATAACTGAGTCTTTGTCTCCAAATAACTGTGAGTCTGTCTCTGCATAGTTTTCTTTCTTTCTAATTATCCTTAGTGGTGGGTTCCCTTACCTACTCCATAGTGTGTGCCAACAGTTCAGGATCAGCCTACTAGCCAGTGACACTTAGGTTCCCGCCCACCCTACCCCTCGCCCCACCCACCCCAGGGGCTACATTGCCTATATAGTGGTCACAGACGTGCCATCTATCATTCCAAACTTGGGTTAAAAGCCACATCGTATTCATCTGTTCTTCTTCTTCCTCTTCTGGGACTGCATAAACATGTCGTGTATTCAGTGCAATAACTGTGGTACTTTCATTCAAAGACGAATCATTTGGAGACTAAGAGCTTGTCCTATATGTCTAAAGTCAGCTGCCATGCATGAAGAACTGACTCTACTAAGGAAAGACCTAGCTGCCATGCATATAGAAGTATCTCTACTGAGGGAGGAACTGGCTGCAATGAAGCGCACCTCTTCTAGGATACAAACTGAACAAAGTCCACCACCGCTCCCACAAAGAATCAAACGCCCCAGGAACAAATGGATCATAGTGGGTTCTGGTAGATTGCGACCTGTAACACAAAGACATCCTATACATCAAGAGATATCCCTGCACAATGCCTTCTCTGCATTGGCTAATGAGGATGCCCAATTCAAAGAAACTGAAGGGCCTTTAAATGAGTCAGACAATGCCCAATCCACTGCTAAAGCACTAAATATGAAGAAAACCTCACCAAACAGAAAACTACTACTACTTGGAGATTCCATCATCAGAGGCACCAACTTGGGAACACAGTTCAAAGGAAAGAAGATAGTCATGTGCCTACCAGGCTCTTCAGCCAGCAGGAATACAAACCAAGTTGTTGAATTACTTAGTGCAAAAAGTGAACACTCCAAACTTGATGTTATTATCCACCTAGGCACAAACGACCTGGCTAGGAACAGTGCCTCTACAGCCCAAAAGGACTTCCAATCTCTGGGGGAGAAACTCAAGCACGTTGTTAACACTGTTACATTCTCAGAGGTTCTACCTGTCCTTGGTAAGGGGACAAAAAGACTGCATCGCATTAACAGCTTTAATACATGGCTCCAGACCTGGTGCAGAAAAGAAGGATTCGGATTTATTGGCAACTGGGACAACAGATGGACCAACAAGAGACTATACCTTGCTGATGGACTACATCTCTCTTCCGCAGGGAAAAGAATCCTAAGTGAAAAATTCAGGCAGTATGTGGACATGCATTCAAACTAGGAAAAGGGGGTGACGGATGTGGAAGGTCAACATCTGCCTGCCACCCCCAACAAAAGCAGAACAACATCAGAAACAGCGCCACACTTTTAAACCACACATCAAAAACATGTGGGAGGAAGTGGGCAGAACAAAATCAATGCAAAATACACACAAGCCAGGAAAATGCTGGAAAGCAATGAGCACAAATGCTCGAAGCTTAGCCAACAAAATTCCAGACCTGGAAGCCTTAATGGTGGAAACGGATTTGGACATTGTGGCCATTACAGAAACATGGTTTAATGAATCACATGATTGGGATATAGCCATAGCTGGCTATAATCTATTCAGAAGGGACCGAGAAAATGGAAAAGGAGGAGGAGTAGCCTTGTATGTCAAAAGCAATATTAAAGCTACTGAAATGCAGGGGACATGGGGAAAAGAAGAAGCGCTCTGGACTGCGTTGGAGAGAGGAGATGGCACCGTCATCCATATTGCTGTAGTCTATAGACCTCCGACTCAAATTGAAGAGAGAGACAATGAATTGATTATAGATATTGCCAAGATAGCATCAAAGGGGGAAGCAATCATATTGGGTGACTTTAATCTACCTGATGTGGATTGGATTACTCATTCTGCACATCTGGAAAGAAGCAAAAAAATTGTGGATGCTCTCCAAGATGCATTATTTAGGCAAATGGTGATGGAACCAACCAGGGAAAGCTCAACGCTGGATGTAGTGCTCACCAACGGTGATAGTGTGTTGAATGTCTGCGTGAGTGCCCTGTGAGCAACAGCGACCATCACACAGTGTGGTTTGAGATAAAAGCCATGGTACAGGCCAATCATAGCAAGCTCAGAGTCCTAAACTTCAAATACACTGACTTCATTAAAATGGCAGAGTACGTACAGGAGGAGATGACGGGGTGGGAAGAGATAAAGGAAGTGGAATTGCAATGGGCTAAACTAAAGGAGGCAATAAAAGGAGCAACAGATAAATATGTAAGAAAAGTAAATAAAAGCAAGAGGGAAGGAAACCTATTTGGTTTTCCAAAGAGGTGGCTGCTCATATAAAGGCAAAAACCAGAACTTTTGCAAAATTCAAAAGCTTGCAGACAGAAGAACACAGAAATGAATACAGGATCCAACTCAAAGAGTCTCAAAGAGTAATAAGGATAGCAAAATCAAAGGCAGAGGAAGAGATGGCTAAAGATGTTAAGGGGTGGCAACAAAAATTTCTTCAGGTATATTCAGGAAAGGAAAAAGATCAGAGTTGGAATTGCAGGACTCAGAAGTGCTGGGAAAGGACTCGTGGAAAGTGACACTGAAAAAGCGAATTTGCTAAACAATTACTTCTGCTCTGTGTTTACTAAAGAAGATCCTGGGGATGGACCAGCTGTGACTCCCAAATATAAAAATGGGAATGAAGTAGATACCACACCATTCACAGAAGAAGAGGTGTTAGAACAACTTGCTAAACTGAAAGTGGACAAAGCCATGGGACCGGATGGGATACATCCCAGGATACTGAAAGAGCTCAGAGAGGTTCTTGCAGGACCGTTAAAGGATGTCTTCAACAGATCCTTGGAAACAGGAGAGGTTCCTCAGTACTGGAGAATGGCTGATGTCGTACCTCTACACAAAAGTGGTGACAGGGAAGAAGTGTCAAACTACAGGCCCGTGAGCCTTACCTCGGGGGCGGGAAAAGTAATGGAGGCGCTCCTGAAAGAGCGAATAGTGAACTTTCTGAAAACCAACAGGTTGCAAGACCCGAGGCAACATGGTTTTACCAAAGGATGATCTTGCCAAACAAATCTGATCGAGTTCTTTGACTGCGTGACCGGGGAACTAGATCAGGGGCATGCGATGGATGTCATCTACCTGGATTTCAGCAAAGCCTTTGATACTGTTCCTCATAGGAGGCTTGTCAACAAACTCAGTAGCTTGGGGATGGGTCCCAAGATGGTAAACTCGATTAGAAATTGGTTGACTGACAGACGACAGAAGGTGATTGTACATGGAGCTCACTCGGATGAGAGGAAGGTGATTAGCGGGGTGCCCCAGGGTTCGGTCCTGGGCCCGGCACTGTTCAATGTATTTGTGAGTGATATTGCTGAAGGACTGAATGGAAAAGTCTGTCTTTTTGCAGACGACACAAAAATTTGCAACAGAGTGGACTCCCCCGAGGGAGTGGTTAACATGAAGAAACATCTACAAAAGCTGGAAGACTGGTCTAATGCTTGGCAACTATGATTTAATACAAAAAAGTGCAGTGTCATGCACTTGGGTAGCAGAAATCCAAGAGAAATGTACGCGATAGGGGGTGAAAGGTTGGTATGCACAATTCAGGAGAAAGACCTTGGTGTGATTATCTCTGCTGATCTCAAGGTGGCAAAACAGTGCGACAAGGCGGTGGCAAAAGCCAGGAGGATGTTGGGTTGCATACAAAGAGGGATTACCAGCAGAAAAGAAGAGGTACTTATGCCACTGTATAGGTCACTGGTGAGACCTCACTTGGAATACTGTGTTCAGTTTTGGAGACCATATCTTGCAAGGGATGTAAAAAGACTGGAGACTGTTCAGAGGAAGGCGACCAAAATGATTTGGAGCCTGCGTCAGAAGCCTTATGAGAAGAGACTTGAAGACCTAAATATGTACACTTTGGAGGAAAGGAGGGACAGGGGAGATATGATTCAGACCTTTAAATACTTAAAGAGAAATGATGAACAAACAAACCTCTTCCAAAGACGGGGAACCTGTAAAACTAGAGGGCATAACATGAAACTGCAAGGGGGTAAATTGAAAGGCAATGTCAGGAAATATTTTTTCACTGAAAGGGTGGTGGATGCTTGGAATGCCCTCCCGATGGAAGTGGTAGGGGCGAACACGGTGACGGAATTCAAAAAGGCATGGGACAAACACAGAGGATCCCTTTACAGAAATAGGATAAAAACAAAATAAACAGTACCATCTAACTTCTGAACCATATAACGTCTCAACAAATAGGGGTGTCCTACATGGAGTGGTGGGTTTACCCCTGAACAAGGATATGGGGAGGGGTGGCCTGTGCGGAGCGACAGGTGCACCTACTCTTGCTATCTTGCTGGGCAGACTGGATGGACCATGCTGGTCTTTATCTGCAGTCAACTACTATGTTACATTTTGTATATTGTGGGAGAACACGAAACCAGGCAGAGTGTGCTGGGAAGTTTTGACATAACCACGCTCAGGGGATGGGATTGGAGCTCCTGATCTCATGCAGTATTTTCAAACTGAACAATTAAAGGCAGTACTAGAGTGAAACACTAATCAGCTCAAGTAATGGGCAGCACTTATGGGAGTTGCCTTGGATTGCTGAGCAAAGAGCGAAGGTAACTGTGATTGAAACAGAAGATTGCGCTGTGGAGGGTGGCTAAGAAGCATTTGAATGAAGTAAAGAATTTATTTTATACCTCCCAATTAAATATACAATAGAATTTAAGCCTGGCAAGGTTGGATAAGGCTTTCACTGTTTAGGAAGGGCTGGGGCATAAAACACTAGTCTGGTTTACTGAAGAGGGCTGAGTTCTGGAGTAGGAGTTACTGCGAGACAAATTTCCATTGGGTGAGGGCAAGGGGTTCTATTATATACAAATATCCCATTTTCTGGTGAAAAAATATCTAAATTATTTAAGAAAAGAACAGAATCCAATAGACAAAGGGGTATGTACTAAGGAGCATTAACGTCACCAGCTGTAACGTTAATGCGCGTTAACGTTACCAGCAGTGGTAAATGTCCCAGAGGGTGGAGAGAAGGCAGAGAGAAGGGGGTCAATGGGCAGGGAGAGGCCCCTGCTACACCAACGCTGGAACATTAACACCGGGACATTACCGCCAGTGAAAACCTGTCGGTAAATGCACATTTGCAGGAGAGAGAGACCATTTCTGTATCAGCAATGTAGAGAACAGACAGGGAGCCCAAGTAAAGTGATAGTAGTGCTCCATTTGCAGCAACCGCATAGTATGAAAGGGCACTATGGTAATGGTGCAAATGGGGCAAAGGGGGCTGCAGGTGGGACATGCAGTGGGGGCAGCTGGGGGATAGTGTGTTCTCCAGGACCAAGCAGGAAGTCAGTCCTCACTTACGGGTGACGTCGGTGCCGACGGAGCCCTCGCGGAGCAATTTCCCCAGCTTTTGAAGAAAGCCTTTGGGATTGCAGCGCGCATGCACGGTCCTCTTCCCGCCCAAGGGTGCCATCTTGCTCAGTCTTCTTTTTTCCGCGGAGCCCTACAGACGTAGTTTGTTACCACCGCTGAAAAAGTTGATTAATTCTTTGTTATTTTTCTCGGTTCGCGTGTCCTTTTCCCGCCCGGCCTCGATATCTCTTATCGAGTCCGTTCACATTTCTTTTTTGTTTTTGTCCTTCTAACTGGCGTTCCCGCCACTTATTTCTTCACCCCTGGCGGCACGGTCTTTCGACCTTGCGGGGGCCCTTTTTCCCCCGATGGCTGCCAGCAGGTTTAAAAAATGTGATTGTTATTCCAAATTGATGTCTCTTACAGACACGCATGACTTCTGCCTCCGTTGCCTCGGACCCAACCATGACTCTATGAGTTGTGGTCCGTGCAGCAAGATGTCCTCCAAGTTGCTGAGGAGTCGGCAGTCACAAAAGGACCGAATCTTCTCTGACCCCGAGTCCGGTCAGGCCCGGACCTCGTCGGAGGCTTCGACGTCTCGTGACTCTGGCCACAAGCACCGTCGGAGTTCCTCTGAACGGGGGTCCCCTGGCCGGGAGCATCGTCGGCAGAAGAAACTCGTGCGGCGGCGTCGGAGGATGCACCTGGTCCCTCGAGGGCTGGGTTGCATAGCCCCGCCAGCCGCCCCGAGTCCTCGGAGGCGGAGAGGCCTTCTAAACTTCCTCACCTCGAGGTGGAGCCACCTGGACACGTGAGTACTATAGTCCTCCTGGACTCCCCTACGGAACCGATGTCGGGCCCGACGCCGTCGGGGCCCGAGTCTGTGGCTGCTGGGTCTTCTGAGTTTGACCTCAGATTGACGACCTTGGAGCGCAATATCACTGCCTTCCTGGACCAGCAGCGGGTTTTGATGACCGGCCTCACCAGTGCATCTGCCCAGACCACCGGGACGTCGACGCCCATGTCTACCCCGGCGGCCGAGTCGATCCTCAGTCGAGGTCTCCCTCGGCCTCCCGTTCGTGACCGAGGTCGTCGACGCCGGCATCGGCGTCGGGACGAACCCTCGCCTGCACGGAGCCCCTCGATTCCTCCACGGAGGCTGGGACACGGAAGGGGACGAGTCGCCCGGTTCTTTTCAGACCCGGTGCGTCCCCTCTGACTCGCCCGAGTCGGAGCCCTGAAGGCAATCCCCTCCAGAGGATACGCACTTCTCCGATTTCGTGCGGGATATGGCCAAAGCTTTGGCTTTCCCCGCGGATCCCGAGGAGGAGCCTCGTGCAGAAGAGCTCGAGGCACTCCAGTATGACTCTTCCCCGAAGGAGGCCTTTACTGTGCCGGTCCCTCCTATGCTGGAGCGGCTGCTCTTCTGCATGTGGGAAAATCCGGCCTCGACGCCGGTGTTGAGCAAACGGATCAATTCGATGTATCGAGTCTGCAAGAGCCCCGGGTTCCATAAGGCGCAATTGCCGCACCACTTGTCGCGGGGTGTACCCGGACACAAAGATTTTACGCCATTATGTAAAGACGTTAATGATCAAAGAGACCAGGTGGAGGGAAATAAAGGCTTTTATTCCCTGTTTAATGCAAGGTTCAACTAAGAGATAATTCCAGACAACAGAAACAGTCCTTTGTCTTAAAAGGTACCAATATTCACACTGAGCACTTAACTGTTACTTCACAGTTAAGGCAGGTTTTCCCATAGTAGAATTCAGTGTAAGAAACATTAAATTACATTTCACTTATTCTTCTGTGGTATGTGGAGCATACAGACTTTGGAGCATAGGCAGTGCACCAATCACATTCCATTAAATCTGGCATAGGTGAGGGAACAGTGCTTGGATAATCAACTTCCATAGATTCTTCTCCCCTGTACTCATTTAAGGAGCATTCACTGTCCCTGTCTATCTCAGCATGGTAGTTTAAAACTCGGGAGTTTGGCTTCCCATAGCCAGGGATTCTCAAGGCTGGTGGTAGTTTACTAAACCAGTCTGGTTTCTTGTTTCTCATAGAAGGAATATTGGTTTTAGCAGAGCTTTTAGTAGCACAATTATTACAGTCAATGTTTAATGCCTCATACCTTGGTTTTGGTGAGTTGAAATCCACAGTGCTTCTTTTTCCTGCACCTCTCCCTTGGTAGCTGCACTTCTGCCTGCCAGCCTGAGACAAAGCTGTGCTTCTAGGCAGTGGAATAAAACTTCTGTTGGATTCTCCTCTCACTCTGGGTAAAAACTCCTGTTGCCTATAAAAGTGCTTTTCTCTCTGAACAGGTGAAACTGGGCAATGATCCTCTAGAGATAATAAGCTTCTGTCAGAACCTTTCTCTCTGGTTCTTGGCTTTCCTCTCTCTATTCTATATCCAGGCAGAGTATAGGAACTAGGCATGGCAGACACTCTCACCTTGGGGCAACTTCCACCAAACTCCCCTTGTGCAACAGGATCAGTTTGGGCCTTCTGGCTTCCCACCTTGTGCAGTCTGCTTCTCCTCCAGCTCCCAGCCTTGCTTCCTTCACAGCTCTCAGGCTTATCTCCTTGGTAGCCTCCAGGCTTCTCTGCTGTTTCTCCTTCTCCTTCTTCTTCTCCTTCTACTACCACCTCTACTCCTCCAGAAGCATTCTGCTCTGGCTTATAAAGTGAACGGTTACTGATGACTTCCTGGTTCCCTTTCAGCTGCAGGTCATCAGAGTGCCTAGGTTCATTAAGTCCGGCATGTCTGTTCCTGCTCCCTCTAGCTGTGCCTGGGGGTAACTGCACATCTAGTTCCTCTAAAGAAACAGGATTTCTTTTCTTCAAAACAACTTTATCAGTGCCCACATCATGACATACTCCATGGTTGTGGAATCGGCCATGCATTGACTTAAGAGTCAAAAGATGCACTCCTCGGTGCCTCTGGGTAGGGAGGCCTGAAACCTGGATGCCCTCGGTAGGAAGTGCTTCCAGGGTTCCATGCTTGCCTGCTGGGTCCAGGAGATACAGAGGAGGAGCGTAACTCTTGCAGAAAGACAGGGGAACAAATGGAGCAAGAGGCTGGAGTAGGTTTGGAATGGACTGCTTTATTAAAGATGGTCCCTACGCGTTTCGGCTTACGCCTTCTTCGGGGGACATACAGCTACCATGGGTTAAAATAAACAATGTTATAGCAATCGATATACAACATATAAATCTAATAAATAAATTAATGTAATGTATAAATCAAAAACAAATTAAAAACAAATACATAAATGTGTAAAAAATATTAGGATAATAAAATAGCTAATATATGAATGGATAAAACATTCAAACCAACCAGAGGACAAACAAGGGATAAAGACCATAAAATAAGTTAATATAGTAAATTAAACAGAAGGTCAATGTAAAATTATAATTAAATTAAATAACCAAGGGCCGAGACAGAGGACTAAGATATTAATCCAAGTTGATAAAACACAGTTCTGTACATAAATATGTATATACAGCAGAAGTGAGATGATGTAATGAGCAATTATAAAAATAAAAATAATAATAATAAGGTAATAAAATAAAGTATATAAAAATATATATAGATATATATAGATATTATAAAAAGATGAGTAAAATATAATAGTAACATACCAGTATTGTGAAAGTTGAAATGTCTCATAAAGACAATTAGGTAAAAAGCACTATGTATGGCTAGCGCTGTAGTTGATGAAGTTGTCTCTTAAAGACAATTGGGTCGTAGCACTATATAATGGCTATAAGAAGGAAAAACTGTATAATCACTAGTTGGAATAAATAATATGTAAAGACACCATTAAATGTGTCTATGATGAATAAATAAATGCATAACAATGGATAAAATGAGTAAAAATAAAAATATAATATATTCTCCAGGACCAAGCAGGAAGTCAGTCCTCACTTATGGGTGACGTCGGCGCCGACGGAGCCCTCGCGGAGCAATTTCCCCAGCTTTCAAAGAAAGCCTTTGGGAATTGCAGCGCGCATGCGCGGTTCCCTTCCCGCCCAAGGGTGCCATCTTGCTCAGTCTTCTTTTTTCCGCGGAGCCCTGCAGACGTACTCTGTGTTCGCCGCTGAAAAAGCTGATTATTTTCTTTAATTTTCTGTGTTTTCCTCGGCTCGAAGCCGATTCCTTTCCCGTCCGGACTTGGTACCCCGGTATCGAGTCCTTACTCCTTTTTCGGTTTTTGCCCTTCGTGGCTGGCGTGCCCGCCACGTTTTTTCCTTTTTACTGGCAGCCCGGTCTTTTGACCTCGCCGGGGCCCTTTTTCCCCCGATGGCTGCCAGCGGGTTTAAAAAATGTGATTGGTGTAAGCACCTTATGTCTCTCACCGACACACATGACTGCTGCCTCCGATGCCTCGGACCCGATCATAACCCGCTGATCTGTGGTCCGTGTGGCAAAATGTCCTCGAAGGCCTTGAGGAGTCGGCAGGCGCAGAAAGATAAGTTTTTCTCGGACTCCGCGTCCGGCCGGGCCCGGACCTCGTCTGAGACCTCGACTCCTCGGGACTCTGGCCCCGAGCACCGTCGCAGTTCCTCGGAGAGGGGGTCTCCCTCCAGGGAACATCGCCGGAAGAAGAAAACCGCGAGGGCGGCTTCGGTGGACGCTCCTGGTTCCTTAGGGGACAGGTCGCATAGCCCCGCTAGCCGCCCCGGTTCCCCGGGGGCGGAGAGACCTGCAAAGCTACCTCGCCTCGCCGCGGAGACCGTCGACTCGGTGAGTACTGTTGTCCTTCTGGACTCTCCTCCATCCGAGCCGACGCCGGGCCCGACGCCGTCGGGGCCCGGGTCGGTGGCTGCTGGGTCTCAGGAGCTTGGCTCCCGGATGATGACCTTGGAGCGCAGTTTGGCTGCCTTCTTGGACCAGCAGCGGGTGTTGATGACCAGCCTCGCTGGCGCATCCACCCGGACCACCGGGGCTTCGACGTCGAAGTCGACCCCGGAGACCGAGTCGATCCTCGAGTCCATGCGAGCTCGAGTCGATCCTCGGTCGCGGTCCCCCTCGGCCTCCCGTTCGGGACCGAGGTCGTCGACGCCGACTCCCTCGGCGTCGGGTCGCCGAGCGCGGGCGGCCGCCCGCTCGGAGCCCCTCGATTCCTCCTCCGCGGAATCCGATTGGGACACGGAGGAGGAGGAGTCGCCTGGCTCCTTCCGTACTCGGTGCGTCCCCTCGGACTCGCCCGATTCGGAGCCCCGGCGGCGGTCCCCCCCGGAGGACACCCGGTTCTCGGACTTCGTGCGGGATATGGCCAAGGCTTTGGCCTTCCCCGCGGACCCCGAGGAGGAGCCTCGAGCCGAGGAGCTCGAGGCCCTCCAGTACGACTCTCCCCCGAAGGAGGCCTTTACTGTCCTGGTTCCTCCGATGCTGGAGCGGCTTCTCTTCCGCATGTGGGAGAGCCCGGCGTCGGCGCCGGTCCTTAGCAAGCGGATCGATTCCATTTATCGAGTCCGCAAGAGCCCCGGGTTCCAGAAGGCACAGCTACCGCACCATTCCATGGTGGTGGAGTCGGCCATGCATCGGCTCAAAAGTCAGAAGATGCACTCCTCGGTGCCTCCGGGCAGGGAGGCCCGGAACCTGGATGCCCTCGGTAGGAAGTGCTTCCAGGGCTCTATGCTTGCTTGCCGAGTCCAGACGTACCAGCTCTACATGGGCATGTACCTCCGAGACCTGGCGAAGGAAATCGCCGGGTTCTCTGCTGGTCTCTCCGAGGAACCTTTGCAGAGGTTCCAGGCGTTGTCCTCGGGTATTCGAGAGTGCTCGAAGTTCCTGTCTCGTGCAGCTTACGATGGCTTCGAGGCGTCGGCTCGGGTAGCCGCAGCCAGCATTGGTGCCCGCCGACAGGCGTGGCTTCAGTCCTCGGACCTCGAGCCGTGGGTACAGGACAAATTGGTCGATGTCCCTTGTAGGGGTGATAACCTCTTCGGTAAACCCATGGATGAAAAGGCTGCTCAGATCGAGACCGAGACGCTTACCCGGACTCGTCTCTCGAGAAAGACCTCTGCTCCTTCACAGAAGAAGAAGGGCTCGGGGAAAAAGTCCTTTTACCCGAGGAAGGTGTCTGCCTACAAACATCAACACCCGCAGTATCAAGCCTCGACTGCTCCCCAACAGGGCCAGCAGGCTAAGGGACAGGGCAATGGGTCCCGTAGGCAGAAAGCCCCCAAGCCCTCTACTCCGGCCCCTGCTCCGCAGGGTGGGGGTTTTTGACTGGATCAGCATAGCCTCTCCCCCTCCGCTGGCTTCCCTCAGCACGGGCGGCCGGCTGGTCCACTTTGCCAACAGGTGGTCAGCCATCACCTCGGATTCCTGGGTGCTTCAGGTGGTCAAGGACGGCTACCTTCTGCACTTTCACCAGGTTCCTCCCTCCTACTTTCCAGGGGAGCCTCCGAGGCCCCCTCTGCACAGGGACTTACTCCTTCAGGAGTTGGCTGGTCTCCTTCGGGACCAGGCTGTGGAGCCGGTGCCCCGTCACCAAAGGAGTCAGGGTTTTACTCCCGGTACTTTCTGGTTCAGAAAAGGACGGGCGGTCTCCGACCCATCCTGGACCTGCGCAACCTCAACCGGTTCCTGCAGAGGGAGAAGTTCAAGATGCTTACACTTGGAATCTTGCTGCCCTACCTCCAGCAGGGAGATTGGCTATGCTCCTTGGATCTAAAGGATGCCTATACGCACATCCTTATTCATCCCGACCACAGACAGTATCTGCGGTTTGTGGTGGGAGGACTCCATTACCAGTACAGGGTGCTACCCTTCGGACTGTCCTCCGCTCCCAGAGTGTTCACAAAATGCCTCGCCGTGGTGGCTGCTCACCTCCGGCTTCACGGCCTTTTCGTGTTTCCTTACCTAGACGACTGGCTCGTCAGGGCCCCCTCCTCCGTGGAGGTCGCCCACGCCACACGTCGCACTGTAGCTCTTCTGCAACACTTGGGCTTCATCATAAACTTCGCAAAGTCCACTTTGCTCCCGTCCCAAGATTTGGAATTCATCGGGGCAAGGCTGGACACCCTCCAGGCTCGTGCCTTCCTTCCTCTGGACCGAGCCACCCGACTCATGACGCTGGCTGGCCGGTTCCGTGGCCGGACCCGGGTCCCCGCCAGGTGCTTTCTGCGGTTGCTGGGCCACATGGCCTCCACGGTCCATGTTACCCCCAACGCCCGCTTGCACATGAGGCCTGCTCAGTGGGGCCTCCGTACTCAGTGGCATCAGGCCACGGGGAGCCTTGCGGACTTGGTTCTGGTCTCCGACCGTCTGGCCTCCTCTCTGATATGGTGGATGCATCTGCCCAACCTTCTCCTCGGGATGGCGTTTCAGCCTCCTCCTCCTGCCCTAGTGCTGACCTCGGATGCTTCTCTCCTGGGTTGGGGAGCGCACTGCCAGGGGTCGCGCACGCAGGGTCTGTGGACCACCTGGGAGTCTGCACAGCAGATCAACTTCTTGGAGCTCAGGGCCATCCGCCTTGCCCTGCGCACCTTCTCCCATCTGACGTCCCACCACTCTGTGCTGGTCCAGACGGACAATCAGGTCGCTATGTTCTATGTGAACAAACAGGGGGGCACGGGCTCCCGCCTCCTCTGTCGGGAGGCCCAGCGCCTGTGTTACTGGGCCGTCGATCACGACATCCTCCTCAAAGCTGTTTACCTGCCCGGTCAGGACAATCACCTGGCCGACAAATTGAGCAGAATCCTGCAGCCACACGAGTGGCGCTTGGACCTGTTGGTCGTCCAACAGCTCTTCCTCCGGTGGGGCCTCCCCACCATGGACCTCTTTGCCAGTCCCCACAACCGGCAACTTCCCAGGTTCTGCTCCCGCCATCCGCACCCGCTTCGTGCGGCGGCGGATGCCTTCCTCATTCCGTGGTCTCAAGGCCTCCTCTACGCCTTTCCCCCCACGCCGCTAATGTCCCGGACGCTCTTCAAGATCCTTCGGGACGGGGCCTCGGTGATCCTGGTGGCCCCCAGGTGGCCGAGACAGCCCTGGTTTCCACTTCTGCTGCAGCTAGCGGTGGACACACCTTTCCCTCTGGGGTTTCAACCCGATCTCCTGACTCAGGATCAGGGGACTCTCTTGCACCCCAACCTCCAAGCTCTTCATCTGGAGGCTTGGCTGCTGAAAGGATAGTCCTGGCCCCCCTCCGCCTGCCTCTTGAGGTAGAGGAGGTAGTCTTGGCCTCCCGTCGGCCGTCCACTCGGAAGTCTTACGCCTTCAAGTGGCGTCGCTTCTCCGCGTGGTGCACTCGGCGGTCCGAGGACCCCTTCTCCTGCGTGGTGCAGGTGGTCCTGCAGTACCTGCTCTACCTTTCCAATCTCGGCCTTAAGTCCAACTCTGTCAGAGTCCACCTTAGTGCGCTTTCCGCGCATCACCTCCCGGTGGAGGGCAGGCCTTTGTCGGCACACTCCTTGGTGAGCCGTTTCCTTCGTGGGCTTCTCCTTCTCAAGCCCCCCCTGCGTCCACCGGCCCCTGACTGGGATCTGAATGTGGTTCTGCAGCGGCTGACCTGTCCGCCCTTTGAACCTATGGCTACTTGTCCTCTGCGTTTCCTCTCTTGGAAGACGCTTTTCCTGGTAGCCCTGACCTCCGCTAGACGCGTCAGAGAGCTACAGGCCCTGGTGTCGGAGCCTCCTTACACCAGGTTCTACCCGAATAGGGTGGTCTTGCGGACTCATCCTAAGTTTCTGCCGAAGGTTGTTTCTGCTTTTCACATAAACCAAGAGGTGGTTCTTCCCACCTTCTTTCCCCGGCCTCATGCCAGCCGTGCTGAAACGGTTTTGCACACCCTGGACTGTAGGAGGGCCTTGACCGTACGCGGGGGCATAGGAAGGCTGTTCAGCTTTTCGTTTCCTACGACCCCAACAAGTTGGGTACGCCCGTCTCCAAGCGTACTCTGTCCATCTGGGTGGCTGACTGTATTGCCTGGGCTTATGAGGCGGCCGGACTCTCGTTGGAGAGCCGAGTCACGGCTCACCGTGTTAGGGCGAAGGCTGCGTCAGTAGCACACCTCCGCTCTGTTCCGTTGGCAGACATCTGCCGGGCCGCTACCTGGTCTTCCAGCCAGACCTTTGCAGCACATTATTGCCTCGAGAGGGAGTCCCGTAGGGACAGTGCTTTCGGACAGGCGGTCCTCCGCAATCTCTTTGAGGTTTAGGCAACTCCTCCCGCCGGCCCGGATGTTGGGCTACCGGCCGGGGGCGTGTTCAGAGAAATTCTTTCTTTCTGTACTGCCGAGCTCGAGGGAGCTCATTTTTAGGCTTGAGGCCTCCGGTAGCCTTAAGCTGGGGAGTCCCATAAGTGAGGACTGACTTCCTGCTTGGTCCTGGAGAAAGCGTAGTTACTCACCTGTAACAGGTGTTCTCCAGGAGCAGCAGGAATCAGTCCTCACTACCCTCCCTCCTCCCCTTGGAGTTGCAGTCATTCTTCTCATTGTTTTTGCTAACTTTTGCTGTCTTTCGCTATGTCATCAGACTGAGCAAGATGGCACCCTTGGGCGGGAAGGGAACCGCGCATGCGCGCTGCAATTCCCAAAGGCTTTCTTTGAAAGCTGGGGAAATTGCTCCGCGAGGGCTCCGTCGGCGCCGACGTCACCCATAAGTGAGGACTGATTCCTGCTGCTCCTGGAGAACACCTGTTACAGGTGAGTAACTACGCTATACTGTCTATAAATAAGGTAATTGTTTAAATAAAATAATATTTAAATACTAACATATAAATTGCAGGTTGTTAAACCACCTTAAAACATATGATCAATGTAAAATGTTAATGAAACAATGTATTAAAAATAAAAATATAAATATATGAACACATAAAAGATAAATATATAAATAAATAAATTAATTAATATTATATAAAAAAATAAATAAATTAATATTATATAAAAAAATAAAAAAAATATAAATAAATTAATATTATATAAAAATGATAATGAATTGGGACACAATAATAAATATTAATACAATGATGTGAATAAATTATATAAAAACTCTGAGTAAGTAGATCTATAAACAGAACGTATGTAACATCGATTAGAGCTGCAAAAAAGACCACAAGTAATGGTATGATCAGCTACGAGTATATAGTGAGTAGAAGTCTTACGCTATCAAAAGGGATGTGTTATACCAATTGGAACTACAAAGGAACCATAGGAAGTGGAGGAATGAGCTGTAAATATGTAATAAATATGAGCATTGTAGTTCATTGCAGGGAAAAGAGCAAATCAAATGGTATCAATGTATTTGGTCGTGGAGGAAAATGCAGAGAGGGGATGAGTTGTTTAAAGAATATTATACCATGCAAACTGAAAACTGATTATTGAGCACAAGTTGGAAAAGGTAATTTAACATAACAATATATACTATTGTGATGTATACATTCTCAAAACTGAAGTTTGGGCAAGGAAGTATTGTATGTGCTGATTACATCAAGTGTATACTGATGTGATCGCTCAACCGGTTTTCGCAAATTTGTGTGGGGAAAAAAGGCTAAACGCGGGTAGTGAATGATCAGTAAAAAATAACAGTAAAAAATAACCTTTATGTTGTAAGCAAAGTGGTGATATGATGAAGAATAGGAAATTCATAATTAGAGACTTTGAGATTCAAAGTATTTAAGACGGAGTGAAATATGTTAAACATAAAAGGTATAAGCAAGATAAATGTTAGCTAAGCAGCAACCGAACTTGAATCAAACAAAAGTATGAAGAGGTACCGTACTTACTGTTCAGGCAGGCAAATGTGTCATAAAAGATGTGTCCAGATGAGAGAAAAACAGCGTGCCGATTCTTACACATATCAGAGGACTAACAGTGTAGGGCGGTTGTTTTATAGACGCCAGTATTCGCGCCTTTTTTTGGAAAGGACGTCACGATTGGGCGGAGCTAAGAAGGAGTCAGTCCACAGTTGTGTTAAGGAAAGATAATATATATATTTTTTTTATATAAAAAACATATGATCAATTGATTTTTACTGTGAAAAATTGAATAGTGCTATGTGCAGAGAAAGTGTGTGATATGTTGTAAGAAGATGAGAACGTTAAAATCACTAAGAACAATTAATTAAATGCAGCTAACATTTAAAAAAATATCATCGCATGATGAACTTATGATGAAGCCAGAGTAATTATTTATTTATAAGAGAAGATATGATATAGATAAAATAAAAACAAAAATGAAAATAAAAATAAAAAGGAAAATAAAAATGAAAATAAAAATAAAAATAAAAATGGGATGATATAATGATAAATTAATAATAGAATTGATAATATATTAATAATATAAAATTACAAATAAAAATAAAAATAAAGATAATATTAATAATGTGATAGAAATAAAAAATGAAATGATACAAATAAAAGTAATAAAAAAAATAATAATAATAATAATAATGATAATAAAATAATAATAAAATTAAATAATAATAAAATTAAAATAAAAAATAAAAATAAAGCATTATTAATATATATATATATAAAATTATAAATAAGAAAAAAATAAGGGAATATATATCAATACTTTAACTAAAGAGAATTGTATTAAAATCAATGAAAGGATGAATAAAGTAATATTAATGTAAAAAGATTGAAAGATCACTTTCCTGATTAAGTCCCAATGGATGTAAACTGTTAAAATTATAAATAAAACGTTGTTCTAACTTGAGTAGAGTAAGGTTAATATCACCACCACGCCAGTGTGGTGTAACAGTTTTAATAACCAAAAACTTAAGATCGCTAATCGTATGTTCCTTCTCTATCCAATGTGAGACCAGTGGTTTATCTGTCAGTTGTCTTTGGATATTGCTTCTATGCTCTATAATGCGTGTTCTGACTTGGCGTAAAGTTTTCTCTATGTAAATCATATCACAAGGACATTGAATTAAATAAATTACGTTGGCAGTTTTACAATTAGAATAATGGTTAATGGTAATTTTGTGACCAGTGGAATTATGTGTAAAAATGTTTTTTACTGTGATAGCATGAAGGCAGACAGAACAATTACCACAACTGTAGTGGCCTCTGACTTTAGGAGCGGTTCTAGGAACAGTCAGGGCAGATGGAACTAGAAAATGGCTAAGATTGGGAGCACGTTTATATGAGACCATGAGTTGTTTGGATTCAAAGGCTGGTAAGGAGGCAATTAAATCCCATTCTTGTTTTAGTATTTCTGTAATGGATTTGGAAAGTGATGAGAAAGTGAGAGGACAGGTCACTTTATCTAATTTAGGACGTACTGTATTCTTTAAAAGTGTAGAACAGTTTGTGCCGGATGCTCGCTGGTATGCTTTATGGATGCATTTATTTGGATATCCTCGCTGTTCAAAACGCTGGTATAAATCAGTGGCATGTTTTTCAAAGTCAGTGTCATTAGTGCATAAACGTCTGATTCTAAGAAATTGGCTGACTGGTAAATTCTGCTTAAAGGAAGTATTGTGGCAACTATCATATCATCTTAAGTTTTTGGTTATTAAAACTGTTACACCACACTGGCGTGGTGGTGATATTAACCTTACTCTACTCAAGTTAGAACAACGTTTTATTTATAATTTTAACAGTTTACATCCATTGGGACTTAATCAGGAAAGTGATCTTTCAATCTTTTTACATTAATATTACTTTATTCATCCTTTCATTGATTTTAATACAATTCTCTTTAGTTAAAGTATTGATATATATTCCCTTATTTTTTTCTTATTTATAATTTTATATATATATATATATATTAATAATGCTTTATTTTTATTTTTTATTTTAATTTTATTATTATTTAATTTTATTATTATTTTATTATCATTATTATTATTATTATTATTTTTTTATTACTTTTATTTGTATCATTTCATTTTTTATTTCTATCACATTATTAATATTATCTTTATTTTTATTTTTATTTGTAATTTTATATTATTAATATATTATCAATTCTATTATTAATTTATCATTATATCATCCCATTTTTATTTTTATTTTTATTTTTATTTTCATTTTTATTTTCATTTTTATTTTTATTTTCATTTTTGTTTTTATTTTATCTATATCATATCTTCTCTTATAAATAAATAATTACTCTGGCTTCATCATAAGTTCATCATGCGATGATATTTTTTTAAATGTTAGCTGCATTTAATTAATTGTTCTTAGTGATTTTAACGTTCTCATCTTCTTACAACATATCACACACTTTCTCTGCACATAGCACTATTCAATTTTTCACAGTAAAAAATCAATTGATCATATGTTTTTTATATAAAAAAAATATATATATTATCTTTCCTTAACACAACTGTGGACTGACTCCTTCTTAGCTCCGCCCAATCGTGACGTCCTTTCCAAAAAAAGGCGCGAATACTGGCGTCTATAAAACAACCGCCCTACACTGTTAGTCCTCTGATATGTGTAAGAATCGGCACGCTGTTTTTCTCTCATCTGGACACATCTTTTATGACACATTTGCCTGCCTGAACAGTAAGTACGGTACCTCTTCATACTTTTGTTTGATTCAAGTTCGGTTGCTGCTTAGCTAACATTTATCTTGCTTATACCTTTTATGTTTAACATATTTCACTCCGTCTTAAATACTTCGAATCTCAAAGTCTCTAATTATGAATTTCCTATTCTTCATCATATCACCACTTTGCTTACAACATAAAGGTAATATTTTACTGTTATTTTTTACTGATCATTCACTACCCGCGTTTAGCCTTTTTTCCCCACACAAATTTGCGAAAACCGGTTGAGCGATCACATCAGTATACACTTGATGTAATCAGCACATACAATACTTCCTTGCCCAAACTTCAGTTTTGAGAATGTATACATCACAATAGTATATATTGTTATGTTAAATTACCTTTTCCAACTTGTGCTCAATAATCAGTTTTCAGTTTGCATGGTATAATATTCTTTAAACAACTCATCCCCTCTCTGCATTTTCCTCCACGACCAAATACATTGATGCCATTTGATTTGCTCTTTTCCCTGCAATGAACTACAATGCTCATATTTATTACATATTTACAGCTCATTCCTCCACTTCCTATGGTTCCTTTGTAGTTCCAATTGGTATAACACATCCCTTTTGATAGCGTAAGACTTTTACTCACTATATACTCGTAGCTGATCATACCATTACTTGTGGTCTTTTTTGCAGCTCTAATCGATGTTACATACGTTCTGTTTATAGATCTACTTACTCAGAGTTTTTATATAATTTATTCACATCATTGTATTAATATTTATTATTGTGTCCCAATTCATTATCATTTTTATATAATATTAATTTATTTATATTTTTTTTTATTTTTTTATATAATATTAATTTATTTATTTTTTTATATAATATTAATTAATTTATATATTTATATATTTATCTTTTATGTGTTCATATATTTATATTTTTATTTTTAATACATTGTTTCATTAACATTTTACATTGATCATATGTTTTAAGGTGGTTTAACAACCTGCAATTTATATGTTAGTATTTAAATATTTTATTTAAACAATTACCTTATTTATAGACAGATATTATATTTTTATTTTTACTCATTTTATCCATTGTTATGCATTTATTTATTCATCATAGACACATTTAATGGTGTCTTTACATATTATTTATTCCAACTAGTGATTATACAGTTTTTCCTTCTTATAGCCATTATATAGTGCTACGACCCAATTGTCTTTAAGAGACAACTTCATCAACTACAGCGCTAGCCATACATAGTGCTTTTTACCTAATTGTCTTTATGAGACATTTCAACTTTCACAATACTGGTATGTTACTATTATATTTTACTCATCTTTTTATAATATCTATATATATCTATATATATTTTTATATACTTTATTTTATTACCTTATTATTATTATTTTTATTTTTATAATTGCTCATTACATCATCTCACTTCTGCTGTATATACATATTTATGTACAGAACTGTGTTTTATCAACTTGGATTAATATCTTAGTCCTCTGTCTCGGCCCTTGGTTATTTAATTTAATTATAATTTTACATTGACCTTCTGTTTAATTTACTATATTAACTTATTTTATGGTCTTTATCCCTTGTTTGTCCTCTGGTTGGTTTGAATGTTTTATCCATTCATATATTAGCTATTTTATTATCCTAATATTTTTTACACATTTATGTATTTGTTTTTAATTTGTTTTTGATTTATACATTACATTAATTTATTTATTAGATTTATATGTTGTATATCGATTGCTATAACATTGTTTATTTTAACCCATGGTAGCTGTATGTCCCCCGAAGAAGGCGTAAGCCGAAACGCGTAGGGACCATCTTTAATAAAGCAGTCCATTCCAAACCTACTCCAGCCTCTTGCTCCATTTGTTCCCCTGCCTGCTGGGTCCAGACATACCAGCTATATATGGGCATGTTCCTCCGAGACCTGGCGAAAGAGCTCGCCGGGTTCTCGGCTGGTCTCTCCGACGAACCTTTGCAGAGGTTCCAGGCCTTGTCCGATCGTATTCGAGAGTGCTCGAAGTTCATTTCTCGGGCGGCCTACAATGGCTTCGAGGCATCGGCCCGAGTAGCCGGAGTGGGCATCGGTGCCCGCCGGCAGGCCTGGCTTCAGTCATCCGACCTCGAGCCGTGAGTACAGGACAAGTTAGTCGATGTCCCCTGCAGAGGTGAAAACCTCTTCGGCAAGCCCATGTCTGATAAGGCGGCGGAACTCGAGTCCGAGACTCTCACTCGGACTCGCCTGTCCCGAAAGACCTCCGCTCCTCCGCAGAAGAGGAAGGGTTCGGGGAAGAAGCCTTTTTACCCGAGGAAGGTGCTTGCCTTTAAGCAACCCCACCTTCAATACCAAGCATCGGCGGCTCCCAATCAGGGCCCGCAGGCTAAGGGTCAGGGGAATGGCCCCCGTAGGCCGAGGGCCCCCAAACCCGCTACACAGCCCCCTGCCCAGCAGGGTGGGGGTTTTTGACTATGCCAGCATAGCCTCTTCCACCCCGCGTCCTTCGCTAGGCACGGGGGCAGGCTGATCCACTTTGCCCACAGGTGGTCAGCCATAACATCCGATTCCTGGGTGCTGCAGGTGGTTTAAAGGGGCTACCTCTTTTCCTTAATTTTCCAGTCACCCATTTGTTGTCTCCTGCTATTTTGCTTAAGCAATATTTTACAGAAGTATTGATTTCCTTAATTTTCCAGTCACCCATTTGTTGTCTCCTGCTATTTTGCTTAAGAAATATTTTACAGAAGTATTGAAGTTGGATGGAAGTATTGAGGCTATATATTTGTATTACTTGCCTATTCGGTGTACCTCTTTTGCTACTCAGGGTGAGGCTATTGCCTCTTCCCCTTTAGAGGATACTGCCGGCCAGGATTTAACTGCCTTTTTAGAAGACTCTGCAGACACTATTTCCAAGCGTAGCACCTTAGTTGCTACTTTTGGTTCTGAGCTTATTAAAATGAATGTTCTTCGAGCATATTTTAAGTATAGGGAATCCCTTTTTTGCGGTCAAAAGCTGCAGATTTTCCCGGATGTGAGTAGGGTTACTCAGGTCCGGCGTAAGCAGTTCCTGATGTTAAAACCATCTGTTTTGGCTATAGGTGCATGCTTCTATTTAAAATTTCCTTGTAGATGTGTAGTTACCCTTGAGGGTCAGTCTTCTGTATTCACGGATGTGACCCAACTCAAGTCTTTTTTGAATCAGAAAAAGGTGGTAAAGGATGTTGGCAGTGAGATCTCTGTCCCCCAATAGTGGAGTTTGAATACTTCTGATTTCCTTATTTTTGTATTGCATAAATAGGTAATATATTCTCCCTTGATGTGGTATTTTCTTATGTGGTTTATGTTTTTTTTTTCTTGAGTATTGTTAAATGTGTTGGAACTTCATTGTATTTCCTTATTATTTGTTGTTATTCAAGAAAGTATAAATAAAAATTTAAAAAAAAAAAAAAAAGGGGCTACCTCTTCCATTTTCACCAGGTGCCTCCCCCCTACTTCCCAGGGGAGCCTCCAAGGCCCCCTCTGCACAGAGACTTGCTCCTTCAGGAGCTGCAGGGTCTGCTGAGGGAGCAGGCTGTGGAGCCAGTGCCCCAACATTTGTGGGGTCACGGGTTCTACTCGAGGTACTTCCTGGTCCCAAAGAGAACAGGAGGCCTCAGACCCATTCTGGACTTACGCAACCTCAACAAGTTCCTGCAGCGGGAAAAGTTCAAGATGCTTACCCTTGGAATCTTGCTGCCCTACCTCCGGCGGGGAGACTGGCTATGCTCCTTGGATCTAAAGGATGCCTATACTCACATCATTATTCATCTGGACCACCGACTATATCTCAGATTTGTGGTGGCTGGGAAACATTATCAGTGCTGCCCTTCGGCTTGTGCTCCGCCCCCAGGGTGTTCACAAAATGCCTGGCAGTGGTGGCGGCCTTCCTGAGACTTTAAGGCCTGTTCGTCTTTCCCTACCTGGTCGAATGGCTCGTCTGGGCGCAGTCGGCCCTAGAGGTCGCTCAGGCCACGCAGCGCATGGTGGCTCTGCTTCAGCACTTGGGCTTCGTCATAAACTTCGGGAAGTCCACGTTGCGTCCCTCTCAGGATCTCGAGTTCATAGGGGCACGGCTAGACACTCTGCGAGCTCGTGCCTTCTTGCCTCGGGAGTGAGCCGACAGGCTCATGGCTCTGGCCGGCAGGTTCCACAGCGCGTCACCGGTCCCGGCCAGACGGTTCCTGCAGCTGCTCGGTCATATGGCCTCCACGGTCCATGTCACGCCGAACGCCCGGCTACATATGAGGCCTGTCCAGTGGTGTCTTCGCATTCAATGGCATCAGGCCACAGGGGTTCTGGCGGACCTTCTACAGATCTCCGACCGCCTGGTCTCCTCTCTGCAATGGTGGCTTCACCTGCCCAACCTGGTAGTGGGCATGCCCTTTCAGTCTCCCGCACCTTCCCAGGTGCTGACGACGGATGCCTCTCTCCTGGGATGGGGAGCGCATTGCCAGGGAGTACACACCCAAGGCCTTTGGACCCCTTGGGAGGCGGCTCAGCAGATAAACTTCCTGGAGCTGCGGGCGATCCGCCTAGCTCTGCGGACCTTCTCTCACCTCACCTCTCGTCAGTCTGTATTGGTGCAGACGGACAATCAGGTGGCCATGTTCTACGTGAACAAACAAGGTGGCACGGGCTCCCTCCTGCTCTGTCAGGAGGCCCGGAGACTGTGCTCCTGGGCAGTCGACCACAACATCCTCCTCAAAGCTGTTTACCTGCCCGGGCAGGAAAATTGCCTGGCCGACAGGCTGAGCCGGGTCTTGCAGCCCCACGAGTGGAGGTTGAACCCCGGCGTTGCCCAGCAAATCTTCCGCCGGTGGGGCTCCCCCACCGTAGACCTCTTTGCCAGTCCCCTGAACCAGCAGCTCCCCCGGTTCTGCTCTCGGCATCCGCATCCCCTCAGAGTAGCTCCGGATGCTTTCCTCATTTCGTGGTCCACAGGCCTACTGTATGCCTTTCCTCCCACGCCGCTGGTGTCCCGGATGCTATTCAAGGTGGTCCGGGACGGGGCCTATGTGATCCTGATAGCGCCCCGATGGCCGAGGCAACCCTGGTTTCCTCTGCTCCTGCAGTTAGCGGTGGACACCCCTCTTCCTCTGGGGTTTCAGCCCGATCTTCTGACCCAAGATCAGGGTACTCTCCTGCACCCCAACCTCCGGGCCCTTCACCTGATGGCCTGGCTGCTGAAAGGGTAGTCCTAGCTCCGCTCTCGCTCCCTCCGGAGGTGGAAGCTGTCATCCTGGTGTCTCGGCGACCTTCCACCCGGAAATCTTATGCCCTCAAATGGCGTCGCTTCTCGGTCTGGTGTTCTCAGCGTTCTGAGTACCCATTCGCCTGCCTAGTATCGGTGGTACTGCAATACTTGCTTCACCTCTCCAATCTAGGCCTCAAGTCCAACTCTGTCAGAGTCCACCTCAGTGCTCTCTCTGCACATCATTCGCCGGTGGAGGGCCAGCCTCTTTACTCGCACCCCTTGGTGGCGCGTTTCCTCAGGGGCCTGCTTCTGCTTAAGCCCCCGTTGCGCCCTCCGGCTCCTGACTGGGATCTCAATGTGGTTTTACAAAGGCTTACTTGCCCGCCTTTTGAACCCATGGCTATCTGCCCCCTCCGTTTCCTCTCATGGAAAACTCTTTTCTTGGTAGCCCTTACCTCCGCTAGGCGCGTTAGTGAACTACAGGCCCTAGTGTCGGAGCCCCCTTACACCAGGTTCTACAAGAATAGGGTTGTCTTACGGACGCACCCTAAGTTTCTCCCGAAGGTGGTTTCCTCTTTCCACATCAATCAAGAGGTGGTTCTTCCAACCTTCTTTCCCAGGCCGCATACCAGCAGAGCTGAGATTGTTCTGCTAACCCTGAACTGTCGAAGAGCCATGTCCTTCTACCTTGACCGTACGCGTGAGCATAGGAAAGCTGCCCAGCTTTTCGTTTCCTTTGACCCCAATCAGTTGGGGATTCCTGTCTCTAAGCGTACTCTGTCCATCTGGGTAGCTGACTGTATCGCCTGGGCGTATGAGGCAGCCGGCCTCTCCCTGGAGAGTCCAGTCACGGCGCACCGTGTCAGGGCGAACATAAGATAAGAACATAAGAACATAAGATATGCCATATTGGGTCAGACCAAGGTCCATCAAGCCCAGTATTCTGTTTCCAACAGTGGCCAATCTAGGTCATATGTACTGTGATAAGGAAGCTTATCATAGCTCAGGAAGGAGCTATAGAAAAGATGATGTGACTCTGAACAAGCAACCTGTCAGTTCTGGTAGAAATAAGGAAACAGAATTTTCTCATAAAAGACTACCAGTCCCAGAATGCACCAGGTTTCCGGCAGCCATGAGAGGAGCTGAAGTGAGAAAACGTGTGTTCAATCAAGAGGGCTATGAGGTAATCCCTAAGCACTCATCTCAAAGGGCAGGGCCTGATTCAGCACAGCTGCGCTGTATTAGGGAGGAGCACACATCAAGACAGAATAAGAATAGAGCTTATTCTACAGATAACAAGCATAAGCATCAGCTTCACAAGCATCACCTCGAGAAGCAGAAGCCAAGCCAAACGGATAGAGAAGGAAAGAGACCCTCTGGAAGGAAGAGAAGAAAGGCCTTTGAGAGGTCTAGAAGAGTCCAAGGCAGTACGTATACTGGGAGGTATTCCAAGAGCCAGCATAGACCATTGGACTGGAGACAGCCAGAGGAATGGTGTTGCAGAGATAGGAATCACCAGTGGCTACCTGTGAGGGAGACGGCTGCACGTGGAAGGGACTCTAAGACCTATGCCAGAAGGTATGTGAGGAGAGATCCAGTGTCCAGGGATCAGGATTGGAAGGCTGGACATAAGAACTGGACTACATACTGGCCAAACTATACAGAGAGGAACTATGTCAGCAATGGAAGCACAGGTTTGAACACTGATTTAGACCCTAGCTATAACAGTGAATGTCAGCAAGGGAATAAGCATTCTTTTGAAAGTGCTCTATTGAAAGATTCATCTGTGCCAATTTATGATAGTGACCCTATGCTTGTTGATGAAGGGGGAATAATATCAGATGAAGATACAATTTATATGGACTGCTCTCTATCCAAATGCTATTGATATCTTTCTGTGAGAAAACACATCAGCCATCACAAAGAAACATAACTTTGTTCTTTATTCCACTAAGAACAGCTCCAAAAACAGGATTTGGGCTCACACAGCATCAGCCAGCCAGCTAAAAGGTTTCAGCTGGATAACTGATAGCAATTAGGCTGCATCTAATTGCTGGTGAGCTAGGAGAGAGAATCACTGCTGGATCTGTGTGGAAAGTAATCAGAAGTTAACCTAACAAGAACAGTTTATTTCTTTCTTTGTGGCTTTTCATTTTGTTAGTTATATGCTAAGAAAACATTAGCTAATTGCCTGACAAGTTTGAAGGTTGTTTTCCTGAGTTGATTTTTGACTTTATGTTATCAAGTTAAACACTGCAAGCAAGTGACCTAATTTATATGTTACCAAGCATATTTGTGCTGGGAGAAATAACCTCAACAATAAAAGAAGTATTTTATTGGCTTTACCACGTGTGCACAACTAAATTATTGTCTGCAACTGTGTTTGGAGTGAATGAACTACATTACCCACAATACCTTGCAAGAATCATATAAATATATGCATCGTCAAGACTGTGAAGGTTCTCACCCTAGGCAGCCGTCTGACAGTACCCAGCAGTTTCCCCAAGAGACACAAGTTCCACAATGCTTGTACTGGGTCAAGCATTGATATCTTCGGTCACGTCTTAATAATGGTTTATGGACCTTTCCTCCAGGAACTTGTCCAAACCTTTTTTAAACCCAGCTACACTAACAGCCTTTACTACATCCTCCAGTAACAAATTCCAGAGTTTGATTACACGTTGAGTGAAAAAATATTTTCTTTTATTAGTCTTAAATAGTTTACCCTGTAGCTTCATTGCATGTCCCCTAGTCTTTCTATATTCTGATAAGGTAAACAATCGATCTACGTTTACTCGTTCCACTCCGTTCATTAATTTATAGACTTCTATCATATCTCCCCTCAGCTATCTCTTTTCCAGGTTAAAGAGCCCTAACCGTTTTAGCCTTTCTTCATAGGAGTATCCTTCCATCCCCTTTACCATTTTGGTGGCTCTTCTCTGTACCTTTTCTAAAATCGCTATATCCTTTTTAAGATACGGCGACCAGAATTGCACACAATATTTAAGGTGCGGTCTCACCATGGAACGATATAGAGGCATTATGATATCTTTTGTTTTATTTTCCATTCCTTTCCTTATCATACCTAGCATTCTATTTGCTCTCTTGGCCGCCGCTGCACACTGGGCCGAGGGTTTTAACATGGTATCCACAATGACGCCTAAATCTTTTTCTTGGGTGATGGTTCCTAATGTGGAACCTTGCATCGTGTAACCATAGTTTGGGTTGTTCTTCCCTAGGTGCATAACCTTGCACTTGTCCACATTAAATTTCATCTGCCATTTTGATACCCAGTCTTCCAATTTATCAAGATCCTCTTGCAATTTTTCACAATCTTCTTGGGTTTTAACAACTTTAAATAGTTTTGTGTCATCTGCAAATTTGATAACCTCACTCGTTATTCCACTTTCCAGGTCATTTAAGAATATGTCAAAAAGCAGCGGACCCAGCACAGATCCCTGGGGTACACCACTATTCACCTTTCTCCATTGGGAAAATTGGCCATTTAACCCTACCCTCTGCTTTCTATCTTTTAACCAGTTCCTGATCCACAATAGTACACTGCCTCCTATCCCATGACTCTTTAGTTTTGCCAAAAGTCTCTGATGAGGGACCTTGTCAAAGGCTTTCTGAAAGTCCAGATACACAATATCAACCGACTCACCTTTGTTCACCTGTTTATTAACTCCTTCAAAAAAACATAACAGATTAGTAAGACAAGATCTTCCTTGTCTAAAGCCATGTTGGCTGTCTCCCATTAGGTTGTGACTATCTACATGCTGAGTAATTTTATTCTTTATGATGGTTTCTACCATTTTTCCCGGTACTGATGTCAGGCTCACCGGTCTGTAGTTTCCCGGATCACCCCTGGAACCCTTTTTAAAAATTGGTGTTACATTGGAGATCCTCCAATCTTCAGGTATTAGAGATGATTTTAATGATAGTTCACAGATTACTAATAGCAGGTCTGCAATCTCATATTTCAGTTCTTTCAACACCCTTGGATGTATACCATCCGGCCCAGGTGATTTGCTACTCTTCAGTTTATCTAATAGTTGTAATACATCTTCCCGATGTATCGATATTTCCTTCAATTCTTCTGCACCTTTAAATACCACATCAGTCATGGGTAACATCCCTACATCTTCTTCAGTAAAGACCGAAGCAAAGAATTCATTCAGTCTCTCCGCTATTGTCTTGTCGCCTCTTAGTGCTCCTTTAACCCCTTTATCATCTAATGGACCAACTGACTCTCTCACAGGTTTTTTGCTACGAATGTACTTGAAAAGGTTTTTATTTCGCATTTTTGCTTCTGCAGCAAGCCTTTTCTCAAATTCTCTCTTTGCCTGCCTTATCAATGCCTTGCATTTGACTTGCCAGTGCTTGTGCTGTTTCCAGGTTTCGTCGTTTGGCTCTTTTTTCCATTTCCTGAAAGATGCTTTTTTGGCAACAACAGCCTCTCTGACCTCACCTTTAAACCATGCTGGCAGTTTTTTGGACTTCCTTCCACTTTTCTTAAAGCGTGGAATACAGCTGGTCTGGGCTTCCAAGATAGTATCTTTCAACAACACCCAAGCTTGATGTACGTCTTTAACCTTCACTACTACTCCTTTTAGTTTTTTCTTAACTGTTTTCCTCATTTTATCATAGTCTCCCTTTCGAAAGTTGAAAGGTAGTACTGTGGATTTCCTAACTATCCTTCCTCCACTAATTAAATCAAAGGCGATCATGCTTTGATCACTATTGCCAAGTGGCCCCAACACCCTTATCTTTTGCACTAGATCTGGTGTTCCACTAAGGACTAGGTCTAATATGGCTTCCCCTCTGGTCGGTTCATGAACCAGCTGTTCCAAGAAGCAGTCATTTATTTCATCTAGGAACTTTATCTCCCTAGCGTGTCCTGACGTGACACTGACCCAGTCGATACCGGGGAAATTGAAATCACCCATTATTATTACTGAGCTGTCATTCTGACCAGGTGCTCGATAGTACACCCCCACTGCCATCGCCTTCCCCCTTTTATATGGAATTTCAATCCATATAGATTGTCACAGGGTGGACCTAGGGCAGCATGAGAAAATGCAGGGCAGTATGAATGATCAAGGAAAAAGTGACAGGATGAATGACGGAATGCTTGATGGTTGCCGGGGACAACGAAAGCACACGTGCCCAGAGCCCAGAGAGACACACCCAGGGAGTAAGGCACGGGACTCTGCTTCACCTAATGAAGCGCAGCTGAGGAAAGGTGGAGTCAGAAAATACATAGATAAAACGGACTACCAAACATTCAGAGGTAGGCAGCCTTGGAGAGAGAGGCATTCTTGCAGGCAACCTTGGAGAGGGAGGCAGCCTTGGAGAGAGAGGCATTCTTGGAGGCAACCTTGGAGAGAGGAGCCGAGTAGGCAATCCTGGAGAGAGGAATTGTGGAAAGAGCCCAGAGACCTGTGGGGTTCTGAGAGAAGGCAAGTGAAATATAAGAAAGCTGCAACAGCAGGTACAGGGGAAAAGAAGGGATATAAGGGATATTTGCCCTCTAAAAGGGAAGAGTCTTGGAGGCATAAAAATACCCTTACAAAGCCTGGATATTCAGAGGCTGATAGTAAGTTTTCTCCCGTTTATAAAAGTATTAAAAGAAGGGAGTTTCACCTACCCAGAGAAGCAGAAGAAATCTCTTATTACGGTGAACTCCTAGCTCCAAGAGAAACGCCGTTACATAGTTTGCAATCGGGTACAGCTTAGCCGGGAGAGCTGAGGCAGACCCAGCAGGGAGCGTATCACAATTACTCAGCTAGCAAGCCAAACAGAGACCTGAGCTATCCACTGAGGCACCAGCGGAGGCAGGGCTCTAGAAGACAGTATACAGAGTTTTGTGACATTCCCCAGAGAAGCAGTGCTACCCAGAGGAAGAGGAACTTCCTAACTAACGAGGCAAATCTGCCATACTTTTATTCCACATTAGAAGTGGGCAGTGCAGATTCCCCCGGACAGGAATTGATGGAATATGAAGATTCAGGGGCATTAGAAGATACAGAATTAATGGAATGTTCTTTTACTACAAAAGAACCTGAATATTCATTAAGGTAAAGGTTTGTGTAACCTTAATTCCATGTGCAAGTAGCAAAGGCTGCAATCTCTCTCTCTCTCCAGCCAAACAGACAAAGCAGGCTGTTTGTTCTTTTCTTTTGTTTGACGTTATATGCTGAAGAAAGCTATTTGTGTTATCCAATTACTTTATGTTATAAGCCAAGTTGGGCTGTTAATTTCTGTTGTTAAAGAAGAAAACCTCAAGGGACGGGGAATAAAACCCTAAAAGAAAAGAAGGTCTTATGTGTGATTTGTATAGATACAAGCGCGGCACAACTACCACCCTCATAAAAGCCAAACCATACCAGCAGTCAAGGCTGGGGCGGATGAGGTGTGACATATAAATGGCGTAGAATCTGAGGATAATTTTCGGGGGGGGCATAAGAAGTGCCTGAAGAAAAAGTAAGGACACTGCTGGAAAAGCAGGAAAAGTTTGCTCCAGGAGAGGATTCGGCTGGCAGACCGGCCAGTGGTGAGAGAATTTGGAGAGGATTCGGCTGACAGACCGGTCAGCGGTGAAAAGACCTTTTCTCACATGCTGGAGTCTACCAGGAAACCGAGGTATTGGTAACCTGGGTGGACGGGAAGGATATAGTGAGAAAAGGGGTGATATATAAAGGGAAAAAGAAACCTTATCTGTGTGATACCGCACTTGGTGGTGTTTTTTTTTCTCCTTTATTTCTAGGTGCAGTGCAAAAGCAAGAGGATGGATCCTCAGGATATGCTGGCCTGGATGGGCGAACAGCAAGAAAAACAGGCCAGAATGCTACAGCACTTGCAGGAACAGTACATGGCAGCGATGCAGGAGCAGCAAAGGCCGCTATTGGAAGCGATGACTGCACTGCTGAGGAAGTCTGCAGAGAAAGAATCAACTATACCGCAAGTAGACACTCATACAAGTCTTGCTATGAGACATTTGGGGCATGAGGATAACCCCGATGACTTTATTGAAGCGTTTGAACGCATAGCAGGAAATTTAAAGTGGCCTACAGAACAATGGGCGATGAGATTCGCTTTAACCTTAAGCGGAGAGGCTTTATCTGCCTTTAAGGCCATGCCCGCTAGCCTAGCGAATGATTATATAGAGATAAAAAAGGCAGTAAAAGATCGCCTTGGTTTGACCCCGAGGCATTATAAAAGGCTATTTAGAGAAGCCGTAATGTTGGAGAGTGAAACTCCAAAGGCTTTGTGCCAGAGGCTTAAGAGCTTGCTTTATAAATGGTTAGACCCTGAGAATAGGACACTAGAGTCTGTGTTAGATGAGCTCGTGTTAGAGCAATTCTTATTAACTGTCCCAAAAGAAATGAGAATGTTCCTGACCTTACAAAATTGCTCAACTTCTGATGAAGCAGCAATAATGGCAGAGGTGTTCAGTGAGGCAAAGCATAGTACTGTACCTACTGTGAGCCTTTTAAAAAGTACAGGTATGTCTGGGATGGATGAAAGTGACAAGCATACACCCAGGAGAGTGAATGAGTATAACCCGGATAAGAGTAATATAGAAAGGAGCACTAGGAGGTGCTATAAGTGTGGCAAACCAGGCCACGTGATAAAAGAATGTAGGGTTAAGACAGTCCTGGTGGTAGGGGCAGAGAAGATGGTACCAAAAGGCATATGTTTACAGGTACAGGTTGAGGGAGAAAGTGCTATGGCCATACTCGATTCTGGGGCAGAACAGAGTTTAATAGCACAAGGATTTTGGGAAACTTTGAAGCAGTCTCGCCCAGTAACCCAAAAAGAGGTAGCAATAAAATGTGTGCATGGCGCACAGCTTCCCTATCCCTTACGTCAAGTAAGCGTTAAGGCATTCGGGGCAGAAAGAAAGTTGCAAGTAGCAATAGTTCCTGGGCTACCCCAAAAGCTAATTTTAGGACGGGACTGGCCATTGTTTCCAGGGATATGGAGCCTAGGGTTAGGCATGAAAACGGGATTGGTCACCACACGATCCCAAGTCCCGGTAGTAAAACCCCAAGAAACCCCGGTAGTAAAACCCCAAGAAACCCCGGTAGCTGAACCCCAAGAAACCCCGGTAGCTGAACCCCAAGAAACTCCAGTAAATGAACCTCAAGAAGCTCCAGTAGAGGGAGTAGAAACCCCTACAGTAGAGAGAGCAGAAACCCCTGCAAAAGAGGAGGTCAAAGAGGCTCCTGAGAAGGAGGCAGAAGCGGAAGAGAGGGATCCGCTACCTAACTCGGATGAGTTAGTTCAGAGCCCGGTGGGGGAAGGAAAGAAAACCAAAGCTACCAAGCGACAGGAAAGGGGTAAGAGAGCTAAAGGAAGGAGGGAACTAGAAACAGGGGAAGGATTACCCTGGGTCCCCGCTGCTCTCGTCCAAAAGTTTCCATCCTTTCCGATGGAGCAGAAGGCAGACTTGGCCCTCAAAAGAGCGTTCGAGTGGGCTCAGGTGGACCGTAATACATTGCCACGGTTCCTAATTGACCAAGATATTTTATACAGGGAGAGTTTAGATCCCTATACAGGAGCTGTGAGGAAGCAGCTAGTGGTGCCAGTAGCCTTTAAGGCGGTAGTTTTACGCCTGGCACACGATCATCCAGTTGGGGGACATAAAGGTGTCCAAGGGACACTGGATCAGATTTTAGCACGTTTTTATTGGCCAGGGGTATACCAAGAGACCAAGCGATATTACGATGCTTGCTCGGCCTGTCAAAGGGTCTCCATATCCAGGCCCAAGGCAGCACCCTTAATGCCATTACCCACAATAGGTACGCCTATTAGGAGAATGGGGATGGACATCGTAGGCCCATTAATAAAAACGCCTAGGGGTTTCCAGTATTTACTAGTTATTGTAGACCATGCGACCCGATTCCCATGGGCTATACCCCTTAGGAACATATCAGCTAAAATCATAGCGCAAGAACTTATCAAGCTGTTCTGCGAGGTGGGGTTTCCCCAAGAAATATTAACAGATCAGGGTACAAATTTTGTTTCGAAGTACCTTGCTCAAGTCTGGGAGGCGTTCGGCATACGCCATATAAGGACGAGTGCGTATCATCCCCAGACCAATGGGTTGGTGGAGCGCACCAACCAGTCAATAAAACATTTGTTACGTAGAGGCCTAAGAAAGGGAGAAATGATGGAATGGGATACGCTGCTCCCGTTCGTCATGTATGCGTGCAGAGAAAGAGTTCAAACCTCGCTAGGGGTATCCCCATTTGAACTACTGTTTGGGAGGTCTCCAAGGGGAGTGTTGGATATTTTAAAAGATGAATGGGTAGAACCCAGAGTACCCGAAGTGGGGATCCCACAGTTCCTAAAGGAATTAAGAACACGCTTAAAGAAAACGTCCCAGGCCTCGATAGAGAACTTGAACCGTAGTAAGCAACGCCAGAAGAAGTACTATGATAGGGATACACAGACTAGGGAACTGGCAGCAGGGGACAAGGTCCTCATACAAGTGGCGGACCCCGGTCCAAAGTTTGAATCACGGTGGAAGGGTCCAGCCGTAGTAGTGAAAAAAGTAGGCTTTGTGTCCTACTTAGTAGAAAATGAAAACGGGCGTAGACAAGTATACCACGTGAATGTCTTAAAACCGTGGAAAGAAAGAGTGGCCACAGCTAATTTGGCCTACAGCGAACAGCACCGTAGAACCCCGCAAGTGATTACATGCTGTCCACGAAAAATCGCGGCAGCAAGTAATGTTTTAAGGGGGGGAATGTGTCACAGGGTGGACCTAGGGCAGCATGAGAAAATGCAGGGCAGTATGAATGATCAAGGAAAAAGTGACAGGATGAATGAAGGAATGCTTGATGGTTGCCGGGGACAACGAAAGCACACGTGCCCAGAGCCCAGAGAGACACACCCAGGGAGTAAGGCACGGGACTCTGCTTCACCTAATGAAGCGCAGCTGAGGAAAGGTGGAGTCAGAAAATACATAGATAAAACGGACTACCAAACATTCAGAGGTAGGCAGCCTTGGAGGGAGAGGCATTCTTGCAGGCAACCTTGGAGAGGGAGGCAGCCTTGGAGAGAGAGGCATTCTTGGAGGCAACCTTGGAGAGAGGAGCCGAGTAGGCAATCCTGGAGAGAGGAATTGTGGAAAGAGTCCAGAGACCTGTGGGGTTCTGAGAGAAGGCAAGTGAAATATAAGAAAGCTGCAACAGCAGGTACAGGGGAAAAGAAGGGATATAAGGGATATTTGCCCTCTAAAAGGGAAGAGTCTTGGAGGCATAAAAATACCCTTACAAAGCCTGGATATTCAGAGGCTGATAGTAAGTTTTCTCCTGTTTATAAAAGTATTAAAAGAAGGGAGTTTCACCTACCCAGAGAAGCAGAAGAAATCTCTTATTACGGTGAACTCCTAGCTCCAAGAGAAACGCCGTTACACAGTTTGCAATCGGGTACAGCTGAGCCGGGAGAGCTGAGGCAGACCCAGCAGGGAGCGTATCACAATTACTCAGCTAGCAAGCCAAACAGAGACCTGAGCTATCCACTGAGGCACCAGCGGAGGCAGGGCTCTAGAAGACAGTATACAGAGTTTTGTGACATTCCCCAGAGAAGCAGTGCTACCCAGAGGAAGAGGAACTTCCTAACTAACGAGGCAAATCTGCCATACTTTTATTCCACATTAGAAGTGGGCAGTGCAGATTCCCCCGGACAGGAATTGATGGAATATGAAGATTCAGGGGCATTAGAAGATACAGAATTAATGGAATGTTCTCTTACTACAAAAGAACCTGAATATTCATTAAGGTAAAGGTTTGTGTAACCTTAATTCCATGTGCAAGTAGCAAAGGCTGCAATCTCTCTCTCTCCAGCCAAACAGACAAAGCAGGCTGTTTGTTCTTTTCTTTTGTTTGACGTTATATGCTGAAGAAAGCTATTTGTGTTATCCAATTACTTTATGTTATAAGCCAAGTTGGGCTGTTAATTTCTGTTGTTAAAGAAGAAAACCTCAAGGGACGGGGAATAAAACCCTAAAAGAAAAGAAGGTCTTATGTGTGATTTGTATAGATACAAGCGCGGCACAACTACCACCCTCATAAAAGCCAAACCATACCAGCAGTCAAGGCTGGGGCGGATGAGGTGTGACAAGATTCTACAGCAGATTTTGTTTCCTGCAAAACTTTAATCCTGTCTGAGTCAATGCCCTCTCTAACATAGAGCGCAACCCCTCCACCAATTTGATCAACTCTATCATTACGATATAGTTTGTACCCAGGTATCACAGTGTCCCACTGGTTGTCCTCCTTCCACCATGTCTCTGATATTCCAATCATATCTAACCTTTCATTTAGTGCTATATATTCTAACTCTCCCATCTTATTCTTTACACTTCTAGCATTTGCATACAAGCATTTTAGAGAATGTATTTTATTCATGTTAATTTGGCTATTGTTAGACATGGGTAAATTGGGATCTTTAAGCTCTGTCTGCTCCATACTCGAGGGCATTTGGACTACTTTACTCTTTTGTGGAACCTGTCTGCATTTGGAAGTATCCTTCAAGGATACATTCTTCCGAACCATCCGCTGTTGGGCGACTGTCGGCTTTCCCCTAATATCTAGTTTAAAAGCTGCTCTATCTCCTTTTTAAAGGTTAATGCCAGCAGCCTGGTTCCATCCCGGTTAAGGTGAAGCCCATCCCTTCGGAAGAGCCCCTCCTTTCCCCAGAATGTTCCCCAGTTCCTAAAAAATCCAAAACCCTCATCTCTACACCATTGTCTCATCCACGCATTGAGACTCCGGAGCTCTGCCTGCCTTTTGGGTCCTGCGCGTGGAACAGGAAGCATTTCGGAGAATGCTACCCTGGAAGTTCTGGATTTCAACTTCCTACCTAAAAGCCTAAATTTTGCCTCCAGAACCTCCCTACCACATTTTCTTATGTCATTGGTACCGACATGTACCAAGACAGCAGACTCCTCCCCAGCACTATCTAAGACCTTATCTAGGTGGCGCGTGAGGTCCGCTACCTTCGCACCAGGCAGGCATGTTACCAGGCGATCCTCACATCCACCAGCCACCCAGCTATCTACATGCCTAATGATCGAATCACCAACTATAACGGCTGTCCTAACCCTTCCCTCATGGGCACATGGCCCTGGAGAAACATCCTCGGTGCAAGAGGGTGACATCCTCGGTGCGAGAGCGAAGGCGGCGTCTGTAGCCCACCTCCGCTCTTTTCCATTGGCAGACATCTGCCGGGCCGCTACTTGGTCTTCCAGCCAGACTTTTGCAGCTCATTACTGCCTGGAAAGGAAGTCCCGCAGGGATAGTGCTTTCGGACAGGCAGTCCTCCACAATCTCTTTGAGGTTTAGGCAACTCCTACCCTCCAGCCCCGGTGTTGGCTACCGGCCGGATTCGTATTCAGAGAAGATTCCTTCCTTCTGTGCTGTTGAGCTGGAGGGAGCTCACTTCCAGCATGAGGTCTCCGGTAGCCTTAAGCTAGGGAGTCCCATAAGTGAGGACTGACTTCCTGCTTGGTCCTGGAGAAAGAGTAGTTACTCACCTGTAACAGGTGTTCTCCAGGAGCAGCAGGAATCAGTCCTCAGTACCCTCCCTCCTCCCCTTGGAGTTGCAGTCATTCTTTATGGTTGCTGTCTTCCGCTATGTCATTCGACTGAGCAAGATGGCACCCTTGGGCCGGAAGAGGACCGCGCATGCGCGCTGCAATCCCAAAGGCTTTCTTCGAAAGCTGGGGAAATTGCTCTGCGAGGGCTCCGTCGGCGCCGACGTCACCCATAAGTGAGGACTGATTCTTGCTGCTCCTGGAGAACACCTGTTACAGGTGAGTAACTACTCTGACTAGGCTGTTGCCTAGGTGGCACATAGGAACACAGAAACTGGAAATCAGCAAGACAGCATCTGACCAAGGTCAAACATGCCCAGTAGTCTGTGTTCCACGGGGTCCCATCCAGGGGACACAAACCCAGCAGGTACCCCAAATGTCACACAGGAACCACAATGCCTGTAATGGGGCAAGCAGTGTACATCTGCGGACCACGCTAACAAGGGTCTACCTACCTTCCCCAGGATACATCCTACACTGATCGTAAACCCAACTAAATGAACACCCTTTACTACAGCCTCTGCCCGCATTGCATGCCCTATCCAGTCCATAGTCTACTTGCATAACACAATCTGCCTACTTTTACCTGGTCCACCCTAGCCAATAGTTGCTAGAGCACCAACCTGACACCCCCCAGCCCTCTCTCCCACATCTGGAAGGGACATAACATTGGTAGGCAGTGATGGGGGGGATGTGTGGATGTCCATGTGTATGCCTCCCCACCCCAGACTCCACACCCTAGGCACCCACCTACCTGCACATTGGATGGCCTGGGACTGCACACTACCAGCACCGACAGCATATGGGCAGATCAGAATGGCGGGGGGGGGGGGGAGAGGGTGGAGGATGTTGGTGCTGGAGGAGGCAAAGGCCTGCAGCAGACCTAGGCCATGCCCTTTTCCAGTGCGTGGTGTCAATGCAACAGAAAAGGTCTGTCTGATGAAATGTAAAGGTAGCCCCAGGGACTGCTGTGCTTCTGTGGTAACAGTGTGGTGCAGTACACACAGCTGGTGTGTCTTGGAGCAGAGGGTCACAGGTTCAGATCCCAGCTGTACATCTTGCAGAGCATGTCCCTACATTTAAAAAGGAGATAGAACAGCTTTAAACTAGATAATAGAGGAAAGCCGACAGTCACCCAAGAGCGGATGGTTCGGAAGAATGTATCCTTGAAGGATACTACGAAAAGCAGAGAGGTTCCAAAAAAGAGTAAAGTAGCTCAAATGCCCTCAAGTATGGAGCAGACAGAGCTTAAAGATCCCAAATTACCCATGCCTACCAATAGCCAGATTAATATGAATAAAATACCGTCTCTAAAATGCTTGTATGCAAATGCTAGAAGTCTAAAAAATAAGATGGGAGAGTTAGAATATATAGCACTAAATGAGAGGTTAGATATGATTGGAATATCAGAGACATGGTGGAAGGACAACCAGTGGGACACTGTGATACCTGGGTACAAACTATATCATAATGATAGAGCTGATCAAATTGGTGGAGGGGTTGCACCCTATGTTAGAGAGGGCATTGAGTCAGAAAGGATTAAAGTTTTGCAGAAAACAAAATTTGCTGTAGAATCTCTATGGATTGAAATTCCATGTAAAAAGGGGAAGGCAATGGCAGTGGGGGTGTACTATCGACCGTCTGGCCAGAATGAACAAATGGATGATGAAATGCTCAAAGAAATCAAGGAAGCTAACAAAAGTTATAGCGCAGTAATAATAATGGGTGATTTTAATTACCCCGGTATCGACTGGGTCAGTGTCACGGCAGGACATGCTAGGGAGATAAAGTTCCTAGATGACATAAATGACTGCTTCAGGTGTGCGATATCCCCAGGTCCCATCTTGTGCCCAAGTAGCAGGTCCATAGTATGAAATGATTCTCTCAGGTGGCCATTCCTCATCATCCCATTTATCCCATTGGCCTATTTTCAAAGCCTCTCACTTCTGTCAACTTTTATACACTGGAAAACCTAATTGTTCCCCATGGGAGATAGGCAAAAGAAAGAAGGAAGGCTGTATAGTCCCCAATACACATGCCCCTCCCCAGTTATTAGGGAGCTTGGCATATGCTCGAGTTCCACAAATCCAGTATAGTCCAGGTGGGGCTTGCCAGGTATTGTAAGAAACCAAATTAGTCCATAGCTTAGCAAGATTAGGAAAAATGATTAGAGGGTTAGAAGGTTCCGGAGTGTTTACACCCGACCACCAGGACGTCTTCTTAGTGGTGGCATTGTAAAACCTCTGGTTTAGACAGACCAGCTGTCCAACTAGCATAGTAAACTCTGGTCCTGTGCGAGCAAAACATAAGTTACCAACAATAGAGTTAGCTAATACCCATTCACTGGTGGCTTTATGCAGATCAGTTTGGTTTTATGGGATAGAATAGTTCAACTCTTGTGCTTCCCAGGGCCATTGGTCTCCCATCTTAGTTCCTCCACAGAAGAAACAATCAGAAATGTGAAGACTGGACGCTACAGCTTCAGCTAGCTCAATGAACAAGTTCTGGGAGGTGTGGGGAATTGCAAACTCTGCCTTCATAGCCTCATAAAAGGTGTGATTTATTCGATAAGGTGCAGAAATATGAGTTTTAGTGTTAAGCTGTATATATATATAAAGGTTCCAGGGTCAGTTCCTCCCCCTGCTATACGTAAACCAAATCTGAACCCCTGCTTCCACTGGCTAGGTTCAAGTATGAGGAGCCGTAAGGGATTACAAGCACCTGTTTTACACTTCTGTGGCTCAAGTAAGGGCAGTCTTTCTAAATTGGCTTTACGATTATCCCCATCTTGCCCAGTAGGGCCACCCGACCAAGTAGCATAGTACACGCATTCACACTTTGGGCAGAAGTATGCATCTTTAGATGGCTTACTGTAGGTGGATGGGGAATGCTTCCCAGTACATTTTCCCCATCCGTACGCTCCTTCAGGACACATATATTTATCATCATACTAGTAGGCTCGTTCCCAAGTCCCACATTTGTAATAGTCATTTTTGTTGATAACATCACAGGCATCAAAGTATAGGGGTACAGGTCTTGTGGGATCCCCCATCCTCATCATTCCATCGCAACTCTAAAACATAATATGAAGGGTTCTGACGGGGATTAAAACAAGTTTTGCTCTTTCCTTTTGTACAGATATTTAACTCTGTACCATTATCCATGCATCGGCTAACTATACCAGTACAAGTATAGTAAGAATGGTAAAGTAAAGTTTGAGTAACCTTTATCCCAGTTCGGGTAGTGGTTATACAAGCTGCATAGGGGGGTAGGGCAAAGGTTGTCCCGAGGGACCCCAGGGCTACCTTAAGGATGAAACAATAATAGGAAATCATCTTAATCACAGTCTCAGATGAATGGATTGAAATGTTGAGAATTCTGAACTTGAAGACTTCTTTTCCCAGCTTCCACCGTACGTAGACCTGTCATCTTCCGTGCCGTGTGACAAGAGTAGGGTTGTAGATCCTCAGGCTTCTGCCGTACGTAGACCTGCCAGCTTCCACACCATGTGACAGGAGTAGGGCCGTAGATTCTAAAGACTTTCACAGTAGTGGCTGCCATCGCAGCGTGAGCCGCAATGGGGTTGCAGGGTCATTTACTGAAGTCCAATGACCAAGTTCAGGAACGGCTGCTAACTTTACTCGACTGTGATGGATCCAGGGTTCGAGTTCAGCAACTTTGACTGCTGTTGGGGTTGATAAGATAACAACATAAGGTCCCTTCCAATGTAGTGCCAACGGTGTCTTCCTCCACTCTTTGATCCACACCAAGACTCCAGGCTTGAAAGGATGTAGTGGTTCGGTCAGATTGATGGGCAGTTGATCTTGTACCCACGTATGGAGATTCTGCAAAACAGAACTTAAAGCCAATAGTTCTTATCTAGTAATTTCAGATCCAATTTGTTGCATATCTCCTTTTATGCCCTGTACAATAGGCGGGGGTCGCCCATACAGAATCTCAAAAGGGGAAACTCCTAATGACTTAGTGAGGGCTGAGCGTATCCTAAGAAGGGCTATAGGAAGAACCTGGGGCCACTTCAAGTGAACTTCTTGACAGAGTTTAGATAACTGGGATTTCAGGGTTCTGTTCATACGCTCTACTTTTCCTGAACTCTGGGGTCTGTAAGCACTATGCAATTTCCACTGCTCCTTCAGAGCTCGTGCTTACTGCTGAGTCACCTGAGATACAAATGAGGGCCCATTATCTGACCTTATAGTCAATGGTATCCCAAATCGGGGGATAATCTCATGAAGCAGAATTTTGGTGACTTCTCTAGCTTTCTCAGTTCTGGTGGGGAAAGCTTCTACCCACCCAGAAAAGGTACAAAGACCAACAGGTAATGATATCCATTTGCTCGTGGCATTTCAGTAAAATCCACCTGGAGATTACTCATGGGGGTAACTCCTACTGACTGAACTCTTGGGGGTGGGCCAGGACCTTGCTTGGCATTATTCTTAGCACATGTTAAACATTGTTGAGCCACTGAGGCAGACAGAGGTCCTAATAATGGAATACAGAAATGAGGTTTGAGGGCTTTTTCCATTGCAGTCTTCCCATAATGTGTGGCCTGATGAAAAGCATGAACAAAGGCTGGACCTAAAGCTTCAGGAATTACTGTGGGCCCTGGAGGTGAGCCACCCTCTGGAGGTGGCAACACTATCCAGCCCTTTTCTGTTAGGACACCCCCTTCCTTTTCGCTGAAATAGTCTAACTCTCTTGTGGTGTATCTGGGGGCCCATGAGCTAAGGGGCACAGGGAATAAGGCTGCCTGAAGTGAGGTATCGTCGGTCAACACTTGTCCAGTTGTGGCTGCTTTTCGGGCTGTGGCATCGGCAAACCTGTTTACTTGTGTGATTTCTCCTTCTCCTGCCTGATGACCCCGGCAGTGCATGGCTGCAATTTGCTTAGAGGCCCACACTGCGTCTAACAATGTCAATATCTCAGGACCATATTTGATGGACTTGCCTTTTGAAGTTATCAACCCTCGTTCTTTGTACAGGGCCCCATGTGCGTGCAAAGTTGTAAAGGCATATTTGGAATCTGTGTATACATTTAAATGAAGCCCTTTACCTAGTATCAGTACCCTGATGAGGGCTATCAGTTCAGCTTTCTGTGCTGAAGTCCCCGGGGCCAAAGCTGAGGACTCAACCACCAGATCAAGGGTCACCACTGCATACCCGGCACAAAGGTGTCCATTAACGACAAGACTACTTCCATCCACAAAGAAAGTCCGTTCAGGATTCTCCAATGGGATATCAGCCAAATCCGGGCGACTTGAGAAAACAGTGTCCATAATTTCCAAACAGTCGTGATCAGGGGGGCCAGGACCAACTGGTAACAATGTAGCAGGATTCAAAGCTTGACTGACCATCAATTGCAATTGAGGATTCTCACACAGCATACTTTGATACTTCAACATTCGCGAATTTGTGAACCAGAAGTTTCCTTTGTGTTCCATAAGGGTCAAGACAGAGTGTGGTACGATGACTCGAAGATTCTGTCCCAAAGTGAGCTTGTTAGCTTCGCTCACTAAGAGGGCTGTGGCTGCAACAGCTCTCGAACAAGGGGACCAGCCTTTTGCAACTGTATCCAATTGTTTTGATAAATAGGCCACTGGTCACTGCCAAGATCCAAGAGATTGAGTCAACACTCCCAAAGCATTTCCTTGTGACTCATGAACATAGAGGCGGAAAGGTTTCTGGACATCTGGCAGACCCAGAGCTGGTGATGACATCAAGGCGGCCTTCAAAGATCGGAATGCTGCATCCTGTTCAGGTCCCCATTCCAATGGAGACCTCTCCATTCCTTTGGTGGCTTGATACAATGGCTTTGCCAACAGCGCGAAGTTGGGTATCCATATTCGGCAGTAGCCGGCAGCTCCCAAGAAGGCCCTCACCTGCTTTCTGGTGGTGGGGGTAGGGATGCGGCATACTCCTTCCTTTCGCTCGGGTCCCAATCTACGGACCCCTCTAGATAGATGGAATCCTAGGTATTTTACTTCGGTTTGGCACAACTGCGCTTTGGCTCTTGAGATCTTGTATCCGGCTTCATTCAGAAGATGCAAGAGATCACTGGTGGCTTGTAAACATTCACTTTCAAAATTGGTGGCTATCAGCAGGTCATCCACATATTGGAATAGGACTCTTTTTCCTGGAGTCACAGAGTAACTTGATAGATCTTGATTAAGAGCAGCACTGGTGTTCAATGCTCTTATGTGCGTCTGGTCCCCTCCCTTTGCTCTCTGGTCTTTTGTGTCTTTTGGTGTCTTTAGTCTAGTCTTGTGATTATGACCTTTGTGTTCTATCCTTTCTTTTGCTTTCCTGTTATTTTTATGGCATTCTTTTCTCTTTTCTATGATTTGCTGTGCTGACCTTTTTTATTGTACACCGCTTTAATGCTTCGGCCAAAGCGGTTTATCAAATGTTGAAATAAAGATAAAGCACTGAAGATGGTGGGTGAGTTCTTGAATCCTTGGGGTAATCGAGTCCAGGTGAGTTGGCCCTGCCTTCCTGTTGTAGGATCTTGCCATTCAAAGGCGAACAAAAGCTGACTGGTGGGGGCTAGGCGTATGCAAAAGAAAGCATCTTTTAAATCCAAAACGGTGAAGTAAGTAGCCTCAGCAGGGATCAGTCCCAGGAGAGTATAAGGATTTGGTACCACTGGATGTATAGTTTCAACTGCATCATTCACTCGCCTCAGATCTTGTACTGGGCGGTAATCCCCCGTCCCTGGTTTCTTTACTGGGAGAAGGGAGGTGTTCCAAGGTGACTGGCATTCTTCAACAAGTCCATACTTCAGCAGTTTCATCAGATGGCAGTGGATACCTTCAATAGCTGGTCGAGGAAGAGGATACTGTTTCACATGCACTGGTTCCGCTCCTGGCTTGAGGGTGACAATGATGGAGGCTATGTTCTTCGCTAGGCCAGGTGGATTATCCTCCGCCCACACTTCAGGCGGAGCTGAAAGGTTGGTGGGTATACAGGAACTATCTGTCTTGGTTGGTGAGGCACTATAGAACCGCCACTCTTCTTCTCGGGGGACAGTCAGCACCATCAATCCAGCAGGCTTTGAGTTTACAGTCATTTGCATTCCTCCTCCTTCAACAAAGGATATCTGCGCCTGGAGCTTGGCAAGCATATCTCGGCCCAAAAGTGGAATAGGGCATTCGGGCATGTACAAGAACTGGTGCATTATTTTCTGCCCCCCTAGTTCACACATGCAGTTCTGCAGGAAAGGCTTGGTGGCCCTAGCCCCAGTGGCCCCAACAATGGTGACAGATCGAGAGGCAAAGGGGCCACGGGCTTTGCCACCACTGAATGTTCTGCTCCTGTATCCACCATAAAGTCCATATATTGATCCCCTATTTTCAAACTGACCATAGGCTCCTGGGGACCCAGGGTAAACTTGGAGCCCGGTCTGGCCTAGTCTTCAGCCATATCATAGTCCTCGACAACTGCCACTCCCTCAATAGCTTCTTCTCTCTCTTGCCGGAACTGTGCTCAGTTTACTCCTCCTCGACTCTGAAATCGGCCTCCTGTTCTCCAAGTGCTCCCTCCTCCCCGCCAGGGGGTGGAGCCAAGATGCGGGCATTCATTTTTCCAGTGTCCTTCTTCTCTACAATGGGCACACTGATTCGCACCCAATGGAGGCCTGCTATTTCCGCGACCTCTTCCACGTTCTCTGGTCCTTCGGTTAGGAAAAGCTCCTCCACGTCATTCAACGAAAGTGGCAGCAAAAAGATCTGCTTTCTTTTTCATTTTCCATTCGCTTTCTCTGTTACGCTCACTTTCACGATTCACAAACACTTTATGAGCAAATTCCATTAACTGTGCTGTATTCATGCCCGCAAATCCATCCATTTTCTGTAATTTTCGCTTTATATCTCCCTGGGACTGACTGACAAAGGCTGCGTTCACTCGGGGGAGGGGACTCTCTCTGCCGTTGCGGCGGTAATCGCTGTGCTTCTGCATCAGGCTCTGCCGTGAGTGCCAGAGACGTGGGAACTAGCCTATATGGGTACTGAGGTAAACGGGTCTGGATATCTGGGGACTCTGGGGCGGAATACACAGGTAGCTCCCCTTTCTCAAGCATCCGAGCCCCCCTCGTGGTTGCAACTAATATTCTACGCTGTTCCTCATAGCAACGCCTTATCCAAGAGGGCTGCTTCTCACAAATACTTAACCAGGAATCTATATACGGGAACTGATCAGGGTGTTCTCTCCTTACAACCCGATGGACACGGGATACTACGCTAATATTAAAGGTGCCCTCACGGGGCCATGAAGTGACTAGCACAGGCCACTCCCTTTCACAAAACATTCCTAATCGGGACGGAAACATTTTAATTCCGTAGTCTCTGGTAAATCCCTTACTGAAATTATTGATCATACATTGCAACGGAGTTTGCGTGGACTCTGTCCCTCCCATGATTACAATATTGGACGTACACGACAACAGACAATAGGGGCGGGTAGAATGGCTGCAGGTAAGGGGTCCATGCAGCCCAAAGAACAATGAAGGAGACAAACACCAAACGCTTCCTTCTTTTTGCGAACTGGGCACGGTCGCCCGGCCAGGAACTGCGCTACTCAGGAGTCTGCTGTCACGTGGTCCATATCAAGACCTCTCATTCACGCACCCACACAACCAACCTGCTAGCAACGTTTTCCCAAATTCCCAAGGGCTTACTGACTAACCATACCAAAGGGTCGGTGGCTTCTGCGTCACTACCACTTAGCGAGGCGTACTAGGACCGCCCTTGAGAGGTGATCAAGCTCTCATATTTTTAGTTACCATACCATACCATATTCCCAAACCTGACTATCTGAGTAAAAAGAAACCTTCTACTCACCGGATCCGGTTCCCGATACCAAACCAGTACATGGGTTGGAGCCTGGACTCCCCTTGGGTTCGGAGGTGTTGGCCAGCTGGACCCGGTAGTCCACCGAGGCCAGGCGGAACCCTCTCAGATACAAGAGGACCGGTGGCGCCTGAGGTTTCCCCTGCGGTCGGACAGACACGGTTCCAACCGGACCAAACCTGGAGGCGAAAGTACGTGGAATATTCACTTGAATACCATCCACTACTCGCACATTCCCGGCCAACGCACCAGTAATATGTAGCAGCGAAGTGCACGCAATGAACAAAACCAGAAGTCAATTGCAGGTTCCAAGCCAATTTATTGTGCACAGCTCAGACGAGGAGTGCATCCAAAAGTGACTGAGCAATGGAGAACAGAAGCAAATTCCTTATATACAATTTTACACTAATAATACAGGCAAACTTTCTATTGGTCCCAATGCCCCCTGCACCTGTCCAATCGGGGACCCTCTCTGGGCCTAGCACCCTGTTCCCCCTTCTCAGGCAATTCTAACAAAAGCACAATTTCTAGACATTGATACATTTCTACTGTAAGGTCATTTCTAGCTCAGAGAATGTGAGAATGTAGAACACTGGAACATATCTTTCACCAGCATAGAAGAAATTAATAAAGGATTCATACAAACTTATCAAAAGCAGTTTAAAGCGATTTAAGGCAGATTCTCTGACTTTCACTGACTTTGGTCTTTCTTAGCTCTACTAGTCTCAGGTAGGGGTGGGGACTCAGGTCTAGCTTACAGGCCTCCCATATGTTCACAGGCTATTGTAGGCCTTAGCCTGCCACAGAAGGAAGTCCATAAAACTGCCAGCACGGTTTAAAGGGGAGGTCAGAGAGCCTGTTGTTGCCAAAAAATCATCTTTTAGGAAATGGAAAAAAGAGCCAAACGACGAAACCTGGAAACAGCACAAGCACTGGCAAGTCAAATGCAAGGCACTGATAAAGCAGGCAAAGGGAAAATTTGAGAAGAAGCTTGCTGCGGAAGCAAAAACGTGATATAAAGATTTTTTCAAGTACATTCGTAGCAAAAAACCTGTGAGAGAGTCAGTTGGTCCATTAGATGATAAAGGAGTTAAAGGGGCACTAAGAGGCGACAAGGCGATAGCGGAGAGACTGAATGAATTCTTTGCTTTGGTCTTTACTGAGGAAGATGTAGGGATGTTACCCATGACTGATGTGGTATTTAAAGGTGTGGAAGAATTGAAGGAAATATCGATACATCGGGAAGATGTATTACAACTATTAGATAAACTGAAGAGTAGCAAATCACATGGGCCGGATGGTATACATCCAAGGGTGTTGAAAGAACTGAAATATGAGATTGCAGACCTGCTATTAGTAATCTGTGAATTTTCATTAAATTCATCTGTAATTCCTGAAGATTGGAGGATCGCCAATGTAACGCCAATTTTTTAAAAAGGGTTCCAGGGGTGATCCGGGAAACTACAGACCAGTGAGCTTCATGTCAGTACCGGGAAAAATGGTAGAAACCATCATAAAGAATAAAATTACTCTGCATGTAGATAGTCATGATCTAATGGGAGACAGCCAACATGGCTTTAGACAAGGAAGATCTTGTCTTACTAATCTAATATGTTTTTTTGAAAGTGTGAATAAACAGGTGGACAAAGGTGAGTCGGTTAATATAGTGTATTTTGACTTTCAGAAAGTCTTTGACAAGGTCCCTCATGAGAGACTTTTGGCAAAACTAAAGAGTCATCGGATAGGTGGCAGTGTACTACTGTGGATCAAGAACTGGTTAAAAGATAGAAAGCAGAGGGTTGGGCTAAATGGCCAATTTTCCCAATGGAGAAAAGTGAATAGTGGTGTACCCCAGGGATCTGTGCTGGGTCCGCTGCTTTTTGACATATTCATAAATGACCTGGAAAGTGGAATAACGAGTGAGGTTATCAAATTTGCAGATGATACAAAACTATTTAAAGTTGTTAAAACTCAAGAGGATTGTGGAAAATTGCAAGAGGATCTTGATAAATTGGAAGACTGGGCATCAAAATGGCAGATGAAATTTAATGTGGACAAGTGCAAAGTTATGAAGAACATCCCAAACTATGGTTACACGATGCAAGGTTCCACATTAGGAACCACCACCCAGGAAAAAGATTTAGGCGTTATTGTGGATAGCATATTAAAACCCTTGGCCCAGTGTGCAGCGGCAGCCAAGAGAGCAAATAGAATGCTAGGTATCATAAGGAAAGGAATGGAAAATAAAACAAAAGATATTATAATGCCTCTATATCGTTCCATGGTGAGACCGCACCTTGAATATTGTGTACATTTCTGTTCGCCGTATCTTTAAAAAGGATATAGCGTTATTAGAAAAGGTTCAGAGAAGAGCCACCAAAATGGTAAAGGGGATGGAAGGATACTCCTATGAAGATACATTCGATACATTTCCATCAGAAGCAAGGGGTACCCCAAGGCTCCTCACTATCCTCCCTACTCTTCAATATTTACATGCAACCCATCTGCAGTATCATAAGATCTTTCAATGTGAACTGCCTGATTTATGCAGATGACATCCTCTTATACATGCCTTTCTCCACAACTCACATGAACCTGACCCCACTCATGGACTGCTTCAATGCAGTGTCAACCTGGCTCCAATCACAGAACCTACGCATCCAACACAAAAAAACTGAAGTTCTATTCATCACCAGAGACCCCAACTTTACTCCCCCACCCCACATCAGTGTCAAGGAAGCCGACCTGGAGACTAAAGAGGCAATAAAATACCTGGGAGTAACTGTCGATCAACGACTGGACATGAAAAATCATATAAGCAATATAGTCAAAGCTGTCTATTTCAAAATCCGTTCTCTCAAGCACCTACGCTCACTTTTGGACCCAGAGGATTTCCGAACCATATATCAAGCGCTGATCCTGCCACATTTCGACTTTGCAAATGCCATCTTACAAGGGCTTCCCCAATCCACACTAGCCCCCTTACAGTTGGCCATGAATGCTGCAGCCAGAGTCATCTACGGAGCTTCCAGAAGCGACCACATAACTCCCATTCTCAAACAGCTGCACTGGCTACCTATTCATGGGAGGATCACCTTCAAAACCCTTCTATTAACATTCAAGGCAATCAGAGGCATCTCCTCCCCCTCACTCACGCAGCTTTTCCACTTGGTTCCACCCAACAGATCTAGAAGAGCAACAGCTGTCAACCTACTAATCACACCAAAGGCATCGACAAAGTGCAACAAGACAACCACTAACAGAGCGTGCAGTTTCTATATCCCCAGATGCTGGAATGCCCTACCCCCTGACATTAGGGCCATAACCAATCTATATCAGTTCAGGAAGGCACTCAAAACCTACCTCTTCATCCAATACTTCCCAGACGACCTCTGAGCCTAGATAACCCTCTCAAGAAATCACCCTTCTAAAGATGCCCATTTACTTATGATCTGATTTTACCTATCCTGCAGTGTAAATAGCTCATGTATATAGTTAACCCAGTTATCCAAGTTTCTTTTCCCTGTTCAATGTAAAACCTGACACCTTGTTGTATGGTAGTTATGTTATGATGTAAACCGCGCTGATACCGAATAGCGCGGTATATAAGAAACTGTAATAAATAAATAATAAATAAGAAAGGCTAAAAAGGTTAGGGCTCTTTAGCCTGGAAAAGAGATGGCTGAGTGGAGATATGATAGAAGTCTATAAATTAGTGAATAGAGTGGAACAGGTAAACGTAGATCGATTGTTTACGTTATCAGAATATAGATAGACTATGGGACATGCAGTGAAGCTACAGGGTAAACTATTTAAAACAATAAAAAAAAATATTTTTTCACTCAACGTGTAATCAAACTCTGGAATTTGTTACCGGAGGATGTAATAAAGGCTGTTAGTGTAGCTGGGTTTAAAAAAAGGTTTGGACAAGTTCCTGGAGGAAAGGTCCATAAACCATTATTAAGAAGGGACCCAGGATATCAATGCTTGACCCAGTACAAGCATTGTGGAACCTGTGTCTTTTGGGGAAACTGCTAGGTATGTATGACCTAGATTGGCCACTTTTGGAAACAGGATACTGGGCTTGATGGACCTTGGTCTGACCCGGTATGGCATATCTTATGTTCTTATGTTCAGATACAACATCAACATGTGCAATCCCCAAAGCATCAGCCAACAGGGGTACAAACACACACACAGGCTTCACTATCCAAAGCTTCATGGAGAGTCAGGTTGTTGGCTCCAACACGGAGCAGCAGTTATCACAAGAGTACTAATACTAGCTCCTGCACACTTTAGCAATGCCTGTACTGTGTTCAGGATCAGTGTGGCGGGCAGGGTTGCCAACACTGTTCCTTCTAAGCTGTGCGCGTGTGCTCGCTCACACACCACGCCGAGCGAGCGCACACACTTTACAACAGAGCGCACAAAAATTACGGCTCTGATTCTGATAGAAAACAACACAGACGTCTTAAAATTTAAAAGTTATGATTGTAATTACTAGAAATTTCCCGCTTCATTTAGTAATTGTCTATTTTCATTTAATTTGATTAAAATCAATGTGGTAACCTGTCACACCCCCTTTCTCAGCGTATAGGCGGTTGCCTGGAAGAGTGGGAAATTTGCCAGATTGTCCTTGTAAGTGCTGATGCTTGTTATCCCTGTAGTTGTGGCCCAAACGAAAGATAGCCAAGGTTTTGTGTGATAACAAAATCTTTATTTGTTGCACAGGATTTTGTCATCTACCTCCCCTAACCAGAAACAAAACGGTGGATACTTTGATAAGCCAAATAAAGTCCAAATGAAATACAGTCCAACCTGATCCTTCTCAGGGTTGTCCGATTATGTACAAGGTTAATTCAACTTCTTCTCATACACGAACAACTTCAGTAGCAACTAATCACTTCCATAGCTTTAACCATATTCAGCTGCTTACAGAACATTGAGTTTCACTCTAGCAGAACGCTGCTTCTCTCCGTGCAAACTCAGTAGCATGAATTACTTATCAGCACTTCTCTTATACAATACTATTAACAGCTTCACTCTTGGCAACACACAGCACAGTCTGCTTCCATGTCAGAATAAGACCTATCTGATTTGGTTGAACCTAACTGCATGGATTCAACATCTGAGTCAGACGTCTCATGATTCAAATCAGGGTACTGCAGATCAACAGGCTTCCATGGTTCCAAATAGCGTCTAAGCTGTTTCCACTCTCTATTCCTTTCCCTCCGTGGAATATAATTATAACTAGAATCAGCAGCTTCCTTTAAAGTGGTGTTAAAGGAACTCAACTGGCTTGCTCCTCTTCTAGTACGTCTGGGTTGCAAAGGTGGGTAAAAGGACAAGTCTCTGTTCTTGCCCTGCTCCTGTTTCACTGGCACAGCGTGAGCTAGCTTTAGCTTCTCTCGTCGAAGGCTACCATCAGCTGATGAATTAAGGACAGCTGAGGTGCTTCCTAAGCTTCTGCTAGTATCTGGCTTCCTGCACTTGGAACGCTTAGGCAGCTTATCATACAGAGTTTTATACTTGGTTAAACTCTCACCTCTGTTCACAGCCTCTAGGGAAGACTCTAGGGAAGATATACTATCTCTTCTGGTTAAGGGTTCCAGCCTCTCCCCTTGAGAATAAAAGTATGTTCCCACCTGCTTCTCCTGGCTGACTGGTTCGCTTTGACCTCTCTCTCTCAGAGGAAGCTTGCTCCCCTGCTGTCTCAGAGACCTCCGTGTCTCACAGCAGTCTGGATGGCAACTATCCCAGCACCATGTGCTATCCTGGCAATGGCTGCTCCACCCTTTGCTTCTCTCTGCCTCTTGGTCAGAGTCAGGTCCTGAGTCTCCTGCCTGAACACTTCCTGTTCTCCCGGGCACTCCTCCTGCTCCTCCACGAACTCTCCTTGGATCAGAACACAATCTCCTCAGACCACTCGATTTCTCCAGACTAACTCTCTCTGTTACTTCCTGGTTAAGAGCATTGGGCTGTCCTATCCGGTTTGACTCCGCCCCCTTGCCTCTTACATCAGCTCCCCTGTTTGTCCTGGAGCTGGGGTGTGGCTCTCTCACTGCCTTTCTGTGCAGAGAGTTTCTCTGGGCTTGTGCTTTAACCCCTTCCTTGCCTGCCTTAATGTGTGCACTAGAGGAAAGCTGCAGTTTTAAACCCATTTTCTCTCTGTTTAAAGCCTCTGCATCATCACAGTACATACTGTATTCTGACGTGTAGTCAAATTTTAAAGTATATAACTCTGAGTGTCGTTATGCGGCGCACAAAACTTTAACCTTCTTTCAAAAGCTGCACACAGCTGATATTTTATGCGCACACAGCCTACAGAAAATTAGAGCGAACATTGGTTGCCAACCACCCCTATCTTTGCACAATGCTGCAATAGGAGTGTGTGTGTTTGTGTGTGTGTGTGTGTATCTATTGTTTTGTGGCTTCCTACTCCTCACTGGGCCCACAGTGCTTATACTGTTTCTAGTAGGGCAGTGGCTGGGACATTATAGTGCCCGACCACCACCTGAATGGGCAGGGTGGCCACAGCATGTCGTGCTGGGAGGACACTATCACTCTGACCGAGCAGTGACCATGGCATGGCTATGTTCCCACATAGTGCTATATAGTATCTCTCTCTAGGGATATCTCTGTGCTCCCTTTTCTGGTGCCCAATCACTGAGGCACCTGCTGGGTATCTGCGCTGTATATCCCAATTCGGGGTGCACATAGTTTCTCTGTGTACATGCAGCATGGACTGGTTAGTGGACTGTCCGCAGTTAGTATGCGCATGGCTGGAACACCTGGTGGGATGCAGCAGGTACAGTCTGACAGTGCCTTCTGCTGATCAATGTCAGACTTTGGTGGGGGGGCAGCTGAGGTTTTCCAGGCCTACTGGCAGCTGAGGTTTTCCAGGCCTACTGGCAGCTGTTCTGCCAGTGCCCTAATAACAGGTATAGATCTGGACCAACCCCCCCTGGACAGCAGCCTTTTGCCAGTAGGACTGGGGTTGCTAGTCCCACAGCCATTCTTCATGTCCCTCCACTGCCTCAATTATAAAAATGTTGATTGCGGTCCTTTTGGGGCATATACTGAACCCCACTTTGACCCAGAGCGGGCAGTATATTAGGCAGTGCTACATAAACCTCATGCAAGTCTGGACACCCCTCTGCCCTGATAACATGTGACCATGGTAGTCACACTGTAATACTGCGTATGCATTATTCTGGGTTAGTCCTGGTCCACCAGGGCTGGATGTGACTGGGAATACAGATGAACACAGGATTACTTTAGGTTCCACTGCAAGGACCACTTGTCACACACTGATAGTGACAAGGACCTTTAGCAGAGCCTATCGCTAGCACCACGGGTACTGCAGACCTGGTGCTGGGCACCCATCCTCACCCTCAGGGTGAACACAGAACCTGCACAGTAGTATGGTCTGTAGCTGCTCTGTGCCAGTATCACACACTGTCAGTTATTCTTACCAAGCTGAGATGCTGGAGAGGTGCATTCTCCATTTGGTGATCAGCTGTAGACTGCTGTTCTGCATGTGCATTGCATCATGGGTACTGATGGGGTTACCCTATCCTGGCACACATAGCAGAGATTTTGTATGGAGACCTGCAGTCTTTCTGGATCCAGCCACTGCTATGCAAACAGCCATAGAGGTGTAGCCTACTGGTTAGTGCAATGCTTCCCTATACAGTGGCCATGGGTTCAATTCCTCTTTGTTTTCTTTTTTTTATGCCTGTCCTACTCAAATAATTTTCATGCCTGTAACAGTCACATCTCTGCAGATCTGTGCTGCCAGCCCATAACACCCTCACCTCATCCTTCAGTCCATCTATCTACGTCTGTCAGCTGTGTAGAGTCCTGTCTTCTTGTGCAGGCTGCTACCCCATGTCCTGCACTGGTACCCTGTTCTGCACTGCGGCTCTTTGTGCTTGCCTTGCCTGTGCCTGATCTGCATGGCACCACTACTCCTCTGCCCTCTTATCCTGCCACCTCTGCCTCCACTGGGGACACGTATTCCCATCCTCTGCCACCCACTGTCATTATAGCACTTTACATTGCCAACACCCTGTGCACCTGTACAGCTGCCTCCAATATGTTTGTCCACTTTACCTGCTGCCACATAGGGTGCCCGCAGATATGGCAGGTCCATCAGCTCCCACCTCTCCTTCCTTCCATCACTTGTTCATTACCTTTCCTTGCTGCTCTATCCAGTGTTAGGGTCACAGCTGTTTTTATGCCTTACATTTCCTGCTTGTCAACTTGTGGCACCTTACGTTAGGGCACCCCTTACTGCCCTTAGGGTGCATTAACCTAAGGTGCCTTAACCTAAAAGCTTTAAAGCACCCTACCTTAAGGCGCCTTAGGTTACGGCACCTTAAAGCCCTTAGGCACCTTACGTTAATGCGCCTTAACTTAAGGCACCTTAGGGCACCTTAAGGCACCTTAGAGCCCTTAAGGCGCCTTGTCAGCCTTAACGTGCCCTATTTGTCAGCCTTAACGGGCAATGTCCCGTTAACGTGCGCTAAATGGCCAAGGAGCCCTTTACCGCACGTTAACAGCCCATTGCTCCCTTTACACCGGAATGTACCCTACCTGCTCACTTCCTTATATGGTGTCGGTAACAATAGCGCTGTACTTACCGCCAGTAACATTGCCGCTGCTTAGTAAACATACCCAAAAGTGTTAATGACAGGGTTAACTAAAGGGGAATATCCCAGTTCGTTACAACTTTCTCCCTTAGGAGGGGAAATAAACCAAGTTTTGCAAAAATAAATGACAGAGGAATTGAGATGGATGATTGTATAAAAAATATCTATAGGGTTATTTATAGAACTTATTGCAACCCAATATGGTGGAAAATTCATATAAAATGCTATACTGCTGCTACTGTACACCTGAGAAATGATAAAATATTTTTAAGAGTAGTATGGTGTGCTGGAAGAACTGCGGGCAAATGGTACTTTGAACATATACGGTGGTTTTGTCGTAAGCTACAAGGAGTTTGGGATGCAGTGACAGGTTTTATGAGAGTAGTGCTGGGGAAAATGATAAATAAGAGACTGGGTGAGATGCTTCTGAAATGGAGCATGGCAATGCAGCTTGTTTAGCAAGAATATTAATGGGGAGTGTGGCCTGTTTTCCTCCCTCCACTCTAGAAACTCCAGTGGGTATCCACAGATATGCCCTGGAAATGTCTGCTGCCGAACTCCACTAGGAAGCACCCCAAGGATGGCTGCTCATAAGGTAGCATGATTCCAGAATTGAGTTGCACCAGTCCAGCATCCACCATCTGCTGGAGACAGAAATACTGAAGTGTACCCCTAGCTGCAAAAGCACAAGTAGCAGTGATGATGTCACTGGAAGTTTCTAGTTCTTTTTGTCTCCGTCAGCAGGGGAGTACAATCCACGATGGCCATTGCAGCTCATTTAATGATCGCTGAGAGTTGGAAGAAGGTTAAATCATGATGTTGGATTGTTCTCAGAGCTTGATTGCAAACGTTTGGCACCATTCTAGGGGACATCATCAGTTTTGGGTTCCAGGTGATAATGTGAGTGAATGCTTGCACTTGTATTTGTATTGGGGTTGGTGGTGACTCAGTATTTTGGTTCACAGGGATTGATTGGTTGGTTTCCCTGAGGTTTGCTGGGTGTAGTTGCTGTTTCTGAGCCTTGTTGGTCATGACTCAGCTCTTTTGTCCATGGTGATTGATTGGTTAGTTTCCTTAAGGGTTGCTGGGGTATGGTTGCTGTTCCTGGGCCTTGGTGGTGACTCAGCTCTTTGGTCCATGTTAATTGATTGGTTAGTTTCCTTGAGGGTTGCTGGGGTGTGGTTGCTGTTCCTGGGCCTTGGTGGTGACTCAGCTCTTTGGTCCGCAGGGATAGATTGGTTAGTTTCCCTGAGAGTTGCCGGGGTGTGGTTGCTGTTCCAGAGCATTGTTGGTGGTTCCTGCCCCGATACACTCATATAACCCTTCTTTTGCAATCACTTCATTGGCTCCCCTTCCATTTCTGTATACATTTCAAACTTCTTCTAACCAATAAATGCATTCACTCTGCCATCCCTCATAACCTCTCTCCCTACGCTCCTCCTTGTGAACTTCGCCCCTCCTCTGTTTTCCTTCTTCTATGCCCTTTTCCTCTAATGCTAACTTCAGACTTCGTTCCTTTCAGCTTGCTGCTCCTTATGCCTGGGACAAGCTTCCTCTGTCCTTACGTTGTCTCATCTCTCTCCCTTTTCAAATCTTTGCTAAAGGCTTACCTCTTTGAGGGCACCTTTGGATTCTAACCTGTGTTTCCGTTGTGTCTTCTCTCTCTATTGGCCCCTTATTTCTCTTGTATTGTATTAATTAGGGGCTGCCTTTTATGTGTTTGTTCAGCACTGTGTACGCCTTGTAGCGCTTCATAAATGATAAGTAGTAGTAGTAGTAGTGGCCTCAGCTGTTTGGTCCTCAGGGATTGGTAGATTGGGTCTGCTGCTATGTCTATCGAGTCTATGGTGGAAAACCAGGCTTCCAAAAATTCTCTTTCTCTTTTTGCTTGTGCTTGTGCTATCATTTCAGTTGTATTCCAGTTGACTTTGTCCTTCTGCGTCTTCATGGATTGAGACCAGGGAGAGTGGATCATGTCTTTTGCTGGCTAGTTGGTGTTCATGTAGTTTGACTGACGTAGTACTTGTCACAGTCACTGCATTGAATTTTGTACACATCGTTTGTCCTTTGATTTTTCTCTGGTTGTCCTTTTGCTTTTGATAAGATTCTTCTCAGGGTTACGGTTCGTTTGTGGGCAGGGGCGGCTCTATAATGAGGCCAAGTGAGGTGGTGGCCTCAGGTGGCAACTTTTTGAGAGTGGCAAAAATTGCCCCCAAAAAGACGGCCTTCATAACCCCCCCCCCCCCATCAGAAGAGCCGCTGCTGCTGCTGTTGCAGTAGCAGCAGAATGAAGTGTCCCGCAGCCGCGGCCCCCCCCCCCCCCACCTCCCCGGCAGAGCCCTCCGTGTATTATTTCCCTCAGTGCCGGCTTTTCACAGCCGCGAAGGGAGAGTTTCCCTTTCTCACGGCTCTGTTAGTTGAGCTCTGGGCTGATGGGGGGGGAGGGGGGGGTTAGGACTAGAAGCGGGCTGATGGGGGGGGGGCTAGGACTGGAAATGGGCTGATGGGGATTAGAACTGGAAATGGACTGATGGGGGAGTTAGAACTGGAAATGGGCTGATCGGGAGGAGGGGGGTTAGGACTGGAAGTGGGCTGATGGGGGGTTAGAACTGGAAATTGGCTGATGGGGGGTTAAGAATGGAAATAGGCTGATCGGGAGGGGTTTAGAACTGGGAATGGGCTGATCGGGAAGGGGGGCTAGGTCTGGTAATGGGCTGATTGGTGGGGTTAGGCCTAGAAATGGGCTGATTAGGGGGACTAGGACAGGAAATGGGTTGATTGGAGGGGGTTAGGACTGGTAATGGGCAGATGGGGGGCTAGCACTGGAAATGAGCTAGGAATGGTAATGGGCTGATTGGGGGGCTAGGACTAGAGTGGACTGATAAGGGGGATAGGACTGGAAATGGGCTGGGACTGGAAATGGGCTAATGGAGGAGGGGAGGAGAGTGCTGGTGACCCTGGAAGAAAACTAGGAGCTAGGGCTACAAATAGGCTGATGCGGGAGGATGGTAGAATAGGACTGTAAGGGAGCAGATACTGAGAGGGTCTGCCAGGGGAAGCAGGGGGCAGGAAGAGAGCTGACACCGGGGAAGGAGGGAGCTGGAAAGGAGCTGACACCTGGGATGTACTGAAGGGGGACTGGAAGGGAGCTGACTCTTGGAGATGGGAGTGGTAGTTGGTTGGGTAATGGGGAGGAGGCTGGAAGGGAGCTGACATTCAAATGGCACTGGAAGGGGGATGGACAGAGGGTAGGGGACTGGAAGGGAGATGACTGGGGGGGCGGCACTGAGAGCGGACGTGAGCTGATATCTGAGATGGTATTTGGTCTAGAAGGGGCTGGACAGTGGGGAAGGAGGGGGACTGGAAGGGAATGGACACCAATGGCAGTTGTGTGAATGCAAGGCAGTTGATATTGGAAGGTACTGGAAGGGGAGGACTGGAAAGGGGGCTGATACTGGGGAAGGTTACTGGAACTGGAAATGGGCTGATGGAAGGAAGTGAAGAAAACAAAAGAAGAGATAAGAAATGGCAGATGGACCATGGACCATAGACCACAGAAAGAGAGCTAAGAGAAGACAGGAAAGCAGAAGCCTCAGATCGGGACCAGCATGATCAGAGAATAAAATGGTCAGACAACAAAGGTAGAAAAAATAATTTTATTTAATTTTAGTGATTGAACTGTGTGCTATTTTTATATTTTACACAGTATTGGGGAACTGCATCTCTTATTTATCTGATGTTGCACTGCATGTGAACTCTGGCTTCTTGGGGTTTTAATTTAAAATTTGTCTACATATTTTTATTTTTACTTTAGATTGTGGTTACTTATTCTGTACTTGGTGAGGGTCAATGTTGTGAGTGTGTGACTAAGATTCAGGTGTTCTGTTAACATGGAGTTTGTTCATAAAGATCTGTACTGTACTGTAGCAATTTGATTTGTTCAGCTTTTCAAATAGGTGTTTGGATGTTCCAGGGCCCACTGTAGTATTTACAGTGATGGTTTTTTTGGATGGGGTCCTTATGTGATTTTTGGAAGTTTGTGCTGATATGATATGGTATGGTAGGTTTGCTCTTTGTTGTAGGGTTTTGTATTAGTTCACAATATACCTGGTACTGGAGAATAATGGTTGTTGTTGTTGGTAGTGAGATGATCAGAATCAGATTTTTTTTTTAAATATTGAGTTCTGTGGTTGAATGTCCTAGTTCTGCTCTGCACCTACTGTGGATGCAAAATATATATTGAAAAAGAAAAAGCAACAACCATAACGCAGTTTATAACAACATAAAAATGAGTTAGAATTTAGTTTTATAAACTGTGCTGTTGGTTCTTGCTGTCTTTTAGTTCCTTGGTGTGCGAACAGCACCATACCTAGACCTGTGCAAGCGGTGCAGCCGCACAGGGTGCAAAGGCTGGGGAGGGGGGGCGGCACATTTTGGCTGTGTGCTGTTGTCCTGCTGCCGCTGGCAGGACAATAGCAGGCAGCCAAAATGCACTCCCCAAGCCTTTTCGCAGCACTTTAAGCAGGTCTGGTCCCTCCCTCCTCCGACACAATCTAAGAGTAGGGAGGGACAGATCTGCTTAAAGTTCCGGTGCCTTTCAGATCGGGCGCATGCCCCCTCCTCCTCCCCATACCTCTATCCAATGCTGCCTGCTCTTTCCCTGCTGCCGGCGCTACCGTGAAAAAAACAGAGGGCGGCAGCAGCAGGGAAAGAACAGGCAGCATTGGACAGAGGTATGGGGAGGAAGAGGGGGCATGCGCCCAATCTGATAGGCACCGCTGGACAGAGGTATGGTTGGAGAGGGGGGGCGTGTGCCCGAGCTGCAAGTTGCACAGGGTGCGATTGCAGCTCGATACGGCCCTGTGTGCAAACGTCTTGCATTTCCTCCATATAATCTAATCTGCTTTTAGTTTGGTTAAGTCTCTGATTGGATTTCTGAAAAACCCCCGCCTCCCTCCAAGGTGGGGGGAGGGGTGCCATTTCATTGTTCGCCTTAGGCAGCAGATTGCCTTGAGCCACCTCTTTTTGTGGGTTATTGTAATGCTGTGGTCTCTCAGTATTCTTATGGTCATTTTGGAGGTGTTCTGGATCTAAGGGAGGGTGAATCGTCGGGGTGCACTTTTGGTTTGGAGGTTTGGGCTTTTTGGCCGCAGGAATCTGCCGATGAAGTTCCGTAGGTATCCATTCCTTGTTAATGCCTTTTATAGGTGTTTCTCTTCTTCCATTTTAGCTTCTGTTGTGTTGCGGTGAGATTCTACTCTTCTGAATAGCATTTTATGCGGCTTTGTTTGTGGCACTTGGGTGATTGCTACAGAAGTTCAGCATTGGGTCCTTTTGTGTTGCTTTCCTATAGATTGATGCGTGGAATTTGCTGGTTTTGGTTCTCGTGACAAGAATATCCAGGAATGGGAATTTGTTGTTCTTGAACGTTTCTATTGTGAACCAGGTGTCCTTGAAGAGAGTTTGTTGAATTTTTTGTTTGTTTCAGAGCTGGGACGATGGTTTGGCATATTTGTTGTTGGGTATCCTCACCAAGGTGGTTTGACTTGAGTAGGTTTTCAAGGCTAACTAGGAATTCTGTGTTGAATCCTTTTATGAGAACTTGCTTTTCATGGGCTTTATTTGGTACAACACAAGTTAGTACATCATTGTTCTTCTCCATTGCAATCAGTGGCATAACATTTATCTGGCTGCAGCCATCAGCCCAACGTTTACCGAATTTCCATGTTATCCTTACTTTACATTACTGTACATCATTTACTTCTCTCCATGTACCTGTACATTTTTATTATATTTTAAGATTCTCTTCTTCTCTCCTCCTCCTCCCTTGCCCCCCGGATCCGGCGATGCCCTTCCTCTTTTTACTATTCCTTTCTTATGCATGAATAATTTTCCCCTTTGCATCATTGTCCATCCTTTGTAGCTACTCTTTGTACTTTTCCCATCTCCTTTGAAAGATCTCAATCCTGTGCGTTTTGTATGCATTAATCTCACTCATCCTGTAAATATAGGCCAATCTGCTTAATATCTTCTCAGGGATTGGTGCTCTCTTGGACCTCCATCCCTTCGCTATTTACATCCGCACTCCAATTGCCAGCATCTTCAACATACACACCAGCTCATTTTTCGAGTCCCCCCCCTCCCCCATTCATTCAGTAACACTCCAGCTGGTGTGATAGCTCCCACCCAGCCCACCATCTCCCACATAAGGTCCACCATCCACTGCCGTGTTTGCTGTAGCACAGGGCAGCTCCACCACATGTGCATGTAGTCCCCCCCTCTCTCCACACCCTCTCCAACACATCAACTCTTTATATCTCCCCATCTTACACAATTGGACTGGGGTTAGATACATTCGGAACAACATCTTGTAACAATGTTCTTGGATTGCTGCCGAAGCCACAGGTATTTTTACTCCTTCGTATATTTTTTCTCATCTCTGAGAATCCCATTGACCCCCCATGTCTACCTCCCAAGCCCGCATATGCGTTCCTTGATCCATGGGTCCCCTCAAAGCTTTGTAAAGCCTAGAAATTACACCTCTTGATAGATCTCCCTGCCTATACCTCTTCTCAAACGGTGTCTCTTTACTACTCAGGCAATCTTTCATTTATTTTCCCCCCAGAAAGTGTGCCAATTGGAAGTAACCATCCCAATCACTCTTCTCTATTTGGTACACTCTCTGAAGCTCCTCAAATGGCTTTAAGTGGCCCTCCTCAGATAATATACTATTACCCTTTCTCATGCCATTTTTGAAATATCCCAGAGCTCCCTCACATTGTGTAATCCGCTGTGCTCTGATATTTCCTCCCGCATGTGTTAGTACCTTATGTTTCCTGTCCCAGGCTCGAAGTGTACATGTCATGTATGGATTCTTATCTACCCCTCTTCCTCTCTCTTCCCTTTTCTTCCGCATCAAATCAGTAATGTAGTTTAATCTTACCATCTCTTGTTCAGTTCTACTCCATTGAGGCCCATCCTTCTCCAACCTCCACCCCAATAACGCTCTCAACTGTGCCGCCTCGTAATACCTTGCAATCTCAGGTACTGCCAGACCCCCTTCCTTTTTCTCTCTATACGTTATTTTCCTTTGCACCCTAGGGGGCCTGCGTCTCCAAATAAAGGAAAAGATTCTTCTCTGCACCAAATTTAACATTGCAGTGGGGATCTCTATAGGCAAGGTCATAAACAGGAAAAGTAGTCTTGGTAATATATTCATCTTCACTATGGCAATACTTCCCATCCAAGAAAAAATGGGTTTATCCCATCTTACTAAATCCGTTAGCACTTTCTTTATAGTTGGCTCATAATTTAACTTGTATAGCTCAGACCCCTCTGCACTAATCTGGATCATTAGGTATCTCACACTTTTATTAGCCTACTTAAATGGGAATGTGTTTCGCAACATACCCTCTTCCTGTGAGTCCAACCTTAGTTTTAGCATTTACTACCCTACCAGCTACCTCCATAGAGCTTGATAGCTTTTCCCCTTTTAGTACTTCGTTAAAGACATCTCTCAGTATTGGACTAACATGCTCACAAATCTTTTTATAAAAGCTAGCTGTAAATCTGTCCAGTCCAGGCGGTTTACCCTCCTTTAAACTCCTAATGGCCTCAACTACGTCTCTAGCAATCTCTCTATTCATCCACTTCTCTTGCTCTGAGTTCAAGTGCTTCAATGTGATCTCTGCCAGGTACTGCTCTATATCCACCCCCTTTCCTTGTTGTTCTGATTCATAAAGCTTACAATATTCCTGAATACTTTTTGTATTTGCTCAGTACCACTAACCCACTTTCCTTGCTCATCTTTTATTCTCAGAATCTTGTTGCATCCTTTTTGTTTTTGTGCAAGGTACCTGCCTGGTCTATTCCCTTGTACATAAAATTCATGCTTACGTTGGTTTAACTTAAAGGCCTCTTCCACTTCAGTTTTGTCTCCTAATTCTTCCCGTAATTTTCTAATCCGTTGCTTCCTCTTTCTTCCACCTCTCTGTTTATGCAGTGTCTCTTCTGTTCTCAACTTTGTTAACAACTCCTGCTCTTTCTTTTCTTTGCTTCACTTCCGTCTCGCCGCCAGCACTATACATTGTCCCCTTACCACCGCCTTCAGCCCATCCCATACACCGGCTGGCCTCACTTCACCCCCCTCATTATGATACATATTTATTTATTTTAAAGTATTTATATCCCGCTTTATCCTTGAATCAAAGCAGATTTCACTGCAAACCACTCAAGTAGGGTAGTGCGGGGGTGTTGGCATGCAGTGGTTGTGAAGGTGGTGTTCGTGAGTGTGTGGATAGGTAAATCTTGATTTGGGGTGCGATATATACAGGTTGAGCTATCTACATTGGGCTATATACATTTTAATAAGGACGTTTTTATGTTGTGGATGTCCTGTCTTGTGTCTCGTTTTGTGGGGTGGTTAGGTGGTTTTGTTTAGGTGGTCTTCGTTGAATTGTTCAATGAATAGGGTGGTTTTAAGTAGCTTCAGGAAATCTTTTATTTCTGTTGTTGATTTTAGTTTATCTGGGAGGACATTCCAGATAGCAGGGGCAGCAAGAGAGAAGGCTCGCATGGATGTGGATTTGGTTGTTCTTGTGAATAGAGTAGGTGTTGGTATGTTGTGTTTGGTACCGTTTCTGTCTGATCTTTTGTTTGTTTTGGTTCCAATGAGTTCCTGTATTATTCCTGCTGAGATGTTGTTCTAAATTTTGAAGATGGTGAGTGCTGATTTATATTTTGCCTGTGAGGAGATTGGTAGCCAGTGTAGCTCTTGTAGTATTGGGGTTATATGGTCTTGTATTGAAGCAGTAGTAATAGTGCGGGCAACAGTGTTCTGTCGTATTTATAGGGGGCGGGTGGTTTGTTTAGGCAGACCTTGGTGAAGTATATTACAGTAGTCCAGTAGTGGTGTAATGATGGTCTGGCATACTGTACGGAAATGTTCTCAATTGAGGAGTTGTTTTAGTCTCCGGAGTGTTGCGAGTTTGAAGAAGGCTGTTCTGGATATCTTGTTGATATGTGGTTGGAGGGTGAGTTGCTTGTCTAGAATCACTCCAAGGTATCTGACTTCATCTTTTATTGTGATCGTTGTATTGGATATGTTGATGTAGTAGGGGGAATGAATGTGGAGTTTCTTGTGATGATAATTGCTTCAGGTTTTTTTATGTTAATGTTTAAGTTGTTGTTGGTTAGCCAGTTGTTATTTCTTGAATGCAGGTTGATAGGGTGGTATATTCTGGGGAGTCCAGTTGAATAGGGGTATGTGCCATGATGTCGTATAAGCACAACATCCGCTCTTGCTCTGCTGTCCTCTTTTAGTAGGGCCTGCCTTTTATACCAGGAGTTGAGGCCTTTCACATTAATGGTTAAAATCTTACATTCATCAAGCTGCTTTTGTTTACTACCCATAGCTTCAAATCACTGTACCTCCTCTTCTTGCATACACAGGATTCAGGTTACCCCCCTTCCCATCCCTCCCTCCCGCCCTCTGTACCCTCCCTCCTGACCTCCCCCCCTTCCTCCTTCTTACTACCAGATTGCAGCTTCCACTTCCTCCATGGCATCATTTCCCCCCTCCCACTCATGCTCCTCAATTCACAGCACACTTTTCTTGTCTTAATCTCCCCCCTTTCTTATCCTTGCTCATTTTACCTTACCCCTTCTCCCCCTTTTTATCATACACTCAGTTCATCTTTGCAGCTTCTTTATCCTTGCTGTTGTCTTCTGTTCATTTTTCTTTTCTCTCACCTCTGCTTATTTACTCAGTCCCATGTCCTTTCTCTTTTGCTTCACACGTTTCCTTTTCCTCTCTTTATTCTCCACTTTCTGCCATCTTGTTGTCTGTCCATTCCCTGGTTTTCTCATTTCTCCCACCTCTGGTAAACGTGTTACTCCTGCTTCCTTCATCTCTTCCGCCAACTGAGCTGCTGTTTGCGCCCGCCTAGTGATGCCATGGCTGGTAAACGCAATTCCTGCTGGGTACAACCATTTATATTTAATATTGTCTTCCCTCAGCTGCATTGTAAATCCTCACCATTCTCTAATTCGCTGTAGCGTGGCCGCAGACAAGTCCACAAAAATTGCCACCTTATTTCCTTTCCACTCAAACTCCCCTCACCTTGTTAATTATTTTTTCTTTGGTTTTAAAGTTCTGGAGGCAGATAGTAATGTCTTTTGGTGCCTCCCCTCTCCTTGGACCGAGCGTATGGTGCGCCCTGTCTCTCTTCACTTTCAGTGCCTTCCCTCTGTCCTCGGGATCCTGTAGCACTTCCATACATATATCTCATGCCGTCTGTTCACAGTCCCTGTATTTCCGGAACCCCCTTTATTCTTAGATTTTGCCTTCTCGCTCGGTTTTCCAAGTCTTCAAGCTTCATCTCCATCTGTTCCTTTGCACTTTCCAAGCCATTCACTACTTTATTGATGGCGCTCAAATTGCTTTGCATCTCCTCTATTTGCCCTTCCGCCTCCTCCACTCTTTTCCTCAGGTCCTGCACATCAGCGCGAAACTCCATTATGGCCGCCTCCATGTCCTCTCTGAATCCCGCCATTTCTGACTACAGCTCACCAAACCAGGACTGCAGTTCTTCTTTGGTGATTTGTAGCACGGTGCTTTTACTCTGCACCTCTTCTAAGGTACCCAGCTGCTCTTCAGATTCGGCCTCCATATTCGCTTCGTCTCCCATTTTTTTCTCCTTCTTTTGCTCCCCTCTTATCGCTGCGAATGTGTACTCTCGTATATCTGCCATTTTTTCCCTTGCTGACGTCATTCTACCAGCCTTTGCACCCTCTCACCAAAACAATCCTCTCTGGGGTATTTGGTGCACTTCTGTAGGGGAGATTAGTTACTTCTGTGGGGATGAAAGGCAGAACTCTTTTTCAGCCGTCCATGCGATTCGGTGATGTCACCGGAACTGGGTAGGTTTCTTATCCATTGTTGTACATTGTTGTGGCGGTCATTGCAGCTGAGGTTAAATCGCTGTTTTATGCCCAGTTTATGAATAGAGAGCAAATGTTTATATAAAGATTAGGGGGCATGTAATGACACATATTAAGTACAGTTTTATTAGTATATATATCCATAGCAACCCTTAGTAAGTAAAGAACTTAGATCTAAACACAAACTTAAAACTAAGATGCAGACAGCAGTCCAGCAGCGGGATGGGGGCTTTCCAGTCTTTTGCATTGAGTGTCACATGTATGATTTTCTCCCAGTTGATGAGAGGTCTTACGTGTGCACTAGGTGCAAGGAGCTCTTTGCTCTCAGGGAACGAGTCCGTTCTCTAGAGGCTAGAGTAGCAGACTTGGAAAACATAAGACAGACAGAGAGGTACATAGACGAGACCTACAGGGATATAGTCCTGAAGTCCCACCTCCAATCTGGCAGCATCCCTGTTGCCATGGAGGAGAGAGGTCACGTAACAGGAGAGCATCACCCTGGTGTGGCAGGAAGTGATCCTGTAACTAGGACCTGTCCTCCAGGTGATGTAAAACCCTCTCGCACCGAGGAAGTTTCTCCAGGGCCATGTGTCCATGAGGGAAGGGTTAGGACAGCCATTATAGTTGGTGATTCGATCATTAGGCATGTAGATAGCTGGGTGGCTGGTGGACGTGAGCATCGCCTGGTAACATGCCTGCCTGGTGCGAAGGTAGCAGACCTCACGCGCCACCTAGATAAGGTCTTATATAGTGCTGGGGAGGAGTCTGCTGTCTTGGTACATGTTGGTACCAATAAACATAGGAAAATGTGGTAGGGAGGTTCTGGAGGCAAAATTTAGGCTTTTAGGTAGGATGTTGAAATCCAGAACTTCCAGGTTTGCAATCTCCGAAATGCTTCCTGTTCCACGCGCAGGACCTAAAAGGCAGGCAGAGCTCCAGAGTCTCAATGCGTGGATGAGACAATAGTGCAGAGATGAGGGTTTTGGATTTGTTAGGAACTGGGGAACATTCTGGGGAAAGGAGGGGCTCTTCCGAAGGGATGGGCTTCACCTTAACCGGGATGGAACCAGGCTGCTGACATTAACCTTTAAAAAGGAGATAGTGCTGCTTTTAAACTAGATATTAGGGGAAAGCCGACAGTCGCCCAAGAGCGGATGGTTCAGAAGAATGTATCCTTGAAGGATACTACCAAAAGCAGAGAGGTTCCACAAAAGGGTAAAGTAGCCCAAATGCCCTCAAATATGGAGCAGACACAGCTTAAAGATCCCAAATTACCCATGTCTAACAATAGCCAAATTAATATGAATAAAATGCAATCTCTAAAATGCTTGTATGCAAATGCTAGAAGTCTAAAAAATAAGATGGGAGAGTTAGAATATATAGCACTAAATGAAAGGTTAGATATGATTGGAATATCAGAGACATGGTGGAAGGAGGACAACCAGTTGGACACTGTGATACCTGGGTACAAACTATATTGTAATGATAGAGCTGATCAAATTGGTGGAGGAGTTGCTCTCTATGTTAGAGAGGGCATTGAGTCAGAGGGCGTTTGTTCTGCTGTGCACTGAAGGCGTTCTGGGATGTGCATTGACAACTAGCACGGGGTCATGACATTTAGTGAGGCCAGATTTCCATGACATGCTAGAGCAGCTAGTGTGCAAGTTGTGGGGTGTGGAGAGCTGCTTGCTGTCACTGTGCCTGTGCTCACTGCTCATGGCATGTTAGGGGAGCTAGTGTGCAGGTCAGGGGTGGGGAGGGCTCCTTGCAGTCAGCATGCTTGTGCTAACTGCGAGATTTCCATTTAGCGTGGGTGCAATTACAGCCACCGGAGGCGGCATGTGTTAGGTGACAGCGCTACACATTAACTGACAGGAACATGCTTCCTGTACCCCCGACAGTTAATGCTGTGTTGTTGCACCTAATGCGCCATGGTTTTGGCGCTATTGGCAAATTAGGTCGTAGAGCACTTTAACAAACGGGCCCCATGGTTGCTCAAACTCTTTGGTTTATTGTACTTTATCATATTTGCAGTTAGCAGGAAGATAAGAAAATAAGATATGCCATACTGGGTCAGACCAAGGTCCATCAAGCCCAGTATCCTGTTTCCAATAGTGGCCAATCTAGGTCATACGTACCTAGCAGTTTCTCCAAAAGACACAGGTTCCACAATGCTTGTACTGAGTCAAGCATTGATATCCTGGGTCCCTTCTTAATAATGGTTTATGGACCTTTCCTCCAGGAACTTGTCCAAACCTTTTTTAAACCCAGCTACACTAACAGCCTTTACTACATTCTCCGGTAACAAATTCCAGAGTTTGATTACACGTTGAGTGAAAAAATATTTTCTTTTATTAGTCTTAAATAGTTTACGCGGTAGCTTCACTGCATGTCCCCTAGTCTTTCTATATTCTGATAACGTAAACAATCGATGGTTGAAAGATTACAGATGACACAATTTGCAATAGGAAAATTCTTGTTAGGAGATAGGAAATATGAGAAGGGTTGTCCATTGTTGAGGAGATCACATTGGTTACTCATTCAAGAGCGTTGTATCTTTTTAACTGGTGGTTTTATTATTTAAGGTGATGAGAAATTCTTGTTGTTGTTAAGTGCCGTCGAGTCAGAGTCGACTCATGGCGACCCTCTGGATAGCTATCCTAAATTGTGTTCGGTCTTCAGTCAGGCGGCTCATTGTTGACAGACTGGTACCCATAGCTGCTGTTATTGTATCGATCCATCTCATTGCTGGCCTTCCTCTTTTGCGTTGACCTTCTATCTTGCCAAGCATGATGTCTTTCTCTAATGATCTCTCTCTTCGCATGATGTGTCCAAAGTATGAAAGTTGAAGTCTTGTCATCTGAGCTTCTAAAGAAAGCTTAGGTTTGATCTCCTCTAGTACCGACTGGTTTGTTCTTCGGGCAGTCCATGGTATACACAGTATTCGCCGCCAGCACCGTAATTCAAAGGCATCAATTTTCTTCCTGTCTATCTTTTTCACTGTCCAGCTTTCACATCTATATGATGTTATTGAAAATACCATGGCTTGAAGAAGTCGAATCTTTATATGGAGAGAGAGATCTCTGCTCTTGAGAATCTTATCTAGGTCTTTCATAGCCATTCTGCCAAGAGCAATGCGTCGTTTGATTTCTTGACTGCTTGTTGCTTCTTTATTGATAGTTGATCCAAGTAGGTTAAAGTTGTTAACAATTTCAATTTCTTCTCCTTCAACGATGAACCTGTTGATTATGCCAGTTGTCATGATCTTTGTCTTCTTTACATTAAGGTGCAGGCCCATTTTGAGACTATGTTCTTTGATTGTGAGAAGCAAATGTTTCAGATCATCTTCACTTTCAGCCAGTAATGTAGTATCATCAGCATAGCGAAGGTTGTTGATGAGTCTTCCACCAATCTTCACACCTCTGTTGTCTTCATACAATCCTGCTTCTCTGATGATTTGTTCTGCATATAAATTAAACAGGTAGGGGGAAAGTATGCAGCCTTGTCTTACACCTTTGCTTATTTTAAACCATTCTGTTTCTCCTTGTTCTGTTCGAACTGTTGCTTCTTGATCAATGTACAGATTGCGCAAGAGAACGATCAGGTGTTCTGGTATACCCATCCTTCTTAATGTGGCCCAAAGTTTCTCATGGTTTACACAGTGAAAAGCCTTGCTATAGTCAATAAAGCACAAATAGATATCCTTTTAGTATTCTTTAGTCTTTTCAAGGATCCATCTCACATCCGCAATGATGTCTCTTGTTCCTCGCCCTTTCCTGAACCCTGCTTGCACTTCATGTAGTTCTTGTTCCAGGTATGGTTGTAGTCTCTTTTGAATAATCTTCAGTAGAATCTTGCTGGCATGTGGGATCAGAACGATTGTTCGATAATTTCCACAGTCAGTTGGATCACCTTTCTTTAGTATTGGTATAAATACAGATCTTTTCCAGTCAGTTGGCCATGATGTTGTCTTCCATATTTCTTGGCAGAGCCTTGTAAGTATGGTAACAGCTGCATCAGATTGCTGCAATACTTCTATGGGAATGCCATCAATGCCTGGTGCTTTGTTCTTTGATAAGGCTTTCAATGCTGCTTCAACTTCTTCTTTCAACACCAGTGGTTCCCGATCATAAGGTACAGGTTGAAACGGCTGTTGGTCCACTTGATCTTTATCATATAAAAACTCTGTATATTCCTTCCACCTTTTCTTGATCTTCTCAGCATCATTCAACATAGAACCTTGAGCATCTTGTAACATTCCAATTCGAGGCTGGAACTTTTTCTTTAACTCTCGTAGCTTTAGGAAAGCCGATCTTGTTCTTCCTCTAATAGTTTCTGCTTCTATTTCCTTGCATGCGTCATTGTAGTACTTTTCCTTGTCCTGTCTTGCTGCACGTTGGAAATCTCTGTTGAGTTCTGCGATTCTCTCTCTTTCTCCTCTGGCTTTAGCGTCTCTGCGTTTCTGGGTAATTTTCAGAGTTTCTTCCGTCATCCATTTTGGCCCTTTTTGTATTTTCACCTTTTGTTGAGACTTCTCGCTTTCTTCCAACACAACCTTCCTGATGTCATTCCATAACTCTTCCGGAGCTCTGTCATTTGTATCTAAAGCAGCAAATCGATTTTGCAGGCAGTTTTAAATTCCAGTGGTATATTCTCAAGGTCATATTTTGCTGTATTCATGAGTGGTTTGCTCTTTTTCAACTTTAGCTTGAGTTTGCATACTAGTAGTTGATGATCTATACCACAGTCAGCTCCAGGTTTTGTCTTTGTTGATGTTATAGAGCTTTTCTATTGTTGACTTCCACAGATGTAGTCAATTTGATTTTTATACAATCCATTTGGTGAAGTCCATGTGTACAGTCGCCGCTTGTGTTGCTGGAAGAAGGTGTTTGAGATGAATAGATCATTGGTCTTGCAGAATTCTATCAGTCTTTCTCCAGCTTCATTTCTGTTGCCAAGTCCATATTTTCCAACTACTTTGCCTTCTTCTTTGTTGCCAACATTTGCGTTCCAGTCACCCATGACTATCAGGATATCCTGTTTGCATGTTCTGTCAATTTCAGCTTGTACTTGTTCATAGAACTCTTCAATTTCATTCTCTTCTGCAGCTGTTGTTGGGGCATATACTTGAATTATAGTTATGTTGATAGGCAGTCCTCATAGACGAATAGAGATTAAGCTTTCGCTGACTGCATTGTATTTCATTACAGTTCTTGCAAGTTTCTTCTTTATTATAAATTGTGCTGAAGAATGCCCTCCAGAGGAAATGGAGATTGAAGAAAATCCTGAAAGGCGAAAGGATTTACACGGGATTTTCAATCCTAGAAGGAAAAAAACACACTGCTCTGCTGAGCTGAGAACAGACACCAGCCCTGGGGAGGAGTTAAGCAATGCTGATTGGGCACACCCGGGGGTTGGACAAGGTGTGCCGGGAAAAGAAACCCTTTTTAAAGCATTGAACAAAGCTGCTAAGCAGATGATGTTGGAGAGCGGGTCAAGGAGTGAGTCTGAGACCAGGAAGCAGTTTGGCTGTATGAGTGAGTCTAGAAGCAACAGAGGGTCTGCAAGGAATTCTAACGGTGCTGTTAAGAGGAGTCCTGTGAGGAACAAACGGAGCCACGTTTTAGAATCCTGGGAAAGGACAGGACCCTGGAATAGAAAGCCTCAAAGGCAGGCACATGCTGAAGAAAACTCATTCTACAAGATAGAGCCTGGACCTGGAAAGGCCAGAAAAACCCACACCTGGAAAGCTTTTGAGCTACTAAAGAGGAGAGGAGCCTGGCGGAAAGAAGGCAGTTCTGATACAAGCCAAGATAGAGAAGGTAAAGCAGAACTTCCTATTTTTAGGGCTCTCTAGAAGGAACCTGATCATTACCCTGAACTGTTTAAGCTGAGGGCTGCAGAGGGAACTGTTAGTGACGGGGAGAAGGGCACAGTGTTTGCTGACAACTGCCAATCTGATAATAAGCAGGCTGAATTGCTCTTCCAAGAATTTAAACAGTTTCTAGAACTGAAAGCAGGAAAAAAGCAAAAGCTTAATGAAGATAGTAGTTCTGTTAAGTCAGAGGATTTGATGCAGGTAGAAGATGATTTACCTACCGTAAGCTCTGACCTTTGTAGCATGGACTGCTCTGTATGCTGTAAAGAATAGCAGTATAAAAGAAGCTTGGCAAGTGTTGTATGAAAGGAATACAAACGTTTGCTTTTTCTGCTGCCTGTGCCTGAAGAGTTAATTATTTGCACCTGTCTTCTGAACCCACGCTGTGAGCAGAACAGTTGGTATTTTGAGGCTGCAATGTGCATAAGCTACCACTCGAGGCAGAGCTGAGTTAAGCTCCTCTATAGATGAAAAGCTGAAGTTAAAGCTAATTCTATTTTGGTTGTCCTAAGTTCCTGATTTCTTCTGTTCCTCTTAAAAGTGCACCCTTTACGTATATGTATTTGAATTTTGATGCGCTGGAGAAACATCCCCATAACAAATAAATATTTCTTGCAAAGCCTTACCATCTTTATCGCAACTACACTTTATTCCTGAGGGAAAAGAGAGTGAACTACAATTCCCAACATCCATAGGGAACAAGTTTGCTTCTACTCCCAACGGACATTAAGGCCACTCCTGCCTGTTAGCTCCAGGGCGCAGGCAGAGGCGTCGCAAAATGCAACACCATTTCTTCTTTGTCTTTCATTTCCAGCATAGTGTAGACCATGTTATCATCTGATGCAAAGTTCCCGATGCCAGTCCATTTCACTTCACTGACACCCAACAGATCAAGTTGTGCACGTTCCATTTCATTCTTGACCACCTCCAACTTCCCTTGGTTCATGCTTCGTACGTTCCATGTTCCAATGCATAAGACATCTTTACAGCTTCTGACTCTCATTTCATGCGCAGCTACATCAGCAGTCAGACTTCCAGAGGGCTTTGATCCAACCATATCATAAATGCTGGCTTTACTCTGAAAAGTCTTCAGCTCTTCCCCAGTAGCTAGTTCAGTGCCTTCTGACCTAGGGGTCTCATCTTCCAGCACCATAGCACAATTTATTTTGTTGTAACTATCCATTGGGTTTTCATGGCAAGATACAGAAGTAGATTGCCGGGCCTTACTTCCACGCAGTTTAAGTTTGGTGTTGTTGCCATTGTCACAGGAATGTGATCCTCCGCTGTCAACACTATCCCATTCTGCTGCTGCCCAGATGGGTGGTTTGTCTTGGTCTGGCACCTCAGCTGAGACCTGTCCATCTTGGGAGACCCTGCCAGTAGTTAAACTACCGATAGTTTAGCTCTCAGCATCACTGATGCACGCAAGCCCTCACAGCACGACAAGCTGCAAACCAAGTGAGAGGAGAAATTCTAGACCTTTGTAAAGACTGACTGAAGATCGAACACACTTTAGTACAAGAATCCAGAGAGCCGCTATGAGTCGACAACGACTCGACGGCATTTAACAACAACAACAACAATTTACAAAGAGAAATTCTAGACCTTTGTAAATTGTTGTTGTTGTTAAATGCCGTCGAGTCGTTGTCGACTCATAGCGGCTCTCTGGATTCTTGTCCTAAAGTGTGTTCGGACTTCAGTCAGCTGGTTCATTGTTGATACAATAACAGCAGCTACAGCTGTCATGCTATTGATCCATCTCATTTCTGGCCGCCTTCTCTTGCATTGACCTTCTACCTGGCCAAGCATGATGTCTTTTTCTAATGATCTCTCTCTTTGCATGATGTATCCAAAGTATGAAAGTCAAAGTCTTGTCATCTGAGCTTCTAAGGAAGCTTAGGTTTGATCTGCTCTAATTCTGACTGGTTTGTTCTTCGGGCAGTCCATGGTATACACAGTATTCGTCCCCAGCACCATTATATACTTAAAAGATCATCATCACAGGGTAATATTTTGGGAGGTTCCAAGAATTTCAATTATTAGGAGTAAGGCTTGGCGAAAAAATAGCTTTTAGGGTCTCATTTACTAAAGCTCACTAGCTAGTTAATGAGCATGGCGACAAGGTGTTGGGAGCCCTAATGTGCTAACCGGGTCTACAGCCACATGCTAAAATGCTTATTAATCGGTTATCACTGGATGGGGCAAGGAATGGGCAGAAAGTAAGTTTGGAAAGTGCATTACTGTGAGAGTCCAGGCTATTGCCATGCACTCTGCAGCAACACGGCTAATAACGTGAGTGTACCTAACAGCCCACTGAAGCAGAACACATGTTAGGCGAACCTGTTGCACGTTAGGTGCTGGGAACATGCTCATCATGCCCTTACCAGCTAACTTGGAGGCTTCGCAATTAACATATGTTTATTTAGCGCATTAATTGCAGATCTTCAGTGGGCTTTAGAAACATGATGGCAGAAAAATACCATACGGCCTGTCTTGTCTGCCCTTCTATTATCAACTACTGTAGTCTCTTCTTTTTCTTTAGAGATCTTCTGTGTTGCTCCCATGCTTTCTTGAATTCAGATACTGTCCTCATCTCTACAACCAGCAAACTGCCACGTGGGCAACAAGGAACCAGTCAGAGAACGTGGCAGGAGGTATTGAAGTCGTCTTTATTGTTCCACAGACCAGGTGTGCCAAACCCAACACAGGCCGTGTTTCGTGTATCACTTCCTCAGGGGTTAAGGGCTCACTAAAAAACATTTATATACATATGAACAAAGATACAGCAAATAAAAAACTGCTATGCGAATATATTAACCAAACATAAATAAGAACATGTAATCCATTACACGAAATGTAAAAGGATAATACAATATTAAAACCATAAATAAATAAATGCATAAATAAATATGTATAATAAATTAATATATATAAAATTAATGTATATAATGTGATAACTCATCAACTGAAGGCGTATGCTTTAAACATGCATTTTAAAAAACCATTTTATACAATAAATACATCTTAAAATAAATAATATCATAAATAAAACATAAATAATATAATAACTTTAATAATAATAATAATAATAATAATAATAAAATAAGTGACATTTGGATTATGTGCACAACAACTGTGAATGTGCATATATATGAGACAATCAAAACACAATTAAAACCATAACTCCAGAAAATAAAAAAATAAATAAACAAATGAATAAATAAAAAGGAATAAATAAAAAGGAGAGAGAGAGATGTTTTGAGCTTTGGGGATGATGTATTAGAAAAACTTATCTCCCAAGAATCCTTGACCAATCCTGAAGATGAACATGATACTGATCAAACACACACTCTTTGGGAAGATGTAGTTCGATTATCGCAACGGTTGGTCAAGGAAGAATTGCATGCGGCTTATCTCCTGGAGTGTTGTAAGTCCAAGATAATCCCACGAGGATTAAGGATGAACAATGCCCCCGGCCTATATCAGAGTGAACAGGGATTTGTTAATTGCTGGAATGCAATATTAAATAAATGTTCACTGGACCTTATGATCCTTTTGATTACTACGGCAAATAAGAAAACCGAATTACATAAAGTTGAACTTGACGAGAAATTGAATGAACTTAAAAGATGTGATAACTCATTTGATAAAATTTATGTTGATCATGATAAAAATATGGTGCAATTTAGAAAGGATGTGAAGTTTAAGAAAATGGAGAAATTTCGGAGAGATGAGGAGGATTACAGAAGTGGATATGTTTACCATTGGTGTAAACGGGTAGAGAATGAGAGAATCTGGGTTAAAAGAAAATCTACTTTTTTTGATTAAAAAGAAAGTGATGTAGGAGAATCGGAGGGGGGCTCCCCGGTTGGGCAGAAGAAAAAGAGGATTAGGAGCGAGTCAGGTGATAATAATCACGCTTCAACATCTGACCCCTCCTGTCTGAGAGATAAAAGTGAGCGCCCAAAAGAAAGAAACAAAGAGAAAGATGATCACAGTAAGAAACATTTTTTAAATATAAACCAACTTTGGAAGGGAGGAGGCCGGGATTCCTCCCGGAACCGACTTACCTCTCTTCCAGATCAAGACAAAGGACGAGATTATTTTTCAGACAGACCCAATCCCGGCTACAGAGGACGCGGCCGCGGTTGAGGTCGCGGACGAGGGAGAGGTCAGTGGAAAGGGGACCGCTCACACGAGAGGGATTTTTGAAAGATGATATTGTGGTAAATATTTCAAACTATCAGCTGTCACCAGATGAACTATCCATTTTAAACAAGGGTTTGTCATTTGTCCCCAGTAAGCAGTTTGACCCCTTTGAGACGCATGTAGATTTGTACAAATTTTTTAGGAAAATCCGCATTCAACATTTTTTTAGTACTCAAATGTCACCCTCAACAGATGTATCTGTCATTACTAAAAAGTCAAAATGGGTTCCTCCCCCTCAGACAGACCCTCTCATTGAGGCTTTCGAACGGGTGGTCCTACAACAAATAGAAGCAATTGAAGTGGGTAGTAAGTTACCGTATCATAATTTAACCATCGGTGAAAAACGGGCAATTAAATCTTTACAAGAAAATTCTACCATAGTAATTAAACCAGCTGACAAAGGTGGCGCAATAGTGGTTTTAGACAAAGATATGTATGTAGAAGAGGTTAACCGGCAACTAAATGATAGTACTTTTTACCGAAGGTTGGATAATGACCCTACAGATGCCCTTAAACGCTGCATTGATAATTTGGTACAAAGTACATATGAGGTGGGACATATTACCAAGAAAGAAAAAGAATTTCTTATAGTTGACAAACCGGTGATTCCCACAATATACATCATCCCGAAGATACACAAGTCTCTAACGAAACCACCTGGTAGACCTATAGTGTCTGCTATAGGGTCTCTTTTGGAACCACTTTCACAACTGATAGATATTTTTTTGCGTCCCTTCGTTATGCAGATGTGGTCGTTTATTCGTGACTCTTCTCATGCCATTCAGATATTGTCATCATTAAAATGCTTAGGGAATGATACACTTTTGGTAACGTTAGACATTGAGTCGCTGTATACCAATATCCCACAAGATGGGGCCTTAAGAGTGATTGAGCATTTTCTCACCATCAGGAAAGATCACAGACGTATCCCTACCAGTTTTCTTCTAATACTTGCTGAATTGGCTATGTGTAAGAACTATTTTTATTTTAGGGATCTTTTTTATCAGCAGATAAAGGGGGTAGCCATGGGGTCCTCCATGGCTCCCGATATTGCCAATCTGTACATGCACCAGTTTGAAGAGAGTTTTTTGAAACAACATCCATTCAAAAGTGAAGTTTTGTTATGGATTCGTTATATCGACGACATTTTTATTTTGTGGAAAGGCTCGGTAGACACACTCTCTGAATTTAATATTTGGATTAATGCCTTAGATGATAACCTTAGGTTCCAGCTCAAATACGATCCTCACCGCATTCCATTTTTAGACCTTTTGGTTCAGAAGGAGGGAGATCAACTCACTACAACATTGTACAGGAAACCCACGGATAAAAATCAATTTCTCCATTATATGAGTTTTCACAACCCTTCCTTAAAGAATAATTTGCCCGTGGGACAGTTTCTTCGGGTCAAGAGGGTTTGCACCTCCACACAAGAATTTGAACACCATGCGGGTGAATTATCTCAGCGGTTCAAAACTTGTCAATATCCATCTCGTTGCATTGAAGATGCCCTTATGAGAGCACGAAAAGAGCCACGCGACACTTTACTCAAAACACGAGAAGTGAATAAACAGTCCACACTTGTTTGTCCCCTGCTGTATTCCTTACAGTCGCGGAAGATTACACATATTCTCAAAAAAGAATGGCATCTTATTCAATCTCTCCCAGGCTTTCACGATATGTCTCTGATAGTCGCCCACAAGAGGAATATTAACCTCAGGAATCTGCTGGTACCATCAGCATTCACTGAGCGTAAGAGATTGTCCAGATACAAGGGTCAGTTCCAATGCGGCAACTGTTCAGTTTGCCTTAATGTTTTACCCGTGAGGAATTTTTTCATCCATCCAGGTACACAAAAAAAGTTTTATATTAATGATTTTTCAAATTGTGCTACAGCCAATGTTATATATGTGATACAGTGCCCTTGTGACAAGCTCTATGTAGGCATGACTAATCGCTGCATACGCACACGTATAGTAGAACACAAAAGCTGTGTACGTAGGAGATTGGTTGATAAACCTATAGTACAACATTGGATTGACATGGGACACACATTAGCCGATATTAAATTCTTTGTTCTAAAAAAGGTACAATTAAACTGGTGAGGGGGAGATTTGGTCAAAACCACTGCCAGGTTAGAACAGAAATATATTTTTTTGTTAAATTCCATGGTGCCACATGGGCTGAACATGGACCAAGATTTATCCGTGTTTTTATAGCTGTGTAGTACAATTTCATCTAGATTTACTTTTTTTAGTACACAATTTGCCTGTGGTTCATTTTGAAAGATTCCAATTGGGTACATTGCTAAGCTCAGTGTGTTTTCAAATTGTGATCGCGATCTTTATTTTTAGAGTGGACCCCCAGCCAAAATAACAATGACAGTTCTTCCTCCTTTTTTTTACTTATCCAGCCGGTGCCCCCCCCCCCCTTGTTTTTTAAAAAAAAAAATTTAAAAAATTTTTTTAGTCCTTCAATTATTCTTATTACAAACTCTATAAGGCTGTCCATTCATATCCCTTGTTTTTGGGCTATTATATCCACAAATTCATACGGATTACTAATATATACAATGTTTGGGTTACCGGTTCCTTATTTCCCGCCAAAAAATGTTATTTAAATGAGCGCGCATGAGTAGGTAACTGCGATGTGCAGTCCGTTGTGAGCAGTGAGCCGACGGCGTTTCCAAAGTGGTTCAGGTTTGCACGAGTTACAATATCTCAAATATGACATATATATGTGTGTGTTTTATAGTTAATAAAGGTGTTTTGGCTGCATATTTTGTTATGAAGATTAGGCACACTACGGTGAAAAGTTCTCATTTCTATTTATTCTTTAATTTCACGATGCCGGCAGCCTTAGCACAGCTGATTTTAGGCACGCAGAGTCCTGCCCGCGAGGTGGTTTTTCCCTCTCCTGCCCCTTTGCACAATTTCCAGTTACTAGTAGTTTTAGCTCTCGTCAAAAGATGCCTCTTCGTTTTTCATTTTAAACAGTTTCTGTGTTGCCTGCAATACACCTATGCAGACTCCGTTTTTTCCGGGTTTTTTTAGTTCAATAGACAACTTTAATATATATTTCTATCTGTATAAATATGTCAACCCACTTGTTTTTACTTTCAAACAATTACTTTTGATGTCCGCAAATTATGTTTCTGCTCCCGTGTTTTTAGTCAGACCATGGGTAATTTCAGTGCACTTTTTCTAGGCACGAATGCTAGCCTGTTCATCAATACTAATAATACACGTGCATTCACCTTAAAACGATCAGGCACCTTCATTTAAATTATATTTGTCAATTTAATGAATAGGGCTTTCTTATTTTAAGTATCTTTACCCTAGATTGGCATAAAAATACAAGAAGGTTTATGTTTTGTCCTCTGTTTTGATTGGGTTTTTGCATGGGCACGCCAGAGGAGGAAATCATGGTGTGAATCCGTTGACCAATTCACATTATTCCCTGTTAAGCAAACAAATGTTTTTGAGTTGCAATTAAGAATAATGTCTAGGTACCCCAGATTTATCTAAAGATATAAGAAGATTTACGCTTATCTTTTGACGTTTTTTAAGGTTTTAATGATTTTTGGTAAGTTCGATTTTATTCTGGTCTGATAACGTTTTGGGAATACACGGTGTCCACTCAATCTGAAAATAAGGTCCAGTTTCATTTTCATTTTTATTTTTAACAATTAGTATATAACAATCTGCACTTTTAGATGAATAACAGTGAATTAATGAAAAAGTTGGGCCTTTTTATTTCATTAATTTATCTTATTAGTTCAATTGCCCCCCTTTTTTTAGTTATTTAATTATTTATTTTTTAGTTATTTAATTATTTATTTTTTATTTTCTTCCCGCTTTGAACCCATTGGTCCCGTTTAGAAGTTCCCTTTAAACATTGTTTAAACCAATTAATATTGCACGTCATCTTAGACTACGATTCGATCTTCATTGATGGCGATTCATGTTTCTTATATTAAGAGGTGGTCTCCTCATCACTCCTTTAATTGGTTAGTAAGTCATATTATTTAACAAAGATTTTGGGATATGTGTTCTCCCTCAACAGTCTCTTTTGGTATAAAAATTGCTCCCCCTGACGGTATATCTATAAATTTAACAATTTTACTGACTAAAAGTGACCATCGTTGAGACACCTGCCTCACCTTATTTCATGATGACAGTCTGTTTGGAAATAACAGTAGGATAATATGACATGACTACTAACAGATTGTGTGCGTTTTATTTTATTTATTTAGTTTAAATATAGTTCATAATACATCTCGCAGTAGAGGCAGGTGGGTTCCACGTTTTGCCAATCAAAGAAGCGTTGTTACATACTGGCTGGTACAGTGGTAGGTTTTACTTTTATTTTCCATTTATTTTATTTTTAGTTAAATATTGATATTTTAATGCACACTCTGGGAGTTGTTCATTTTTTCAAACAGGGCTTTCAGATACTATGTACCTAAATGCTGGAATGCTCTACCCCCTGACATCAGGGCTATTGCCAACCTATCGCAGTTCAGGAAGGCTCTCAAATACCATCTTTTCCTGCAATGCTACCCAACTACCAATGGCACCTAGACATTCCCTCTGAAGAAATGACCCACTTTGGAAACAACCCTCACTTTCTTTATGATATTTGTACTCATTGCCATGTAAATATCTCATGTATATAATTGACCCCTGTTATCCAAGTTACTCATACCATGTAAATATCTCATTTATATAGTGACCCCTGTTATCCATGTTTGGACCCCTGTTCGATGTAAAACCAAACAGTTTGTTGTCATGGTCATTATGTTATAATGTAAACCGCGCTGATACCAAATAGTGCGGTATATAAGAAATTGTAATAAATAAATAAATACCTCACAATTTGGTTTTGTAATATTAGTAATTTTTTATTTATTTTTGTTTCCACTTATAATTCATCATTCACTTATTTTCATGGTTCAAGTTCATTTATATTATCAATTTTTAATTTTTAATTTTTGTTTTATTGGCATATAATATGTAAAGGTTTATTTCTAGGTTTTACCTTCATAAAAGCAATTGTGCCTAAAACATATCCCTCCACTCCTCCTCATCTCTCTCTCTCTCTCTCTCCTTTTTATTTATTCCTTTTTATTTATTCATTTGTTTATTTATTTTTTTATTTTTTTATTTTCTGGAGTTATGGTTTTAATTGTGTTTTGATTGTATTATATATATGCACATTCACAGTTGTTGCGCACATAATCCAAATGTCACTTATTTTATTATTATTATTATTATTAAAGTTATTATATTATTTATGTTTTATTTATGATATTTATTTTAAGATGTATTTATTGTATAAAATGTTTTTTTAAAATGCATGTTTAAAGCATACGCCTTCAGTTGATGAGTTATCACATTATATACATTAATTTTATATATATTAATTTATTATACATATTTATTTATGCATTTATTTATTTATGGTTTTAATATTGTATTATCCTTTTACATTTCGTGTAATGGATTACATGTTCTTATTTATGTTTGGTTAATATATTCGCATAGCAGTTTTTTATTTGCTGTTTCTTTGTTCATATGTATATAAATGTTTTTTAGTGAGCCCTTAACCCCTGAGGAAGTGATACACGAAACACGGCCTGTGTTGGGTTTGGCACACCTGGTCTGTGGAACAATAAAGACGACTTCAATACCTCCTGCCACGTTCTCTGACTGGTTCCTCATCTCTACAACCTCCACTGGGAGACAATTCTATGCATTTACCACTCTTCCCGTAAAGCAATATTTCTGCATATTACTCCTGAGCCTAGCCTCTTTCACATTCATCCTATGCCTCCTCGTTACTGAGCTTTCTTTCAATTGAAAGAGGCTCTTCTCTTGTGCATTTATGCCACAGAGGTATTTAAACATCTCTATCATATCTCCTTTCTCTTGTCTTTCCTCCAAAGTATACATACTGAAACCTTTAAGTGTTTCTCTGTATGCCTCACAACAAAGCCCACTGACCCCTTTACTAAAATGTGCCCTAGTGTAGTTGGTCCAGAGCACTGGAATGGTCCACCCATATTCCTTCATGCTGAGAGGAATCTGTTGGAAAGTCCGAAAAGGAGAGCCCAGTAAACACAGCCACTAACCCAATATCCACAGAAAAGAGGACAGGGTGAAGAGAGCACTACCAATATAAGCACATTCCACTTTGCACGGTTCATTGAGGACAGAACACCTGACGCAGGGTCTTGAGAGTTTGACAGACCCGAAACGCGGTGCTGCGTCATGTTTGCATCTGTCTGAAGAAGTCTGTGCTTGCATTTGTTCAAGAAGTCTGTCAAGATTGAATGGCTGGAATTTTTGATTGTCGGTCATACACCTAAGTACCTATTCTCATTTTACTACAAAAATGTTTGATTAAAATAGACAATTTGACGAGGAGTCATCCTCTCTGTGATGAATTTGTTAGTTCGCATATTTGTAGTGCTCTTTTTATCTGGTCCTCTTTTCTGTGGAGAGAAAGCTGTTGACTTGTAGGAGAGGGATTAAGACATTTTTATTCCCTATGGATGATTAAGTGAATTATTTTAAATCTAATTTGTTATGAAAGGGAATATTGTGTTTTTCTGTCTCTTTTATACTTTTTTGTATTCTTCACAACCATTCATATTGTAAATCATTTTGAATGACATATGTACAAAAATGGTATAAACATTTTTATAAATAAATAAATGTAATAATAGCACCAGGATTAGGCCTTGGACTGGCTGCTGACACCAAGGGCTCTTCCTGCGGCATTCAGAACTCACCAAACCCTGTAGAAAACTCTTTCAGCTTCCCTTCTCCCATTCACAGATCTCCGACTTCCATCTTCCTGCTGACCCTCAAGAGCCCAAACTCAAAGCAAAACTAACTACAACAGTGGGGGTCCCCCAGGGGTCCATGAGCACCACCACTGGCTCACGGGCATAGGAATGACAGGCATTGATCTAAGTGGTGAATTAAATGAAACAATTGTGTGTTCAGCCTGGTTAATCAATATGTTTCAAACCCAGCAACTCTCCAGCAGTACTAATGCTCTCAGTAGGAGGTTCCTTTGGGGCATTTTGTGCCATTGTTGCTTTTTCCTCCTTTCCTTGCTAAGAAGTTTGTCTTGGGAATAATCTAGCTGGGGCTTGAGACATCTCCCATCCTCTCTCATAGAATCATAATGAGTTAGATTTCCCATGAGCGGTACCAGGTAGAATCTAGTTTCTGATCTATGGCAGTTGAATGCAAAAGAATACATTACTATGTATCAAAACTGGTTACTGATGGCAGAAATTTTCATTGTGTTTATGCATTAGCAGCATCCACAACAGACTAGATTGTAGGAATGGAGTTGCCGACCTCAGTATTAAGATGATCTGGGTACTGCTGGAATGGATTTCTGATGATGATCAGGAAGGCAGCACCCTTCTTTTTTTCGCTCTGCACTAGTGGCAGTGTCTATGAAAATAGCACAACTCTGAGCTCACTTGCACCGATAAGACAGGCTCTGGTGTAACTTTTCTAAACATACTGAACTATCTTTTCTCACTCCAGGCTTCCCCAATGTCAAACCTGACCTTTTAATCCAATTTGAGCAAGAAGGATTCAGGACCAAGCCCCAGGAATCTGAGGAAAGAGGAAACCTGCTCAACACTGGCAGATATGAGGAACTACATGAAACAGGTAGTGTAGCTGGATTAACGTTAGTGATGAGCTGATGAAAACATATATTACAGGAAAGACGCCTCCTCTGGGCCAGTCCCTGACTTCTAAGCTTTGTTGTGTGAATAATGTTATATTTCCTTACTATCTGCTGTCTAACTTAATTTTCAGATCTGTCTTTTTATGCCTTTCATTCCTTCTCTCTTTCTCTCATTCTCTCTCAGCATTTTGCCACGTCTGTCCTATCCCTTCATTTTCTTTCAGCACCTCCTGTCTCTCATCCTTTATCAGTTTTTATATTCTTCCTTGTATCTCTTACTATTTCTGACCTCTTGGTGCTATTTCAAGATGCTAAAGCTTCTTCCCACCCAACAGCTTGTGGGTTTTGTTTTCTGTGAGCCAGACAGTGCTGGTAGCTGGAGAGAGGCAGCAGGGTTGAGGAAAGGGGGAAAGATGCCCCCTACTGGGATCAGCAGAAAGAACGAGGAAGGGAGGCATTAGCAGGATGGAGGGAGGCCGGGAGGAATAGTAGGCTGACTCCCCTCCTGCCTCCGCTGCAAGTAAGAAAAGGGAGGGAGGCAGATAGACTCTCGATGGAAGCAGCAGGAGGGAGGAAGGACCCCATTTGTAGCAGCAGTAGGGCTGGCCTATCCACGCATCTAGGATGGCAGATCTCTGTGGACGGCAGGCCATGTGCTTCGGCACACATGGCTTTGCACTCCCTCTTGTCCTGTGCTGAGCCGCGTCGCCAGCCCCTCTGACACTGATTCAAATGGCTGGAGTGGCTTGGAGGTAGTGGTAGGCTATGTGCTTTGTGGGGGTCAGAAGCATCAGGCTATGTGCTTTAATGCACATGGCCTGATGCTTCTGACCCCCACAAAATTGTTTTGGAGGGGACACAGAAGCAGCAGGCCATGTATGCCAAAGCACATGACCTGCTGCTGCCACCGAGCCACTTCCTGACCACCAGAATCAGTGACGGTGGCACGGCTGAGCACAGAGGGGAGGGGGGGGCAGCACAGCCAGGTGTAGTGTGGCATGGCCGGGGCTTCTGCCTAGGGCAGCAGAAACCCTCAGGCCGGCCCTGAGCAGCAGTTTGAAGGAAAATGGAACTCTTGGGCATATTCTGGGAGTGGAGGAGTGGCCTAGTGGAAGGTCGGTGGTTCAAATCCCATTAGAGGACAGCAACCTTGGGCTGGAAGGACTGGGGTTTTTATTCCCGCAGGTGCTCCTTGTGGTCTTGGGCAAGCCACTTAACCTTCCATAGCCCATGTTCCCTGTAAAATAGTTATCTCCAAGTTATGTTGCCCTGTTCAGTAATTTTGATTTGTTCAGTGTAAACCACACTGATGCAGAATAGCGCGGTATATAAGAGAATGTAATAAATAAATAAATAATAAATTCTGAAGCAATTTTCATTAGTACAGAATTGTGGGATCCTGTTCCAGTTCATCCTGCTAGAACAGTCCAGACAAGTGGGTTAAGTCCCCCTGCCAGCAGATACTGGTGACAGAGAAAGTGCTAGAAGCTTCAGCGAACAGGCTCTGGCATATAGAGAGGCTCCCCTAGGTGTCACCTTCAGTATTTGTCTCGAGCAGATGATGGATGTCTGTTTCTTTATTCCTGGCAGCCTGCCATTCTAAGGGGCTAAGGATCTCTGCCAGTGGAACTCGGAGCTTAATAGGGTGGAGGTCTTCGGGGCGCATATGAGGTGTGGCCCTGAAGTTTCCCACTGACTGCTCAGTCTAGGACAGTCAGGGAGCTCCTGGTCAGGAGGACCAGTTCGGCGCATCCTGAGAGGGGGAAGAAGACTTTGTCTCAAAGGTTCAGCACAAGGCAGTAAGGAGATCCTGCAACAGAGGGCAGCATCCCTTATTTTTTATTTTCTAGCTATGTTTATATGTCCCGTAGCTGGAAGGAGCCTGTCACCAGAGTTACAGCCTCACCTGCCTTTCCCTGCTTCCCTCCTCTGCGGCTGGCGGCTGAGCTGAACAGGACTCGCAGTGAGTGTTTCCGTCCCTCCTCCTGTGTCTCTGGTAGCGATTTCCACCCTCAGGCTGCCTCACTGCCTTTAAGCCTAGCCTGCTTGTGGAGGGCTGCCAATACTGCCATGCAGTGCTTCCTGCCATTTTTCGGCTTTCTGAGCGTCTGCGGCCACACTGAGCACGCTGCGGTGGCCATTTCCTTATCATTCCTCCAGTTCAGTCCTCTACCTCTGGGTTGTCAACCTCCTCCTGCAGCTTGGAGACTGGCATGTCAGAATCCTGACATCACTGGACATAGCCTGCTGGATACTCCCATCAGCCCCAGCGTGACCAGTCTCCATGCAGCAGGAGGACTTCGTGAGCCTGGTCTGAGGCTCGCTAGAGGAACAGATAAGGAATCTGTAGGATAGCGTAGATTAGTTTTCTTTGATTTAACCTGGTTTAATTTGTTTTCAAAAAGATTGGATATTTGGGTACTGTTCTTTTAAAAAAAAAAAAAAAGGCATCTCTTTCTTGGCTGCTCCCTGCCTGTATGTTGCCTAGATCTCATTAAAGTTGCCTGGTTCGTTCACCGGGAGATTTCTCCTCCCAAACTTTACGGGGGAGAGCTCACTGGCTGACAATTCTGCCCTGCCGGTCCCGCGGAGCAAGCAAGAGTCGCGGCTGCGGTGGGACGGCAGGAGAGCGGCGGAACGGAGAGTAATTCTGCCGGCGGCACTTTTCTGCTCATCGGGAGGTGCCGCACGGCGTGGGAACACAGCTACGGGCAGTGCAGTCCTGGCCGCTAGGCAGTAAACCGGTTATAGGCTTTTTTGGTGGCGGAGGCTAGGCCTGAAAGCAGGGCGGTGTACCAGCGATCGCTTTGGATTGCTTTTGTTCTTCTTCGGGGCTGGCGGCGGCCATTTTGGGCGGCGCGAGTGATCCGTGTGGCTGCCGAGCTGGAGGAGAACACGTGAGGAGTTAGATTAGGCTGCTTTGGTTTTGTTTTTTGAATGCCGTTTGTCTGTTCTCTTGGGTTTGGGCAGTTTTCTTTTTTTTTAGTTTAATTTTTAGTTTAATTCTTTGGCTTATCTGGCGGGAGGTAAATCCCCTGGGGAAGGGGAGCTTCTACCGCACCTGCAATTAGCCAGTATTCAAGGGTCTCCTTGTAGGGGCAGCTTAAGGTGAGGTTTGAAGTTTTTTTTTTTTCCTCCACATTAAAAAAGAAAAAAAAAGTTATTCATTTGAAATTAAGCACATATAGATATACTTTCAGCCTTATGGCAACACAGCCACAGTGTGTGATTTGCGGCACCTGGAGAGACATGGTTGCCGATTCAGGGGTCTGCCGCGGCTGTGCGGCACTTTCTTCCACGGTAGAGTTACAGATGGATGTCAGAGTCCCCTGAGGTGCAGGTGGCGTCGGCAGGGACAGTAGCTGAATCAGGGCAGCCTGCCGTACAAGGGTCCGCATTGGAGGAGACGGCAGGGTCTTCGTGGCCCTGTCGGTCCCAGGGTCGACAGATCTCGGGGACTTTTGTCCTGATTTCATATTAATGATACACCAAGCCTTTTGCTTGCAGCGTCAGGGCAAGCTGCCGGGAGCGTTGCCGCTTTCTGTCCTTTCTCAGCAGATGGAGGTAGCTGAGGGGGGAGGGGGGCGGGGTCCATCAGCATCTAAGAGGGTGAGGACCCGAGCACTGTCGTCCACGGAGAGCGATTGGCCGGATGTCGAGGACCCCGACTGAGAGCATGAGGAGGGGTTGGAGGTTCTGGAAGAGGGAGAGATCCAAGAACCCAAAGATCAAGCTAAGATCATTAGGGTTTTCCATAGGGAGGAGCTGGCAGCGCTGATCACGGAATCTATGCAGATGTTGAATCTCGCTACCCAGTCCACTAGTGAAGAAGAGGTTGAGGATCCAGTTATTCAAGCGGTGAGGCAAACGCAGGTGGTGTTTCCGGTTCACCGAGTAGTCGACAGGATGATCCAAGAGGAATGGGATCAGCCGGAAGTGGGGCTCAGAGGGATACGCACAATGAATAGTCTTTATCCCTTAGCCGACAAGAATAAGGAGAGGTTCCCCTCGCCTCGAGTGGATGCGGCGGTTACAAAAAAGACCACTATCCCGGTGGAAGGCAGTGCGGCCTTAAAGGATGCACAGGACCGTAAGGTTGAGAGTCTCCTAAAACAGGCATTTGAGGCGGATGCGCTGTCCTTGCAAGCCTCCATCTGTGGGGCTTGGGTAGCATGTGCCTGTCTGCGCTGGGTTCAGCGACTTCGCCTTTCGTTGCACCTGGACCAGGAGGAGCTCAAGGAGCTGGGCCATCTGGAGTCCAGCACAGAGTATTTAGCAGACGTCCATTATGACTTAATCAGAGCTCTCGCAAATAGCACAGCTTCAGTGGTGGCCGCCCGCAGGTCTATGTGGTTGTGAAATTGGGCGGCGGATGGTTCTTTCAAGTGTCGTCTCAGTAAGTTGCCCTTTAAAAGACGGTTGCTGTTTGGGGAAGATCTGGATAAATTGGTAAAGGACCTCAGGGAGTCCAAGAGTGGCAGGCTTCCTGAGGATAAACCGAAACAGGGGAAGTCCGGTCAGGGCTTTCGGGGCCAGTTTCGAGATTTCCAGAGATTTCATACGGCGCGTTTCGGGAGCTCCCAGAGGGGACGCTTTACATCGCGGGCCCAGGGATTCCGAGGGTTTCGTGGAGCAAATAGAGGTTTCTCCACAAGCTCCACTTCAGTGACTCAGAAGCCACAATGAAATGATGCGGGTCCTGGCGGGAGGACCTCCGATAGGCGGGAGGCTTCGGGAGTTTCTTCCTCCTTGGACCCACATCACGTCCGACCAGTGGGTGTTAGAGATTATTCGTCAGGGTTACGTGCTGGAGTTGGCGCGTCCTGTGTGGGATTCCTTTCTCATGTCTCCCTGCCAGGGACAAGAGAAAACCTCGGTGAGTCGCAGTACATTACGGCGGCCCCTACAATTAGGGGCGGTCGTGGAGGTGCCAGAGGCAGAGTACTCCATTTATTTTGTGGTGCCAAAGAAGGGCGGAGTGTTGCGGCCCATTTTGGATCTGAAAAGCATAAATCGTTGCCTTTGGGTGCCGCATTTCCAGATGGAAACCTTGCGGTCGGTCATTGTGGCGGTGCGGCAAGGAGAGTATTTGACATCTCTCGACCTAACGGAAGCGTACTTACACATTCCCATCCGGTCAGCTCATCAGACGTTTCTGAGTTTTGCTTTCCCTTGGGGGCACTATCAGTTCCAGGCGTTGCCCTTCAGTCTGGCAACAGCGCCGCAAACTTTCACCAAGATCATGGTGGTGGTAGCGGCAGCATTACACAGTGCATCCATACCTGAACGATTGGTTAATTCGGGCCAAGTCGGAGGCAGAGAGTGTTCAGGTAACAAGCAGAGTGGTAGAGTTTCTGCAAAGTCTTGGTTGGGTGGTCAATCCAGCCAAAAGCCGGGTGGAGCCATCTCAGAACCTTGAGTATCTGGGGTGCGGTTCGACACAAAGAGAGGACAGGAGTTTTTGCCGGAAGGGAGAACCCGAGTTCTCAGGCGTCTGGTTCGCAAGTTCAGTGCTACTCCGGCACGGTTGGCATGGACTTATCTTTGCATGCTGGGGTCAATAGCGGCGACTCTAAAAGCGGTGCCTTGGGCCAAATTGCATTTGCAGCCTCTGCAGAGGTCACTCCTTCACCGGTGGTCGCATCAGGAGGATTCTTTGAGTAAACAGCTCCCGTGCCCGTTCAAGGTCAGGCAGTCTCTGCAGTGGTTTTTGATTCCGAAGTCGTCGGCATCTGGAATGCCGCTGGAGCAGTCGGAGTGGCTTCCATTGTTAACGGACGCCAGCCTCGGAGGCTGGGGAGCCCACTGTGAAAGCAGGGTCGCGCAGGGGTTTTGGTCACCTCTGGAGAGCTCATGGTTAATCAATCGTCTGGAGCTCCGAGCAGTCTTCTGGGCACTGCAGGCGTTCGAGGCTTCGGTAGTGGGTCAGTCAGTCAGAGTTCTGTCCGATAACTCGGCGGTGGTCTCCTACATCAATCGCCAGGGTGGCATGGGGAGTGCAGCCATGGAGGAAGAGGTGGACTTGTTATTTGCTTGGGTAGAAAGTTGGTTGACAGCAATTTTGGCGGCGCACATCACAGGAAAGGACAATGTGATGGCCGACTTTCTCAGCAGGGTCCGGGTAGATGCAGGAGAGTGGGAGCTGCACCCGGACGTTTTTGCACAAATAGTGGGCCGCTGGAGGAGGCCAATAATGGATCTAATGGTGACCTTCTAGTCGGCGAAGGCCAATCGTTTCTTCAGCAGAAGGAGGGAAAGAATGTTGGAAGGCATAGACGCATTGTTGCATCAGTGGCCTTCCACAGTTCTTCTGTATGTCTTTCTTCCGTGAGCGCTAATCGGCTGGGTGGTTCAGTGCATCGGAGCTCATCTGGGAAGGGTGCTTCTGGTGGCACCAGACTGGCCGAGGCGTCCGTGGTACGCGGACCTAGTGCATCTTCTTACAAGATACCTTTGCAGTTTCCCCTTGCGACTTGGGTGCAAAGCAGCCTGTTGGACCTTCGGGCCATTTGTCCAATGCCTCTACCAGAGACTACTACTGGCCACTACTCCTACTTTGTCATTCTAAAGAAAGATGGTTCCTTTTGACCCATTCTGGACCTCAAAGCTGTTAATTGCTCATGCAGGGTTCCACACTTTCATATGGAGAGTCTTCATTCAGTGATTCAAGCGGTGCGAAAAGGAGTTCTTGGCATTCCTCGTTCTCATGGAGGCTTACTTTCATATTCCCATCTGCAAGGATCAGCAGCACTTTCTGCATTTCATGGTGCTAGGATGCCACTTTCAGTTCTGCGCCTTGATGTTTGGTTTTGCAACAGCTTCACATACCTTCCAAGGTCATGGTAGTAGTAGTGGCATCAAGCTTGGGTGTTGTTGAAAAATACTATCTTGGAAGCCCAGACCAGCTGTATTCCACGCTTTAAGAAAAGTGGAAGGAAGTCCATAAAACTGCCAGCATGGTTTAAAGCTGAGGTCAGAGAGGCTGTTGTTGCCAAAAAAGCATCTTTCAGGAAATGGAAAAAAGAGCCAAACGACGAAACCTGGAAACAGCACAAGCACTGGCAAGTCAAATGCAAGGCATTGATAAGGCAGGCAAAGGGAGAATTTGAGAGGAAGCTTGCTGCAGAAGCAAAAACACGAAATAAAGACCTTTTCAAGTACATTCGTAGCAAAAAACCTGTGAGAGAGTCAGTTGGTCCATTAGATGATGAAGGGGTTAAAGGAGCACTAAGAGGCGACAAGGCGATAGCGGAGAGACTGAATGAATTCTTTGCTTCGGTCTTGACTGAGGAAAATGTAGGGATGTTACCCATGACGGAAGTGGTATTTAAAGGTGTGGAAGAATTGAAGGAAATATCGATACATCGGGAAGATGTCTTACAACTATTAGATAAACTGAAGAGTAGCAAATCACCTGGGCCGGATGGTATACATCCAAGGGTGTTGAAAGAACTGAAATATGAGATTGCAGACCTGCTATCAGTAATCTGTGAACTATCATTAAAATCATCTCTAATACCTGAAGACTGGAGGATCACCAATGTAACACCAATTTTTAAAAAGTGTTTCAGGGGTGATCTGGGAAACTACAGACCGGTGAGCCTGACGTCAGTACCGGGAAAAATGGTAGAAACCATCATAAAGAATAAAATTACTCAGCATGTAGATAGTCACAACCTAATGGGAGACAGCCAACATGGCTTTAGACAAGGAAGATCTTGTCTTACTAATCTGTTATGTTTTTTTGAAGGAGTGAATAAACAGTTGGACAAAGGTGAGTCTGTTGATATTGTGTATCTGGACTTTCAGAAAGCCTTTGACAAGGTCCCTCATCAGAGACTTTTGGCAAAACTAAAGAGTCATGGGATAGGAGGCAGTGTACTATTGTGGATCAGGAACTGGTTAAAAGACAGAAAGCAGAGGGTAGGGCTAAATGGCCAATTTTCCCAATGGAGAAAGGTGAATAGTGGTGTACCCCAGGGATCTGTGCTGGGTCCGCTGCTTTTTGACATATTCATAAATGACCTGGAAAGTGGAATAACGAGTGAGGTTATCAAATTTGCAGATGACATAAAACTATTTAAAGTTGTTAAAACCGAAGAGGATTGTGAAAAATTGCAAGAGGATCTTGATAAATTCGAAGACTGGGCATCAAAATGGCAGATGAAATTTAATGTGGACAAGTGCAAGGTTATGCACCTAGGGAAGAACAACCCAAACTGTGGTTACACGATGCAAGGTTCCACATTAGGAACCACCACCCAGGAAAAAGATTTAGGCGTCATTGTGGATACCATGTTAAAACCCTCGGCCCAGTGTGCAGCGGCGGCCAAGAGAGCAAATAGAATGCTAGGTATGATAAGGAAAGGAATGGAAAATAAAACAAAAGATATTATAATGCCTCTATATCGTTCCTTGGTGAGACCGCACCTTGAATATTGTGTGCAATTCTGGTCGCCGTATCTTAAAAAGGATATAGCGATTTGAAGGACTGGAAAGGGGGGCTGTTACTTGAAGGACTGGAAAGGGGGGCTGTTACTTCTGGAGAGAAATCTGAAATTGTGAGTATATACTTCTGGGAATTTTTCTGAAAGGAATTTTTTTTCTTTTAAAGCTAATTAATCTGTGAACCCACTATTTTTTTTGTTAAATCAGTCAGGGCCTAGTAGCAACAGTTTAAGATTCAATTTAAAAACACAGAAGAGAACTTTCAGGTTACCTTTCATACCCAGTAGACAGCTGTAGTTTAAATTTCATAGTCACTCAGGGCCTAGCATCAGCAAAGTACTTTTAGTTTCAAATTAAAACACAGAAGAGAGCTTTCTGGTTAAATTTAGAATCCAGCAGAGAGCTTGTAGTTTAAATTTCATAATAGGTTAGAGCCTAGTAGCAGCAAAGAGCTATAATTTAAATCAAATCAGAATATAGCTTACCTCAGCAGCACAGGACAAGGTACTGTGTAGCAGCCCTTTTTTAATAAGTGTTATATCCCTCCCTCCCTCCCCACACCCACCCACCCACCCCTGGGATAATCTTAGCTTTATAGGTACTTACACATCTTAAAAGACAGGGGATGCTCTTAGGTGAAGCTCATTACCCAAATCAGTCATACACTAAGGACCTGAGATTAATTAAGCTTCAGGTGAACAAGGTATATTAAACGTATTAGGTACAGTTTTATTGGTATAAATATCCATAGCAACCCTTTGTATGTAAAGAACTTAAAGATCTAAACACAAAGTTAAAACTAAGATGCAGGCAGCAGTCCAGCAGCGAGATGGGGACTTTTCAGTCTTTTGCATTGAGTGTCACATGTATGATTTTCTCCCAGTTGGTGAGAGGTCTTACGTGTGCACTAGGTGCAAGGAGCTCTTTGCTCTCAGGGAACGAGTCCGTTCTCTAGAGGCTAGAGGAGCAGACTTGGAAAACATAAGACAGACAGAGAGGTACATAGACGAGACCTACAGGGATAGAGTCCTAAAGTCCCACCTCCAGTCTGGCAGCACCCCTGTTCCCATGGAGGAGAGAGGTCAAGTGACAGGAGAACATCACCCTGGTTTGACAGGAAGTAATTCTGTAACTAGGACCTGTCCTCCAGGTGATGTAAAACTCTCTCGCACCGAGGAAGTTTCTCCAGAGCCATGTGCCCATGAGGGAAGGGTTAGGACAGCCATTATAGTTGGTGATTCGATCATTAGGCATGTAGATAGCTGGGTGGCTGGTGGACGTGAGGATCGCCTGGTAATATGCCTGCCTGGTGCGAAGGTAGCGGTCCTCACGGGCCACCTAGATAAGGTCTTAGATAGTGCTGGGGAGGAGTCTGCTGGCTTGGTACATGTCGGTACCAATGACATAGGAAAATGTGGTAGGGAGGTTCTGGAGGCTAAATTTAGTCTTTTAGGTAGGAAGTTGAAATCCAGAACTTCCAGGGTAGCGTTCTACGAAATGCTTCCCGTTCCACGCGCAGGACCCAAAAGGCAGGCAGACCTTCGGAGTCTAAATGCGTGGATGAGGCGATGGTGCAGAGATGAGGGTTTTGGATTTGTTAGGAACTGGGGAACATTCTGGGAAAAGGAGGGGCTCTTCCGAAGGGATGGGCTTCACCTTAACCGGGATGGAACCAGGCTGCTGGCATTAACCTTTAAAAAGGAGATAGAGCAGCTTTTAAACTAGATAATAGGGGAAAGCCGACAGTCGCCCAAGAGCGCATGGTTCGGAAGAATGTATCCTTGAAGGATACTACCAAAAGCAGAGAGGTTCCAAAAAAGAGTAAACTAGCCCAAATGTCCTCGAGTATGGAGCAGACAGAGCTTAAAGATCCCAAATTACCCTTGTCTACCAATAACCAAATTAATATGAATAAAATACAGTCTCTAAAATGCTTGTATGCAAATGCTAGAAGTCTAAAAAACAAGATGGGAGAGTTAGAATATTTAGCACTAAACGAGAGGCTAGATATGATTGGAATATCAGAGACATGGTGGAAGGAGGACAACCAGTGGGACACTGTGATACTTGGGTACAAACTATATCGTAATGATAGAGCTGATCAAATTGGTGGAGGGGTTGCGCTCTATGTTAGAGAGGGCATTGAGTCAGAAAGGATTAAAGTTTTGCGAGAAACAAAATTTGCTGTAGAATCTCTATGGATTGAAATTCCATGTAAAAAGGGGAAGACGATGGCAGTGGAGGTGTACTATCGACCGCCTGGCCAGAATGAACAAATGGATGATGAAATGCTCAAAGAAATCAAGGAAGCTAACAAACGTTAGAGCGCAGTAATAATAATGGGTGATTTCAATTTACTTGGTATTGACTGGGTCAGTGTCACAGCAGGACATGCTAGGGAGATAAAGTTCCTAGATGAAATAAATGACTGCTTCTTGGAGCAGCTGGTTCATGAACCGACCAGAAGGGAAGCAATATTAGACCTAGTCCTTAGTGGAACACCCGATGTAGTGCAAGAGATAAGGGTGTTGGGGCCACTTGGCAATAGTGATCATAGCATGATCACCTTTGATTTAATTAGTGGAGGAGGGATAGTAAGGGAATCCACAATACTACCTTTTAACTTTCGAAAGGGAGACTATGATAAAATGAGGAAAACAGTTAAGAAAAAACTAAAAGGAGCAGTTGCAAAGGTTAAAGACTTACATCAAGCTTGGGTGTTGTTGAAAAATACTATCTTGGAAGCGCAAGCCAGCTTTATTCCACGCTTTAAGAAAAGTGGAAGGAAGTCAAAAAAACTGCCAGCATGGTTTAGTGAAATCATTGTTATTAACATTTAACATTGATATACATGGTCGAGAACAAGTCAAGCATCTAGATACACCAACACTTATATTGAGTTACTCTGGAGTAGTGCAACAGCTGTACAGGGCTGATTAAATTCACCTTATACATAGGTACTCTTCTACTTCTTAACAGTCAGACCAATGCCATTAACCATCCCCAAAACCCCCAGGGGTAGCAACTCTGATTAACAGTACACAGAACGCATTCGAAATACAAAAGATAGTAGTCTGTCCGCTGGGCTTCCCCAGGGCCATTCTACCGCAGCCAACCCAACCAATTTGCCCGACCTGGGTCCTGGCGGGCAGCCTCTCTCCCTGCCCCCCTTTAGCTCCCCCTTTAGCACCCTCCCGTGGCACCCCCCCCTAAGCCAACCCTCCCCCCCTGTATCCCACCCACTCAACAATATAGCTCCACAATCAGACACTAGTAGTGGCTACAGGCACATCTCTGTCCCCTCCATGCTCAGGCATACATACAAAACCACATATGTGTCGATGGCTATCCCAGGCTCGTTGTCCCAACAACTGCGCCATGCGGCGCTCCATCTCCCGCAGATCCATCAGGGTTCTCACCCACTCTGCCACTGTGGGGGCAGTGTCATCCAGCCAATGTCGCAGAATACATTGCTTCGCTACAGCAAAACTCTTAGAACACAACCTACACCCCCCCTCTCCAAGAAAACTTCCCCCTCATAGCAATCGAACAAGCACCACTTGGGGTCCAAGTCCACCACTCCCCCAAACCATTGCGCAATATATTGGCCCACTCCCCGCCAAAATCCCTGGATGTGTATGCAGAACCAAAAACGGTGCGCAAATCCCCCTTTTTCCACCCTACAGAGACTACACACATCTGTCTCTACCAGCCCTGCTCTCACCGTCCATACATTGTGCACATAAGCCCGCCAGAGGAACTTATACTGAATTTCTTGTAGTTTGATGGTTTCTGAAATCAACTTAATGGAAGCAAAAGCTCCCTGCAGACACTCCTCCGTAACCTGAGGCAGCCCATCATTCCTCCACTTTTCCCCCAAAACAGCCAGTCGTCGACCGCCACCTTTCGGATAAAGAGCCATCATCAAACCACGGATGTTTATCTTGCCTTCCAAGCTATTGAACAACTCTAGCATACCGCCCGGTCTAGTTAAAAGCTCTTTTTCTTTCCGGAGGGTGAGAGCATAATGCCGGGCCTGCAGATAGAAGAAAAAATCCTTGTGTTCCAAGCCGAAGCGCACAGTCAGGGACTCAAAAGAGTCCAGCGTTGCACTCCCTTCTATACATAGCTGCCCTACATAACACAACCCCTTATTGGCCCATGACTGAGCGATCCTAGTTGACAACCCCGGGGGAAAAGCCGCATTACCCAGCAAAGGAGTACAATCCGTTTTCTGCCAAACCTTCTGATAACGACCACATAAGCTTCGCCAGGCGAGGCGCAGCAACCTCCAAAATCCCGAGGATTTGCAGCCCTCCGGGAGCGCTCCCCTGCAACACCACCAGTCTATGCCAGAGAGCTGCCATTTTATCCAGCAGCTCCACTGGAACCACCGCCGAGGCTCCCGCTACCATATCACGCAAAATTTGCGTCCAACAGACCATATTATATCCTTGTATCGATAATAGGCCAGCTCCCCCAGCATCTCTGGGCTGAAATAATGTATCTAACGCTATACGAGCTCGCCACCCCCGCCACAAAAAACGAGACAAATGCTTATGCAGATACTGTATCTCCTTCCGCCGAACCCAAACGGGGGTGTGTCTTAGTATATACGCCCATCTGGGAAACTCCACCATGTTAAATAGTGCAATTCTACCCCATAAAAACAACGGCAACGACTGCCAACGCCGCAGGCGCTCCAGAGACCCCTCGACAAGAGGCAAGATATTTGCCTCATAGAGTAGGTCTAAATCTTCCGGGATTTGTACACCTAAGTATCTAATCTGTCCAGTTGCCCATTGCAGTGGGAATACTCCCCGCCAAAGCGCCTTGCTTCGTCTCCCCACGTCTAAACCCAATGATTTAGCTTTATTTTTTATTTTTTATTTTTTTTATGTAATAAATTTTATTAGGCAGAATCCAACAAGACCATACATTTCATAACAACAACCCCAAACATTGAAAATACAGTTAGAATGACATTCCCCCTCCCCCCCTTATACACAACGTAAGCTCAGCATTGAAAAGCAGGGCCGGAGATCAGCCTCTATTGAGCAGTCATTAACAGTCATAACGATCCATAACATTGCAGAACCTTCCATTTCTAGATCAACAGAACATAGAAGCAAAAAGGAGGTACAGTATATTCTACCCTCTATTTTGTGCCCCCCCCGTCCCTCCCAATGTCCCACCCCCCTACCCCCCCCCCCCTCCTGACCTATTCTATCTGCCAATGAATAGTGTTACAGGGAAGAAAAGAAAGAAAATAAAAAGGAAGATCAATGAAGGAAGAGAGAAGAAAGCAGAAGGAACAGAAAAAGGAAGATATGCCCGGAAGGGGCACACCACCTACCTACGGCCGCCGCAGGGTATTATTTCTCCTGCAACACAGCATCCCAAAGCGACTCATCCTGGAAAGGCCGTCCCCGAACCGTAGCGGTAATCTGTGCCATCTGATATGTTTCCCAACATTTAGCCTGCCATTCTGCGAGTGACGGAGCCTTGCTGCGTTTCCAAAACCGAGTGATCACCGATTGGCCCGCAAGAAGTAGCGATTGAATCAGAGGCCGCAACGAGCAACTAACAGAGGCATCCGAAAGAATCCCCAGAACACATGACTCCAAGTTTAAGGGGATGGTAATCCGTAACCTTTCACCAACATGTCCTAGCACCGTCCCCCAAAAGCGCTGAATGTGCGGGCAGTGCCACCACATATGGTCAAATGATCCCCTATGCCCACAAAGGCGCTAGCACAGCAGATCATCAGCTCTGCCCCAGTGGAAAAGGTCCACCGGTGTTATAGATAGCCGGTAAAGGATGCGGAGTTGAGTATGAATCAATCCCAAGGATATATCAAATTCAAATAAACATAAACATAAACATAAGGAACACGAGTGTGAATAAGCATAAACGTCAAGCCAAAAATCTTGGTCCTTCCCCGGTAGGGTTCTACTCCATCTCTGTGCGGCAATTTTGAGGTAGGCAGGTCCGGCAAGTCAGTCACAATATGTTGGTATAGTCGAGCCACAAAGGCTTTAAGGCGCCCCGACACAAAGAGATCCTGCTCCCAACATTTAGGGCGGCGCAATATGTCGGTGGTCGAGAACTGAGTCCGTATACAGTGTGAAATTTGGAAAGCCTGAAATGGAGAAAGTTGGAGACCCAAAACCCCTGCTATCCGGTCCATTGGGATAGGGCCCCCCGGATCGTATAACGTAGCAAGATTCGTCCGAAGAATTTCAGAAGTGGTATCTCTCTGCATATTCCGAATAAAGCCTAGGGCCCCCAAAACGGCAAAGGGCGAAGAGGAGGCAGGTAAGCTCATCTGCTTACACAACCCCCTCCAAGCCTCCCAACAAGGTCTAAGAAAAACGTGAGCTTTCACATGGTTAATCTCTTGGGAAGTACTGAGAAAGGGTATAGCCTCCAACGGAATCGGGCGCATCCATTCCCGTTCTAACAAGACCCATTCAGCCCCCGGATGGATGCGCCATAAAAGTAACGACCGTAGGCAAACGCAAGAATAATAGGGTTCTGGATCTGAGAGGCCTAGCCCCCCGGACCCCTTAGGGGTGGTGAGTATTTTCCAGCTGAGCAGAGGTTTCCTCCCCAGCCACAAAAACCATGTCACCGCCTTTCGAAGGGAGACAAAGAACGTGCCCGGGAGAGCAATAGGCAATTGCATAAATAGGAAGAGGAGTCGAGGTAGGACCAACATCTTATAAGAGTTAATCCTGCCTAACCAGGAAACCGAACAGCGACTCCACTTTTCCATATCGCCCCTGATTGAATTCAACAAAGGGAGATAATTTAAGATGTATAATTTCGATATGTCCCTGTGTATAACACCTAAATACCGAAATTGGTGCACCACCGGGAAATACCGATCATTAGAGAGAGATACGTCAGGAGAACGAGATAGACACTGAAGTAGCGTGGATTTCTGCCTGTTTATGGTAAATCCAGAAACCGAAGAGAAGCGGTCTAATATATTGATCACAATAGGTAAAGATCTGGACGGGTCCCTCAGATAAATCAGGGTGTCATCCGCATAAAGGGAAATAACATGCCACTCAGAACCTATATGGATGCCGATGTCTGCTGCCCGCAATTGGATATGAGCCGCCAAAGGCTCCATAGCCAGGGCAAACAACAAGGGAGAAAGAGGACACATCTGTCTGGTGCCTCTGCGCAAGCAGAAAGAGGGTGAGCTCATACCGTTAACAGACACCACAGCTTGGGGATTAGCATACAATGATGCAATCCAAGAACAGAAAATCGAGCCAAAGCCAAATTCCCAGAGAACACGTAAGAGGTAGGGCCATTCGAGTTTATCGAAGGCCTTCTCTGCATCCAACGATAATATGCGAAACGTCCCCTCTTTGCACTTTAAACCCTGTAAAACATTGATGTGTCTACGCACATTCTCAAACCCATAGCGGTGTTTTATGAAACCAGTTTGGTTGGGATGAATAAGATCTGGAACTAAAGAGGCTAGACGGTTAGCCAACAGAGAGGTGAAGACTTTGTAGTCTAAGTTTAGTAAAGAAATCGGTCTGTAATTAGCACAGCAAGTCTTGTCTTTATCAGCCTTGGGAATCACCACAATGTTTGCGTGATAAAAGGATTCTGGTAAAGTTTGTCTGGATAGGATTTCATTGAAAACTGTCACGAGAATAGGCGCAAAGATATCTGGAAAGGTTTTATACAGCTCTGCTGGCAAGAGATCAGGGCCAGCCGCCTTAGCTGATTTAAGGTTCTTTATTACCTGCTGAACCTCCAGCAATGTAAAAGGGCGCTGTAACTGTTCTCTGCTTTCCCTTGACAGCTGGGGGAGAGAAGCCTCCCTCATCCACTCATCCAGACCAGCTTGAGACGCCAGTGCCTGGTTAGTATAAAGCTCCTCATAAAACTTGGCAAAGGTGGACGCGATCTCTCTGGAAGTATACAACAATTGCCCTTGTGGGGATTGAATAGCATCTACCCGGTGTCTTTGTCGCTGCCTCTTCAATTGCCACATCAACAGCCTACCAGCTTTATTACCCTGTTCATAATACCTCTGCTTGGTGCGCAAGAAGAGCTAGGCTAATCTATCAGAGTCCAGCGCAGCCAATTCCCCTCGACATCGGGTCAACCGTTGCCACACCTTCTCTCCCCTCCCCTTCTTGTGCTCACTTTCCAAAACGGCTATCTCCTTCCTCAACTCATCTTGCCGAGCATTTAGACGCTTTTTGAAGGAACTGGAGAGGGAAATGAGATGTCCTCGCAGGACCGCTTTCCCTGCGTCCCATAAGAGAGCTCTAGAGACCTCTGGAGTATCGTTAAATTTCAAATATTCTATCCATCTTTTGCGCACCTCCGAGACGAACTCCGGTCTAAGTAAGAGTCCCCGTGGCAAGGACCATCTCGGCCCTGGGTTGTCCGTCATCCCCAAGGCGAGGTCGAGAGATATGATTGCATGATCTGACGGACCCATTATACCAATGTCCGCACTGTTCAACCAAGGGATCCCCGATCGCGACATAAACCACATATCTATCCGCGAATGACATCGGTGTGCTTGCGAGTAAAACGTATAGTCCCTCTCCAAAGAATGGAGGTGCCTCCAAACATCACACAAATCAAACTGCAAGGCCCAGTCCGTCAGCTGCGTCCCCAAAGTACTGCCGTGAGTTTGATTCCCCGAGCGGTCTATCACCGAGCAAACACAGTTGAAATCTCCCCCTATGATCAAGGGCCCCGACCAAATTTCTTAAGCGCTTTAGAGAGATCAATTAAGGTACTGCCTACAGCGGCAGGCGGTAGATATACATTAACAAGAGTGAGTGTGATCCCCCTGAATAGAGCCTACCAGAATCAGGAAGCGGCCCTCCTGATCACTGTGTTTATTAATCAGCTGAAATGAGCATGTAGAGGAGAACAAGATAGCTACCCCCCTCTTCCGAGTAGAGTAATTGGCTAAATGTATTTGCGGAAACCGATGCTTAGCAGAATCAAAGTGACCTTGCGGAGAAAAATGGGTTTCTTGAAGGAAGATTATCTCCGCTTTCTCTCGGCACAACTGATCTAAAACCCTGCGCCGTTTACATGGGTTATTTAATCCGTGTACATTCCAAGATAGAGCCCTAACCATTTCCAATACAGGAGAAAGCGAAAGCCGATTTGTAAAGTTGCAGTCTAACCCACACCCACTCCCCATCGTTGCCCATTCGGAAATTGGCATCTTCCCCACTGTGTAGAGCTCCAACACCCCTTTGAACACTCATAGCTAGAGAAAACAAAGAATTCCAAAGGCTTAGTATAGATGTCCTGCTGCATTGGTCAGAAGAACCCCCCTCCCCCCCTCCCCACCCCCCTACATTCCTATGATTGCAGGAAGTAAACCAACCCTGTGAACAATACAATAAGGGTGACACTTCAAGTGCCCCCGAGAAAAGCATGGGAGGGGGAGGGCCCACCCGCCCACCTCCCCTCTTCCCCCACCCGGTCACTGATTAAGAAGGTGGAAGCAACAACCTCCCTTGAACCCACTTTACTACTCCATGAATTCAAACTACCTTTGACCTCACCCCCTACCCACCCCCTCCCTCCGCCGTTCCCGCCACTCACTGCTCCCCACACCTATGCCACCCCCCCCCCTACCTCCCCCCCACAACCCTTCTGCTGCTAACTGGGCAAGATCAGGTTGAGGAGAAAGAGAGAAGAGACCCCAAAATACAAATCCCACCAATGATCTGACAAACATAAATACTCAACTAGGTGCGGAAGTGTCCATCTCCTTCTGTGAGTGAGGGTCAGTGTCCGAATTAGACGACTGTCGAGAGCGCGGAACCTTGCGTCTCTTTGGCACAGGCATCTCCCACTTCCCGTTTGAACCTCTCTGCCGAGTCGGGCGTTCGCCGTGGTGCATCAAGTCCAGGAATTCCAGTGCTGCCGAGAGCTCTACTATTTTCTGTGGGTGGTTGTTCCAATTGAAGAGTAGAGCAAAAGGGAAGCCCCACCGATAGGAGATTTCTTGTTTCTGTAGCGCTTGTGTTAAGGGCTTAAAGCTCCGCCGCCTGTCCAGAGTGTACTGAGAAAGATCTTGATATATCTGGAGCTCCTGGCCCTTGTACACCACCGAGCGCTTACCTCTGAGGCTTCTCAACAGGGTGGTCTTGTCATCAAAGAAGGTGAAGCAGACTATCACTGCTCGGGGGCGAGGATTAGAAGCCCGCTGGGCCCCCAGGGAGCGATGTGCTCTTTCCAGCTTCACCGGTTTTGGGGCCTGAGGTACACAGTAAGCATAGAGATCCCGGACTAGAGCCATAGTATCCTCCCGGTCTCCTGTAGGTTCTGGAAGACCAAATATTCTTATGTTGTTACGTCTCTGCCGGTTCTCAAGTTCATCTTGTCTTTCTTTTAAGTCTTTGGTAAGCTGGTCTAGTTTCCCAATTTTAGACTGGAGAGCTATGGACGAATCCATTTGTTCCCTGATAAGTAGCTCAGTCTGCGTCACTTGATCGTCCAGAGATTTTAAGTCGGTTCGGATGTCACTGACAGCTTTGGTAAAGTCCTGGCGGAAGAGCTTCAGCTCCTGAAGGATTTCCAAGAAGTCAGCTTTAGTAACCGGAGCTTGCTGCCCGGAGCTGTTGGCTTTAGAGGTAGCCGAGTCCGCTGTGGATTGTAAGGGCTGAACAGTATGCGTGTCCGAAGAATTCGCAGACTTAGCGAGGGACGCTGCATAGGATTTGATGGTAGCCATGACTTACATATATTGTGACAAGTCCCGCAGCGCTGCCGAGAAGGCCGAGAGGACCGCTGGGTAACCAGATACAGGCTACTAGCGAAGGCTAGCAAGGAAACTGACCAAGAGCAAATTGCAGCAAGGCTATACTGTTAGTGGCCTGCAATACTAACCTCCGACACCAGAGGGAGCTCTAGGTCTAACAATCTCCAGGACTCACAGATATGACAGTCTGCACTGCTAGGGAACCGCACAGAGCTGGTCCCTCCTCAGCCACCACATCCGAGAATGGAAAAAGACAGATTCACCTCTTCAAAGACACTCAGGACACTCGATCACCAAATCAGGGGTCTGTAGAGCACCTCAGAAGAACCGGAGCTGAAACCGGAGTTCTAACACTGGGCGGCGGCCATCTTGGAGTTGGCATGCGTTCCAAGCATGCATTCCAGCTGAACGGCGGCCATTTTAAAGGAGGAGACTGAGTCAGAAGAGCCCTCAGCAACAGCAGCAGCCAGCTCTGAAATGTCGGTAGCAGTTGTTTGCGTTTCAAGAGGACCACAACAGATGATTTTCCCGCCTTTGGCGTTCCACAGGACTCATGAGGTACTTTACAAATGGCGGCGACCTTGTTTTAGAAGTTGTGGGTAGCTTTTTAACACTTCAGGGCTGTCCAAATCCAACCGGAGAGCAGACATTCAGCGGTGTAATATTAAAGTAATTAAACTTATCAAAATAGCAGAACAGCCGGAGTAAGGTTAAGGTATAAGGTCAGCCAAACTGCAGGACCCCTCCAAAAACTTCAGACAAAGTGGAGAAAGCTGCCGTACATCAGAAATCCAATATATCAGGCTGGCAGTTCCATGCTGAGGGTAGATGCTTAGATAACACTGACACCATAGGGGCTGCCGGATTTCAGCTGCAGCTCGGAGATGCAGGAGTGTAATAAAGATGTACTCACTTTTGGAAAAGACAAGAACTCCCAGGCTTATGATGCTTCTTAGAATATCTGGGCTGCACAGCCCCACTAGCAAGTTCATAGGGTGGCTCCACACATAGCCCCACTTCTGAAAAATTTCAGTATGCCATACTGGCCATACCCGGCTGAGGGATCCCCCGGTATAGCTGAAGTAGAAAAGTCAGGAGTGCAGCTAAATCACGCAACAGGTGTATGTCTGGTCATATCATCTTGTACAGGAGTCTTAACTCAGTGAATAGGAGCAGTCGGGGTCAAGAAAGTAGTAGATCCAGCATTCATTATTTGAGTAATTGGGGAAAGAAGTGAGGAGCCTCAGGGAAGTGTGGCCATCTCGGCTGGGCTCACGAGCGTCACCCCCCCTGTCGATTTAGCTTTATTGATTTTTAAACCAGAAAAACCCACGAAGGTGTCTATAATATGGAGCGCCTTAGCCAGTGACTCTTGTGGGTTGGTTAAACAAAGCAGCATATCATCCGCGAAAGCGCTAACTTTGATCTCCTCCTCTCCCCAAACTATCCCCGACACCTCCTCTTGCTGCAGCAGCTTAAGCAACAACGGTTCTAATTGCAAAATGAATAAGAGTGGTGACAGGGGGCAGCCCTGACGTGTTCCACGGCGTAATACAAATGCCGACGAAGCCTCCCCCCCCCTTCACAATATAGGCACGGGGCTCAGTATACAGCGCCCAAATCCATTCCACAAAGTGACCTGCAAATCCAAAACGCCGCAGAGCCTCAAACATATAATCCCAGGAGACGCGATCAAAAGCCTTTTCCGCGTCTAGGCTGGCCAACAGTAGAGGCACATCTCCCTGGAGGCAGCACTCCATGCCCAGCAAAACTTTGGTGATATTATAGGCTGCTGCGCGACCTCGTACAAAGCCCGCCTGACACCGCCCAATAATACGCGCCAAAATGTCTTGGGCACGTGTCGCCAAAATAGACGCCAAAATCTTCATATCGAAATTAATGAGCGAGATCGGCCTATAAGAAGTCGGATCTTCCGGGTTTTTACCAGGCTTATGGAGAAGCGAAATGGAGGCTGTTTGCATGTCCCTTGGGAAGTCCCCCGACTCCCGTGCCTCAACATAGACTGCCGCTAAGATAGGCACCACGTGCCCCCCCAGAATTTTGTAACATTCGGCCCCGTACCTATCGGGTCCGGGCGCCTTATGCGTCTTTCCTGCTTTAATAACCGCTTGGATCTCCGCCCCAGAGATAGGCTTATTCAACACTGCCCTTTCTGGCGACGTCACTTGAGTCCATGTCACACTATCTAAGAAACGACATTCCTGTTCCCGGTCTTCAGGTTCTGGGGTGTAGAGGGCACTATAGTAATGCTCGAACTCTTTAAACTATGTCTTCCGGCTTCGTAAGTCTAACCCCCGCACGATCCTTCAACACAGTCACCAAATTAGAGCCTTTCCAATCTCGCACCAGGCGGGCTAACAAAGTTCCAGACCGATCACCAAACCGGAACAGCTGATGGCGGTAGTATTGCATACTAAATAGTGCTCGTTCCTGCAGAAAATTATTTAATTGCCGTTGGACCGTTAAATAGTTCTCAAACATCGCGCTAGTGGGGTTACGCAGAGATTCTCTCTTTCTCTCCTGCAGCTCTTGTGCTAGCTGTACTAAGACCTCATCCACCCTCTTCCGTTCTTTAGCTACATACGCGATAACCTGGCCGCGAATTACGGCCTTTCCCGCTTCCCATAACGTCGCCACCGAGGAGACACTACCCTCATTCTCAGCAAGGTATTCACCCCATCGAGCACGCACAAACTCTCTAAAGTCCTCTCGCTGCCAAAGCTGTCGGGGGAATGTCCACCTACCACCCAACTGATGCTGTCCCTTCCAGCTGATGCTCACCATTGCATGATCGGAAACCTGTATCGGGCCAATCGTTGCCCCGCTTACTCTGCCAAAAGCCGCCTGCGTTACCAAGATATAATCCAGCCTAGACCAAGTGCGATGAGCTCTAGATAGATGTGTGTAGTCTCGCTCTCCCCCATGTAAAACTCTCCACACATCCAGCAATCCTCCAGACTGGCATAGGTAAGATATCCCCCTGGTGTTCCAACCCCCTCCTCCTGTAGTAGCTGTAGATTTATCTAACTCAGGGTCATGAGGGCAGTTAAAATCTCCTGCCAATATTATAGGTAAATTATGTGCACTTCCCAATTTCCGCCCCAAGGCCTTGAAAAACGCATGGCTGTAGACACTGGGCGCATACACATTCCCCAACAGTAATTCTCCATTCATTTTTACCTGCAACCAGATATACCTTCCCAAGGGGTCTTTCTCTTCCCTAATGACCTCCACCTTTAGCTGCCTATGGAACAAAATAGCCACGTCATTCTTTCTCCTCCCAACTCCCTCTGCTGCATACAATTCACCCACCCACGTTCTCTTCAGTTTGGCATGCTCACTATCGGAAAGGTGTGTCTGCTGTAGAAACGCTACATGTGCTCCCTGCTTCTGGAGGGACTGCAACACTTTCGTACGTTTAATGGGCGTGCCAATACCTCCCACATTCCATGAGATAAATTGTAAATCAGTTCCCATCAGCCCTTATCCCCATCCAAAATATCCATCACAGTCCTCACCATAGAACCACGGGCTGTGAGCTGCCCAGCCTCAGCTCCCAGCCTATACCGCCCCTTGGGTCCAAGAATTCGTGCAAAACCCCACTTCCTAGTGTCTAATGTGTCTATACAAACCATTCGCTCACCCCATGCACACCTCCCCTCCCTCTAAGCTCTTCCTTCCCCCCACCACCCCAAACAGCTAACACCAACAGCCATACCTTCCTCTTCCCCGCACCCCCACCACCCTGGACCTCCCCTCCCCCCTTCCCTTCCCCCCTCTCCTCCCACCCCCCTCCCTTCCACCCACCACCCCAAACCCCCTTCTAAAACAATCCCTCCAAAGTGCCCGGCCAGCTGTGCCAGGCTCAGAGCCCAGATTTGTGCGCTACAGGGCTGTCCCGCCCCTCCCACCGTTTTAATTAATATACTGGCAAACAAACAGACCTCCCCAATCCCCACAATAATGGCGAACTTCCAACCCATATTTGAACCGTTAATATAGAAACTGTTCCCCACACGAGGGACCATGCACCACTCTCCCACCATAGCCGGTACATGATCACAACGCAATCACATGTAAGAAAAAATACACTGGTAAATAATGAACAAACACAATGTCTCTTCCGGCCATAAAACATCCCAACAGACCCAGCAAATCTTTAAAGAGAAACCCATGGTCTCCCCCCCAGGGGAGCGCACTGCCTCAGGGAGACCATGCGACCCCATCCCCAGGGCAAGCAACTTATAGACCCAGAGAGCTTCCATCTCCAGTCTCCAGTCCAACTCATCCGGTATCTCGGGTCTGATATTCCGGAGGGCAATACTTATTTCTTCAGGTCGCCTGCTCCAAGCTCTCCAACGCCACCGCAAACTTCCGTGCGGCTGCAACCGTGTTTAAAACGTGGCTTTTCCTCTCATGCTGTACTCGAAGCGTCGCAGGAAACGCTAGCGTGAAACGAAGTTGTTTTTGGAACAGCATGGAGCAAAAGGGGGAAAATTCCTTACGTTTCGCAGCTACAGATGCAGAGTAGTCCTGGAATAACAGGACTTTGTGGTTGTCCATCAGCAATGACCGCTTCTTCCGATACGCCTGCAGCAGCCTCCATTTATGGTGGAAATTGAGTATACCGGCTATCACCACTCTTGGACGCTGGTTAGGCTCAGGTTTAGGCCCGATGCGATGTACTCTTTCCACTTTAAGTTCTCCCACTAGGTCTTCCAGGCCCAACTCTCTTGGCAGCCAGGACTCCACCGTCGGCAATAGCATACACTCCGTGTTAGCCTCGGGTACTCCCACAAAACGTAAATTGTTCCTGCGGGAGCGATTTTCGAGATCGTCGACTTGTCTCTTAACGCCGCAATGGTCTTTTGCAGTGTGGCCCGCTCTCGGGACTGTATCCCCTCGGCCTCTTCAAGCGCTGACACACGGTGCTCGATTTCCTCAACGCGCTGGCCGAACTCTGTCAAGGTCTCCTCAACTGTATCCAACTTAGTAAGGATCCGGTCGAACTTCGGCTCTAGAAGCTTAGCTACTTCTTTGCCAGCTCCTCTGATCCGGATTCCACACTCTCCACACCGAGAATACGGCTGCGCCATATTGGACACCATCTTTCCCGCCGGAGTGGCGCCCAGCTTTGCAGCCTTCTCCCGCTCTTTTCTTGCAGCAAGAGGCATATTGGGGAATGGTTTTCTGCCAGCCACCTCCGGAATCTTACGTTTTATCGCTCACGGGCTTTGCTGGAGTCTTTACCGGGGGGGGGGGGACCTGAAAAAATCAATATAACGGCGAGACAGCCCCGGAGCAAGTAGAGAAGCTTCTCACTCGCTCATGCGCCACGTGGTCTCTCTGCCAGCATGGTTTAAAGGTGAGGTCAGAGAGGCTGTTGTTGCCAAAAAAGCATCTTTCAGGAAATGGAAAAAAGAGCCAAACGACGAAACCTGGAAACAGCACAAGCACTGGCAAGTCAAATACAAGGCATTGATAAAGCAGGCAAAAGGAGAATTTGAGAAGAAGCTTGCTGCGGAAACAAAAACGCAAAATAAAGATTTTTTCAAGTACATTCGCAGCAAAAAAATCTGTGAGAGAGTCAGTTGGTCCATTAGATGATAGAGGAGTTAAAGGGGCACTAAGAGATGACAAGGCGATAGCAGAGAGACTGAATTAATTCTTTGCTTCGGTCTTTACTGAGGAAGATATAGGGATGTTATCCATGACTGAAGTGGTATTTAAAAGTGTGGAAGAATTGAAGGAAATATCAATATATCGGGAAGATGTATTACAACTATTAGATAAACTGAAGAGTAGCAAATCACCTGGGCCGGATGGTATACATCCAAGGGTGTTGAAAGAACTGAAATATGAGATTGCAGACCTGCTATTAGTAATCTGTGAACTATCATTAAAATCATCTCTAATACCTGAAGATTAGAGGATCGCCAATGTAACACCAATTTTTACAAAGGGTTCCAGCGGTGATCCAGGAAAGTACAGACCGGTGAGCCTGACGTCAGTACTGTTAAAAATGGTAGAAACTATAATAAAGATTAAAATTACTCAGCATAGTCATGGCCTAATGGGAGACAGCCAACATGGCTTTAGACAAGGAAGATCTTGTCTTACTAATCTGTTATGTTTTTTTGAAGGTGTGAATAAACAGGTGGACAAAGGTGAGTCAGTTGATATAGTGTATCTGGACTTTCAGAAAGCCTTTCACAAGGTCCCTCATCAGAGACCTTTGGCAAAACTAGAGTCATGGGATAGGAGGCAGTGTACTACTGTGGATCAGGAACTGGTTAAAAGATAGAAAGCAGAGGGTTGGGCTAAATGGCCAATTTTCCCAATGGCGAAAGGTGAATAGTGGTGTACCCCAGGGATCTGTGCTGGGTCTGCTGCTTTTGGACATATTCATAAAATGACCTGGAAAGTGGAATAACGAGTGAGGTTATCACATTTGCAGATGACACAAAACTATTTAAAGTTGTTAAAACCCAAGAGGATTGTGGAAAATTGTAAGAGGATCTTGATAAATTGGAAGACAGGGTATCAAAATGGCAGATGAAATTTAATCTGGACAAGTGTAAAGTTATGCACCTAGGGAAGAACAACCCAAACTATGCTTACACGATGCAAGGTTCCACTTTAGGAACCACCACCCAGGAAAAAGATTTAGGCGTCATTGTGGATAACATGTTAAAACCCTCGGCCCAATGTGCAGCGGTGGCCAAGAGAGCAAATAGAATGCTAGGTATCATAAAGAAAGGAATGGAAAGTAAAACAAAAGATATTATAATGCCTCTATATCGTTCCATGGTGAGACCGCACCTTGAATATTGTGTGCAATTCTGGTTGCCGTATCTTAAAAAGGATATAGCGTTATTAGAAAAGGTTTAGAGAAGAGCCACCAAAATGGTAAAGGGGATGGAAGGATACTCCTATGAAGAAAGGCTAAAAAGCTTAGGGCTCTTTAACCTGGAAAAGAGACAGCTGAGGGGAGATATGATAGATTTCTATAAATTAATGAACGGAATGGAACGGGTAAACGTAGATCGATTGTTTACGTTATCAGAATACAGAAAGAGTAGGGTACATGCAATGAAGCTACAAGGTAAACTGTTTATGGACTAATAAAATATAATATTTTTTCACTCAACGTGTAATCAAACTCTGGAATTTGTTACCGGAGGATGTAGTAAAGGCTGTTAGTGTAGCTGTGTTTAAAAAAGGTTAGGACAAGTTCCTAGAGGAAAAGTCCATAAACCATTATTAAGAAGGGACCCAGGATATCAATGCTTGACCCAGTACAAGCATTGTGGAACCTGTGTCTTTTGGGGAAACTGCTAGGTACGTATGACATAGATTGGCCACTGTTGGAAACAGGATACTGGGCTTGATGGACCTTGGTCTGACCCAGTATGGCATATTTTATGTTCTTATGAGTTGTTTTAGTCTCCGGAGTGTTGCGAATTTGAAGAAGGCTGTTCTGGATATCTTGTTGATATGTGGTTGGAAGGTGAGTTGCTTGTCTAGAATCACTCCAAGTTATCTGACTTCATCTTTTATTGTGATGGTTGTATTGGATATGTTGATGGTAATAGGGGGAATGAATTGGAGTTTCTTGTGATGATAACTGCTTCAGGTTTTTTTATGTTGATGTTTAAGTTGTTAGTTAGCCAGGTTGTTATTTCTTGAATGCAGGTTGATATGGTGGTATATTCTGGGGAGTCCAGTTGAATAGGGGTATATGCCATGATGTCTTCAGCATATATGGCGTATTGTATCTTGTGTTTGTTAAATATTTTGCATATGGGCTGAATATAGATGTTGAAGAGGAGAGCTGATAATGATGAGCCTTGGGGAATTCCTTGAGTAGTCTTGAAGGGTTCTGAGATGAGGTTCCCAAATTTAACTCTCTGCTGTCTGTCTTCAGGGTATGATTGGAACCATTTAATTGTGATATCATATAATCCCTTATAGTGCTCTGAATACTTTTTTGCCCTTCCACCTCATCTGTAAGGGCCTCATTCAGCCTCTAAAAACGCAGACCTCCTCCTTCTCCTTGTAACCTCAAGGAAGCCTCCACTGGGGCATGATCTGATCAACTTATAGGTCCTATATCTACCTCCTTGACCTGTTCTATTATCCTTCCATCCACCCATATCATGTCTAATGTGCTGTAACTTTTATGTGGATGTGAGTAGTGTGTATATTCTCTTTTATTTCCATGTATACGAGGAGTTGAGGCCTTTCACATTAATGGTTACAGTCTTACATTCATCTAGCTGCTTTTGTTTACTACCCATAGCTTCAAATCACTGTACCTCCTCTTCTTGCATACACAGGTTCCAGGTTACCCCCCTTCCCCTCCCTCCCTCCCTCCCTCCCCCCCTTCCTCCTACTTACTACCAGATTGTAGCTTCCACTTCCTCCGAGGCATCATTTCCCCTCTCCCACTCATGCTCCTCAATTCATAGCACACTTTTCTTGTCTTAATCTCCCCCCGTTCTTATCCTTGCTCATTTTACCTTACACCTTCTCCCCCTTCTTATCATACACTCAGTTCATCTTTGCGGCTTCTTTATCCTTGCTGTTGTCTTCTGTTCATTTTTCTTTTCTCTCACCTCTGCTTATTTACTCAGTCCCATGTCCTTTCTCTTTTGCATCACACGTTTACTTTTCCTCTCTTTATTCTCCACTTTCTGCCATCTTGTTGTCTGTCCATTCCCTGGTTTTCTCATTTCTCCCACCTCTGGTAAACGTGTTACTCCTGCTTCCTTCATCTCTTCCGCCAACTGAGCTGCTGTTTGCTCCCGCCTAGTGATGCCATGGCTGGTAAATGCAATTCCTGCTGGGTACAACCATTTATATTTAATATTTTCTTCCCTCAGCCGCATTGTAAATCCTCGTCATTCTCTAATGCGCTGTAGCGTGGCCGCAGCCAAGTCCACAAAAATTGCCACCTTATTTCCTTTCCACTCGAGGACCAGCTCCCCTCACCTTGTTAATTATTTGTTCCTTCTCACTATCGTCCTGTGTCTAACCTTCCTTTCCTTTCCAAGCTCCTTGAAAAGTTTGTTTTTGCCCAACTCTCACACTACCTCGATTCTATTAATTTTCTTCACCCTCGCCAATCGGGTTTCCGCACGGGTCACAGTGTTGACACTATTCTTCTTGCATTCACCAATGCACTACACACGGCTCACGATCGGGGTGATATCTTGGTGGCGGTTGCTTTAGATCTCTCAGCAGCCTTTGATCTTGTCGATCACTCTCTTCTCCTCCTTCGTTTACGGGAAGCTGGTTTATGTAGTACTGTGCATCACTGGTTTCACTCTTTTCTTTCCTCTCGTTCTTGTTCTGTGCTCTCCCCCTCTTCTTCTACCCCCTCTTCTAACTCTTTCCCTCTTACTTGTGGGGTACCTCAAGGTTCTGTTTTGGCTCCTCTTCTTTTTAACCTTTTCTTAGCACCCCTTGCACTCTTAATTCAACAATGAGGAATTTCTGCTTTTCTTTATGCAGACGACATTGTTCTGCTCCTTTACACCTCTCCCTCCTGTCCCGATCTCACTGCGCTTAATTCATGTCTTTCCACTGTAGCTAACTGGTTGACCCTTCACTGTTTGCATCTTAACCTCACTAAGACCGTTGCCATTTGGTTTTCCCATGGGTCTACACCCCCTACCCTTGCCCCCTTCTTTTCTGGGTCCCCTGTCCCATTAGTTTCTACCTTTCGCTATCTCGGTGTCCACTTTGATTCTGACCTCTCTTTTAAGTCACATCTCTCTCACATTGCCAAATCCTCCTTCTTCCTCCGGCAAATACGTGCAGTACGTCCCTTCTTGTCCTCAGCAGCCCTCACCACTCTGGTGTTGTCTCTGGTTATCTCACGTGTCGACTTTGCAAACTCTGTTCTTATCGGTCTTCCTAAGTCTCGCTTATCCCGTTTACAACGTATACAACACACTGCCGCTCGTCTTATTTGTCATGCTTCCCCTCGCGATCACATCACTCCCCTCCTGTTTCACCTCCATTGGTTGCCCTTCCCTTACCGTTCCCAATTCAAGCTCCTCACCTTGGTACACAAAGTACTCCACACTGGCTCCCCCCAATATCTTGCTGACTTACTCTCTATCCACTCCCCCCGGTATACTCCTCGTTCCTTTCATCTTCACCGTCTAGCCCTTCCTTCCCCCTCCCGTGCTCATTTACAGACCACCCGCTCCTCTGCATTTTTCTTCATTGGCCCCGCCCTCTGGAACTCTCTACCCCCCTCCCTCCATCTCGAACCACTTTTCTCCTTTTAAGCAAAACCTAAAAACACACCTTTTCTCTCTGGCGTTCGATGTGCCCTCTCCTTTTGTGTGATTTCCTTTTCCCGTCCCTAACCTCCCCCTGTTGTTTCTCCCCTACCCCCTCCATGTCTCTTCCGTCTACACTTTTAAAGATAAATTGTACTCTTTTAAACAGATATTGTATTTCTTTTCCTTTCCAGGCTTCGGCCTTTTTTAGATAATTGTTTTTATATTGTACATCGCTTTGATTTTTATAGAAAGGCGATTTTATCAAAACTAATAAACATAAACATAAACATAAAGTTCTGGAGGCATATAATAATGTCTTTTGGTGCCTCCCCTCTCCTTGGACCGAGCGTACGGTGCGCCCTGTCTATTTTCACTTTCAGTGCCTTCCCTCTGTCCTCGGGATCCTGTAGCACTTCCATACATATATCTCATGCCGTCTGTTCATAGTCCCTGTATTTCCGGAACCCCCTTTATTCTTAGATTTTGCCTTCTCGCTCGGTTTTCCGAGTCTTCAAGCTTCAACTCCATCTGTTCTTTGCACTTTCCAAGCCATTCACTACTTTATTGATGGCGCTCACATTGCTTCGCATCTCCTCTATTTGCCCTTCCGCCTCCTCCACTCTTTTCCCCAGGTCCTGCACATCAGCGCGAAACTCCATTATGGCCGCCTCCATGTCCGCTCTGAATCCCGCCATTTCTGACTGCAGCTCACCAAACCAGGACTGCAGTTCTTCTTTGGTGATTTGTACCACGGTGCTTTTATTCTGCACCTCTTCTAAGGTACCCAGCTGCTCTTCAGATTCGGCCTCCATATTTGCTTCGTCTCCCATTTTTTCTCCTTCTTTCTGCTCCCCTCTTATCGCTGCGAATGTGTACTCTCGTATATCTGCCATTTTTTCCCTTGCTGTCGTCATTCTACCAGCCTTTGCACCCTCTCACCAAAACAATCCTCTCTGTGGTATTTGGTGCACTTCTGTTGGGGAGATTAGTTACTTCTGTGGGATTGAACGGCAGAACTCTTTTTCAGCCGTCCATGCGATTCGGTGACTAAGAGAAGATATATTTTTTTACTCAATGAGTTTTCAAACTCTGAAAGTTGTTACTGAAGAATTTAGTAGTGTAGCTGGGTTTAAAAAAGGTTTGGACAGTTTCCTGGAGGAAACGTTCATAGAGTATGAGGCCCAGAAAACCCACTGCTTATCCCGGGACAAGCACTGTGGAACCTATCTACCTTTTTGGGAACCTTCCAGGTACTTGTGACCTTGATTGGCCACTGTTGGAAATAGTATACTGGGCTTGATGGACCTTGGTCTGACCCAGTACAGCATTTCTTCAGTTCTTATGTTCTTATTCTCAAATTGAATAACGCTATATCCTTTTTAAGATACGGCGACCAGAATTGCACACAATATTCAAGATGCGGTCTCACCAGGGAACGATATAGAGGCTTTATAATATCTTTTGTTTTATTTTCCATTCCTTTCCTTATGATACCTAGCATTCTATTTGCTCTCTTGGCTGCCGCTGCACACTGGGCCGAGGGTTTTAACAAGTTATACGCAATGATGCCTAAATCTTTTTCCTGGGTGGTGGTTCCTAATGCGGAACCTTGCATCGTTTAACCATAGTTTGGGTTGTTCTTCCCTAGGTGCATAACTTTGCACTTCTCCACTTTAAATTTCATCTGCCATTTTGATGCCCAGTCTTCCAATTTATCAAGACCCTCTTGCAATTTTCCACAATCCTCTTGGGTTTTAACAACTTTAAATAGTTTTGTCTTATCTGCAAATTTGATCACCTCACTCGTTATTCCATTTTCCAGGTCATTTATGAATATGTCAAAAAGCAGCGGAACCAGCACAGATCCCTGGGGTACACCACTAGTCACCTTTCTCCATTGGGAAAATTGGCCATTTAACCCAACCCTCTGCTTTCTATCTTTTAACCAGTTCCTGATCCACAGTAGTACACTGCCTCCTATCCCATGACTCTTTAGTTTTGCCAAAAGTCTCTGATGAGGGACCTTGTCAAAGGCTTTCTGAAAGTCCAGATACACTATATCAACCAACTCACCTTTCTCCACCTGTTTATTCACACCTTCAAAAAAACATAACAGATTAGTAAGACAAGATCTTCCTTGTCTAAAGCCATGTTGGCTATCTCCCATTAGGCCATGACTATTGTCACAAGGTAGACCCAGGGCAACCCGAGAAAATGCAGATCAGCATGAATGATCACAGAAAAAGTGACAAGGTAAACAAAGTAATGTTAGATGGTTGCTAAAGACAACCTAGGCACACGTGCATAAGCCCCATGAAGACACACCCAGGTAGCAAAGAAAGGGAATTTGCTTTGCCTGATAGGGATCAGCTGGATGGAGGTGGAGTCAGGAGACACGAGGATAAAATAGACTCCCAAACAATTAGAAGGAGAGAGGAGTTGAGGCAACAAAGGTTACAATCAGAGAGACTGCAGCGAACACAGTTGAAGCCGTGGAAAGCATGGAGTTGGTATGAAAGAGAGGAAGAGAGTGAGAATGAGTCATTGAAGCAACAAGGGAGTCAGCGTGAAGGTCGGAGAGAATCCAGAGACCTGTGTGAAACAGTGAGAAGTCAGCAGCCTGATAGCGTGTATGTGCATGGAAGACAGGAGAAACGTGGGAAGACTGCAATAGCAGGTACCGGTGCAAGGAGTGAATGTAAGGGCTATTTGCTATCTGAGAGGGAAAAACCCTGGAGGTATAGAAATAGCCACATAAAGACAAGCTATCTAGAGGCTGAGAATAACTTTTCCCCTGGTCATAGAAATCCTAGGAGAAGAGGGATTTACTTACCAGAAGAAGCTGAAGATTTTCCCAATCATTGTGAGCTCCCAGCTTCTAGAAAAACCCCGTCGAAAGCTTTGCAATCTAGCTCAGCTGAGTTCCGAGGGCTAGATCTGAACAGGCAGAGAGCCTGCCGTAATTATCCTACTAGCAAAGCAAATAGAGATTTAAGCTATCTACTAAGATACCAGCAGGGGCAGAGCTTTGAAAAGCTCAACTCAAAGTTATATGGTATTTCCCAGAGAGGCACTAGCTCAGAGGGAGAAAGAAACTTCCTGGGTGACGAGCCAAGCCAGCCATACTCTCATTCCACATCTGATATTAAGAATGAAAATGCTGACGAGCCTGAATTGATGGAGTGTGAAAATTCAGAGGTATCTGTAATTCCTGAATTAATGGACTGTTCTTTATCTGTAACTGAATCAGAGTTCTCACTAAGATAAACGCTTTATTTGTGACCTTAGCTCCAGTGTTATAAGCTGTATGCTGCATCTCACTCACTCTCTAACCAAACAGACGTGAGCTGTACTACCAGCCACGAGAGAAAAGATCTGTATTGAGACAGTTAGGCTGTTTTGTTCTTTTCTTTTGTTTAAAGTTTGGAAGCTGAAGGAAGCTATTTGCGTTGTTCAGTTAACTTTTGTTATATGCCAAAGTAGGCTCTTAATTTCTGTTACCAGAAGATAAAGAAACCTCAAGGGATGGGGAATAAAGCCCTAAACGTGAAAAGAAGTTTTGTTTGTGATTTGTATGAGTGAAGGCACAACTACCACCCTCACAGAGCCAAGCAATACCAGTTCCTACTGCTTGGGCTCGGGGGCTGTGACATAAATGGCGTAGTTGGCAGGATAATTTTTCGGGGGGGCATAACAAGGATTTGCCTGAAAAAAGTAAAAGGACATTGCTGAAAAGCAAGAGAAGTTTGGATCCAAGGCACTAACTGAAGAGGATTCGGCTGGCAGAGCGGCCAGTGGCGGGAAAAGACCTTTTCTCACATGCTGAAGTCTGCCAGGAGACTAAGGTATTAGTAGCCTGGGTGGACGGGTACAGGATACCGTGAGAAAAGAGGGTGCTATAAAAGGGAGAGAAAAAAACCTTTTTGTTGTACCGCACTTGGTGGGTCTTTCTCTTCTTATTTTTCAGGTGCAGAGAGAGGAAAAGGAAGATGGATCCCCAAGATATGTTAGCCTGGATGAACGAGCAACAGGAGAAGCAAGCAAGAATGCTGCAACACCTACAGGAACAATACATGTCAGCTATGCAGGAACAGCAACGACAGTTGTTAGAGGCAATGACTGCGCTACTGAGAAAGTCTCAAGGAGAAGGAACAACAGTACTGTAGAAATGAACACGGGTCTTGCTTTAAGACATTTGGGGCGGGAGGACAATCCCGATGACTTTATAGAGGCGTTTGAACGCATAGCTGGGAACTTGAAATGGCCTGCAGAACAATGGGCGATGCGATTCGCCATGACTTTGAGTGGCGAGGCTTTATCTGCCTTTAAGGCCATGCCAGCTAGTTTGGCAAATAATTACAGTGAAATTAAGAAGGCAGTGTAAGATCGCCTTGGTCTTACACCAAGACACTACAAAAGATTATTTAGAGAGGCAATAATGTTGGAGAATGAGACTCCAAAAGCCTTAGGCCAGAGGTTTAAAAGCCTAGCTCATAAATGGTTAGACCCTGAAGGTAGAACACTGGAGTCTATATTAGATGAAATTGTCTTAGAACAGTTTTTGTTAGCAATACCATCTGAAATGAAAACATTCTTAACGCTGCAAAATTGTTCAAGTACAGAGGAAGCAGCTAAAATGGCTGAAGTATTTAAAGAGGCCAAACATGCTAATACTTCTAACGTGAGCCTCTTAAAAGGCGCAGGTGTGACTGGGGTGGATGAATGCAAAAAGTATACACGGGGTAGAATGTATGAGTATGATCCTGGTAAGGATAGCATAGATAGGAACACCAGGAGGTGCTATAAATGTGGCAGACCCGGTCACATTATAAAGGAATGTCGGGCTAAGACAGTTCTTATAGTAGGGGCAGAAAAACCAGTACCAAAAGGAATATGTTTGCGGGTGCAAGTTGATGGAGCGGATGCTCTGGCTATACTCGATTCTGGAGCGGAACAAAGCTTAATTGCCCAAGAATTTTGGGAAACCCTGAAGCAGTCTCGCCTGGTAGCCCCAAAACAAGTAGAAATAAAATGTGTACACGGCGCACGGCTTCCCTATCCTTTACACCAAGTACGTGTCAAAGCACTAGGGATAGAAAGGAAATTACAGGTAGCAGTAGTCCCTGAGCTACCACAAAAACTAATTTTAGGACGGGACTGGCCTTCTTTTCCAGGTGTATTAAGCCAGGGAATAGCCATGAAAATAGGATTGGTCTCTACTCGATCCCAAACCCCTGTAGTTGAATCCCAAGAAGCCCCGGTAGAAGAAATAGAAACACCTACAGAGGAGGGGGTCAAAGAGGCTACTGAGAAGGAGATAGAGGCGGAAGAGATGAATCCGCTACCTAACCATGATGATCTAGTTCAGAGCCCGGTGGGGGAAGGAAAGAAAACCAGGGCTAAAAAGCGTCAGGAAAGAGATAAGAGAGCCAAAGGAAGAAGGGAACTAGAAACAGGGGAAGGGTTACCCTGGGTCCCCGCTGCCCTCGTCCAAAAGTTTCCATCTTTTCCGATGGAGCAGAGAGCAGATTTGGCACTCAAAAGAGCTTTCGAGTGGGCCCAGAAGAATCGTAATATATTACCCCGATTCTTACTGGATGAAAATATTTTATATAGGGAAGGTCTAGATCCCTATGCAGGAGCTGTGAGAAAGCAACTGGTGGTGCCGGTAGCCTTTAAGGCGGTAGTTTTACGCTTGGCACATGACCATCCAGTAGAGGGCCAAGTTCGCATAAGATGCGTGCATGGGGAAGCTTCTCACTACCCATTACATGAAGTAGCCATACAAGGTCTAGGATCCCTGCGTAAAATATTAATTGCAGTAGTACCGAAACTTCCGTATGCAGTTGTTTTAGGATGTGATTGGATCCCTTTCTGCCAAGAGATGGAGAAAGGCCTCCAAGAGATATTGGTCCCATCTCCCATACAACCCCCAGTGATAGCAGAGGAAGTAAAGATAGAAGCCATAGCGGCTGCTATCCCCAGTCCCTTATTCGGGAAACCGCCAAAAAAAGGATCTCCGCCTCAGGAACTACCATTAACAGGGAAACAAAAATTTACCCTGCAGTTTTGCAAGAGTACGCCCCAAGCGACAGGTCCGAAAAGGGCTTCTGTAATGGCTGCGGGATATGACCTCTTTAGCGTGGAGAATGCTATTGTAGAAAGAGGAGGAAAAGCACTGGTAGACACAGGCATCCGAATTAAAGTACCAGAGGGATGCTATGGGCGAATAGCGCCGAGGTCAGGTCTAGCAGCGCAATATGCTATAGATATTGGCGCAGGGGTTATTGACCCCGATTATCGAGGTCCCGTAAAAGTCTTATTGTTCAATTTTGGGGATAAAGACTTCAAAGTACAAAAGGGAGACAGGATTGCACAGTTAATCTGTGAACGGGTAGGGTTCCCGGCGGTGGAGGAAGTATCGTCACTACCATCCACTGAGAGGGGAGAGAGCGGGTTTGGTGCTACAGGGACAAGAGAGGTGAAAAGTTTAACAGCCCTTGGGGAGGAAAGGACCGAGGAGGATCTAGGGCCCCAAGTGGGGGATTGGGAAAAACAAACTTCCCCTAAGGTAGGCTCTGAGTTGAACCCTCAGCAACAAAAAGAACTAGCGCACCTATTAACGAAATTTTCGGACGTCCTGACCACTTTACCCGGAGAAACTCATCTCGTGGCGCACGAGATAATTACGCCACCCGGACGAGTCATACGACAACGTCCATATAGAATGCCCGAGACGAGAAAACAAGAAGTTGTTACCCAAGTTAAGGAAATGCTGGCCATGGGCATCATAGAGGAGTCTCGGAGCCCATGGTCCAGCCCCATAGTGTTGGTTCTGAAACCAAATGGAACCTTAAGATTCTGCATAGATTTCCGCCAGATTAATGACATATCACAGTTTGATGCGTATCCTATGCCACGCATAGACGACCTGCTGGACCGTTTAGGACAGGCGAAGTATCTAACCACGTTAGATCTCAGTAAAGGATACTGGCAGGTTCCGCTAACCAAGAACTCAAAACCCAAAACGGCTTTCTCCACGCCGATTGGGCTATACCAATTTAGGCGGATGCCGTTTGGACTACACGGGGCCGCGGCTACATGCCAACGTCTCGTGGACCAGGTACTGAGACCCCACCATGAATACGCTCTCGCGTATATGGATGATATAGTGATATACAGCACAACCTGGTCACAACACCTCACGAGGGTGGAAGCAGTCCTTAGAGCGTTGAGAAGGGCGGGCCTTACACTAAACCCGGAGAAGTGTTTGTTTGCTACAAGGGAAGCAAAATATCTGGGTCACATAATAGGCAGGGGCCTGGTAAAACCACTAGCTAGCAAAGTGGAAAGTGTTCGAGAGTTCCCCAGGCCCATAACAAAAAAACAAATGCGAAGTTTCTTAGGCTTAATAGGGTATTATCGTCGCTTTGTACCCCGTTTTGCAGAGGAAAGCCTTCTCCTCACAGAAATGCTGAGGAAGAACGCGCCAAACCAAGTCCGTTGGACCCCTGAAGCAGAGACAGCTTTTGAAACTCTTAAAGAGAAGTTATGCAGTGCCCCCGTATTACGGGGTATAGATTTCAACTTACCGTTCATCATACAAACAGATGCATCGGACACGGAGTTGGGGGCGGTGATGTCCCAAGTTTTCGAGGGGAGTGAACATCCAGTAGCTTACCTAAGTCGAAAGCTCTCGCCGGCAGAGAAAAATTATGCCACGATAGAACGTGAGTGTTTGGCTATAAAATGGGCCGTGGAGGCTCTACGTTTTTACCTTACGGGCACTGTTCCCTCTAATTTTCTGTAGGCTGTGTGCGCATAAAATATCAGCTGTGCAGCTTTTGAAGGAAGGTTAAATTTTTGTGTGCCACATAACGACACTCGGAGTTACATACTTTAAAATTTGACTACACGTCAGAATACAGTATGTACACCACATTGATTTTAATCAAATTAAATGAAAATAGACGATTACTAAATGAAGCAGAAAATTTCTAGTAATTACAATGACAACTTCTAAATTTTAAAACATCTGTGTTGTTTTCTATCAGAATCAGAACCATAATTTTTGTGCGCTCTGTTGTAAAGTATGTGCGCTTGCTCAGCGAGGTGTGTGCGCGCGCACACGCGCACAGCTTAGAGGGAACAGTGCTTACGGGAAGAAAATTTTTATTAGTAACCGATCACGCTCCATTAAAATGGCTTCATTTAATGAGAAATAACAATGCCCGATTGACCCGCTGGCATTTAGCACTCCAAGCTTTTAATTTTGAGGTTCAGCACCGAGCGGGGAAGATGCATGGGAACGCGGATGCGCTTTCCCGGATTACTTGCTGTCCACCAGAAACTGCGGCAGCAAGTAATATTTTAAGGGGGGGAATGTGTCACAAGGTAGACCCAGGGCAACCCGAGAAAATGCAGATCAGCATGAATGATCACAGAAAAAGTGACAAGGTAAACAAAGTAATGTTAGATGGTTGCTATAGACAACCTAGGCACACGTGCATAAGCCCCATGAAGACACACCCAGGTAGCAAAGAAAGGGAATTTGCTTTGCCTGATAGGGATCAGCTGGATGGAGGTGGAGTCAGGAGACACGAGGATAAAGTAGACTCCCAAACAATTAGAAGGAGAGAGGAGTTGAGGCAACAAAGGTTACAATCAGAGAGACTGCAGCGAACACAGTTGAAGCCGTGGAAAGCATGGAGTTGGTATGAAAGAGGAAGAGAGTGAGAATGAGTCATTGAAGCAACAAGGGAGCCAGCGTGAAGGTCGGAGAGAATCCAGAGACCTGTGTGAAACAGTGAGAAGTCAGCAGCCTGATAGCGTGTATGTGCATGGAAGACAGGAGAAACGTGGGAAGACTGCAATAGCAGGTACCGGTGCAAGGAGTGAATGTAAGGGCTATTTGCTATCTGAGAGGGAAAAACCCTGGAGGTATAGAAATAGCCACATAAAGACAAGCTATCTAGAGGCTGAGAATAATAACTTTTCCCCTGGTCATAGAAATCCTAGGAGAAGAGGGATTTACTTACCAGAAGAAGCTGAAGATTTTCCCAATCATTGTGAGCTCCCAGCTTCTAGAAAAACCCCGTCGAAAGCTTTGCAATCTAGCTCAGCTGAGTTCCGAGGGCTAGATCTGAACAGGCAGAGAGCCTGCCGTAATTATCCTACTAGAATCATATACCACAAAGGGGGAGCTACGGTTCTTCTTACGCCTGCTCTAGGAGCAATTTTTCTCGAGGACGAAGGCCATGGCGTAATTATCAACAGGATTTTTGGCAGGGACCGGACACCAGGTCCCGGACCAAAACTCGTCCGTTATAAATTTGTCTGGCCATCAATTATCTGTTTCTGAGCTCCAAGTGCTTGAGCGTGGTCTGTCATTTGTTCCGACAGCTTATTATGATGGATTCACTACTCGACTTGCTCTGTATCGATTTTTTCGAAAACTGAGAGTGATTCACTATTTTTCTGACAAGTCTGAATCTGTTAGCTGCTCTTTGGTTCAGAACCCCTCTCGCTGGGCTCCGCCGGGGGCTCCAGACCCGGTGATTAAGATTTTTCAAGATCTGGTTCTTAAACATCTTACGGATATGGAACAGACACGATGTTGTTTTTATAATAATTTTTCTAGAGTTCAACGTCAAACGCTTTGTCAACTGCGGGATCTTGATACTGTAGTCCGGAGAGCGGACAAAGGGGGAGCTACGGTTCTTCTTACGCCTGATCTTTATCAGAGGGAGGTGGAGGTTCATCTGTATAATCAGACCAATTATCAGAGGTTACCGGGGGATCCCACTGTTGAGATTGGTTCTCACATTCATTCAGTGGTTTACAATGCTTTTCTTCGCAATTGGATTACTAAGCGTGAACTGGATTATCTGCAGAAGAAACATCCTAAAATACCAGTTTTTTATTTGGTGCCCAAAATACATAAGTCTTTAAGTGCACCCCCTGGCCGGCCGATTGTGTCGTGTAGAGATTCCATTTTGGAACCTCTCTCAAAATTCTGCGATCTCTTTTTGCAACCAGCGGCATCTCAGGTTGGTTCATATATCAGAGATACGGCGGATTTTATGAACCAACTTAAATGTTGTACTGAGGTTGGGACGTATACCTTTTTGGTCTCTCTCGACGTCCAATCCCTTTACACTAATATAGATCAAGGTGAAGCAATTTGTTGTATACGTGATTTATCTTTAAACCTTCCAGCTCGGTTTCCTGAATCTTTTGTGTTGGATCTCTTGGAGTTGGTTCTTAATAATAACTACTTTTTACATCAGGGACAATTCTACAAACAGATACATGGTCTTGCTATGGGTGCTACAGTGGCTCCATCATTAGCGACTCTATATATGGCTGCTTTTGAATCTACTCATGTCTATACTGATATGGCTTTTCATTATGTCCCTTTTTGGAAACGTTTTCTGGACGATATCTTTTTTATTTGGACAGGTCCACGGGAAGATTTAGATCAATTTTTGGATAGATTAAATTCACATGTGGCACGTATCCAATTTACGGCTCATATTGACCCCTATCGTATCCAATTTTTGGACATTTGGGTGATCCGCACTCTTTTTGGTTTGGAAACCACCCTTTACCGTAAGCCAATTCAACGCAATACCCTTTTGCATTTTGACAGCTTTCACCCTTTTGCACTCAAAAGGGGCTTACCGTATGGTCAATTCCTACGCTTGAGACGGAATTGTTCGACTTTGGCTGAATTTCTCTTTCATGCAGCTGAATTAAATTCACGGCTATTAAATAGGGGCTATCCTACAGCAATTGTTGATCGGGCCTTTAAAAGAGCCCGACATTTACATCAAGATTGGCTACTTACCCCTAAGAACACTACATCAACTAATGTGGCCATTACTGGGGTTCTACCGTACACCCTTCGTATGCCGCAAGTTACTAGGCTGTTACATCAGTTTTGGCCTATTTTGGGATCTCATGAGTGTTTTCGGGATGTCCCATTACGAATTGCTTACTCACGTACAGCGAACTTAAGAGATTCCGTTGTTCATACGACTGCACCACAAGATCGCCCTTTGGAAAGGCATGCTGATAATGGACACTTTCCCTGCGGGAGTTGCACATACTGTTCTCTTACATTGGAAGGATCTGACTGGGTAGATGTGCATACTTCCCGAGTTTACACTACTCGGTGGCATACCAATTGTACCTCTTGTTTCATGGTTTACATAATAATATGCCCTTGCTCATTATACTATGTAGGACGGACTATACGAGCTGTCAAAATTCGCTTAGCAGAACATGCCTCTCGTTTACGGACTGGGACTCGCTCTGCCCCTATGGTGGATCATTGTTTATCAAAGGCACATGATTTCTCTTCCTTGCGGTGGAGGATATTAGACCATATTCCTGTTGATCCTAGGGGGGGTGATAGAGAATTCCGTCTTCAACGGCGAGAACAACGCTGGATATATTTTTTGGATTCCATTCATCCACGTGGACTTAATCTACAGGTTGACTGGCACACTATTATCTAGCTGTCATTTACGTTATTTGAGGAATTTCTATAAGGGGTTTCCCTGTTTAAGTGGGTTTTCCCCTGATGTTAGGACTGTCTTGGGATTGGACAATCATGGCTGCTTTTGTCTGCTGACGTCAGACGCTGGCGACTATATGGTGCGGTACACCTCCGCGGTTATTTTCATTCAAGCTTTGAACGCTGCCAGTAATTATCCTACTAGCAAAGCAAATAGAGATTTAAGCTATCTACTAAGATACCAGCAGGGGCAGAGCTTTGAAAAGCTCAACTCAAAGTTATATGGTATTTCCCAGAGAGGCACTAGCTCAGAGGGAGAAAGAAACTTCCTGGGTGACGAGCCAAGCCAGCCATACTCTCATTCCACATCTGATATTAAGAATGAAAATGCTGACAAGCCTGAATTGATGGAGTGTGAAAATTCAGAGGTATCTGTAATTCCTGAATTAATGGACTGTTCTTTAACTGTAACTGAATCAGAGTTCTCACTAAGATAAACGCTTTATTTGTGACCTTAGCTCCAGTGTTATAAGCTGTATGCTGCATCTCACTCACTCTCTAACCAAACAGACGTGAGCTGTACTACCAGCCACGAGAGAAAAGATCTGTATTGAGACAGTTAGGCTGTTTTGTTCTTTTCTTTTGTTTAAAGTTTGGAAGCTGAAGGAAGCTATTTGCGTTGTTCAGTTAACTTTTGTTATATGCCAAAGTAGGCTCTTAATTTCTGTTACCAGAAGATAAAGAAACCTCAAGGGACGGGGAATAAAGCCCTAAACTTGAAAAGAAGTTTTGTTTGTGATTTGTACCAGTGAAGGCACAACTACCACCCTCACAGAGCCAAGCAATACCAGTTCCTACCGCTTGGGCTCGGGGGCTGTGACACTATCTACATGCTGAGTAATTTTGTTCTTTACGATGGTTTCTACCATTTTTCCCAGTACTGACGTCAGGCTCACCAGTCTGTAGTTTCCCGGATCACCCCTGGAACCCTTTTTAAAAATTGGCGTTACATTGACGATCCTCCAATCTTCAGGTATTACAGATGATTTTAATGAAAGTTCACAGATCACTAATAGCAGGTCTGCAATGTCATATTTCAGTTCTTTCAACACCCTTGGATGTATACCATCCGGCCCAGGTGATTTGCTACTCTTCAGTTTATCTAATAGTTGTAATACATCTTCCCGATGTATCGACATTTCCTTCAATTCTTCTGCACCTTTAAATACCACTTCAGTCATGGGTAACATCCCTACATCTTCCTCAGTAAAGACTGAAGCAAGGAATTCATTCAGTCTCTCCGCTATCGCCTTGTCGCCTCTTAGTGCCCCTTTAACCCTTCTATCATCTAATGGACCAACTGACTCTCTCACAGGTTTTTTTGCTACGAATGTACTTGAAAAAGTCTTTATTTCACGTTTTTGCTTCCGCAGCAAGCTTCTTCTCAAATTCTCCCTTTGCCTGCCTTATCAATGCCTTGCATTTGACTTGCCAGTGCTTGTGCTGTTTCCAGGTTTCGTCTCTTGGCTCTTTCTTCCATTTCCTGAAAGATGCTTTTTTGGCAACAACAGCCTCTCTGACCTCACCTTTAAACCATGCTGGCAGTTTTTTGGACTTCCTTCCACTTTTCTTAAAGCATGGAATACAGCTGGTCTGGGCTTCCAAGATAGTATTTTTCAACAACACCCAAGCTTGATGTAAGTCTTTAACCTTTGCAACTGCTCCTTTTAGTTTTTTCTTAACTATTTTCCCCATTTTGTCATAGTCTCCCTTTTGAAAGATAAAAGGTAATACTGTGGATTTCCTTACTATCCCTCCTCCACTAATTAAATCAAATGCGATCATGCTATGATCACTATTGGCAAGTGGCCCCAACACCCTTATCTCTTGCACCAAATCTGGTGTTCCACTAAAGACTAGGTCTAATATGGCTTCCCCTCTGGTCGGTTCATGTACCAGCTGCTCCAAGAAGCAGTCATTTATTTCCTCTAGGAACTTTATCTCCCTAGCACGTCCTGCCGTGATACTGACCCAGTCGATACCGGGGTAATTGAAATCACCCATTATTATTACTGCGCTGTAACCTTTCTTAGCTTCCTTGATTTCTTTGAGCATTTCATCATCCATTTGTTCATTCTGGCCAGGCGGTCGATAGTACACCCCCACTGCTATCGCCTTCCCCTTTTTACATGGAATTTCAATCCATAGAGATTCTACAGCAAATTTTGTTTCCTGCAAAACTTTAATCCTTTCTGACTTAATGCCCTCTCTAACATAGAGCGTAACCCCTCCACCAATTTGATCAGCTCTATCATTACAATATAGTTTGTACCCAGGTATCACAGTGTCCCACTGGTTGTCCTCCTTCCACCATGTCTCTGATATTCCAATCATATCTAACCTCTCATTTTGTGCTATATATTCTAACTCTCCCATCTTATTTTTTAGACTTCTAGCATTTGCATACAAGCATTTTAGAGACTGTGTTTTATTCATATTAATTTGGCTATTGGTAGACATGGGTAATTTGGGATATTTAAGCTCTGTCTGCTCCATACTCAAGGGCCTTTGGGCTACTTTACTCTTTTTTGGAACCTCTCTGCTTTTGGTAGTATCCTTCAAGGATACATTCTTCCGAACCATGCGTTCTTGGGCGACTGTCGGCTTTCCCCTATTATCTAGTTTATTAGCTGCTCTATCTCCTTTTTATAGGTTAATGCCAGCAGCATGGTTCCATCCTCTTTAAGTTGAAGCCCATCCCTTCAAAAGAGCCCCTCCTTTCCCCATAATGTTCCCCAGTTCCTATCAAATCCCAAACCCTCATCTCTGCACCATGGTCTCATCCACGCATTGAGACTCCTGAGATCTGCCTGCCTTTTGGGTCCTGCACGCGGAACAGGAAGCATTTCGGAGAACGCTACCCTGGACGTTCTGGATTTCAACTTCCAACCTAAAAGCCTAAATTTAGCCTCCAGAACCTCCCTACCACATTTTCTTATGTCATTGGTACCGACATGTACCAAGACAGCAGACTCCTCCCCAGCACTACCTAAGACCTTATCTAGGTGGCGCGTGAGGTCCGCTATCTTCATACCAGGCAGGCATGTTACCAGGTGATCCTCATGTCCAGCAGCCACTCAGCTATCTACATGCCTAATGATTGAATCACCAACTATGACGGCTGTCCTAACCCTTCCCTCATGGGCACTTGACCCTGGAGAGATTTCCTCGGTGCGAGAGGGTTTTACATCACCTGGAGGACAGGTCCTAGTTACAGGAACACTTCCTGCCACACCAGGGTGATGCTCTCCTGTCACGTGATCTCTCTCCTCCATGGCAACAGGAATGCTGCCAGACTGGAGGTGGGACTTCAGGACTATATCCCTGTAGGTCTCGTCTATGTACCTCTCTGTCTTTCTTATGTTTTCCAAGTCTGCTACTCTAGCCTCTAGAGAACGGACTCATTCCCTGAGAGCACAGAGCTCCTTGCACCTAGTGCACATGTAAGACCTCTCACCAACTGGAGAAAATCATACATGTGACACTCAATGCAAAAGACTGGAAAACCTCCATCTCGCTGCTGGACTGCTGTCTGCATCTTAGTTTTAAGCTTGTGTAAACAGTTCATAATGTTTCAAGTAATGTAATTTAAGATGTTATGGTTTAAGACTGTTCTATGTAATGTAATATAAGTTCCTGATCGGTCCTCCAGTTTAGTCCTCCACAATCGGGTAGTGCACCTCCTCCTGCAGCCTGGAGACTGGACCAATCAAATCTTCCGTAGTATATATGCAGACGGAGCTCCCAGAAGCCCCCAGTGTGTCCAGTCTCCTTGCAGCTTGAAGACGTGTGTGCCCTTCCTGGACACACTTAGTGACACTTGGGGGAGCAACACTAGTTAGATCCTTTTTGGGGTTTGCTTTCTCTTCTTATTTATTTATTTATTTATTTATTTATTTAACTGCATTTATATCCCGCTTTTCACTACCTTTTCTTTCCTAGGTAGCTGTCTTTTTAAAAAACAAAACAAAAAAGAGGCTTAGACACAGGGGACCTCCCGGGGTGAGAAGCCAGTCCTGCATTGGGCTCCTGCCTTCCTCCCGGTGTATTTGGACAGCCTCGGTTGAGCTCTCCCCTTGGTTGTACGGGGAAGAGCCATACCGGGTCCAGCATTGCCTTTCCATCTGAGCTGCTGGCTGTATCCTGTGCTGCTTTCAGAGCTGGTAGGACTTTTCTGTTCCTTACTTTAATCGGGTGTTGCAGTTCCCTCCCGGTGCTATTTTCAGTGGGTCTGTCAGCTCCCCGGGGTCCCGATTTCCTGCTGTTTGCTGGAACTTTGTTTTTTTCTTATTTGCCCTCCTTTGGGGTCCTTTTACTTTGTTTTCACATTTTCTCCGGTTGACTTTGTTTTTTTCGCGCCTTTTTTTTACCGCAGGAGCTCAAACGGCGGCCATTTTGAAGTTTTAAAAAGGGAACTTCTCAGTTTTCAACACTTGTGCACGGGTTCCCCTGACATTTTTGGGGTTTTTTATGCTGGCGATTTTGCTCAGGGCAATCTTGGGAATCTAGGGAGTATTTTATTTTCATTAAAAAAAAAGAAAAAAAAAGAAAAAGAAGTTTAAATTCAGTCCTTATTTTCATCGGGTTGGTCCCTTTGGTGTGGATTTTACCTGATTCTGCTCCCTTCTCTTCCGCTTGCCGGTAGGTTGTCACCTGATGGCTACCAAACCGCAGTGCATGATTTGCGGGTCCCGCAGAGGTGCGGTTTCGGACTCTGGCATCTGCAGGGGCTGTGCCTCAGCTTCTTCAGACCTGGAGCATTCACTTGAACTGACGGAGCTGCCTGTCCCTGCTGACGCTTCTCTAGCGGGGGAGAGTGTCCCTTCGTCGGGCGTTCACCCGTCTGGTTCGGTACCGCCGTCCAGCGGGCCTGTCCCTGAGTTGCAGCATGCAGCTGTAGCAGCGCCTCCTGTAGATTTTTCCCCTGATTTCGTTCTTCTCATGCATCAGGCTTTCCGCTTGAGTCGGTCCGGTCAGCTGCCGGAAGCTTGGCCCGCGTCCCTTTCCCCTTGCTCCTCGGGGGTGGTTCAGCTTGGAGGTTCTGAGCCCAGGGCTGGGCTCAGTGAAAACAAATAAGCAGAGCTTGGGTTTTTGAATTTAACTCCTTTTGGTTTATTTCCCTGTTTGCTTTGGTTACTTCGTTTTCTTTTATGTCAGATCTGCTGCTGTAAGGGTTCCTGTGTCTGTGGACCTTTATTTTTTGTTTCTAAAGGATCAGGGAGTTCTTCCCCCTCCCTCTCTGTATTGCCCCAGCGTCTAAATGAGCACAGGGGGAGAAAGTGCTGATCCGTGGCCTCCCTGCTCCCGAACCCGCGTTGAAGGGGTGAGGAGCAGGTGGAAGGCGGGCAGTTGCAGCAGCAGCGCTGCAGGGGCTGGAAAGCCTGAGAAGGTTGTGCCCAGATCGATCGGAGCTGAAGCCATTTAAAAGGCTGTGCTCCGGTGCCCTTTGGCTCCTTTCCCTCACTCCCCTCCCCCTCCCCTTCCCTTCCGGGATCGGCGGCGGTGGTAAGTACCCACGCAGATCTGCTTTGGGGAGCTGGTTTAAACTGGGAGGGGAGGCTTTGCGGCGGCTCCCGGGGTTGCAGAGTGCTCGGGGCCTTGCCGCGGGGGGGGGGGTAAGAGAGTGTGCTTTTTTGAGCGGGAATGCTGGCAAGCCTTGCTCCTGGGCTCACTTGGGGGGAGCAGATAAGGACCATTTAGTGTGCAAATTCTAGTCTGATTTTGATTTTTGCCTTTAATTTACTTTAACTTTATTTTGTATTCAGTTGCCTTTGATTAATTGGCAACCGGGGATTATTAGTTCCTTTGGTTAGGAGCAAATATCCTTATTTACAGTGGTTTTCAATTTGGGCCGGCCTCTTTAAGTTTGTAGCAGCTCTCACCTTCCCTCTTCAATTATTTTTTGCTTGATGCAGGCCTTTGCTGGTGCGGATCTCTCTCCCTTGACTACGGGAGAAAGCTCCGGGACCCGTACATCCATACTGCAGCTGTGTGAGATGGAGCCTCTCCGTTGCTGCGGGGTTTGATTTACACGGTGGAACCGGCTGTAGTAGGAGCAGGCAGTGTGGCTTTCTGCCCTGCGGGTAAGGCCTTCAGGCTCTGTTGGTCTGCTGCGGCCTCCTTTTTTGGGGCCCTTTTCTCTCTGGGTGTTTGGACCACATGGCGGGAGTTGCGGTGAGAGGCCTGTGTGAGGAAGACAACAAGCTGAATGGCTAGTTTTTTGGCCCTAGTGTTTCTGTCAGACCTCTTTATTTTTGAGTTTGTTCTTAGTTTATAGGACAGCAGTTGTGGCATTGATTCCACATGGTCTTTCCCTTCTAATCATGTCTCTGAGGAGCATCTGTTAAGTTGTAGCAGCAAAGCGCAGACAAACCAATGATACCAGGAGTCTGTTCAGAAGGTCCAAATCATTTATTTGTGCACAAGTCTCAAGCAAGACAATTTCAAAATGGCTGAGCAAAGTTTTCAAGCATTACAACAACTTTTATAGACTTCTGTTCCATTCTAGGTATAGAAAAACACTTCATTGGTCCCGGTACGCTCCCGTACCTCCCGTAGCCCTTCTATTGGTCCCGGTACTGATAAGTTTCTCCAATTATGTTCCTTCTGTGGGCTTCTGTGAGCATGACACCTGCCTGCCCCCCTTCTAGTCCCAATTACAATGGTCAGTTCATCAACTTGTTACTTTCACACTTTCAAGGCTATGGGACCATTTGTGCGTGCAGAAGAGCAAGGTTCTGTAACTCATCTGTCAGCACTCCTCAATATTTCTCTGCAAATGTACTCTTTCTTATCAGTAACTTTAAAACACATCTTTTCTGTATTTTTCCATTTCTTAATTCTGCAATTCTGCTTATCTAAGCTAATTCAATATTTCTACTGAGTTCTTTCTTACAATAGCAGCATATTGGGGGATGTGCAATCCTATATGCCTCTCCACAGGCCTCATTTACAGGTCAAGCTAGCCATGCTGGCCTGCCTATGTCAGACACCGTGGGTCACAGGCCTGCACCTGCCACATTCCCCCCTTTGATTAATCTCACCCTATTACTTAATAAGGTGTGAGAATTAAATCACTTTCCAGAAAATTCACATCCTGATTAAGGGATTCTTACTGGTTCCACTAGGGCTAGCTTTGTATAAAGCCATTATTCTAGTTGCGGTCTTCCGCTCTACTGTACTATCAATAGCACTATGAAGGGAACGCATGCAACATGGGATTAAACATGGTAAGCAGAGGACAACAGCAACAAGGATTAGTACTAAGATAACGAAAGTCTTAAATCCTCCCAGCCAAGAGAAAAGGTTAGCAAACCAATTAGGAAATTTCAAGGCGTGCCAAGTCTGTACTGGCACATAAGCATGTCTTTGCATATCTTTAGCAATTTCTTCAACTACTTGACCTTTATCATCTATTTTCAAACAGCAATTAGTTAAATTCAGTTTACCACATACTCCTCCTTCAGCTGCTAGCAAATAATCAAGTGCTAAACGATTTTGGTATATGGCAGTGCGCATCTGAGTACTTTGTCTAGCTAAGAGCGTGAGAGCATGACTAGTTTCATTGGTTATTATTTCAACTACTGCTTGTAAGCGAATAATACGATTGATCATATAAATTGGGGTACGATAACCATACATACCATCATCATTCCAAGTGGCAGGTCCATAATACTCAATAATTCTTTCTGGTGGCCAATCATCACCTTGCCACTTCTCCCACTTGCCTATCTGTAAGGCCTCTCTTCTCTGTCTAGATGCTCCTTTGTGTTTGTGGGTAGTATATACAGGGTATCCTAATTGTTCTCCATGTTCAGTGTTTAACAGGAAGAAAGAAGGTCTGATGGTTCCTAAGACACATGCTCCTCCCCATTGTGGTGGGAGTTGCGCATATGCTCGGTTTCCACAGATCCAATATAGGCCAGGTGGGGCTTGCCAGGCTTGGACTTTGGCAAGATTAGTCCATAGACCTGCAAGTTCAGGAAATCTGGCTAATGGGTTAGGAGGTTCAGGATGTCTGATTCCTGACCACCATGCTGTCTTTTTAGTCGTGGCATTATAGTACTTCTGGCTAAGACAGACCAGCTGTCCTACTTTTTGGGTGAACTGGGGTCCAGTTCTGGCAAAGCAAAGACGTCCAACGATTGAGTGTGCTAACACCCATTCACTGGTTGTCTTGTGTAATTCAGTCTGATTGTAAATCATGGAATAATTCAATTCTTGGGCTTCCCAGGGCCATTGATCTCCCATTTGGGTTCCGCCACAGAAATAACAATCTGTGATCTTAAGACTAGATACTACTGCTCCGGCTAATTCTAGAAACAAATTCTGTGAAGGGTGAGGGATCTCAAACTTATTTACATGCATAGCTTCATAAAAGGTATTATGAATATGATATTTAGATGACTTATGGGCTTGAGTATTTAATCTAACATACACAATGGTCCCTGGATCTGTTCCTCCTCCAGCAATACGTAAACCAAACTTATATCCTTGTTTCCATGCATGAGGGTTATGTACACGCAAATGTAAGGGGTTGCAAGCATCTTTCTGACATTTATCATTTGTGGTTGGCTTGGTTAAAGTAGCCATCCGCTTATCTATTTTCTCATCAGTTATACCAGTGTTCCAGGTAGCATAGAAAACACATTCCCAATACGGGCAATAGTAGTCTGCCGCTGTAGCAGTACTATACCCTGGTTCCTTTTTACCTGTACACTTCCTCCATCCTGTGGCTCCTTCTGGACACATATACTTATGGTCATTTCGATACGCTTTCTCCCATGTACCACAGGTGGACTGACTATCTCTATTAATAGCATTACATGCATCAAAATTCAAAACAGCAGGTTTAGTAATGTCCTTAAGTGGTGGTGTAGCAGCTAATATAGGTCCATCTGCATCCTTCCATCTTATTTCCAACGTGTAATAGGATGGATTCTGATGCGGATTATAGCATGCTTTAATTTTGCCATGAGTGCAAACATTTAGTTCAGTGGTGTTATAGATACACCGAGTTATTGTTCCCTTGCAGGTATAGTAAGAATGGTAAAGCAAAGTCTGAGTTACTTTCAGTCCAGTTCTAGTAGAGGTAATACAAGCTGTGCATGGAGGTAGAGCATAAGTCTGTTCAAAACCTCCAAAGAAGGCAACCAAGGCAAAGCAGAAGCAAAGATACATGTTGATGTTGATTGGAGTTCTTCTGGATCCTCAGCTTGCTGATCTTGATCACGACGGTCTATTATTCTTCGTCCCGTTTGCTAATGAAGCAATTTAATGGGTGCTGAGTGTTGATTGAAGATCCTCAAGATGTCCAGCACACATTAACCAACTTAGCAATTCAGTTGGCTTGTGAAGTCTGGCTTAGTCAATGTAGTCTCAAGGTAGTGTGTCAAATCACACACACAGATTGGGTTCGTTGAAACAAAACTGTTGCTGCATGGAAAACAGCAATCCTCTTCGAAAGACTTGGCTACTGCAAAGCACTTGTGATGAAGTGTCTATGCTGCTGGTTGCCGTCTCAGAGTAACTCGTAAGGGTACGTCAGGGTGCTGCTCGGCTGTCCACCGCTCTGGTTCAGGATTGGCGGCGGGCTTGACTCGGCTGTGGTGGATCCAGGCGTCGATCTCGGCTACCTTTACTGCAGTTGGGGTAGACAGGATGACGGTGTACGGTCCCTTCCAATGGGGTTCCAACGGTATCTTCTTCCAATCTTTGATCCACACCGAAGTTCCAGGCTGGTAGGGATGCAAGGGTTCCGTCAAGTTGATAGGCAACTGGTCTTGGATCCACGTATGGAGAGTCTGCAGAACAAAACTAAGAGCTAGGAGTTCTTGTCTGGTTACTTCTGAACCAATCTGGGCTAAACTTCCTTTGATTCCCTGCACTATTGGTGGGGGTTTACCATACAAAACTTCAAAAGGGGAAAATCCTGTTGACTTTACAGGGGCTGAGCGTATTCTGAGTAAAGCTATGGGGAGCACTTGGGGCCATTTCAAGTGTGTCTCCTGACAAAGCTTGGACATTTGGGCTTTCAAGGTACGATTCATTCGCTCAACTTTCCCTGAACTCTGGGGTCTGTATGCAGTGTGGAGCTTCCACTGTATCTGCAAAGCTTTTGCTAACTGCTGTGTAACTTGGGAGACAAATGAGGGTCCATTGTCTGACCCTATTACTGCTGGGATTCCAAATCTGGGGACAATCTCTCTCATTAAGGCTTTGGTAACTTCTCGGGCTTTCTCAGTTCTGGTTGGGAATGCTTCTACCCACCCAGAGAAAGTACAAACTAATACTAGTAGGTAATGGTATCCATTGGCTTTTGGCATTTCGGTGAAATCAACTTGGAGGTTGTGCATGGGGGTCACACCTCTTGACTGAACTCGGGGTGCTGTAATAAGGCCTTGCTTGGCATTATTCTTGGCACAGATTTGACATTGTCGGGCTACTGAGGCTGATATGGTTGTCATCAGAGGGATGTAGAAATGTGGTCTGAGTGCTTTCTCCATAGCACTCTTTCCATAGTGGGTGGCTTCATGGAAAGCTTTGACAAAGGATGGTCCTAACAGTTCAGGAATTACTATTCTTCCCGGAGGTTGACTGCCTTCTTCTGGTGGCAGCTCAATCCATCCATCTTTCAATACTCCATTTTCTTTGTCACAATAGTAATCTAATTCTTTGGTGGTATATCGTGGGGTCCATAGATTCAAGGGTACTGGAAACAATGCTGCTTGCATTGGCATAGCTTGTGGGGCAATCTGTCCTGTCATAGCTGCTTGTCGTGCTGAGGCATCTGCGAATCTATTTCCTCGAGCAACTTCTCCTTTTCCTGCTTGATGTCCTCTACGATGCATGACAGCTACACGTGTTGGGGCCCAGACTGCATCAAGTAACATCAATATTTCGGGACCATATTTGACTGATTTTCCTCCGGATGTGATGAGTCCTCTTTCTTTGTAGAGAGCTCCATGGGCATGCAAGGTAGTGAAAGCATATTTGGAATCTGTATATACATTTAGCACAAGTTTTTCTCCTAACAACAATGCTCTGGTGAGTGCTATCAATTCGGCTTTCTGGGCTGATGTGCCTGAGGCTAGGGCTGATGATTCAATTACTTCGTGTTGAGTGACGACTGCATATCCGGCACAGCGTCGTCCGTCAAGGATGAGACTGCTCCCATCAACATAATAGATCTGGTCAGGATTGTCTATGGGCACATCTGTTAGGTCAGGTCGACTTGAGAACACAGTCTCCATGACTTCGATACAGTCATGTTCTGGGAGTTCTTCACTGATGGGTATCAAGGTAGCTGGATTCAGGGCATGGCTCACTTCAAGTTGTATCTGTGGATTTTCACATAACATGCTCTGGTACTTCAACATTCGGGAATTGGTGAGCCAATAATTTGCTTTCTGTTCCATAAGGGCAAGGACTGCATGTGACACAGTGACTCGTATGTTCTGTCCTAATGTGAGTTTGTCTGCTTCACTCACTAGTAGTGCTGTAGCTGCAACTGCTCTCAAGCAGGGTGGCCATCCCTTGGCCACAGGGTCCAATTGTTTCGATAGGTAAGCTACAGGTCGTTCCCAATTTCCTAATTTCTGAGTCAACATGCCTAAGGCATTTCCCTGTGCTTCATGTACAAACAAGTGGAAAGGTTTGTGGACATCTGGTAGTCCAAGTGCTGGTGATGACATCAATTCTTCTTTTAACTTCTGGAAGGCTGTATCCTGCTCAAGTCCCCACTCCAGTGGTGACTTCTCTTCTCCTTTTGTGGCTTCATACAGTGGTTTGGCAATTTGGGCAAAGTTGGGTATCCAGATTCGGCAATATCCTGCTGCTCCCAGAAAGGCTCTAACTTGCTTTCTGGTTGTTGGAGTTGGAATTCTACATACTGCTTCTTTTCTTTCTCTGCCTAATCTTCTGCTTCCTTGGGTAATACGAAAACCCAAGTATTTCACTTCTGTTTGGCATAGTTGTGCTTTGGCTCTGGAAACTTTATATCCAGCTTCATTTAGTAACTGCAAGAGATCTTTGGTGGCTAATATACATTCTCTTTCTGATACGGCAGCTATCAACAGATCATCCACGTACTGGAGAAGTACTCTCTTCCCCGGGGCTACTGGATAGCTTGAAAGGTCTTGATTTAGTGCAGCACTAAAGATGGTAGGTGAATTCTTGAATCCTTGGGGTAATCTTGTCCAGGTGAGTTGGCCCCCTCTTCCAGAGATGGGGTCCTGCCATTCAAATGCAAACAATATTTGGCTTACAGGGGCTAATCTTATGCAAAAGAATGCATCTTTTAAATCCAGTACAGTGAAATGGGTAGCTTCAGCGGGTATCAATCCTAGTAGAGTGTAAGGATTGGGTACAACTGGGTGTATAGTTTCAACTGCATCATTTACTCTTCTCAAATCTTGCACTGGGCGATAATCATCTGTCTCAGGTTTCTTTACTGGCAAAAGTGGGGTGTTCCATGGGGATTGACATACTTTTAGTAGGCCATACTCGAGCAATCTCTGTAGGTGGCGATGAATACCTTCAATTGCGGCTCTTGGGAGAGGGTACTGTTTTACGTGCACTGGGGTAGCGCTAGGCTTGAGGGTTACAATCACTGGTGCTATATGCTTGGCTAGGCCTGGGGGACTGCCTTCTGCCCACACTTCAAGTGGTGCATGAATGTTCTTTAAAGTTTGTTCAAAATAGGTATCTTGAATCGAATCATCAATGTAGTATCTCCATTCTTCTTCTCGGGGTACTGTCAGCAGCATTACTCCTGCTGGTTTGGCTTGAGAATTCACTGTCATTTGCATTTCTCCTTGTTCGGAGAAAGATATTTGGGCTTGAAGCTTGGCTAGCATATCTCGTCCCAGTAGGGGTACTGGACATTCGGGCATGTAAAGGAATTGATGAGTTACTTGCTGTCCTCCTAGACTGCATATTCGGTTTTGTAGAAAAGACTTTGTGGCTTTGGCACCAGTTGCTCCTATAATGGTGACTGCTTTCTTGGTGAATGGGGCTATCTTTTTGTCTATTACTGAATGTTCTGCTCCAGTATCAACCATAAAGTTCATAAATTGGTCTCCTATTTGTATTTCGACCATAGGCTCCTGGAGACCTAAAGCAAACTTGGAGCCCGGTCTGTCCTAATCCACGTCATCCTCATCATGGGCCTGTGTGGCCAATGCTTGGATGGCTCCTCCTCCCCTCTCTCGCTGGAATTGTTCTCGATTGGCTCCTCCTCGGCCTCGGGGACGGCCTCGTCTTTCTTCTCGCCACTGATGATCGTATTCGTCATCTTGCTGGGCGTCTTCGAGTTGCGGGCAAGTATCTCTCCAATGTCCTTCCTCTTTGCAATAGGCGCATTGGTTCACGCCTAGTCTCTGGGTCCGGCCTCCGCCTTGACCCCGCCCTCTTCCTCTGCTCCTTCGATTAGGGACACCTCCCCTTTTCTTTTCAACTATGGCCGCAGCCAAAAAATCAGCTTTCTTCTTCATCTTTCTATCACATTCTCTCTGTCTTTCAGTATCACGATTCACATACACTTTATGAGCGACTTCCAATAACTGTGTTGCATTCATGCCCGCAAACCCTTCTAATTTCTGTAATTTACGTCTAATGTCTGGTTGAGACTGGTTTACAAAAGCAGAATTCACCATGCATAAACTTCCTGGTGCCTCGGGATCATAGGGAGTATACATTCTATAAGCTTCAGTTAATCTTTCATAATAATCTGCTGGGCTCTCATCTATCCCTTGGATAACTCCTGCTACTTTGGAAAGGTTCATAGCTTTTTGGCCTCCTCTTCTCAGGCCTTGTAAAAAGCCTTGGCGAAAACGGGCTAGGGCGGTGGATCCTTCATCTGTATTTGGATCCCATTGGGGGTCTTCATTCGGGAATTCTCTCTGAGCTGCTTCTCTACGATCTATTATATTCTGCCCCTGCGCTGGAGCTGCAGGGTTTTCTGCCATCCATTCGATAGCTGCTTTTCTAATTCTCGCTCGTTCCTCTGTGGTAAATAGGGTGGTCAGGAGCTGACGGCAATCTGGCCAAGTGGGTTGGTGAGTTTCCATAATACTAGTTACTAATTCTGTCAGCTCCTGGGGCTTGCTAGTATAGGAGGCATAGTGCGACCTCCAATTTAATAAATCAGTTGTAGAGAAGGGAATATACACATAAGTTAGGGGTCCCGCTACCACTTCATCATTATCATTCTTTACGGGCACCCCCGGGACTTGCCTTAAGGGAAACAGTTTGGCTGTCGTCCCAGGCGTCATTTGGGTCTGGGATCTAAGGGCTATTGTCGTTGTCTTTGCAGGAGTTGCTTTCTTTTTCTCAACTGGTTTTGCTTTGGGTTTTTCTTTCACTGGCTTGCTAGTGCTAGCGCTAGCTTTCTCAATTATTTGTACACTGTCCTCTTCTTCTTCTTCTGGGGGATTCCTTCCTACTTCTTCTTCTAGCTCCGCTTCTGGCTCACCTTTTACATCCTCCTCTTCTCTTCCCGCTAATTCTTTCTCTTCCTCTCCTCCAGGAGGAGGGGGATCAGGGGTTGGGTCTCGCCTCGGCTCCGGCGGTCTCTGGGGATCTGGGGCAGGACGCCGCCGGGCTATTCTTACTGGACCTGGGGTTCGGGGCTGCCTGAGGACTACTTCTGGGGAATCGGGATCTGCCAAGATGGGTTTCTTCTTGGCTTTCTTATCCTGCTCTTTCATTCTAGGCTGTTCCTTTTTCTGTCTAGAATCTGTTTTAGCTAACATTATTCTGCACTGTTCCTCATAACAGCGCTGCGCCCAGGAGGGCGGATCTTCACAAATACTTAACCAGGAATCTATATAGGGGTACTGATCTGGGTGCGCTACCCGCACTCTACGATGTATTGACTGGATAATCTCTACAGTGAACGTTCCCTCTCGGGGCCAGATGGGGTCTAGATCGGGCCACTCCCTAGTACACAAAATCTGCAAACGGGCTGCTGTCATTTTAATACCATAATCTCCTGAATATCCCTCTTTAAAATGTGCGATCATACATTCTAATGGAGTGTTCCTAGTAGACTCCGCCCCTCCCATTTCGATGTGTGCGCGCAACAACAGACAGAAGGGAAAAGGTGGGCGGACCGTGGGTAAGGGGTCCTCACGGCCCTGGAAACGTATAGGGAATACAGATAACAAGACAAGACGACAATCGCTTCCCCCTTTTCGCGACCTGAACGCGGTCGCCCGGTCAGGAAATGCGCTAATCAGGGGTCCGCTTTCACTTGGTCCGTGCTGCCAGACCTCTCATTCACACTTCGTTCACACAATCATGCTAGCAACGTATTCCCAGAATGCATTCGTTTCTATCTGTTCTGACTAGTCTTTTTTCCCAAATTACAAAAAGGATGAGGGTTTCACCTAGCGCATTCCCATGCCAGGCTACTCGGCTCTTCCTTGAGAGTTGATCAAGCTCTCTTACCAATTCCCAATATCTCGAGATTACAAATTCCAAATTCCAAGTTCCAATGGCAGTACTGCTCTTTCTATTTCTGTCTAGACCCAAAATCAAAACTATACTCACCGGATCCGGTCCTCAAAACTTCCCAAGCAGGCGCATGAGTTGGACCTCGGACTCCCCTCACTCGGGTTCGAGGCGTTGACTCCAGCCGGGCTCGTCACCCGCCGAGGTCCGACCAGCTCCCTCCGATACAAGGGACCGGTGGCGCCAGGGAGCGGCCCTCGTCGGAAGGGCGCGATCCCGGCAGGACCAAGCCTATAGAGGCGGAAAGTCGTGGTATATTGCCCTATATACACTTTGATTCCACAACTTCCCGGCCAACGCACCAAGGAATATGTAGCAGCAAAGCGCAGACAAACCAATGATACCAGGAGTCTGTTCAGAAGGTCCAAATCATTTATTTGTGCACAAGTCTCAAGCAAGACAATTTCAAAATGGCTGAGCAAAGTTTTCAAGCATTACAACAACTTTTATAGACTTCTGTTCCATTCTAGGTATAGAAAAACACTTCATTGGTCCCGGTACGCTCCCGTACCTCCCGTAGCCCTTCTATTGGTCCCGGTACTGATAAGTTTCTCCAATTATGTTCCTTCTGTGGGCTTCTGTGAGCATGACACCTGCCTGCCCCCCTTCTAGTCCCAATTACAATGGTCAGTTCATCAACTTGTTACTTTCACACTTTCAAGGCTATGGGACCATTTCTGCGTGCAGAAGAGCAAGGTTCTGTAACTCATCTGTCAGCACTCCTCAATATTTCTCTGCAAATGTACTCTTTCTTATCAGTAACTTTAAAACACATCTTTTCTGTATTTTTCCATTTCTTAATTCTGCAATTCTGCTTATCTAAGCTAATTCAATATTTCTACTGAGTTCTTTCTTACAATAGCAGCATATTGGGGGATGTGCAATCCTATATGCCTCTCCACAGGCCTCATTTACAGGTCAAGCTAGCCATGCTGGCCTGCCTATGTCAGACACCGTGGGTCACAGGCCTGCACCTGCCACAAAGTCACAGGATGTTAGGCACATTGCCAGTTTTAGGTTCCAGATCAGGTATTTGTAAGGGACAGGCTGGAAATGGGCCTTTGTGTATTTTATACTGACAGTTGCCCAAAGGCCTGTGTTTCACAGGGACAGGTTGAGGAATCCTTAGGATATAAAGAAGTGTATGGCAGTTACCTGTCAATCAAGGGGTGCCTGGGCTAAGGTCTGTGGCCACCAGAGGGCAGCGGATGCACTCAATGGGGCCTTTCTCTGTCTGGGTATGCTGCAGTGGATTGATTATTCTCTGTGATGCTCAGCTCCTGTTTATATAACCAGGATTGCAGCTCTTACATTCTGTGTGGTTTGTTGGTCTCTGTTGTCCTAACAGCCACAGCTGCTCATGACTCACATGTAGTATTCGGGCCCCCATCCCTGGGGGTGGGGGATGGTAAAATAAGAAATTGTGTGACTCCTTTGATTCACACAGGCAGCGTTTCCTAGCTTAAGGGGGGATCACTTATCGTGCCCTTCGGCAGTTCTCACCTATTTCTAGAGCAGGATTTCAAGAGGAGCAAGACACTCTCTAGTGAGAGAGAGCCTTGTTCGTTTTGAGCGACCACGGTTGATTTATTCGGGGGCTTTTGGTGCCCTGAACCCCATAGTTCTGCTCTCTATTTCGCTCTTCAGCTCCCTGGCAGTCGTAGCAGGCTGGCAGGGGGTGAGCGGCGCCTCCTGCAATGGCGAATCCCTCAGGATAGGGGGGAAGGAAAGCGAGGTGCAGTGGGACCTGGGAGCTTTTGCAAGGCTATAACAGCAGTTCGGGTAATTTTAGCTGATCTGCTTTGATTTCATTGGAGGTGGCCGGAGCTTGATTTTTGGAGTCCTCTACATCCTTTCCCGGCTGTGCCCAAAACTCTCGGGATCCCAACTTCTGCCTACATCTTCCTCTCAAATGGTAGTTAGTAAGGGAACATGGCAGATGGAAAATCGCTATTAGAGCAGAGTGCATAGGATGGGTGCAATTTCCTGAAATGTGCAAAAATAATATTAAAAAAAACCATAAATAAATTAACTCAGCGGCAGAGTATGGATTACACTTTTTCAGTAGGCCTTCAAAGGTTGTTAAAGAGGGGCCTAGCTATGTTGGTTTACAAGAATTTCCGCTGTCCATAGCAGGACCTATAAGGCGTTAGTCGGTTGCTATGGCAGGGTAATATTTGAGGTTAGCTGTTGTGCTATAGCACTATGATCCGATGTACACATATTCAAGTCAAAAGGGATTATGGTGGTAGCTCTCTTGGGCAGTTCTAAAAGGTGCTTGGGTGCGTGCCTCGGCCAGGCCCCAGGTGTGGAATGCTCTGCCATACGCATTATGTTATGAGAGGGATTTTCTAGTTCTGTGGTTTCTTGAGGGACAATATTCCCGTTTAGTTTGGCTTTGTCCGATTGATAAGGTTTGGTGGTAGCTTTGTAATGTCTTCATTTTGGCTATATGTGGTTTCTTTTCCTTCTGTAAAAGGCGGCTCAGCCGAGAGAGGTCGCTGAATAGGACTCTGCGGCTATTTTGGCTCCAGTACGGAGAGTATCTGCTAGTGTTCAGCGCCTGTCTGACTGGGGGCCAGAAGCGCGCAGCCCGGCTAGTTCTCTCGCAGCACTAGCAGCAGCTCAGATTCTGAAGGCATACATCATATGCTGTGTTTGCGGGATGGCTTGCACGTTGCTTGGCGTCAGCCTGGGAGCTCCATCGGCTCGTATTAGCTTCCTTTCTCTAATCCTTCTGCAGAGCTCCGCAAAAGTTTCAGGCGGTCGCAGGAACGCTCCAGCGGCTGCTTCAACTTAAAGCAGAGGTGCCGGCGCCGGCGCCGGCAGCCCAATACGGTTGATACTCCCTCTACTTTGTGGTTCCAAAGAAGGAAGGCTGGTTTCGCCCGATTCTGAATTTTCAAAGGGTGAATCGGTGTCTGCCCAAAGAATTCTCCCGGAGCATTCCTTCAATCCCGAAAGAAACCATAGTGACACACATGATAAGTTCGGTCAGCTACTGGCAGGACACAATGCACGCTTGTATGCTTTTTTGCTTCATGGGTCTAGAAGTGTAGTCTTTACCAGGTGGTGTAATCGGAACTTTGCTGCGGGTTCTCGGCTTCTTCTTTGCTGACTCAATTGCCACTGTGGAATGGGAAAGCTATCTTTTCTAGCACCAGGGGCTAGTTGACCTTAAAAAGGGGGAGGCGGCGGCTAAAGCCTCCATTGCACGATGGCTCAAAGACGCAATCGCCTCCGCGTATCTGTTGCAGCAGCGGCCGATCCTGGAGGGGATCCGAGCCCATTCCACGAGAGCTCAGGCGACCTCTTGGGCGGAGTATAGCTTAGTTCCGCCAGCGGACATCTGTAAGGCGGCTACTTCGTTGTCGTTGCATGCTTTCAGTAAACACTATCGGTTGGATGTGTCGGCCGCTCGGGATTCCTGTTTTGGTTCGGCTGTTCTGCGCGCCGGATGGCAAGGTCCCGCCCGGTGTTGACTGCTCTGTTACATCCCGATTCTGGAGGACTAAACTGGAGGACCGATCAGGAAATGAAAATTACACTAACCTGGTAATTGTAGTTCCTGGAGGGTCCAGTTTAGTCCTCCTTCCCTCCCGAGTTTCAGCTTGTTTAGTGCGGCGCGCTTTTCCGAACGGCTTGGTCCTAAGACGGTTTCCTCTTTTTTTCGTTCGGTCCTCTTTGCGGCCGCGCTCTTTGTATGCGCTATTCCTTCTATTGGATTTTCAGTCAGCTCGCTTGGGATTTTGACTGTGGGCTGTCTTTTTGCTACCAGGGCGTCGCTAGAGGCGCGGTGCAGTGTTCTGGCTTCCTCGTTTGGGGAGGGGGCTGATAATTTATTGAGGGGGGAAGTTTTCTTCTTTAGTATGCATGTTTTTCTATTACTCTAATGTGTTGCTTCGTTAAGTTTGCTTTGTTACTAGTACACTGGGGGCTTCTGGGAGCTCCGTCTGCATATATACTACGGAAGATTTGATTGGTCCAGTCTCCAGGCTGCAGGAGGAGGTGCACTACCCGATTGTGGAGGACTAAACTGGACCCTCCAGGAACTACAATTACCAGGTTAGTGTAATTTTCATTTGTTTTTAATTGTTCTCTGTATTAACAGACGTTGACCTGTTACATTGTTGTTCCATGTAAACCGCACCTGATCTCTGGAAGGTGCGGTATATAAGAAACTGTTAATTAAATTAAATTAAGCTTGTGTTTAGATCTTTAAATTCTTTAATTACTAAGGGTTGCTATGGATATTTATACTAATAAAACTGTACCTAATAGGTTTAATATACCTTGTTCACCTGAAGCTTAATTAATCTCAGGTCCTTATTTGCTCTTTGCTGCTGCTAGGCTCTATCTTATTATGAAATTTAAACTACAAGCTCTGTGCTGGGTATGAAATGTAACCAGAAAGTTCTCTTCTGTGTTTTAAATTTTAAACTTAAACTGCTGCTACTAGGCCCTGACTGATTTAACAAAAAAACAGTGGGTTCACAGGTTAACTAGCTTTAATACAAAGAATTCCTTTCAGAAAATTCCTAGAAGTATATACTGTCACCATGTGCCCCCAGTGGCCAGTGGCTGTAAGGGCATCTGGCGCATTTATTATTTTTAAGGAGCAATGTGACTTTAAGGGCCTCGTGCATTTTGGTCCTTGTAATTCAAACTCCTTGAGAGCACAAATGATCCAAGCTAAGAGTGTAGGGTAACAAGGCTTTATTTCCCCTGTAACGCAATGATTCACTAAGACAAGTAGAAATTAAAGACAGTCCTTTCTTTATCAAAAGGGGTTCCACCAATATTCAAGCAGATAACTGTTATAGGCTTCACAGTTGAATGCAAGTCCTAGCTGAGGCTTCTTTCAGTTAAAAGCAATTTAAACAATTCAGCAAACAAACGGTTATAAGGTTCACCATCAGTTGCACAGTTCTTTTCTATCTACAATTCCAGCAAGGATTCAATACTATTTGTAGAACAGAAATTACAGTCCATGGATTCCTCTTGAGGCATGGGAATAATATCCTCACATTCAATTTCCATAGACTCTGCGTCACTGGCTTCTTCCTTTGAATAGTAGTTTTCACTCCCTGTTACACACTCACAGGGTCTATCTTGCTTCCAATACAACTTTCCTGTTAAGCTGTGAGGGATTGCCTTAAAACGCTCTGCTTTGCTTCCCCTCCCCTTATAGGGAATAGCTGCTGTAACAGGGTTTCTATTAGCAAAGCTTTCCTTTAGAATTAAAGATTCAGCATACCTTGGCTTCCTGGAATTGCCACACCTAGAGCTCTCCTTCTGACGTACTTCTCTTGGGAGATAGGCTTTTCTGTGCAGTGCTTTGCTTTCATGGAATTCAGGCAAACCTGGTAAGGATTCCCACTCTCTGTGGTTCTCTGAAAAGGTATCTTTATAATAGGAACCTCTCTTCCTTGTTCCTTGTAATTCTGATCCAACAAAGTTACTTGGTCTGGGAGAGTCACTCCTACCAGACAAACTGTTTCTTCTGGCAGCTTTTCTATGTACGCGGTCCTCTGTGCTTTGCCCCTTTGGACTCTATCCGTCTGGGTAAACTTCCCCTGGATTCTGTCCCTCTGGGCTGGCTCCACGTAGAATCTCTCCTGCTCCACGTTCTTCTTGTCCTGGACGTCCTGCAGGTTCTGTAGATTCTCTTCCTTCTCCTCCAGGAGATAGGCGTTTTCCTTCCCTTTCTCCTTTTCTTTCTCTTTCTCCTTATAAAGGGAGTTTTGGTTTGAACATCCTGGGTTTGGCCCCAGGCAATGTTCCCTCTAATTTTCTGTAGGCTGTGTGCGCATAAAATATCAGCTGTGTGCAGCTTTTGAAGGAAGGTTAAATTTTTGTGCGCCACATAACGACACTCAGAGTTATATACTTTAAAATGTGACTACACGTCAGAATACAGTATGTACACCACAATGATTTTAATCAAATTAAATGAAAATAGACGATTACTAAAGGAAGCGGGAAATTCCTAGTAATTGCAATCATAACTTTAAAATTTTAAGACGTCTGTGTTGTTTTCTATCAGAATCAAAGCCGTAATTTTTGTGCGCTCTGTTGTAAAGTATGTGCGCTCGCTCAGCGAGGTGTGTGCGCGCGCACACGCGCACAGCTTAGAGGGAACAGTGGCCCCAGGTGCAACTGATTGCCACTAATGCAATCAGTGCCTGAGCATGTTGGTTCAGCCTCTGTGGGATTACTCTTGCCCCCTCTGGCTGTACTGCGATGCAACTGCACTCTCTGCACATTCTCAGTTCTCTGCAAAACAGAGGTTTTTTTCTAAAGCTGCAGTTTCCAGAGCTCCAGCCTCATGACAATACTCACAATTGCAGATCTCTCTCCAGAAGTAACAGTCCTCTTTTCTAGTCCTTCAAGACTTTGAAGGCAAAGACACCTTGGAATAACGGAAGCTGGTTCAGGAGTAAGTTCCCAACATACATCCCTAAACTGAGGCGATACAACATACTTAGCCCTCATATGGATGCCCCACGCGCCCTCCGGGATTGATTTAAAGGCATTCTCACTGAAACTGAAAAAGAGGGAGGCTGCTTTGGCCACTGCAGCTCTTCAGTGGAGGTGAAGCTTTGATGATTTCTTGCAGAGGTGAGGCAGTCTAATTCGATTACGGTGGTGAGCTTAGGGTTTGAGAGCGCCTTGGACCAAGAACCAGTAACTGCCTGACAACCATGGCCACTGCAAAATCTTACGCTTCTTCCCTCTCCAGGTTTGCTAGGTCTTCAGACTCTCCCAATATACAATCTTCACATTCTGCAGAGGGTATGTCTGCCTCTAAAGTTAATGCCTCCGGTCCGCAGGCTCCAGTCACAAAAGCTGACTTTCTGGAAATCTTACAGGAGCTCAAGCTCTTCCGCCAGGACTTTACCAAAACGGTGAGTGATATCCGAGCTGATTTAAAATCACTGGATGACAGGGTAATGCAGACTGAGATAAATATAGTGGAACAAATGGACTCATCTGTGGCCCTCCAGACTAAAATTGTGAAATTAGATCAACTTACGAGAGATTTAAAGGAAAGACAGGACGAACTTGAAAATAGGCAAAGACGCAATAACATAAAAATATTTGGCCTTCCAGAACAAAAGGGAGGTTCAGAGGATACTGTGGCTCTAGTCCAAGAATTTTACGCCTTCTGTGTGCCAAGTGCTCCGCAACCGGTGCGACTTGAATAGGCACACCGATCTCTCAGGGCCCGAAGGGCTTCCAATACACAGCCTCGGGCGGTTATAATTTGTTTCAGCGTCTTTGAAGATAAAACGACATTACTGAGAAGTCGCAGGGGCAAACGCTCGTTGGTCTTTAAAGGTCAAGAGCTTCAAATATACCAAGACCTTTCTCCGTATACCCTAGAACGCCGACAGAGCTTCAAGCCCTTAACCCAGGCACTACAGAAACGGGCAATTTTGTATAGATGGGGCTTCCCCTTTGCTTTACTGTTTGATTGGAACAATTGTCCTCAAAAAATTATGGATCTGTCGGCAGCGAAATGGCAGATGAAATTTAATGTGGAGAAGTGCAAGGTTATGCACCTAGGGAAGAACAACCCAAACTATGGTTACACGATGCAAGGTTCCACATTAGGAACCACCACCCAAGAAAAAGATTTAGGCGTCCTTGTGGATACCATGTTAAAACCCTCGGCCCAGTGTGCAGCGGCGGCCAAGAGAGCAAATAGAATGCTAGGTATGATAAGGAAAGGAATGGAAAATAAAACAAAAGATATTATAATGCCTCTATATCGTTCCATGGTGAGACCGCACCTTGAATATTGTGTGCAATTCTGGTCGCCATATCTTAAAAAGGATATAGCAATTTTAGAAAAGGTTCAGAGAAGAGCCACCAAAATGGTAAAGGGGATGGAAGGCTACTCCTATGAAGAAAGGCTAAAAAGGTTGGGGCTCTTTAACCTGGAAAAGAGACGGCTGAGGGGAGATATGATAGAAGTCTATAAATTAATGAACGGAGTGGAACGGGTAAACGTAGATCGATTGTTTACCTTATCAGAATATAGAAAGACTAGGGGACATGCAATGAAGCTACAGGGTAAACTATTTAAGACTAATAAAAGAAAATATTTTTTCACTCAACGTGTAATCAAACTCTGGAATTTGTTACCGGAGGATGTAGTAAAGGCTGTTAGTGTAGCTGGGTTTAAAAAAGGTTTGGACAAGTTCCTGGAGGAAAGGTCCATAAACCATTATTAAGAAGGGACCCAGGATATCAATGCTTGAACCAATACAAGCATTGTGGAACCTGTGTCCCTTGGGGAAACTGCTAGGTACGTATGACCTAGATTGGCCACTGTTGGAAACAGAATACTGGGCTTGATGGACCTTGGTCTGACCCAGTATGGCATATCTTATGTTCTTATGTTCTTATGTTCCTGGATCTGATGCAACACGGAGAGCGACCAACACGTCAGAGAAGTGGGAGATGTCTTTGTCAAAGAGGCGCAAGGTTCCACGATCCCGACAGTCATCTAACTGAGATACTGACCCCAACCCGCAAAAGGAGATGAACACTTCTGCTCCTATATGATCTTATTGTGGTTGTCAATTGCTTGGTGGGAATTTGTGTCTGGGGCTGTTTTCACTTCCTTTTTTTTCCCCATTCTGAGGTTGAATAGGCTGGTCTTCCTGGTTCTAATTCAGGCATAGAAGTCATACTGAGGGAGCAGGAGGGAAAGAGTAGGGTGGGGGAGGAGTCTGGTGGAGAAGGGGGAGCAACGGGGAGGGGTAGGAGGCTGGGAAGAATTTAGAGTAATAAGCACATTACATAACCGGAGTGCATTTTAAAGGTGTTTTCTCTCTATAATTTGCCAGAATGTAGGTGGGGTGGAGGTGGCACACACTTATTTTAATGCCTTCCCTGGAGACACTAGATGTGTCACCATTATTGCAACGTTTACATGTTTGGTCTACTTCCTGCAAACATAGGAATGGGGGGGGGGGAAGGGATGAGAGGGAGGGGGAGGGAAAGGGGGTTGGGTGGGAGCAGGTAGGGAGGGGATTCTTCTGACCAGAGCATTAGCCAGTCTCTACTGAGTACTGGAATCACACTTTATTTTCAAATACAGAGTGAAGGAAGTTTTGTTAGGGTTTTTAGGGGAAGGAAGATTGCAGTTCAAAGATTGGGGAGAGGAGGGAAGGAGAGTCGGCTAAGGATGAAAGTTCATAAGGGGCTTTTTTTTTGAATCGGGAATGGTTAAAGCTATTTCTTGGAATGTGCACGGATTAAATAATCTGTGCAAACGATGAAGGGTGTTGGATTAGCTATGTAGAGAGAAAGCTGAGATAATCTTTCTTCAAGAAACTCACTTTTCTAGGCATGATCACTTTGACTCTGCCAAAGGTCGGTTCCCACAAATACACCTGGCTAACTAGTCTACCAGGAAACAGGGTGTCACTATTCTGCTCTCCTCTACGTGCCCCTTTCAGCTGATTAATTAATTAATTTATTTAACATTTCTTATATACCGCCTTTCATGATATCATGGCGGTTTACATTGAACAAACTGGAATTACATTGAACAGGGCATTATAACTTGGAGGTAACTATTTTACAGTTAACATGGGGCAATGGAGGGTTAAGTGGCTTGCCCAAGACCACAAGGAGGACCTGTGGAACTAGAAACCCCAGTCCTTCCAGCCCAAGGTTGCTGTCCTCTAGTGGGATTTGAACCCCTGACCTTCCAGCCTGAGGTAACTTGCCCCAACCACTAGGCCACTCCTCCCTTAATAAAGTTACTGACCCGGAGGGCCGTTTTTTGATTCTGATAGGTTCTATCCAAGGAATTATGTTAACTCTTGTCAATGTGTATCTCCCTCCAGCAGTAGTGGGAAGTTCATTCATCGATCTTTCAAAGGCAATTCAGAAATTTAGTCAAGGGCCATTGATAATAGGAGGGGACTTCAATTGTGTCTGCTCTGAGTTAGACTGTTCGGGGAGTTGAACTCCTGGAAACGCTTTGGGGAAGTTACTGGAGCACTGGGCTTCGCAGTTTGATTTATGTGATGTATGGAGACAACTACATACTTTGGAAAGGGATTATACTTTCTACTCACAGGCACACCGGTGCCATTCTCGGATAGACATGTGGTTTTTGTCAAGATCAGGGATCCCATGGCTGAATCAAGCTACTATTGGGACCATAGGTCCGTCTGACCATGCAGTCATCTCTATTGATCTCGCCTTGGGGGTGGCTGACACCTCAGCTCAGAGGTGGTCTTTGCCACGAGGGCTCTTACTTAACCCGGAGTTTGCCTCTGAGGTTTGTAAAAGATGGATGGAGTATTTGAAATTTAATGACTCCTCGGAGGTCTCTAGAGCTCTCTTATGGGATGCGGGGAAAGCGGTTCTTCGGGGTCATCTCATTTCCCTGTCGAGTGCTTTTAAGAAATGTTTAGTATTTATTTATTTATTTACATTTCTTATATACCGCACTATTTGCCATCAGCGCGGTTCACATGGAACAGAAACATCCGACAACTTAAATATGTCTGGTCATTACATTAAACAGGAAATGCAACTTGGAAAATGGGTACACTATATACATATGAGGTGTACTGAGAAAGGATAATGTTTGGTGTTTACATTGTAGGGGACGCCTGTTTGTGAGGGCTTGCCTAGTTGACTACTATTATTGTTGAGGTGCTCGTTATTCAAGTGGGACTGAGGATCGGAGATGTCAGTGAGATATTTGGTGAAGAGGAAATGTTTAAGGGCCTTTCTAAATTGGCTCAAGTTGGGGATTGCTCTGATATGTGCTGGTAAGGTATTTCATAGACTTGGGGCACACAGTCGGAAGGCTCTGTTAGCTGCTGTTTTGGTGCATTTAGTTGCTTCTTTTGGTATTACTAGCATGTTGGACTCTGCAGATCTTCTTGGTCTGTTAGGTGCAAGTGGTTGGATGAGGTCAGATAGAGAGGAGGAGGAGAGCCCATTGCCAGCTTTGAAAGTCATCAGCAAGGTCTTAAAACAAATCCTGGCTTGAATGGGGAGCCAGTGTAACTGCTTCAGGAATGGTGTCACATGGTCTCTCCTGGATACGCCAAAGAGTACTCGCGCTGCACTGTTCATAGCAAGTTGAAGGGGATTCAGGGTGGACCGGGGGAGCCCTTGTAGTATGGAGTTTGAATAATCGAAATGGGGAATAATCAGGGCTTGGTAAATGGTGCGGAAATCATCTGGTTTGAGTAACGGGCGTAGGTGTCTGAGGGATCTGATTTTAAAGTAGATCGCCCTTACGGTATTGGCTACATGTTTCTTCATGTCGAGATTTTGGTCTAGCGTCACTGAGGTAATGTATAGCAGGTTTAACTTGTAGTTCGGCATCTTTTACCTTAACGCAGCTGGGTGGTATGAAATTTGGGTTCCTTGAGATGAAAAGAATCTCCGTCTTTTTGTGTTGGATTTGCAGGTTTTGTGATAGGAGCCACTCAAATATAGTGTTGAAGCAATTAGTCAGAGGGGCGAGGTCTAGTTTATCTACTGATATTGTCATGTATAAAAGCACATCATCAGCATATAACATGCAACTAACATTGAAGGATCTAATGATTTTGCAGATGGGTTGGATGTATATATTAAACATCAAGGATGATAGGGAGGATCCTTGAGGCACTCCTTGACTTTGTTGAAATGGTTCCGAAGTAGTCCCGTTTGCTCGAACATGCTGCCATCTTCCAGACAGGTAGGATCTGCACCATTCGAGCGCTGATCCGCTGATACCTTTTTCTCTTAGGCGGTAGAGGAGAATCTCATGGCATACAGAGTCGAAGGCTGCTGCTATATCTAAAAAGATGAGTGCGAAACCATGTCGTATGTTGTCAACGCCTGAAATTATATTGTTGAACAGGGCTGTGAGTAGTGTTTCCACTCCATGTGACTCTCTAAATCCATGTTGGGATGGATCTAGTGGGGCAGTAGTGTCAATATGATCCTGTAATTGTCTATGTACTACTTTTTCAATGATTTTTGCGAGCATAGGTATACTAGATATGGGCCTGTAAGACTCTGCCTTTTGGGGGTCTAACTTGGTGTTTTTTAAAAGAGGTCTGACAGAGGTCTGCTTGAGAGTAGGGGGGAAAGACCCAGTGTTAAAAGATTGGTTTATGATGTTGGCTATAATAGGAGAGAGGTCACATCGCAGATCCTTTATCCAGAATGCCGGACAAGGATCTGTGTGTGCAGTAGTGGTGTTTAGGGCTAAGATGGTATCTTCGATAATTTTCTTTGAAGGTATAGAGAAGGATGTTAGTGATGCTGGGTGCTCTTGCACGTCAAGGGGGTCAGGTATTACTATTTTGTCGGTCTTGCACATTTTGGATTGCATGTAGACTGCATAGTCTTGCGGGTGAATATCGCCATGGTGATCAGGGGTTGGTTCTTTAGCAAGAGTTTTGACCAAGTTAAACAGGTCATGCGGCTTATTCAATGACCGTCTCAGGGTGTCTGTATGGTATTGCCTCATCCTGTCTGAGATTTCTTTGCGATGTGAAGTCAGGTGTTGAATGTATGCTGACTTGTCACTACTGGTGCGTGACTTCCTCCAGCGCTTTTCCAGTCTCTGTAGAATGTTTAGTGATGCCCTTAAGTTGGCTGTAAACCATGGGGCTGATGATTTTTTCTTCGGGGCCTTGTTTGTTGGAGAACGGATTGCAATTGAGCTGAGTTTACTGTTCCAAGCGGTGATCAACTCATCTAGGTTTAAGGAAGTCTCATTAATGAGTGTGCATGTTTCAGCGAGGATGCGTTCTCTATTAAATGGGTGGAAACTTCTGGCAGCTGGGTTAGTGGTCTTGCTTGTATCTATTTTGGGCCTTGGTGACATGTTGAGGGTAGGCATCTGAAAAGTGATGAGTTTATGATCAGACCATGGGACTGCCGTTACTGACAGCATAATGTTTTGTGGTTTATCAAGAATTACCTGTGGGGCAAATATGAGGTCTAGCGTGTTACCTTTCTCGTGAGTAGGTTCCTGCACCAGTTGCGTGTATCCGAGGATCTCTAGGGCTTCTATGAATACAGTTGCTTGATTATCTTGTAATGATGGCAGGTTGATATCCCCTAAGATCCAATTAGGTTTATTTGGACCCTGGATATTGGATGCTAGGTTTATTATGGATGAAAGGTCATCTGGATCTGCTGATGGAGCTCTATAAATCAGGTTTATGGAGCATATGTTGTTGGAGATTGATACAGTTTCCAGGTTGTTGTTACTGTTGAAGTCATCCATTTTGAACTGGAGATCCGTTCTAGTGATGATGAGCACTCCTCCTCCTCTTTTATTTTGCCTATGGCTGGTGAAAGCAACAAAATTAGATGGGAGTAGCTGGTTAAGGATGGTATTGTCTTCTGATGAAAGCCACGTTTCAGTGACCATGATGATATCTAGGTTATGGGATGTTATTATGTCTGTGATTACTGGCCACTTTTTGCGAAGTGAGCGAGCATTTATGAGTGCACACTTTAGGCTGCAAGGGTTTTTACCTTGTCTGGCCTTCGCAGTGTGTTGAAGTGGGATGTGTAGTAAGTGGTGGTGGTGTTGGTAGTTAACCCTGTGTGAATTGTAGTAGAAATCACCTGACCATTTTCTCCCACCAGTTGGTAAGATAGGGATGTGATTGTGTGATGTATTTAGGGCTAGTGAGCTGGATGTCCAAATTATGAGGAGAAGGTATAGGCTCAGTAATGTGGTGATAATGTGTTCCATTCTGACTCTTCTGGGCCAACTCTGAAACAGGGGACTTGTGTCAGGGGGTGAATTGGAGGGACTCCTGGCCAGGATATTATGCAATCAGACAACCGGTGTCATGCAAGGTGCAATTTGGAAATTTCCTCTCTTAGGTATGGGTATAGCAGGGTATAAATTACATACCTCACGTTTCATGAAATCTTGGTGAACAAGACTCTCCTGGCTAGTCTGTTCTGGTACAGATGTTAGTTTTACACTGTTGCATACATATACTATGTGAGATCTTGGTTAAACAACACTTTTTGGTTAGTCTTTTCTGGTACAGATATTTGTTTACACTGTTGCATACATATCTTACGTGAGATTTTGGATAATAACACTTTTCTGGCTAGTCTGTTCTAGTACAGATATTTTAGCTTTACACTGTTTGAAAATAATCAACTACATGCATGAAATACTGGGTAAGGAACATTATTATACACAGTATAAGGTACCTGATCTGTTGTCACAAAGTCCTAACTGAGTTTGTGAGTGCAATACGAGAGTCACAATGGTACGGTCTTACTTACACGGTCCACTCCTAAGGGCCACGCCAAAGGGCCCTCTGGCGAGGCCCTCAGGCGCAGGCCCGTCTGAAGCAGACAGCCCCAATTAGGCTGGAGTTCAGTAAGCAGGAGAGATGGAAAACTGCAGAGCTGGTTAACCCCAATCAGGGAAGAGAAGCTGATGACAGTTAGCTCTTTAACTTGCCTGAAGGTAGTTGCTTTTCAAATGGAGCTGACTCCTCCCCCTCTCAGACAGCCCCAATTAGGCTGGAGTTCAGTAAGCAGGAGAGATGAGGATTTGAGGAAAGAGATTGTCGAGTTGGAAGGTAAACACAGGAAGGGGGGGGGGGGAGAGAAGGTGTGGAATTTGTTGATTCGATGTAGGGGGGAATTAGCAGCGCTGGAAACCAATCGAGTGGCCTCATTCTTCTTGCGCACTAAGCAACGTTATTATGAACAGGGAAATAAAGCCGGCAAGCTGTTGATGTGGCAACTAAAGCGGCAGCGGCATCGTCATAGGGTGGATGCTATTAAATCTCTGCAAGGTCAGCTTTTATATAGATCTTGTGATATAGCGTCCACCTTTGCTACATTTTATGAGCAGCCATATGCTAGTGAGTCGTCAGCGACATACACTGATATTTCTAAGTGGTTGAAGGAGGCTTCTCTCCCTCAGCTGTCTGCGGATGGAAAGGAACAATTAGACCACCCATTTACACTGCTGGAGGTTCAACAAGTGATGAAGAACCTCAAGTCTGCTAAGGCAGAAGGACCTGATTACTTGCCGGTGGAACTATATAAGCTATTCCCGGATCTGTTCGCGCCAACGCTACTGACAGTTTTTAACGAAATTCTTTCCAAAAAGATCCTTCCAGAATCCTTTTATCATGCGAATATTGTTGTGATCCCTAAAGCTGGCAAAGATGCTTTGCAGTGTTCTAACTATCGACCGATATCTTTACTAAACTTAGATTACAAAATCTTTACCACCATTTTAGCTAATCGGCTAGCCTCGTTAATTCCTGACATCATTCACCCAAACCAAACTGGTTTCATAAAACACAGATACGGGTTTGAGAATGTGCGTAGACTAATCAATGTCCTACAGACCATAAAATGTAAAGCGGAATCGTTTAACATCTTATCGCTTGATGCAGAAAAAGCCTTTGATAAACTAGAATGGCCCTACCTCCTACAAGTCCTCCAGGAATTCAGCTTTGGGACCGCTTTTTGTACATGGATTGCTTTCTTTATACGCCAACCCCCAGGCAGTGGTGTCTGTCAATGGTACGCCACCCTTTTGCTTAGGTATAGACACAAGACAAGGATGCCCCCTTTCTCCGTTACTGTTTGCCCTTGCAATGGAACCTTTAGCGGCTCATATTAGGTTATGGGCAGAGGACATAGGTATCCATCTGGGCTCGGAATGGCATGCTATTTCTTTATATGCGGATGACACACTGATCTACCTGAGTGAGCCCTCTAGATCTTTACCCATTGTAATAAACATCTTAGAATGCTTCTCTCTCAGTTTGCAGCTTGTCATGCTGTGAGGGCTTGCATGCATCAGTGATGCTGAGAGCTAAGCTATCGGTAGTTTAACTACTGGCAGGGTCTCCCAAGATGGACAGGTCTCAGCTGAGGTGCCAGACCAAGACAAACAACCCATCTGGGCAGCAGCAGAATGGGATAGTGTTGATGGTGGAGGATCACATTTCTGTGACAACGGCAACAACACCAAACTTAAACTGCGCGGAAGAAAGGCCGGGCAATCTACGATATCTTGCCATGAAAACCCAATGGATAGTTACAACAAAACAAATTGTGCTATGGTGCTGGAAGATGAGACCCCCAGGTCAGAAGGCACTCAACTAGCTACTGGGGAAGAGCTGAAGACTTTTCAGAGTAAAGCCAGCATTTATCATGTTGTTGGATCAAAGCCCTCGGGAAGTCTGACTGCTGATGTAGCTGGGCATGAAATGAGAGTCAGAAGCTGTAAAGATGTCTTACACATTGGAACATGGAACATACGAAGCATGAACCAAGGGAAGTTGGAGGTGGTCAAGAATGAAATGGAACGTGTACAAGTTGATCTGTTGGGTGTCAGCGAACTGACATGGACTGGCATCGGACACTTTGTATCACATGATCTACTATGCTGGAAATGAAAGACAAAGAAGAAATGGTGTTGCATTTATAATAAAGAAGAAACTTGCAAGAACTGTAATAAAATACAATGCAGTCAGCGAACGCTTAATCTCTATTCGTCTACGAGGAATGCCTATCAACACAACTATAATTCAAGTATATGCCCCAACAACAGCTGCAGAAGAGAATGAAATTGAAGAGTTCTATGAACAAGTACAAGCTGAAATTGACAGAACATGCAAACAGGATATCCTGATAGTCATGGGTGACTGGAACGCAAAAGTTGGCAACAAAGAAGAAGGCAAAGTAGTTGTATAATATGGACTTGGCAACAGAAATGAAGCTGGAGAAAGACTGATAGAATTCTGCAAGACCAACAATCTATTCATCTCAAACACCTTCTTCCAGCAACACAAGCGGCGACTGTATACATGGACTTCACCCAATGGATTGTATAAAAATCAAATTGACTACATCTGTGGAAGTCAACGATGGAAAAGCTCTGTAACATCAACAAAGACAAAACCTGGAGCTGACTGTGGTACAGATCATCAACTACTAGTATGCAAACTCAAGCTAAAGTTGAAAAAGAGCAAACCACTCATGAATGCAACAAAATATGAGCTTGACAATATACCACTGGAATTTAAAGACTGCCTGCAAAATCGATTTGCTGCTTTAGATACAAATGACAGAGCTCCGGAAGAGTTATGAAACGACATCAAGAAGGTTGTGTTGGAAGAAAGCAAGAAGTCTCTACAAAAGGTGAAAAAGCAAAAATGGTCAAAATGGATGACGGAAGAAAATTGCCCAGAAAAGCAGAGAAGCTAAAGCCAGAGGAGAAAGAAAGACAATCGCAGAACTCAACAGAGATTTTCAACGTGCAGCAAGACAGGACAAGGAAAAGTACTACAATGACACTTGCAAGGAAATAGAAGCAGAAACTATTAGAGGAAGAACAAGATCGGCTTTCCTAAAGCTACGAGAGTTAAAGAAAAAGTTCCAGCCTCGAATTGGAATGTTACAAGATGCTCAAGGTTCTATGTTGAATGATGCTGAGAAGATCAAGAAAATGTGGAAGGAATATGCAGAGTTTTTATATGATAAAGATCAAGTTGACCAACAGCCGTTTCAACCTGTACCTTATGATCGGGAACCATTGGTGATGAAAGAAGAAGTTGAAGCAGCATTGAAAACCTTATCAAAGAACAAAGCACCAGGCATTGATAGCATTCCCATAGAAGTATTGCAGCAATCTGGTGCAGCTGTTACCGTACTTACAAGGCTCTGCCAAGAAATATGGAAGACAACATCATGGCCAACTGACTGGAAAAGATCTGTGTTTATACCAATACTAAAGAAAGGTGATCCAACTGACTGTGGAAATTATTGCACAATCGCTCTGATCCCACATGCCAGCAAGATTCTACTGAAGATTATTCAAAAGAGACTACAACCATACCTGGAACAAGAACTACCTGAAGTGCAAGCAGGGTTCAGGAAAGGACGAGGAACGAGAGACATCATTGCGGATGTGAAATGGATCCTTGAAAAGGCTAAAGAACACCAAAAGGATATCTATTTGTGCTTTATCGACTATAGCAAGGCTTTTGACTGTGCAAACCATGAGAAACTCTGGGCCACATTAAGAAGCATGGGTATACCAGAAAACCTGATCGTTCTCTTGTGCAATCTGTACATTGATCAAGAAGCAACAGTTCGAATGGAACAAGGAGAAACAGAATGGTTTAAAATAAGCAAAGGTGTAAGACAAGGCTGCATACTTTCCCCCTACCTGTTTAATTTATATGCAGAACAAATAATCAGAGAAGCAGGATTGTATGAAGACAACAGAGGTGTGAAGATTGGTGGAAGACTCATCAACAACCTTCGCTATGCTGATGAGACCACATTACTGGCTGAAAGTGAAGATGATCTGAAACATTTGCTTCTCACAATCAAAGAACATAGTCTCAAAATGGGCCTGCACCTTAATGTAAAGAAGACAAAGATCATGACAACTGGCATAATCAACAGGTTCATCGTTGAAGGAGAAGAAATTGAAATTGTGAACAACTTAAACCTACTTGGATCAACTATCAATAAAGAAGCAACAAGCAGTGAAGAAATCAGACAACGCATTGCTCTTGGCAGAATGGCTATGAAAGACCTAGATAAGATTCTCAAGAGCAGAGATGTTTCTCTCCATACAAAGATTCGACTTGTTCAAGCCATGGTATTTTCAATAACATCATATGGATGTGAAAGCTGGACAGTGAAAAAGACAGACAGAAAGAAAATTGATGCCTTTGAATTATGGTGCTGGCGGCGAATACTGTGTATACCATGGACTGCCAGAAGAACAAACCAGTCGGTACTAGCGGAGATCAAACCTAAGCTTTCTTTAGAAGCTCAGATGACAAGACTTCGACTTTCATACTTTGGACACATCATGCGAAGAGAGAGATCTTTAGAGAAATACATCATGCTTGGCAAGATAGAAGGTCAGCACAAAAGAGGAAGGCCAGCAATGAGATGGATTGATACAATAACAGCAGCTATGGGTACCAGTCTGTCAGTAATGAGCCACCTGACTGAATACCGAACACAATTTAGGATAGCTATCCAGAGGGTCGCCATGAGTCGACTCCGACTCAACGGCACTTAACAACAACTCTTCTCTTTGGTGTCTGGGTTTACTGTCAATAGACAGAAGTCCACTCTACTTAGTTGTTTGTCCCGCTCCTCCAACGCAGCTCTCCCTAACAATGGGAATTTTCCGGTGGTGGACCATTTTCGGTATTTGGGCGTTGTAATACACCGAGATATATCGAGGTTGTATAGTTTGAATTATCTCCCCCTTTTGAAGTCAGTTAAGGTCGATATGGAAAGGTGGAGTCGGTGTTCGGTCTCTCGGTTAGGCCGTATTAATACTTATAAGAAGTTGGTCTTACCAAAATTACTTTTTCTGTTTATGCAATTGCCTATTTCTCTCCCGAGCACATTTTTTACGTCCCTTTGGCAGGCTGTGACGCGGTTTCTGTGTTTGGGGAAACGTCCCCTGCTTAGCTGGAGAATACTCACAACCCCTAAAGGGTCGGGAGGGTTGGACCTCTCTGATCCGGCGTTATATTACTATTGTCTTTGTCTCAGATCATTACTGTTATGGAGAATACACCCGGGGGCTGAATGGGTTTTGTTAGAAGAGGACTGGCTACGCCCGATTCCGTTGGAGGCTGTACCCTTCCTTAGTGATCCCCAAGAGGTAAATCAGGTGCAAGCACATGTGTTTCTCGGCCCCTGCTGGGCGGCGTGGAGGAGGATATCTAAGCAGATGGGGTTACCCGCTTCCTCTTCGCCCTTTACCATTTTGGGGGCCTTGGGATTTATCCGAGCCATGCATAAAGAAATAAACTCAGAACTTCTAAGGACAAAACTCTCCTCCTTATATGAGAACGAATGCCCGGCGTCTAAGGAGAGGCTCAAGGAAACTCTGGGTCTCCTACTCTCTCCTTTCCAGGATCTGCAAATATCCCACTGTTTGAGGACCCAGTTCTCGGTAACTGATGTCTCTCGGAGACCTAGGTGTTGGGAGCAAGACCTTTTTGTGTCCAGGAAACTCACCGCTTTCGTGGCTCGGCTGTACAGGCATATGGCGATTGATTTGCCTGTTCTTCCTGCTTTAAAACCTCCTCATCTGAGATGGGAGGCGACTTTACCGGGGAAGGAACAGGAGTTCTGGCTTGATGTTTATTCATATTCACATTCATGTTCTTTATCGCTGGGGCTGATTCACACGCAACTTAGGATACTTTATTGTCTATCTATAATGCCGGTAGATTATTTCCATTGGAGAAGGGCCGATGATCCGCTTTGTTGGCGACTATGTGGAAGCCGAGGGTCTTTTGATCATATTTGGTGGCAATGCCCTCACATTCAACGTTATTGGAGGATGGTGGTGGGACATGTTACTGAGAGGTTGCAGGTTACCCTCCCCTTTGATATGGAGTCTTGTGTACTAGGGGTTTTTCCTGACTCCACTTTTAGGAGTCCTCTTCGGCATCTGGTCCAATCGCTCTTTCTAGTGGCCAGATCAGTGATTGCTCATTTATGGAAGCGTAGCAGGGCACTGTCTCTTACAGAATGACGCTCTAAATGTTGGGAAATCTTTTGGTTGGAGAAGATTACTACTATGGTTCGAGGACGGTCCTTTATGGAAGAGGACCTTTGGAGTTTAGTGTTTCAGGAGGTCCCGTGAGAGTTAGTGAACTCGGGCTGGTCATTGGCGTGCGGTTCGTACCTCACTAGAATGTTTTCTCCCTAGGGTCTGTCACTTTTTTCTTCCTTCTTTTTTTTCTCTTCCTTACTTTTCGGGGTAGATGGGTCAGAAGGGCTGTGTGTGTGTGGAGGGGGGGGGGAATTGGCTGGGGACATGGGGGTGGAGGGAATAAATGAGTAGAGTCTATTGCACACTTTTGTTCTATGATTGATACGTTTTGTTACTTTGACTGATTAATAGTGTTCGATATCCTGTCCTGTCCCTCAATGGATGGTTGATGAAGATGTAAGAATGAGGGGATGTCGGATCTCATTGTTCGGGATTGTATCTTATTGTTCGGGATTATTGTTTTGGAATGTAGGTTATCTGATTCTGCTTAATACAAATGTATTACATTAAAAAAAAATATTTATTAGGGACAACATGAAACCTCAATGGCGTTTGGTCCTCCAGGACTGCAGTTGGGAAACTCTGCTCTAGGGATTGCACATGTTTATGGTGTCTGTGCTCTGTAGGGTAAAATATAGGTGTTTATTTTATCTGCAATAAAGGTTCTGTCTTTATTACCAAAAAAAAAAAAAGAACTCGCCAAACCCTGCAGCAAACTCTTTCAGCTTCCCTTTTCCCATTCACAGATCTCTGACTTCCATCTTCCTGCTGACCCTCAAGAGCCCAAACTCAAAGCAAAACTAACTACAACAGTAGGGGTCCCCCTAGAGGTCCATGAGCACACCACTGGCTCATGGGCATAGGAATGACAGGCATTGATCTAAGAAGTGAAGTAAATGAAAGGATTGTGTGTTCAGCCTGGTTAATCAATATGTTTCAAACCCAGCAAGTCTCCAGCAGTACTAATGCTCTCAGTAGGAGGTTCCTTTGGGGCATTTTGTGCCATTGTTGCTTTTTCCTCCTTTCCTTGCTAAAACGTTTGTCTTGGGAAATTTCTAGCTGGGACTTAAGACATCTCCGATTCTCTCTCATAGAATTGTAATGAGTTAGATTTCCCATGAGCGGTACCAGGTAGAATCTAATTCCTGATCTATGGCAGTTGAATGAAAAAGAATACATTACTATGTATCAAAACTGGTTCCTTATGGCAGAAATTTTCATTGTGTTTATGCATTAACAGCATCCACAATAGACTAGATTGTAGGAATGGAGTTGCTGACCTCAGTATTAAAATGATCCGGGTACTGCTAGAATGGATTTCTGATGATGATCAGGAAGGCAGCACCCTTCTTTTCTTCGCTCTACACTGGTGGCAGTGTCTATGAAAACAGCACAACTCTGAGCTCACTTGCACTGATAAGACAGGCTCTGGTGTAACTTTTCTAAACATACTGAACTATCTTTTCTCACTCCAGGCTTCCCCAATGTCAAAACTGACCTTTTAATCCAATTTGAGCAAGAAGGATTCAGGACCAAACCCCAGGAATCTGAGGAAAGAGGAAACCTGCCCAACACTGGCAGATATGAGGAACTACATGAAACAGGTAGTGTAGCTGGATTAAAGTTAGTGATGAGCTGATGAAAACATATATTACAGGAAAGATGCCTCCTCTGCCCCAGGCAAAAGGAGAGTGAGGTGTTAAGAGTCACAGTCCCTGACTTCTAAGCTTTGTTGTATGAATAATGTGCTTGTTATATTTCCTTACTATCTACTGTAACTTAATTTTCAGATCTGTCTTTTTATGCCTTTCGTTCCTTCTCTTTTTCTCTCATTCTCTCTCAGCATTTTGCCACGTCTGTCCTATCCCTTCATTTTCTTTCAGCACCTCCCGTCTCTCATACTTTATCAGTTTGTTTTTTTTTTTCAAAATTGTTTATTAGAAGCACTGAAAACATTACAGCAATACTTAGTTACAACATTGCTTCGAATTTTTCACCATATACAGTTCAGGTAAAATGCCTGCATACCCTGGGCAGGGTTGTATCTTATCCTCCGCCCGGGGTTATAGTCACAGTACAAACTCAAAATTTCCCCCCCCCCCCCAGCCACCCCCCCCACTCCCCCTCTCCCCCCCTCTCCCGGGATCTGCGAGGCCATCGTGGATACTCTCCACTATACGATTAGCCTCCCCGATTGTTACCCCAAGCATAAAATCTCACTACGAGCTTTGGGTCCCAATGATTGAATAAAGGGCGTCCACACCAGAAGAAAAGAGGCCCAACTGCGGGGGTGTCGCTGTGCACTCCTCCTCTCCAAAAGCATAAAATGATGAAATCCATTCCGCCATTCCCAAAAAGAGGGGGCTACAGGCTCCCGCCATCGCCTTAGAACAGGGCCTTTCCCCACCAGACATGCCTTCCGTATCAACAATTGCTGCCATCTACCCTTCGGGTGGAGTGGTCCCAGCTGATCCAGCGCTATGAGCCGCCCCGTCCAACTAACCTGTTGTTGCAATATATTGCTCAAAAAAGTTGCTATTTTCAGCCAATAACGGCGAATATGCGAACAACCCCACCACATATGGCCGAGATCCGCTAATGGACATATACATTTCGGGCACCCTCCGTTGTCCGTAAGGTGACACCGCAGCGCCCTCCTCGGAGAGAAGTGAGCTCGGACAATACTCTTAAACTGGATTTCTCGCCAACGAGCTCCTTCCACTAAACTAGCCACTCTGCACAACGCCGCCTTTATGGAACCCGGGGGCACCTCACAGCCCAGTTCGCATGCCCAGGAGGCCTCCTCCCCCGAATAATCTACCGGCGTCATATAGGGCTCCAATGCTTTTTTAAAGTATGTAATAGTTGGTACATCCCCAGTTCCCAAGGCAAAAAACTCTAAAATCCGTAAAGAGCGGTCACTGTGCAAGTCCCGTCTCGTCAAAGAGTTCACATAGTGTAATAACTGCCGGTAGGGAAATGAAGAGGTCCGAGGGCACAGGTCATACTCATGGCTTAACGCTTCCAAAGTTTTACATCGCCCATCAAGATCGACTACATGCCCCAATAATCGTATGCCGGCCTGCGCCCATTGACCAAAGGGGGCCGACTCCGAACCCGGAAGGAAGAGGGCATTCCCCTGCAATGGCAACCAACTCGAAGTCACTGAGGAACTCCCCCACAGTACATTCAGCCGCTGCCAAGTACGGCGCGCTGCCTGTACCAACACACTGTTCATGATATGAGTCGGCAAAGCCGTTCGCGGGAGGTGAAGAACCGCCAACAATGAGTGCGGGGCTATCAAGGCTTCTTCGAGTTCCCGTGGGGTATAGTGTTCCGTGGCACCAAGCCAGTCTCCCAGGTGCCTAGCCTGGCAAGCCAAGGCGTAGGTCTCAAGGTCAGGCACGCCAATCCCTCCAGATCGCCAGCCCCCTCGTAAGCGGCGCAAGGGGATACGGGCCCTAGCACCCCGCCATAGAAAACCACAAAACTCCCGTTCTATACGCAAGAGATCGCGACGGAGCAGCCAGACCGGCAGGGTTTGTAGCCAATAAAGAATCTTTGGTAATATCATCATCCCCAAGACTGCCGCCCTGCCTAGCAGAGATAAGGGAAGAGGCATCCAGGCCCGTAGGTGCGCGCGCACTTTGGTCCAAATACGCTCGAAATTCTGTTTATACAACATTGATATATCTTTAGTGAGTAGGATCCCCAGATAGTTGAAGGCGGTATCCGCCCATCGCAACGGGAAACTCCCCCGCCAACACCCTCGCAATTGGCCCCCAATGTCCAAGGCTTCCGACTTGTCTCGATTGATCCGTAAGCCCGCAAAGTCACCATAACGGGTAAACTCCGCTAATAAGTTTGGAAGCGAGTGTTGCGGGTCGCAGAGATGTACTAAAATGTCATCTGCAAAGGCGGCCACTTTGAAACCACCAGGCCCGACGGGGACACCACGAATCTTATTGGAACCTGCTATACTCCGCAGCAAGGGATCGAGAGTTAACACAAATAATAGCGGGGAGAGCGGACAGCCCTGTCGCGTGCCCCGTTCCAGGTTGAATGAATCCGATTGGGCCCCATTGCATATAATACTAGCGGTAGGGTGCGTATACAATAACTGCACCATCGCGATAAAGGGGGCGCCTAGGCCGTAGCGGGGTAGGAGAAATCTCAGATAGTCCCAATTGACTCGGTCAAACGCCTTTTCCGCGTCAAAACTGATCAACAGGGACTGTATCTCTCGCGCACGCACCCATTCCATAGAGGCCAAAATCTTGCGCAGGTTCCGCACCGCGTACCTTCCTCGCACAAAGCCCACTTGTGACTCATGCAACAGACTTCCCAAGACAGCAGCCAAGCGGTCTGCTAGGACCTTCGCAAACACTTTCAAGTCAAAGTTTAATAAAGAGATGGGCCTATAGGAGGCAGCCTGCAGGGGGTCCTTACCGGGCTTAGGAATCAAAGTGATGAAGGCATGATTCATTCCCCAATTAAACTTCCCCTGCTCCACTCTCTTGTGGTATAGCTCGGCTAAAACAGGGGCGAGACGACCTGCCAGCAATTTATAGACCTCCGCTCCCAAGCCGTCCGGGCCAGGTGATTTGTAGCAGCTGGCCCCCTTGATGACTTTGTGAATTTCCTCTGCTGTCACCGGTGCCCCCAGCACCAAGCTCTGCTCTGCAGTCAACGTGGGAAGACTCAATTCCTGAAAATAACTTTCCATAGACGCCAACGATCCCACACCTCCCTGGTACAAGTTCTGAAAGAAGCCTCGAAATACTCGGGCAATCTTCTGACTATTGGTATGCAGTTGGCCCCGGTCATCGCGCAATGCCGCAATAGAACGGGGCCCCCTGCCACCACGCAGGCAGCGCGCCAAAAGTCTCCCCGGCTTATTCCCAAAACGATGAAGTTGATATCGGTAATATAACAGAGATTTTTTTGCCCGCTGGTGAAGCAGTTCATTGAGAGAAGATTGCAATTCACTGAGTAAACGCCTATTAACCACCGTAGGGTTCCCCGCACATCGCCTACGAGCCCTTACTACCTGTCGTTCAAGTTGCACAATGCGGGACGCAATTAACTTTCGTTTCCGTGCCCCATAGGTGATAATATCACCGCGCAGCACCACCTTCGCTGTCTCCCACAATAATTCGGGCTCATCTCTATGCTGCCGATGGTTGTCCATAAATTCTTCCCATCTTTGTTCTAAGTGGCTATGAAATTCGGCATCCGAATACAGCCCTAAAGGAAATCGCCATATGCGCTGTAGGGGACCTGGGTCCCCCCAGCGCAGGTCTACCCACACTGGTGCATGGTCAGATATCACACCCGGACCGATCTCTGCCGCCTCAACCTGTGCAAATAAGCCTTCCGAGAGCAACACGTAGTCAATCCGTGCGCTGGAGTCGTGAGCCCGCGACTGGTGTGTGAAGTCCCGCTCTAGTGGATGAAGTAAGCGCCACGGGTCCACTAACCCAAGGCGACGTCGGAGACCCTGAAGTGCTCTAGTGGTCGGGACTCGCCACCCCTCCCGCCCCCCTCCGGACGTATCTAAATCGATATCCAGCACCCCGTTGCAGTCGCCCGCTAAGATCAGAGGAGCATCTGGGAGCTGTTCAACCTGCGAGGCCAAACAGGCGTAAAAGGATTCATCGAGGACATTAGGGGCATACAAATTGCTCATCACCACCCTCCTGCCCTCTAAGGAGCCACAAACCAAAAGATATCTACCCTTGGGATCAACATATTGTTGTTCGAGTTCGAAGCGCACACGCTTATGGATCAGCAAGACCACTCCCCCTTTTTTCCCTTGTGCAGGGGCCCCCCAGCTCTGCCCTACCCAATCCCTCCGCAGTTTCGCATGCTCCTCAGCAGTCTGGTGGGTTTCCTGTAAAAAAGCCAAGTCACATTGCAGCCGGGCTAGGGCCTGTAGCACTTTATATCGTTTAATAGGGGTACCTATTCCACAAATATTCCAGGACACAATCTTCAGCTTAAGGCGGATTGTAATACCACACATAGACCGGTATATGAGTCAGCTGTAAGTGAACCCCCCCAGCCTGGGGTCCACCCCTGCACCAGCCCCACTCTTCAGGAAATAGCACCCACCTAGCCTCGTGATCCCATCGCTCTCCTAACCTCCTCCCCCCCATAGCCCCCCCCAACCGTCCCTCCCTCCTCCGAACCCTTCCCCAACCCCCTCTCCCCTCTAATCTCAGGACCTTCTCCACCTCCCCACCCTCGAGAAGCCCACTCCAGGTCCCACTGAGTACGCCCCACCCCCCGCCCCTCCACCCTCAAACCTTAGGTCCCACGGGCAATTCCCTCACCTCCCTGCCTTACCGCTAACCGTGGCCAGCCCTCCTTCGCTCAAGCAATCCCATACTCCCAAATCCCAAACCCCGGATGAGGGTCCAAGGGACTACTAGTGACCAAGTCCGTTCGCTGGCGAGCTAAGGCCGATCATAAGCCTCAGTGGGGAGGGGGCCGATTTTGACAGACTCAATACTTATTAATTACCCATCGGAGTACACAGAAATATAACTCCCTAGAAGGCTTAATGTTAATGTAAATAATTACTTGAGACACAACCTACTGATCCCACCATAGTACCGGGCATGGGCGAACCCCCCGGGCTGCAATCTACCAGGCCCTCCTCCCACCGCAATAATGCGTTCAGTCGCATCACAGAAGGATAAAAGAAGGCGGGGGAGGAAAGGCCAAAAAATAATCCCACTCCCATAGGGAGGGACCCAAGTTCTGGGCCCGATCCCTAGCCACCCGGGGTAGACTGCTATAGGATGGAAAGAAGGAAAATAAAAGGGAAAATAAATGTATAAATGCACATCATGCCTCAGAAACTACAAACTGTAAAGCAGGCCTACGTCTAGAGATAGGCTTTCCTGGGGAAGACATAATAAAAAGCAGAGGAAGCGGCACAGGTATCCGGATACATTTCTTAACAACCATAAAAAGCAAACATCACCAAGTAAGCTTGTAACTAAACGAGCTATCTAATGGATACATTGTTATTTGGCTAAAAGTCAATGATACAGGCCTGACCAATGCTAAGGCCTGTTCCTTCTTCTCTCGCCGCCACGTGCTGTGCTCTCAATGGAGAAACCGGGCACCGCTCAATAGTTCATGTGGAGATGTTCAGCGAGGTGGCGTTGAAGGTGACTGTCCCCGGGCAATTAGCTGGTTTACGTAGTCCTCCGCCTCCGCAGCTGCTGCAAAAACGTGATGGGAGCCTTCATATGTTATATGCAATTTAGCCGGGTATTGTACTGTGAACCGGATTCCAGCCCCAATAAGTTTCTCACAGATAGGGGCATATTCACGGCGCTTTCTACTCAGAACCGCTGAGTAGTCTTGTGCAACACGAATCTTAGAGTTGCTATAAAGAGTTGCCCCTTTCTGTCGAGCCGCACGCAATAATTTTTCCTTTTGCGGGAAATAAGTGAACTTTACTAGCACAATTCTGGGCCTGGAGTCCTTTGGCTGTTTGCCACCAACGCGATGTGCTCGCTCAATGCGGATCGGGCCGCCGCACTCAACGCCCTCCAGAATCTGTCCGAAGAGCGTCTCCAGGTAGCCCTGCAGGTCTTTATCGGCCACATTCTCGGGTATACCCATGAAGCGGAGGTTGCTGCGTCGCGACCTGTTTTCCAGGTCATCGAGTTTAGCTTCATGTATTGCGAGTTGGTGTCGTAGGCCAGTCATCTCTGTCTCCAACACTTCAATCTTGTCCTCGGCTTGCCCCAGACGGTCTTCCGCCTCCCGCAGTCGATTTCCAAGGCTATCGACCGAGGCACACAGTCCATCTATCTTTGTATGGAGTGCATCAAACTGTGGTGATAGCGCCGCGGCCACCGCCGCTGACATCGCGTCTAGGGATGCGGGGGAGCTAGGCGAGTTGGGCACCGCAGCCACATCAGCCATCTTGCTGGGGCCAACCACCCGCTCCCTCCTGGTTGCTTTGGGTGCCGCTGCCATGTTATCTGCCCACCGGAATGATGTGCCAGAGCTCTCTATGTTCGCCAAGGTATTCGGGAGGCTTTTTCTGCCGTTGTCCGCGGGAATTACAAGGTGCTAAATCGCCGGTTTGGGCAGCGGGGCACGGAGCGCTCTCAGGATGCGACCACTACTCTGCTCGCATCACGTGACCCTCCTACTTTATCAGTTTTTATATTCTTCCTTGTATCTCTTACTATTTCTGACCTCTTGGTGCTGTTTCAAGATGCTAAAGCTTCCTCCCACCCAACAGCTTGTGGGTTTTGTTTTCTGTGAGCCAGACAGTGCTGGTAGCTGGAGAGAGGCAGCAGGGTGGAGGAAAGGGGGAAAGATGGCCCCTCACTGGGATTAGCAGAAAGAACGAGGAAGGGGAGGCATTAGCAGATGGAGGGATGCCGGGAGGAATAGTAGGCTGACTCCCCTCCTGCCTCCGCTGCAAGTAAGAAAAGGGAGGGTGGCAGATCGACTCTCAATGGAAGCAGCAGGAGGGAGGAAGGACCCCATTTGTAGCAGCAGCAGGGCTAGCCTATCCACGAGGCGGCCATCTAGGATGGCAGATCTCTGCGGTCGGCAGGCCATGTGCTTCGGCACACATGGCTTTGCACTCCCTCTTGTCCTGTGCTGAGCCGCATCGCCAGCCCCTCTGCCGCTGATTCAGATGGCTGGAGTGGCTTGGCGGTAGTGATTGGTTATGTGCTTTAATGCACATGGCCTGATGCTTCTGACCCCCACAAAACTGTTTTGGAGGGGAGATAGAAGCGACAGGCCATGTATGCCAAAGCACATGACCTGCTGCTGCCACCGAGCTGCTTCCTGACCTCCAGAATCAGCGACGGTGGCACGGCTGAGCATGCAGGGGGGTGGCAGCACAGCCAGGTGTAGTGTGGCATTGCCGGGGCTTCTGCCTAGGGCAGCAGAAACCATCAGGCCGGCCCTGAGCAGCAGTTTGAAGGAAAGTGGGACTCTTGGGCATATTCTGAAGCAGTTTTCATTAGCGAGGAATTGTGGGATCCTGTTCCAATTCGTCCTGCTAGGGCAGTCCAGACAAGTGGGTTAAGTCCCCCTGCCAGCAGATACTGGTGACAGAGAAAGTGCTAGAAGCTTCAGCGAACAGGCTCTGGCATATAGAGAGGCTCCCCTAGGTGTCACCTTCAGTATTTGTCTCCAGCAGATGATGAATGTCTGTTTCTTTACTTCTGGCAGCCTGCCATTCTAAGGGGCTAAGGATCTCAGCCAGTGGAACTCGGAGCTTAATAGGGTGGTGGTCTTCGGGGTGCACATGAGGTGTGGTCCTGAAGTTTCCCACTGACTGCTCAGTCTAGGGCAGTCAGGGAGCTCCTGGTCAGGAGGACCAGTTCGGCTCATCCTGAGAGGGGGAAGAAGACTTTGTCTCAACGGTTCAGCACGAGGCAGTAAGGAGATCTTGTAACAGAGGGCAGCATCCCTTATTTTTTATTTTCTAGCTATGTTTATATGTCCCGTAGCTGGAAGGAGCCTGTCACCAGAGTTACAGCCTCACCTGCCCTTCCCTGCTTCCCTCCTCTGCAGCTGGCGGCTGAGCTGAACAGGACTCGCAGTGAGTGTTTCCGTCCCTCCTCCTGTGTCTCTGGTAGCGATTTCCACCCTCAGGCTGCCTCACTGCCATTAGGTCTAGTCCGCTTGTGGAGGGCTGCCAATACTGCCATGCACTGCTTCCTGCCATTTTTTGGCTCTCTGAGCGGCCGCGGCCACGCTGAGCACTCTGCGGTGGCCATTTTGAGTCTGCCCTGTTTTCCCCAGCACGCCCGTCTCTGGCACACTGGTCACGGCGGATTCTCTGCAATGCCATCCTCAGTAAACAGGTGCCTCACCTGCAGTAAGAAGCGCCGCATCCTCTCAGACCGGCTATGTGCCATGTATCTAGCTCATTCGGGGGAACCTTCCCTCGAAGGACAAAACGTTTTGTTACTGCTGCACGAGGAGGAGCTGGCAGGGTCCCTCAATTTACATCAAGATGCATCAGCTCCCTCCTCAGCTACCAGGACCTTATTCCACGCTCTCTCTCACAGGATGCCCCTCTTCCTCCTCTTTTGCTCCCACAGTAGCCGCAGCAGCCCAGTGCAGGCAGCATGGATCAAGATTCGGCCCAATTTATGTCCCTCTTCAGCAAAGCTTGGGACCTTTGGGCATCCACATCAGCTCTCCTCAAAATGGGCCCCTATTCCTCCAGCCCAGTGACAACAGCAGCAGAAATCAGACTCCCGAGAGGGCAACTCGATCTGCCGACTCCAGCCTATTCGAGGCTGTGGGAGGAGGAGTAGCACACATTTAAAAGTAAACTGCCAGCTGCGGGGATAGCACACATCAGAAATCAGACTCCCGAGAGGGCAACTCGATCTGCCGACTCCAGCCTATTCGAGGCTGTGGGAGGAGGAGCAGCACACATTTAAAAGTACACCGCCATCAGACGGGCCCGCGCCTGTCGGGTCCGCGCCTGAGGGCCTCGCCAGAGGGCTCTTTGGCGTGGCCCTTAGGCGGAGGCCGTTAACAGATACCATGTCCCATCAAGCTGATGTTGGTCCAACGCTGATTTAAATCAATGTTATGGTAACAAATCGCAAGTATTATCCTAATTCCCCTAGTTCACAACATTTCATGCTCCTTGTCATATGTATTATAATCTATTTAATTGTGTAATAATACAATAAGACATCTATTTATTCTGCCATCTCCTATGATATATTGTGTACCTATGATATCTGCTTTCTGATGTTAAATATATATCCTGTAAGCTCCAGTTAGCCTGCTATCACTAAATACTATTAATAGTGTTATAGCTTCTCATCCATCCTGTAAGCTCCAGTTAGCCTGCTATCACTGAAATACTGTTATATTGTTATAGCTTCTCATCCATCCTGTAAGCTCCAGTTAGCCTGCTATCACTAAATACTGTTATATTGTTATAGCTTGTCATCCATCCTGTAAGCTCCAGTTAGCCTGCTATCACTAAATACTGTTAATAGTGTTATAGCTTCTCATTCATCCTGTAAGCTCCAGTTAGCCTGCTATCACTAAATACTGTTAATATTGTTATAGCTTCTCATCCATCCTGTAAGCTCCAGTTAGCCTGCTATCACTGAAATACTGTTAATAGTGTTATAGCTTCTCATCCATCCTGTAAGCTCCAGTTAGCCTGCTATCACTGAAATACTGTTAAGTGTTATAGCTTCTCAGTCATCCTGTAAGCTCCAGTTAGCCTGCTATCACTGAAATACTGTTAATATTGTTATAGCTTCTCATCCATCCTGTAAGCTCCAGTTAGCCTGCTATCATTGAAATACTGTTAATAGTGTTATAGCTTCTCAGTCATCCTGTAAGCTCCAGTTAGCCTGCTATCACTGAAATACTGTTATATTGTTATAGCTTCTCATCCATCCTGTAAGCTCCAGTTAGCCTGCTATCACTAAATACTGTTAATAGTGTTATAGCTTCTCATCCATCCTGTAAGCTCCAGTTAGCCTGCTATCACTGAAATACTGTTAATATTGTTATAGCTTCTCAGTCATCCTGTAAGCTCCAGTTAGCCTGCTATTACTAAATACTGTTAATAGTGTTATAGCTTCTTAGTCATCCTGTAAGCTCCAGTTAGCCTGCTATCACTGAAATACTGTTAATAGTGTTATAGCTTCTCAGTCATCCTGTAAGCTCCAGTTAGCCTGCTATCACTGAAATACTGTTAATAGTGTTATAGCTTCTCAGTCATCCTGTAAGCTCCAGTTAGCCTGCTATTACTAAATACTGTTAATAGTGTTATAGCTTCTCATCCATCCTGTAAGCTCGTTAGCCTGCTATCACTAAATACTGTTAATAGTGTTATAGCTTCTCATCCATCCTGTAAGCTCCAGTTAGCCTGCTATCACTGAAATACTGTTAATAGTGTTATAGCTTCTCATCCATCCTGTAAGCTCCAGTTAGCCTGCTATCACTGAAATACTGTTAATAGTGTTATAGCTTCTCAGTCATCCTGTAAGCTCCAGTTAGCCTGCTATCACTGAAATATCGTTAATAGTGTTATAGCTTCTCATCCATCCTGTAAGCTCCAGTTAGCCTGCTATCACTAAATACTGTTAATAGTGTTATAGCTTCTCATCCATCCTGTAAGCTCCAGTTAGCCTGCTATTATTGAAATACTGTTAATAGTGTTATAGCTTCTCAGTCATCCTTTAAGCTCCAGTTAGCCTGCTATCACTAAATACTGTTAATATTGTTATAGCTTCTCATCCATCCTATAAGCTCCAGTTAGCCTGCTATCACTGAAATACTGTTAATAGTGTTATAGCTTCTCAGTCATCCTGTAAGCTCCAGTTAGCCTGCTATCACTCAAATACTGTTAATAGTGTTATAGCTTCTCAGTCATCCTGTAAGCTCCAGTTAGCCTGCTATCACTAAATACTGTTAATATTGTTATAGCTTCTCATCCATCCTGTAAGCTCGTTAGCCTGCTATCACTGAAATACTGTTAATAGTGTTATAGCTTCTCAGTCATCCTGTAAGCTCCAGTTAGCCTGCTATCACTAAATACTGTTAATATTGTTATAGCTTCTCATCCATCCTGTAAGCTCCAGTTAGCCTGCTATCACTGAAATACTGTTAATCGTGTTATAGCTTTTCAGTCATCCTGTAAGCTCCAGTTAGCCTGCTATCACTAAATACTGTTAATATTGTTATAGCTTCTCATCCATCCTGTAAGCTCCAGTTAGCCTGCTATCACTGAAATACTGTTAATAGTGTTATAGCTTCTCAGTCATCCTGTAAGCTCCAGTTAGCCTGCTATCACTGAAATACTGTTAATAGTGTTATAGCTTCTCATCCATCCTGTAAGCTCCAGTTAGCCTGCTATCACTGAAATACTGTTAATAGTGTTATAGCTTCTCAGTCATCCTGTAAGCTCCAGTTAGCCTGCTATCACTGAAATACTGTTAATAGTGTTATAGCTTTTCAGTCATCCTGTAAGCTCCAGTTAGCCTGCTATCACTGAAATACTGTTATATTGTTATAGCTTCTCATCCATCCTGTAAGCTCGTTAGCCTGCTATCACTAAATACTGTTAATATTGTTATAGCTTCTCATCCATCCTGTAAGCTCCAGTTAGCCTGCTATCACTGAAATACTGTTAATAGTGTTATAGCTTCTCAGTCATCCTGTAAGCTCCAGTTAGCCTGCTATCACTAAATACTGTTAATATTGTTATAGCTTCTCAGTCATCCTGTAAGCTCCAGTTAGCCTGCTATCACTAAATACTGTTAATAGTGTTATAGCTTCTCAGTCATCCTGTAAGCTCCAGTTAGCCTGCTATCACTAAATACTCTTAATAGTGTTATAGCTTCTCAGTCATGCTGTAAGCTCCAGTTAGCCTGCTATCAGTGAAATACTGTTAATATTGTTATAGCTTCTCATCCATCCTGTAAGCTCCAGTTAGCCTGCTATCACTGAAATACTGTTAATATTGTTATAGCTTCTCATCCATCCTGTAAGCTCCAGTTAGCCTGCTATCACTAAATACTGTTAATAGTGTTATAGCTTCTCATCCATCCTGTAAGCTCCAGTTAGCCTGCTATCACTGAAATACTGTTATATTGTTATAGCTTCTCATCCATCCTGTAAGCTCGTTAGCCTGCTATCACTAAATACTGTTAATAGTGTTATAGCTTCTCAGTCATCCTGTAAGCTCCAGTTAGCCTGCTATCACTGAAATACTGTTAATATTGTTATAGCTTCTCATCCATCCTGTAAGCTCCAGTTAGCCTGCTATCACTGAAATACTGTTAATAGTGTTATAGCTTCTCAGTCATCCTGTAAGCTCCAGTTAGCCTGCTATCACTGAAATACTGTTAATAGTGTTATAGCTTCTCATCCATCCTGTAAGCTCCAGTTAGCCTGCTATCACTAAATACTGTTAATAGTGTTATAGCTTCTCATCCATCCTGTAAGCTCCAGTTAGCCTACTATTACCCAGCTATCACTAATTATTTATAAGTATTTTAATAGCTTCCTATCCATCCTGTAATCTTCAGTTATCCTTCTATCAATTATTATTAAATTATAATACACTCTTATTCATTCACACATACAATATGGCCCTACCCTACATTATAACATTTACCTTCTACCTTATCACTATAGGAATAGGTAATGTTACCAGCCTACACACTAGCCACAATAGAATACCAACAATCCAGAATTACAGAAGAAAGTGGACAGATACACCCTTCTTCAAATCTAGAGAATCTACCCAAACTTCCCACCATCATCTTCTACTCATCTCATTACAAAACAACACAAAAAAGAAACAAGAAGGAAATCCAATTCCCCAACATCTGAAATGTACATTGATATATGCCCGATCTGTGCGCAAGAAATGGCCTATCATCTCTGACTTAATATCACTACACAACCTTGACCTACTCCTAATCACTGAGACTTGGCTTTCTTGCGATGACAATGTATTAATCAACCAATTCCTGCCTTCCAATTTCATCATACATACATATCATAGAAATGGCAAGAGAGGAGGTGGTGTTCTAGCCATTACCAAATCTGACCTCCAGTTCAACTTTAAGGAAGCAACAAGCTCAACACTCCTAGATACTATCTCAATAGTAAATAAATGTTGTTCCTTCACTCTACTATACCGCGCTCCTTCATCCAATTCTGATTCGCTATCAATGATAATTGACTTAGCCTCCAATACACAGAACCCCCATATAACAAGTTGGGTGCTAGGAGACTTCAATCTACCATCTCTACAAGACTCCTATGTAACAGCTTTTCTTGAAGCTCTACAGGTTTTAGGGTTTAACCAATTAATTAAAGATCTAACCCATGTTAAAGGTGGCATTTTAGACCTAATATTTACAACTGAAACAACCGTCAACTCACCATCCATCTTGGATCTATCAGTCAATCCAGTTCCATGGTCAGATCACAAACTAATTTTATTCAAGGTTCCCCTTCCCAGATGTAACCAAAAGGAAGAAAGTGGAGTGAATGACCTTCCCAGTGCCCCCCTGAGAAGATTTAAGCCATTTGACAAAGACCTAATCCTAAAAACAACACTTCCACTAACTAACTTACCAGAGTGCAGCCTTGATGATTTAGTTTCTGATTGGAATAATACGCTCAGTTCAATTGCCACATGTCCGCCAACTAACAAATTACAAAGCAAGCGACACTCTGCTATCTGGTATTCATCTGAGCTGAAGGCCTCACGCATAACCCTAAGGAAACTTGAGAGACGATGGCGACACTCACACTCAGAAGTTGACAGAACTGCATATATCCTACATCTCACATCTCATCGCACAGCAATTACTGAATCAATGAGACATTACCATGCAGTCACATTAAAAAGATCTCTGAACAAGCCTCATGACCTGTTTGCCATAGTTAAGCGTTTGACAAATGAACCCGCCTCGCAACTCAAATACGAAATCCACCCTCAATTATTTGCTAACTATCTACAATCCAAACTCTGCCAAACTGACAATAACTCAGCTCTTAACATAGTCCTAGATCCAGTAGATCAAGCTCTACTTACTATCTTCTCAATACCACCTAAACGACAAATCGAGGACACCATTGCTAGCTTAAACATGTCCACCGCTCATACTGATCCATGCCCTGCGTTCTGGATCAAAGATCTATGAGCTGACCTCAGTCCCATCATATCCAGACTCATGATTCAATCATTTACAACAGGAACTTTCCCACGTACCCTTAAGCAAACATCCATAAGGCCATTACTAAAAAACAACAAGCTTGACCCTCTTAAACCAGAATCATATAGACCAATATCAAGCATTCCTTTACTAGCAAAAATATTGGAAAAAGAAGTACAAAAACAAATTCAGGATCATATAGAAATTAATGCGCCACTAGACCCATGCCAGCACGGCTTCAGAGAATCCCACGGTGTTGAAACGCTTCTAACTACACTGTTCAGCAGCTTATTATCAGGTATTGATAACATCCGCCAAGGGTTTGTCCTTGTCTTCCTAGATATAGCAGCCGCTTTCGATTCTGTGAGCCATGAACGCCTCCTAGAACGTCTCAAAGGGAAGGGAATTACCGATAAAGCACTTGAGTGGTGTAAGTCCTACCTTTCTGACAGATGGCAGCAGGTACGCTCCAACAATACTTCATCAGATCAGTTTCATCAAAAACAAGGGGTCCCTCAAGGCTCCTCCCTCTCCGCCCTTATGTTCAATATATACATGCAGCCTATATGCAACCTGATACGATCCTTTAGAGTTAACTGCATGATATACGCTGATGATGTACTATTATATTTTCCTTTTACAACAGAGAACCCCGTCCTCACTCCATTAACAAACTGCATAAATGAAGTATCCAACTGGCTACAATCCCAAAATCTAAGGATCCAACACAAGAAAACAGAGGTGTTATTCATTACACGGAACCAAAATTTCACTGCTCCGTCCTTTTTGAAAGTGAAGGATGCTAACCTCCAGACCAAGACCACCATCAGATACCTCGGTGTCACTTTAGACCAGAACTTGGATATGAAGGCACACATAGGAAATATTGTAAGAGTGGTATACCACAAAATACGTTCCCTTAGACATCTACGATCCTTGCTAGAGCCAGACGATTTTAGAACCATCTATCAGGCGCTAATCATACCTCATTTTGATTATGCGAACTCGATTTACAAGGTCTCCCTCAAGCCACCTTACACCCACTTCAAATGGCAATGAATTCTGCAGCAAGAGTCCTTCATGGAGCATCCCGGAAAGACCATATTTCACCTATTCTAAAACATCTTCATTGGCTCCCGATACGAAGTAGACTCACTTTCAAAACTTTACTAATTACATTCAAAGCCATCAAAGAGCTCTCATCTGCATCATTATCTGATATGATCCAAACAACACCCCTCAATAGGGACAGAAGGTCAGTAACACTCAATTCTCTATTAGTCCCTAAATCAATAACACAGTGCACCAAAACTACTACAGACAGGGCCTTCTTATTCTATGCACCAAGGTGTTGGAACAGCCTTCCTCAAGACATCCGAGCAATACCAGACCTTTTACAGTTTCGAAAGGCTTTGAAACACTACCTCTTCCTCTTGTCTTATCGAGTAAACAATGCAGATAACTCAACCAACTCATAGACCTTCCAAACATACACATACAATACAGACACCCCATAGACCACCCTACACAAAACTGAAGCCAGGATGAGATCATGACTATGTTATAATTAATTAATTACCCTGTTATCCGAGTTGTATTTCCTGTTTTACTGTAAACACAAAGTACCGTTGAATTGTGTAACTCTTTGTTTATTATGAACCGCGCTGATGCTGAATAGCTCGGTATATAAGAGACTATAAATAAATAAAAGTCCGCTCTGACCAAGTCCATCTCAGAAGAGCCCATGCAACCCGTGAAAGAGATCTACTGCGCTTCACCGGACAGCACAATGGAACAGGATCATCTCTCCATGGAGGATAGCCCTCTATCTTCAGATTGGGAAGACGCTGAGTGGTCTCCTTCCGATGACCAAGCAAAGGATCAGGAGGAGGTTCAGGATGTCAGTTTGTTCTGTAAGGAGGAACTTTTGGCATTGATTACTCTGGTGGTGGATACATTGTGCCTCTCAGAATCTCAAGGACAGGAAACGATGCAAACTGCTTCTCAGGCAGATCCTATCCTACGAGGTATTAGGAAACCTTCAAAGGCATTCCCGTTTCCTCAAGAGCTTCAGCAGATGGTCACTCTTGAGTGGAGCTCGACCAAAGTGTCCCTTCGTACTGTGCGATGTTTGGGACAGCTATATCTCTGGTTGCCTGAGGACTGTGATAACTGGCTCACAAATCCAGCAGTCAATGCGGTAGTGACGGCGGTCACTAAGCATACTACGATCCCTGTCGAGGGTGGTGCAGCTTTGCGGGATCCACAGGACTGAAAGGTGGAAAGGCTGCTCAAAACCGCCTTTTCCTCTTCCTCCTTCACAATTCAAACCTCTGTGTGTGGCGGTCTAGCAGAGCGGGCACTCCGTAGATGGATTCAATTGCTGCTGAAGGACCCAGCTTCCACATGTCTGGAGTTGGTGGTAGCATTCTTGGCAGATGCCCTCTATGATCTGCTCCGTCTCATGGTGCGATCCTTGACAGCCGTCACAGTAGCTCGCCACTGGCTCTGGCTTCGACACTGGTCTGCAGATTCTGCGTCGAAAGCATGGCTCGCTAAGATTTCTTTCAAGGGCAAGCTCCTCTTTGGCAAGGACTTAGAAAAGCTTGTTAAGGACCTCGGGGAGGTGAAACCCCAGCGCTTACCAGAGGATAGACCAAAGGCAGCTAATCGCCATTCAGGTTGGAGTTCACCCCTTTTTCCTCCTCCTGAGATTCTCGGTGTTACCGACCAGGTCGGTATTCAGGGCCTCCATCCTCCAGGACCGTCCCTAGGTCGCAGCCATTTCAAATGGTGCGCCGGACGAAGGATCCTTTTCTGCACCCTCAAAGTTTGCGGGCCCTAGCTGCTCCTCCTGCTGATGTTTCTCTGGCCCACTCTGGGATGCCTCCAGTGGGGGGCAATCGGGCCCTATTTGCCTGCGAATGGTAAAAGATCACCACTGATCAATGGGACCTCAGTATTGTCCACTGCGGCTATGTTCTAGAATGCGCGTGTCCTATACAAGATACCTTCGCAGTTTCCCCTTGCGACTTGGGTGCAAAGTGGGAAGCCATACAGTCCACTCTCTGCAGCCTGTTGGACCTTCGGGCCATTTGTCCAATGTCTCTTCCAGAGACGACTACTGGCCACTTCACCATCTACTTTGTCGTTCTGAAGAAAGATGGTTCCTTTTCACCCATTCTGGACCTCAAGGCTGTTAATTGCTCACGCAGGGTTCCACACTTTCATATGGAGACTCTTCATTCAGTGATTCAAGCGGTGCGAAAAGAGGAGTTCTTGGCATCCTTCAATCTCATGGAGGCTTACTTTCATATTCTATCTGCAAGGATCAGCAGCAGTTTCTGCATTTCATGGTGCTAGGATGCCACTTTCAGTTCTGCGCCTTGACGTTTGGTTTTGCAACGGCTTCATGTACCTTCTCCAAGTTCATGGTAGTAGTAGTGGCAGCCCTGCGGAAGCAGGGTATCTGCAAACATCTGTACCTGGATGACTGGCTTATCAGGGCAAAATCATTTTCGGAGGCTGTAGCGGCTGTCTCCCAAGCTGTGAGTTTCCTGGAGCATCTAGGTTGGTTAGTCAATCACTCCAAGAGCTGTCTCAGTCCTTCCCAGTCCCTGGAATTCCTGGGGACCCGCTTTAACCCCCACCTCGGGCAGGTCGTCCTCTTGGAGGACCGGCTTCAGAGACTCACAGTTCCACACCCAGGGCCGAGCCTGAAGGTGAAACACTTGGAGTTGGCCTATCTTCAAGTTTTAGGGGCCATGGCGGCAATGATCGATGTCGTCCCTTGGGCACCTTCCCACATGCGACCCCTGCAATGGCCCTTCTATCTCACTGGTCTCCAGCAATGCAGAACTACAATGTGCATCTTCCTCTTCTCAGAACGGTCTGCTCCAGTATCATCTGGTGACTTTGCCCTCACAACCTCTGATGGGGGGTTCTGCTCGAGGTACCACAATGGATCCTGGTCACAAAAGACACCAGCCTCTCAGGCTGGGGGATGCATTGTGGCAATCAGACAGCCCAGGACTCCTGGTCATGGCAGGAAGTCCTCTGGATGATCAACCGGCTCGAGGCGCGAGCAGTCTGCCTTGCTCTGTAGGCCTTTCTCCCGCTACTCTGTCATCGCTCAGTCCATGTCCTCTGCGACTGTGCCACCATGGTGGCCTATCTCAACCAACAAGTTGGCTTGAAAGTCCCGTGGGTCACCAGGGAGATGGCATTTCTCCTTCCTTGGGCCAAGCGGCACCTGCAGTCTCTCTCAGAATTTGCTGGGGTAAACAATGTTCAAGCTGACTTTCTCAGTCAGCATACCCTGGATCCCAGCGAGTGGGAACTCCATCCAGTGGCCTTCCATTGTATCATGAGTCTCTGGGGCCAACCCAGGTTCAACCTCATGGCCACTGCTGCGAATGCCAAAGTCCCTGACTTCTTCAGTTGCTGCACGGAATTCAGCTCTCAGGGGATAGAAGCCCTGGACCAGCATTGGCCAGTGCTCTTGTTGCTATACCTGTTTCTAGCGCAGCCACTCATTGGGAGCTGTCTCCATCACAGTGAGTCTCTCCCCGGTCTGGTGGTCCTGGTAGCACCCAGTTGACCCAGGCACCCGTGGTATGTGGACCTTGTTCAGCTGCAAGTGTCCTCACCCCTACTGCTGGGCTCTCACTGCTGTCTACTGGGGGAGGGTCCAGTCCTAATGGACAACCTGGCTCCTTACTCACTTACTCCTTGGCTCTTGAGAGTCAGAGTCTAATCCGTAAAAGCTATTCACTTAAGGTGTTTCAGATTCTGCTTAAAGCACATTGCCCATCCACATCGTTGACTTACGCTCGCGTATGGCACTTGTTTGAGTCATGGTACGCTCGCCAACAGTGTTCCCCATGGTGAGTGCAGATTCCAGAAATCTTAGTGTTTCTAAAGGACAGCTTAATAATGGTCTCGCTCTCACTTCTGTCCGAGTACAAGTAGCAGCCCTAACCTGCTTCAGTGGCCCTATTGCGGGGCATTCACTTGCATCTCACGCAGACATCAGTCATTTCCTGCGTGGGGTACGCACACTACGGCCTCCACTATGTCCATTTGACCTTTCCCTCATGCTCCAGAGCCTCATGAAGACTCCTTTTGAGTCTCTCCGGCATGTCACTCTCAGAGATCTCTCCTTAAAGACAGTCTTCCTAGTCGCTATCACATCAGCCAGGTGTGTGTCGGAACTACAGGCGCTCTCCTGTAAAGAGCCCTTTCTCTTATTCACTTCTGAAGGGGTGTCACTTCGTGTTGTGCCCACCTTCTTATCCAAGGTGGGCCTTTTCATGTAAATCTGACCATTTCCTTACCCTCCTTTCCGAAGGAACAGGGCTCCAAATCTCTGGACAATTTTCAGGCAGTTGATGTCTGGAGAGTTCTACATAGCTACCTTAAGGTCACGGCTTCCTTTCAGTATTATTTGCTGGGCCGCGTAAAGGCCTGGTGGCATCCAAGGCTATAATTGCACAGCAGAATGAAGCACGCCATTGATTCCGCTTACATCCTGCATAACAAGCCCATCCCCATAGGGCTTCATGCACATTCCATTGGGGGCAGGCAGCATCTTGGGTGGAATGCTCACACAGTCTCACCTGTTGAAATTTGTTGGGCAGCCACCTGGTCCTCTCTATCCACCTTCACACGCTGCTACTGCCTTGACCTCCAGGCTCGGGCTGCAGTGCATTTTGGGGCCAGTGTTTTAACAGCAGCTGTATCTTCCCACCCAGCAGGTGTGTAGCTTGGGTACTTCCCACTTGTCTGCACTGCTCTAGCAGGTTGAATTGGAAGGAGAAATTTCACTTACTGTTTATTTCCTTTCCTGGAATCCTGCTAAACCAGTCTAGGACTCGTCCCTCACTGCGTTCTTCAGCAACAGCTTTGGGTCATCATTCATTTAATACAGCTTTCAGGAAGGACAGGCTGTGATTTATTTATTTACATTCTCTTATATACTGCACTATTCTGCATCAGTGCAGTTTACATTGAACAAACTGAAATTACATTGAACATTGCATTATAACTTGGAGATAACTATTTTACAGGGAACATGGGCTATGGAGGGTTAAGCGCCTTGCCCAAGACCAGAAGGAGCACCTGTGGGACTAGAAACCCTAGTCCTTCCAGCCCAAGGTTGCTGTCCTCTTGTGGGATTTGAACCCCTGACCTTCTGGCCTGAAGTACCTTGCCCCAACCACTAGGCCACTCCTCCACTCCTGTGATCTCAGTTTCAGGCTCAGAAGTCAGTTTAGCTTGCCTACCCTCTTTGTACTTAGTTGCACTTGTTGGTACTCACCGTTCCAGGTTCTCCTGGGGAGTTTTAATGCATTTTGGTTGACATGGGGCTTCCTCTGTTTTTATATAAGTATACTAAGGGTGACACCTAGGGGAGTCTCTATATATGCCAGAGCTGTTTGTTGAAGTTTCTGCACTTTCTCTGTCTCCAACATCTGCTGGCAGGGGGACTTAACCCACTTGTTTGGACTGGTCTAGCAGGATTCAAGGAAAGGAAATTAAATGGTAAGTGAAATTTCTCCTTCGTGTTCCCTACCTTGGTGCCATTTCATTGCTACGGAAGATACATAAAGCTTTCCACTAGAATACTTTAATTTTCAGAACTCACAGGATTTCCATCATGTCACTTTTATCCAAGTGTTGCTTTTCTGAAGTCTTAATTTCCCCTATTATCACTGAAGTTACTTTTCCATTTTTCTATCAGGCAGAAGAGGCTACTGTAATGATTCCACAGTAGAGAGCCTGAAAATAGAAGAGGTTCATCTCAGGGACCAGCTGGAGGGAGGAGAGGAGAATACTGATACCAAGAGGGGTGAGCCAAAAATTCCTTTATGATACAATCCTTGCTGTGTGCAGTGGAATATTTCTAAACTTGCGCATAGAGGGTGTACGTTAGGGCATATCAATAGAGAGGTGTCATTAAAGACAAAAGTAACCCAAATGCCCTTAAGTACAGAACAAAGATTCCAAATTACCCCTGCCTAAAGATAACCAGATTAATATGAGTAAAATACGACTTCTAAAATGCTAGAAGGTTAAAAAATAAGATGGGAGAGTTAGAATAGATAGCACTAAATGAGAAGCTAGATATGATTGGTATCTCAGAGACCTGGTGGAAGGAGGACCTGGTGGAAGAGAACCAATGGGACACTGTGATACCTGGGTACAAATTATATCACAATGATAGTCAGAGAGGCTGTTGTAGCAAAAAAAGGGCATGTTTCAGGAAATTTATGTATTTATTTAACAGGTTTTATATACCAACTTATCCTATAATCAAAGCAATAAACATGATACATGGCAATTATACATTATATTGTTGTGTGGGTTGGGGGACGTGAGAGGTTCTTGGTAGTAACTTATTTACATATAGGCGTATATACAATATTTACAAGACATTGTCATGATTTGAGTCAGCTGATTTTGTCAGGGGAGGGGTCAACAGGAGGTGGGAGAGTCGTGCATTAATTGACGGCTCTGTCGTGTTCTGTGAAGAGGTAGGCTTTGAGTTTCTTCCTGAAGTCTTTGGCATCAGAGGTGGCTCTTGGGTCATCTGGAAGGGAGCTCCAGAGGGCTGGTACTGTTAGTGGCAGTGCTCTTGTAGATGTGGATTGGGTGGTTTTAGACTAGATGCTATGGGTCTGAATGGTGTCCGCTCTGGGTCTTGTGCTTGTGTTCATGTTGATAAGACTCTTGAGAAGGTCAGGGGATAAGTTCAAATACACTCATAGCAAAAACCCTGTGAGTCATTTGTCCAATAAGATGATAGAGGGGTAAAAGGAGCTCTAAAAGAGAACACAGCCATAGCGGAGAAACTGAACAAACTCTTTGCTTCGGTCTTTACTGAAGAAGATGTAGGAAAGTTACCCATGAATGAAATGGTATTTAAAGGTGATACATCAGAAGAATTGAAAGAAATATTGATAAACCAGGAAGGTATATTACAATTATTTGATAAAGAGTAGCAAATCACCTGTAATGGATGGTATACATCTGAGGGTGTTGAAAGAACTGAAATATAAGATTGCAGACCTACTATTAATAAGCTATGAACTAGCATTAAAATCATCTGTAGAACCTGAAGATTGGAGAATAGCTAATGTAACGCCAATTTTTGAAAAGAGTTCCAGGGGTGATCCGGGAAACTACAGGCTGGTGAGCCTGACATCAGTAGCCGGCAAAATGGTAGAAACCATTATAAGGAACAAAATTACTGAACATCTAGATAGTCACAGTTTAATGGGAGAAAACCAACATGGCTTTAGCCAAGGAAAGTCTTGTTTTACTAATTTGTTATGTTTTTTTGAAGGTGTGAATAAACAGGTAGATAAAGGTGAGCCGGTTGATATAGTGTATCTGTATTTTCAGAAAGCCTTTGACAAGGTCCCTCATGGTGAAGTTAAAGTCATAGGATAGGAGGTAGTGTACTATTGTGGATCAGTAACTGCTAAAAGATAGAAAGCAGAGTATAGAGCAGAATGGGCAATTTTCTTAATGGAGAAAGGTGAATAGGGATCTGTGCTGGGTCTGCTGCTTTTTAACATATTCGTAAATGACCTGGAAATGGGAATAACGAATGAGGTAGTCAAATTTGCAGAAGACCCACATTTATTCAAATTTGTTAAAACCCAAGAAGATTGTGAAAAATTGCAAGAGGACCTTGATAAATTGGAAAACTGGACGTTCAAATGCCAGATGAAATTTAACGTGGACAAGTGCAGTTAAGCACCTAGGAAAGAACAACCCAAATTAAGGTTACATGATTTATTTATTTATTTTAAATCTTTTCTATATCGCACTATTTAAAATCAGCTCAGTTTACAGTCAACAACAAATCTGTACAGTGCAGGCAGAGCTTGAACTTTACTTACAACTAACAGGTTTCATAACTTGGACTAACTGGGGTAACTATGTACAGGTTGCAGGTCATTTTGGCAGCTTGGTTAAATACCATATATAATCCAGGCAGTTGAGTCGTAGATGACTGGCGGTGACGAGAGCTGCTTGGCAACTCCACATTAGGAACCACCACTCGGGAAAAAGATTTAGGTGTCATCGTGGATAACACATTGAAACTCTTCACCCAGTGTGCAGCAGCAGCCAAGAAGGCAAATAGGATGCTAGGAATCATAAGGAAAGGCAAGGAGAATAAAATAAAGAATATTATAATGTTTCTGTGTTGTTCCATGGTGTGACTGCATGTTTTTTTTTTTAATATCTTTATTTACTTTTTCAAACGCTCCTCCACATTGCACAACAAGCAAATACAAAATCCAAGTACAAAATCCAAAGGGGAGCCCACAGATAAATGCAAAACCCCAGCTACCTAACCCATCCCACCCCCCTCAAACAAACAGCACCGCAGTCTAGAAACAATCACACAACCCCAACAGAAACCCATACCCCCCCCAGAACCCCGGAATGTGCTGTTGCCAACATATGGACAGTTGGGGTGCGTACCGTCAGCAACCGCTGCGGGCCACCCCGTCACTGCAACATCCTCTCAGCATATAGGTAGACAGCTTACTCCGATACAGTGGCTTGTGCGGCAAACTCATTAAGGGCTTTCCATTTCATATAGTGCGATCCCCCCCTGGCCATCCCTTTTCTTGGCATTTGTTCATACTTACTATACACACACACCAGGTTCCACCAGGCTGCCATACTAACATCATACGTGCGTTTCCAATTCCTTACAATTAGACATATAGCCACCCCCACCAGAAAGTCTAACAGAAACCAGCCAGCCTTCTCCAAGCCTGGAATGCCCACGGAAGATCTAAGGCTTATGATGGCCCAGGAGAGGGGAATTGGAAATCTAAAATAGCTTGCACCCTATCCCAAACCTGGGCCCAAAAATGGCTAACACAGGGGCAACTATACATGACATGCTCCAGGGTACCAACTTGCACCTGACAGGACCAACATTTGTCACTAGACCCATTATGCCACCGACTCAATCGAACTGGCGTACAAAATGCCCTATGAGCGAAGAAAAACAATGATTGGGTGACCGAAGCCGCCTTGGAAACCCTGACAGTCTTTACCCAAAATGCCTCCCAGTTAACCCCGTCAAAAGGAACCCCGCCCTCCTGCACCCAAGGTGTGACTGCATCTTAAATAAGAGGAGATCCTTAAAAGGTTAGGGCTCTGCAACCTGGAAAACAGATGGCTGAGTGGAGATATGATAGAGGTCTATAAATTAATGAATAGAGTGGAACGGGTAAACGTAGATCAATTCTTTACGCCATCAAAAGATAGAAAGACTAGGGGAAATGCAATGAATCTATAGTGTAACCCCTTTAAGACTAATACGAGAAAATATTTTTTCACTCAATGCGTAATCAAACTCTAGAATTCATGCCTGGAGGAAGTAGTAAAAACTGTTCATGTAACTGGGTTTAAAAAAGGTTCCTGATCGTGTCCCCAGTCTAGTCCTGAAACCTCTGGGTTGTCCATCCCATCTAGCAGCTTGGAGACTGAGAAACCCCTCCTTTTGTGACATCACAGGTATATCCCTCCGGGATCCGCCTCCTGCCACCAGCTACCTCAGTCTCCAAGCAGCTGGATAGATAGGGAGCCCGGGGGTCCGGGCTCGCCAGAGAAACAATTGGGAATTGAGAGGCACAGTTTAGTTTTGTTATAGGAGGTTTGGTTTAATTAGAGAGGGGTATCTTCATTTACAGTGTCTGTGACTTTAAATCTTCTTAGCAGACTGGTTTTGTCATCTTTGATTTCTTTCTTCCTACCCCCCCCCCTCCCCCCCGTCTGCTCCAAGCTGTTTTTTCCATCTTAGCTTGCAGGGCCTGCTCTTTCAGAAGCTTTTGCCTAGAGGACAGCAGAGCCTGTACTCAGAAGTGTGCAAATTTAAACGAGGTACTGGAAGCAGGGCTTAGCCTGGCGGCTCTTCACCGCCTCACGGAGCTGGGAGTTTAATTTTGACGTGCAGCGGTGGCGATTGGATCCGGGGCAGTGAAGGGTTCCCGGAATCGGCGGCAAGCACAGTTTAGTTTAAAAAGACCACTTAACTTGCTCTGCCGTCGGGAAAAGGTAAGCGATTATTATCTCTTCAGCGTGTTTGTTTTTTGACGTGAAACAGTGTCGTGGCTCTGCCGCGTGGCACCGGCGTGCTCAGGCTGCAGGCCCACCTGGGTTTTTGCTCAGGGGCTTCCGGATTCCCGCAGGATTCTTAGCGAGGTTGCTTTAAAAAAAAAAAAAAAGGGGTACCTCATGTTTTTGTTATAGAGGGTGACAGAAGTGTTTTTTGTGGTTCAAGACTTACCCTGTGAACCTTCAGAACCGGGGCTTTGTTCTGTCTAACGGAGAAGAAGTTTAGCCTACAACTTTTAGACAAGCTGTTCTTTGTTTCACAATGCCTTCCAAGCCACAGTGCGTGGTTTGTGGGTCTCAGAAGGGCACAAGTGCAAGGGTCTGTAAGTCCTGTGTAGGGGAGTCTGCGGCTTTAGAACCCACAGCGGAGCAGTAGCCCGGGGCTACGGGGGGAGAGGCAGAATCTTTGGCCTTACTAGTTCCCAAAGTAGCACAGGAAGAGCTTGTGGCAGGGCCCTCTTCCCTCTTGGGAGCGCACTCTTCACAGGCGGGGTTCCCTAAAGAGCTGACTTCCATTTTTTCACAACAGTTTGTAGCGTTGCTGCAGCAGGCGATGTTTGGCAATGCTCTACCTCAGAGAGGCACCGCGGAAGCGGGCAGTGCGAAGAAACGCTCGATATCCCCACAGATGGAAGGCCCTCCGAGCGGAAGCAAGAGGCACCGGGGTGAGGCCAAGTTGAGAGAAGAACCGGGGACTTCTGAGGGTCCGCAGTCGGATGAGGAAAGCCATAGTTTGGGCTTAGATGAGCTAGAGGAAGGTGAGCTCTCTGAGAGAGAGGATCAGGCTAGAGTGGTGCGAGTCTTCAGAAGAGAGGAGTTGCCCACACTCATTGTAGAGACACTAAAGGCGCTCAATATGCCGGTGCCAGGGTCAGCAGAGGATGAGATGCTAGAGGATCCTCTGCTGCATGTGTTCAGAAATAATCAGAAAGCGTTCCCAATGCACAGGGTGTTTCAAGAGATGTTTCAGGAGGAGTGGAATGTTCCGGAGGCTCCTCTGAAAGGCTCCAGCGTTATGGCACATCTTTATCTGTTGTTGTACCAGGATAAAGAGGTCTTTAAATCGCCCAAGGTGGACGTTCCTGTCTCGGCTGTGACCAAGAAGACCACAATACCTGTAGAGGGTATAGTGGCTCTCAAGGATGTCCCAGGACAGAAAGTTGGATGTTTTGTTGTGGCAAGTTTTTGACATCAATGCGATATCGCTCCAGGCTGCGGTGTGCGGAGCGTGGGTGTCCAGAGCCTGCCTTCGCTGGGCGCAGCAGGTGCAAGAGGGACAGCCGAGTCTTTTGGCGGGAGAGGCTTCCCGGCTAGAATCAGGGGCAGCCTATCTGGCGGATATCCATTATGATCTTATGCGAGGCCTGTCTAAAAGCATGGCGTCAGCGGTAGCAGCATGGCGTTATCTGTGGCTACGCAACTGGGCGGCGGATAGCTCTTCTAAGGCTAGGTTAAGTAAGCTGCCCTTTAAGGGCCGTCTGTTGTTCGGAGAGGATTTAAAGAATCTGGTGAAGGATCTGGGGGAGTCCAAAGGAGGCAGATTACCAGAGGAGCCCCGGTGGGCAGGGGACAGCTACGTGATTTTCGCCGTTTCCGTTCCCAAAGGTTCAATTCAGGTCAAAAGGGGCGTTTCCCCAACAGAAACCAGGGGTTTCGTGGGTTTCGATCCTCTTCCTCCTCCCCTCTTAATTTCAGAAAGTCACAATGAAGTGAGGGGGACCCAGTCGCCCCTGGTTCCAGTAGGGGGGCGTCTGCAGGAATTTTATTCTGCCTGGGTCCAAGTTACAATTCCAAAAAACAAAATCCGATGCTAAATAAACCGACTATCCAGAATCAGAAAAAATGCTCTATGCAATAACTTTTTTTTGTCGGAAAAGCCAGCCAAGCAAAGAGGAGTTCCCCTCTCACCGTTGTGGCCCGTCCATTTTAGTAAATAGAAAACAGTCTTTTTCTCTTTTAAAGACAGCTTCAATTATGTTACTTAGCTGAATCGCAAACTTGAAAAGGCTGCTCAGCAACGCCACAATCAGCAGTAATACGACGTGTCACGTTTCGGGGTGTTCACAGTAATCCCCCTGCTTCAGGTCAAAGCCACTGTGTGGTAAGAAATCAGCCATCAAACTTGTTTCTGTGAAGAACATTTTTTTTTATATATACACCAGTCCCGCCAACTTTCACCCAGCTGTTTCAGAATGCACCAATCAAAGTTGGTGCAAAAAGGAGCCAATCAGAATGAGAAGGGGAGGGATCACTGAACAGAGACCTCCCCCAAACATAAATGATTATTCTTAACTCTTTAAAAGGCAATATTATTGTACTGTATGCCAATCCATTTGCATATTCATATCTTGTGGATGTACGTTATTAAGATGGAAAATCCACCTCTGTTCCAAATTCTGTAAGATTTGCAGTCGATCACCACCTCGCGGCTTCAGTGGTACAAAATCCAACACATGCCAACAAAGCTCTTCAAAAATATGTGACAACTTCATACAATGTTCAACCAAAAGAGCCGATGCCAATTTTGTTCTTAATCGAGAAGCATGTTCACCCAGCCGTGTCACCTAGGATCCATACCCCAGAAATCTCTGTTCCCATTATGTCTCTTTATTAATTTATTTACTTTTAACTGAAACAGTGTTACATCAAATAGCTCTTACCTGTGATCTACGGAGACACTTCAGGCCTCTGTTTGACAATGAATGCCGGGAGGGAAGCGGGACTAGACTGGTTCCACTCCAGGAACAACAGTTAGCAGGTAAGTCTAATTTAACCTTCCTGATCGTGTCCCCAGTCTAGTCCCGAAACCTCTGGGTCAGTACCAGAGCAGTGAAGCACATTAAGCATGGGAGGGACCTGGCAAACCAGCCTGAAGTACTGCTGATCCAAACGAGGTCTCTTCCGCCATTTGCACATCCAGACGATAGTGCTGAACAAAGGAATTTAAAGACGACCAGGTCGCCGTCTTACAAATCTCCACCGGAGACACCAACCTAGCCTCTGCCCAGGAAGTGGACTGCGGCCTGGTGGAGTGGGCCCTTAACCCTTCCGGCACTATCCGACCTTTCAGCACATAAGCCGACGCAATGGCCTCTTTAATCCAATGCGCAAAGGATGCCTTTGACACCGCTTCACCCTTTCTTGGCCCCGCAAACAGCACAAACAGCCTGTCTGACTGACGAAAGGACGCCGTCCTACGGAGATATTCCTTCAACGATCTCCGGACATCCAAAAGATGCTGCTTCTCTGATGAGGACCCATCCGCGTCCTTTTTAACACCGGTAAGGAAATCTCCTGGTTCACATGAAATGCCAAGACTATCTTCGGAAGAAAGGCCAGTACCGGTCTGAAGACGACCTTTGACGCAAAGAACGAAAGATAGGGCTCCCTACAGGAAAGTGCCTGCAGCTCTGACACTTGTCTGGCCGAACAGACAGCCACCAAGAATACCACTTTCAGCGTGGGATCCTTGAGAGACGCTCGGGCTAACGGTTCAAAGGGCTCCTGCTCTAGAACATCCAGTATAAAGGGGAGCTGCCACTTAGGAAATATCTGTCTAGCCGGTGGCCTTACCAGCGACACCGCTCTTAAAAACCGCTTCACATCTTGCTGAGATCCTAACGACTGACCTGCAACCCTGCCTTTGTAGCAGGACAATGCCGCCACCTGAACACGTAAGGACACAGCCGCTAGCCCTTTATCGAAGCCATCTTGCAAGAATTCCAAGAGCTGAGGAATAGAAGCCTTTAGAGTCTCGCACTTCCTATCCCTGCACCATGCTTTGAAAATCCTCCAGACATGAACATACGCTAATGACTTAGTCCGCTTTCTGGATCTCAATAAGGTAGCTATGACCGCCGCTGAATACCCCCGGGATCTTAACCGAGCCCTCTCAAGAGCCAAGCCGTAAGCGAGAACCAATCCACGTGAGGCATGCACAGAGGCCCCTGAATCAACAGATCTGGTCAGCAGGGAAGATGCCAGGGCTTTGCCACCAACAACCTCACCAGGTCCCCGTACCACGGGTGCCGCAGCCAATCTGGCGCTATCAGAATTACCTGACCTTTGAATCGCTCTACTCATTGCAGGACTCTTCCTATCAGAACCCACGGAGGAAAGACATACAGCAGTTGACCCTCTGGCCAGTCTTGCATAAGGGCGTCCAAGCCTTCCGACATCCTTTCCCGGCGCCTGCTGAAGAAGCAACTGGCCTTTGCGGAAGCGAATGTCGCCATGAGGTCCATGACCGCTAGACCCACCGGCGAACCACCATCTCGAAGACTTCGGGATGTAGGACCCATTCCCCTGGATCCAGCTTCACCTGACTGAGAAAATCGGCCTCCACATTGTCCACTTCTGCCACATGTGCTGCCGACAGGTCCAAGAGATTTGTTTCTGCCCAGTGACACAGAACTGCGGCCTCGGCTTCTAGCGCCACGCTGCTGGTGCCCCCTTGCTTGTTGACGTAGGCCACCGCCGTCGCGTTGTCGGACAACACCCAGACCGCCTTCCCTCCAAGCAATGACTGAAACTCCCGGAGGGCCAGGACTACCGCTTTTAATTCCAACCGATTGATTGACCAATTCATGTTCTGAGAGGTCCATTGGCCTTGTGCGAAATTGCCCTGACAATGAGCTCCCCAGCCCTGCAAGCTGGCGTCCGTCATCACTGCCACCCAGTCTGGCACCTCCAGAGCCCTCCCCCGCTCCAGCGACTCTGGAAGCAACCACCAAAGCAGGGCCAACCGGGTTTTCTCCGGGCAGGGTAGCTTCTGGGACAGAGGATCCTGCTGGTGCGACCATCTGTGAAGCAAGGGCCTCATGTGCGCTCTCGCCCACGGCACCGTCTCTATCGTTGCCGCCATGGTGCCCAGTAGTTGCAGTTAATGCCATGCTGAGGGGGTCTTGAACCTCAAGAACCTCCGCACCAGCTCTTGCAGACCCTGTGCTCGCTGTCCTGTGAGAAACACTCTTCCGATCCGAGTGTCGAAGCGAGCCCCCAGGTATTCCAGAGTCTGTGAGGGAACCAGATGACTCTTTGCCATATTGACTACCCAACAGAGACTTTCCAAGAAAGCTACTACCCGGGCCGTCACCGTTTCGCTCTCGGCCTGCGACTTTGCTCGGTTTAACCAGTCGTCTAGGTAAGGATGCATTGGTGAAAATCCTCGGTGCCGTTGCTAGCCCAAAAGACAACGCTTGGAAATGATAATGCCCGAACGGAACTGCAAATCTGAGGAATTTGTGATGTTCCGGTCTGATGGGAATATGGAGATACGCTTCGGACAAATCCAGAGACATGAGAAATTCTCCCTTCTGCACCGCCACTATCACTGACCGCAGGGTCTCCATGTGAAAATGTGACACCCGTAGACAACGATTTACCCCTTTGAGATCTAGAATCGGCCGGACCCCTCCATCCTTTTTTGGGACGGCGAAGTAGATGGAGTACCGACCGCATCTGAAGGCACTGGGACGATTGCCCCGAGGATCAGCAACCTTTGTACTGTCTCCCGCAGAGCAGAACACTTTGCTACCAATCTGCTGGGAGACTGCACGAAGGCCTCCCGCACTGGACGAATGAATTCCAGTGCGTAGCCCTCCTGAATGACTTCCAGTACCCATTGATCTGACGTAACTTGGACCCAAAGCAAAAAAAAGAACAAAATACTTATGACCAGGTCAAAATCTACAATTCCAAAAAAACAAAACCCGATGCTAAATAAACCGACTATCCAGAATCAGTAAAAATGCTCTATGCAACAACTTTTTTTTGTCGGAAACGCCAGCCAAGCAAAGAGGAGTTCCCCTCTCACCATTGTGGCCCGTCCATTTTAGTAAATAGAAAACAAACAGTCTTTTTCTCTTTTAAAGACAGCTTCAATTATGCTACTTAGCTGAATAGCAAACTTGAAAAGGCTGCTCAGCAATGCCACAATCGGCAGTAATACAATGTGTCACGGATCCTAGGTTTGGTTCTCTGTTGGGTCTTGCTATCCTTTCCTTTGGGTGATAGGGTGGCCTGCTCCAGTTTTCAAGTCACAGTATAGAAGAGGGCTCGATCCTCTATTAAGTTTTTTAAGTTTGCTGTAGTTCTGGTTAGTTAATGTGAGTGGCAACATTTTTACTGGTTGCTCCGGTGAGTCTGCTTTGTCAATAGGGTACTGGTGGCAGGAGGCGGATCCCGGAGGGATATACGTGTGATGTCACAAAAGGAGGAGTTTCTCAGTCTCCAAGCTGCTAGATGGGATGGACAACCCAGAGGTTTCGGGACTAGACTGGTTCCACTCCAGGAACAACAATTAGCAGGTAAGTCTAATTTAACCTTTGTACAAGTTCCTGGAAGAAAGGTCCATAAACCATTACTAAAGAGGACCCGGGTAATCCACTGTTTGCCCCAATACAAGCATTATGGAACATAAGAACATAAGATATGCCATACTGGGTCAGACCAAGGTCCATCAAGCCCAGTATCCTGTTTCCAACAGTGGCCAATCTAGATCATACGTACCTAGCAGTTTCCCCAAAAGACAGAGGTTCCACAATGCTTGTATTGGGTCCCTTCTTAATAATGGTTTATGGACCTTTCCTCCAGGAACTTGTCCAAACCTTTTTTAAACCCAGCTACACTAACAGCCTTTACTACATCCTCCGGTAACAAATTCCAGAGTTTGATTGCATGTTGAGTGAAAAAATATTTTCTTTTATTAGTCTTAAATAGTTTACTCTGTAGTTTCATTGCATGTCCCCTTGTTGTTAAGTGCCGTCGAGTTGGAGTCGACTCATGGTGACCTTCTGGATAGCTATCCTAAACTGTGTTCGGTCTTGAGTCAGGCGGCTCATTGACAGACTGGTACCCATAGCTGCTGTTATTGTATCGATCCATCTCATTGCTGGCCTTCCTCTTTTGCGTTGACCTTCTATCTTGCCAAGCATGATGTCTTTCTGTAATGATCTCTCTCTTCGCATGATGTGTCCAAAGTATGAAATATATGTATGCATGTCCCCTAATCTTTCTATATTCTGATAACGTAAACTATCAATCTACGTTTACCCGTTCCACTCCGTTCATTAATTTATAGACTTCTGTCATATCTCCCCTCAGCCGTCTCTTTTCCAGGTTAAAGAACCCTAACCTTTTTAGCCTTTTTTCATAGGGGTATCCTTCCATCCCCTTTACCATTTTGGTGGCTCTTCTCTGAACCTTTTCTAATAACGATATATCCTTTTTAAGATACGGCGACCAGAATTGCACACAATATTTAAGGTGCGGTCTCACCATGGAACGATATAGAGGCATTATAATATCCTTTGTTTTAATTTCCCTTCCTTTCCTTATAATACCTAGCATTCTATTTGCTCTCTTGGCCACCTCTGAACACTGGGCAGAGGGTTTTATCATGTTATCCACAATGACGCCTAAATCTTTTTCCTGGGTGGTGGCTCCTAATGTGGAACCTTGCATCGTGTAACCATAGTTTGGGTTGTTCTTCCCTTGCACTTGTCCACATTAAATTTCATCTGCCATTTTGATGCCCAGTCTTCCAATTTATCAAGATCCTCTTGCAATTTTCCAGAATCCTCTTGAGTTTTATCAATTTTAAATACCTTTGTGTCATCTGCAAATTTGATGACCTCACTCGTTATTCCCTTTTCCAGGTCATTTATGAATATGTCAAAAAGCAGCGGACCCAGCACAGATCCCTGGGGTACCCCACTATTCACCTTTCTCCATTGGAACCTCTGTCTTTTTGGGAAACTGCTTGGTTCTTGTGACCTGGATTGGCCACTGTTGGAAAGAGGATACTGGGCTTGATGGATCTTGGACAGACCCAGTATGGCATTTCTTATGACTGTAACTAGTCCATCTGTTGCAGAGTCGTTTGTACATTCTCAGTGGACTTTAGTGGCTGTAATCTGAGTGAAGGGATTCGGTGCAGAGACTGGAGATGAGGGTGAGAAGCCCAGAACCAGTAGGATGAGATCCAGTGGCCTATTCTTCTCTCTTCATATGCTATTGTTGACTTGTAGCAGTCTACAAGCAACACCAGCTCCCTTTTCTTTTATACCTTATGGCTCCTTAGCCCAGCAAATATCTTTTAACAAATTTTATGGGGATAATTCCTTATCTGTGTCCTTCTCTATAGCTGTAAAATTAGTGATCCTACTTTCATTTATATCCAATAGGTGATAGATGCAGACGTAACAGTGAAAGAATGGGAATGTTTAATGGGCAGCAGCGGAAGAAATGGAAACAGAGAGACCCCTCCAGAACAGATCCTTCAGATGACTGTGAAAGAGGCTTTATTAGAGTAACAGCACCAAGTGGTAAATGTTTTAAATCAAAATCAGATCAAAGAAGGCATGAAATAATTCAGACTGGACTGAAACAATTTAAGTGTTCTAAACGTGATAAAAACTTCAGTCGAAAAAGTAATGTACAAATGCATGAAAGAATACATACTGAAGAAAAACTGCCCCAATATGAGCCATTTAAATGTTCAGAATGTGATAAGAGATTTGTTAATAAAGCTAACCTAAGAAGACACAAAAGACTACACACTGGAGAGAACCTATTTAAATGTTCTGACTGTAGTAAAAGCTTCAATCGAAAAAGCAATCTACAAATTCATGAAAGAATACACACTGGAGAAAAACCATTTAAATGTTCACAATGTGATAAGAAGTTTGGTATTAAAGCTAGCCTAATAATTCACAAAGGAATTCACTCTGGAGAGAAGCCATTTGAATGTTCTCAATGTGTTAATAGCTTTACTTATAAAAATAACCTAAAAAATCATGAAAGAGTACACTCTGGAGAGAAACAATTTAACTGTTCTGAATGTGCTAAATGCTTTCTATCAAAATCAGATCAGAGAAGGCATGAAAGAATTCATACTGGAGATAAACCATTTAAGTGTTCTGACTGTGATAAGTGTTTCAATCAAAAAAGTAATCTACAAATTCATGAAAGAATACACACGGGAGAAAAACCATTTCAGTGTTCTGAATGTGATAAGAGCTTCAATCATAAAAGTTCGCTAAAAATTCATGAAAGAATACACACGGGAGAAAAACCATTTCAGTGTTCTGAATGTGATAAGAGCTTCAATCATAAACGTTCGCTAAAAATTCATGAAAGAATACACACGGGAGAAAATCCATTTAAGTGTTCTGAATGTGATAAGAGCTTCAGTCACAAAGGTAGTCTACAAAATCATGAAACAATACACACTGGAGAAAAAGCATTTCAGTGTTCTGAATGTGATAAGAGCTTCAATCTAAAAAGGACTCTAAAAATTCATGAAAGAATACACACGGGAGAAAAACCATTTAAGTGTTCTGAATGTGATAAGAGCTTCAATCAAAAAAGATATCTACAAAGTCATGAAAGAATACACACTGGAGAAAAACCATTTCAGTGTTCTGAATGTGATAAGAGCTTCAGTCAGAAATGTGGTCTAAAAAATCATGAAAGAATACACACTGGAGAAAAACCATTTAAGTGTTCTGAATGTGATAAAAGCTTCAATCAAAAAGGTAGTCTACAAACTCATGAAAGAATACACACTGGAGAAAAACCATTTAAGTGTTCTGAATGTGATAAGAGCTTCAATCAAAAAGGTAGTCTACAAAATCATGAAAGAATACACACTGGAGAAAAACCATTTAAGTGTTCTGAATGTGATAAAAGCTTCAATGAAAAGAAATCTCTACAAAGTCATGAAAGAATACACACTGGAGAAAAACCATTTTAGTGTTCTGAATGTGATAAACGCTTCAATCAAAAAAGATATCTAGAAATTCATGAAAGAATACATACTTGAGAAAAGCCATTTAAATGTTCACAATGTGATAAGAGGTTTGCTATTAAAATTAGCCTAAAAATTCATAAAAGAATACACACTGGAAAGAAGCATTTAAATATTCTCAATGTGTTAAAGGCTTTACTTGTAAAAAGAGACTAAAAAGTCATGAAAGAGTACACTCTGGAAAGAAATGATTTAAGTGTTCTGAATGTGATAAATGCTTTATATCAAAATTAAATCAGAGAAGGCATGAAAAAATTCATACTGTATTGAAACCATTTATATTTTCTGACTGTTATGAAGGCTTCAGTCAAAAACGTAGTCTACAAATGCATGAGAAAATCACACTGGGGAGAAATAATTTAAATGTTCTGACTGACATAAAAGCTTCAAGCGAAAAGGTAATCTAAAATTGCATGAAAAAAATACATACTGGAAAAAGAATTACCCATGCCCGTTACATCTTATGAAATCCAGAAAGAAGCTTTTTTTGGCATGATGCAAGTACTAGCTCAAGCATTAGCAGTAAATTTAAGAGACTGAGATCATACTCCACACATCCTGGCCGAGAAGTGAGATTCATGACTGTGATGGTATGTGCAGAACCAATAACACTACTCAAATGGCTGTGTTAGAGCTAAACTAAACCACAAACAATAATCCAAAATCACAACATACATAGATACATGCCCTACATTTAGTGAGATTATCACTGTAGGGCATGAGCCATCCTGAGGTCATTTTGCTTGAACGTATATATATTATTAAGTTTGTCTTTGGGAATTTGTATCTATGTATGTTGTGATTTTCGATTAAGAGCAGATATTCTTTATGTGCAGAACTAACCCATTTGGAGAAACTGCCCTAAGAAAAAACATTTAAATTTTCACAATGTGATAAAAGGTTTGCTAACAAATTTAGCCTAAGAATTCATAAAAGAATACACGCTGGAGAGAAGACATCTAAATGTTCTCAATGTGTTAAAAGCTTTACTTATAAAACTGGCCTAAAAATTCATGAAAGAGTGCACGCTGGAGAGAAATGAGTTGTGATCTGAATGTGATAAGTTTTTTATATATGAAAATCAGACCAAAGAAAGTGTGAAATAATTCATTGTGGACTGGGACAAGTTAAATACTCTGATTGTGATAAAAGTTTCAGTCAAAAAAGTAATCTGCAAATGCATGAAAGAATACCCACTGGAGATCTTACTCCACACACCTTGGCTTAGAAGTGAGGTTCATGAGTTTCATGGTATGCGCAAAACTAATAACAATGCAAATAACCTGTGAATATTGTTTCCTGAAATGATTTTTTTTCTAATTATTCTTTCACCCCAATGATGACACCAAATACAATTTCAAGAAACCTTATACAAAAGAAGGGGATATGACATCAATTTTGAGCCTTAAAATTAGGACCCTTTGTTTGGTTCTAGGTCACTCATCCTCATAGGACATAAAAACCCCTTCACTACAACTTGTATGCTTTCAATCAAATCAAATATCAATGCATCAAACAATTTTAAAACTTATCTTCACAGCTGAACTAGTAGCGGTAAACTCAACATGGCCACATTGCGCAAGGAAGCCGCTTCAGGAGTGTAACCAAAAGATTTTAAAAAATATAGAAAAGCTGTCATCATCCTTTCTTAATACTAACAAAAGTATGTGTAGAAAGACCTTTGAAAATTAATATGTTTAAGAATAAAAAGAGCAGGATCATATGTTAAAGACTGCTACATTGGCTGCTTATGTTAAAAAAAAATAAAAAAGTCTTTCTTCAGTGATCACTACAATTGAATAACAAATTAGTTTGGGAAACAGTATTCACAGATGATGTGCTTTATTACATTATCCGATTTCACTTGTTAAAGCCTTTTTGATATGTGCAACACTAACCCATTTAGAGAAACTGCCCCAAGAGAAACCAATTGAATGTTCTGAATGTGACATAAAGATTGTACACAAAGCTAGCTAGACTGAGAATTCATGAAAGCATACACACTGGAGAGAGGTGTCTGTTCAAGTGATTATTCTGTGAATCACCTGCAGAGGGAGAAAATTCTGAAGCACCAAGAAAATGTGGAAGAAAGGCAGAAATATTTCTCATCATAGTGGAAAGGAAAATGTCAAGTCACATATTAACAAATTGCCCATACATGTTATGTCTTATGAACTCCTGAAGAAAACTCTCTTAGCACAATGCTACTACTATGGCAAAGGTTAGCAGTAAATCCTAGAGACTGAGATCATACGTCACATACCCTGGCTTAGGAGTGAGGTTCATGACTGTCATAGTATGTGCAAAACTAAATAAACAAAAACAAAAACAGTGTGTGTGTGTGTAAAGGGAAGGGAATGGAAGGGTAGGGTGGAGGCATCACTTTAGACCCATAACTGCAGCCTCATCACTTGACTCCACCTCCCAACAAATAAGCAATCTTTATACAAGGGTTGCTCAGAAAGTAATGCCCCACATGGCTTTTCTCAGTAGAGGATGAAGATAGACGTGTGAAATTGAAAGGGTAGTAACTTGGAACTTCAAAAAACACGTGTGTAATTTTACAGTCCGACAAACAGCGAGGTGGTAGTGATCCTTCAAAGGGCGTCTGAGTGACACTCTGTACAAACAACGAGCTGTAATTGAATTCTTGGTGGAGGAGAAAGAAAGTGCGAGAAACATTCACAAATGGATGTGTGCTGTGTATGGAAGTTCTGCGGTAGATAGGAGCACCGTTGGACGATGGGTGAAGAGAGTAAAGGCTTCAGGAAGTTGTAAAACGGAACTGGAAGATTGGCCGCGCTCCAACAAATCAGAGTAGATGTCTTTCCTTTGACGTTTGTGTTCGGTTGTGAGACTTCGCGGAACCCATCTTGCACACACCTTTGAATATCCCAAAGAGTCAATAACTGCCATTGCACTACCTCTCCTGATGGAAAGCTGTACGGACAATTCCCAACTCGTGATGCGCCAATCCGCTTCAATAATGTCATCAGTGCGCTGCGGCTTGTCTGGACTGGTGGCTGAGGCAGGACGCCAGACCGCGGCCGATCTTCCAGTTCCGTTTTACCACTTCCTGAAGCCTTTACTCTCTTCACCCATCATCCAACGGTGCTCCTATCTACTGCAGAACTTCCATACACAGCACACAACTGTTTGTGAATGTTTCTCACACTTTCTTTCTCTTCTACCAAGAATTCAATTACAGCTCGTTGTTTGTACCGTGTGTCACTCACAGACGCCCTTTGAAGGATCACTACCACCTCGCTGTTTGTCAGATGACTGTAAAATTACACACGTTTTTTGAAGTTCCAAGTTACTACCCTGTCAATTTCACACCTCTATCTTCATTCTGGACAGAGAAAAACCATGTGGGGCATTACTTTCTGAGCAACCCTCGTATTAACTTAATACCATCTTTGTGGAAAATGTTTTAAAACTTCACAAAAACACATTACTTCCAGATCTCAATAGCGAAACCAGAAAGGAATCACTTATCTTTTAGAAGCAGCAGGGCACAAGCAATACGGCTCAAATATACAAAAATCTACTTCAGAGCAGCATATATCCAAAGCTGTAACAAAGAAATAAAGTCATTGTCTTAGATGTCAAAAAGATACTGCATAGTGTCATGCCCTAGCCCTCCGCCTCAGGCTAAGAGGGTTAAGGTTGCCATCATGTTCTCCTTATAGAAGGTGGGATAAACTATTTTGCTCCAGCTAAGCCTGCATTTCCTCCAACTCCTGAACTGCAGTGTTTTGCTTCAAGCTACTATCATATGTCTTCAGGTAACTCCTGCCTAAGGGGTTCTGTGTCTCCTTTGAGCACAGCTCTATATGATAGGGATTACAGGTACCTGAGGTTGTGGAGACTCCTCTGTGGCTTTGTTCAGCAATCTCTCTCCAGCTATGGGGAAGCAGTCTCTGGTTCCCTTGTTGGAGTTCCTCCCTTGAGCTCTGCCCCGGTTCCCTGATCCAGGCTAGGCTTTGTAGACTCTTGGACTGAGTCCTGGGCTCCCACCTCTGAACTCTCTGAACCGTTCTATCCGGCACTGGGGTTTGAAAGTTTCTCTTCTCCCCTTCTGCTCTGATTGCTTCACCTCCACTTCTCCAGCTGTGTCTCCTCCTGTGTTCCCTCTCGTATGCTGTCGTCGTTGTTCTCCTCCAGCCTCCTCCTCATCCTTCTGATCCTCGTTGTTCCCCTGATCCTCCTGACTCTCTAGCCAGGGTTTATATTCCTGCTCTCTGAGCCGTGTCTGCCTCTCTGGACAGGTGTCTGTAATTAGGTTCCAAGCTTGCTACTACGTCAGCAGAGCTTGGGTGTGGCAGCCTAGCTTCAGTTTCTCTGTGCTTGCTTTCTTTTGGCAAATGCTGAAATGTGTGTACTGCAGGGATGTCACTTTTCTTAAAGGTAAAATCATTCTTTTCTTCTACTTCCATATGCTCACTAGAGGCTTCCTCATCACAATAGTTATTCAATATCGATGTTTCAACTCAAAAAGAGCCTGCGTCAAGAGCCACCACACAGTCTTGCCACTTCAAAAGTTTAAAGCCAAAAAGACGAGTCTCTTATACATCTAAGACCATCGGCTTCTATCAAAAAGCTGATCTAGAAATGCATGAAGAAATAGACAGTGGAGATTAAAATAGTTAAATGTTCACAATAAAGTAGCATGCCTCATGTATTGGAAACTCTGTAAATATTATACAACGATGTGCCAGAAAGGCACTGGGATCATGACCCTAAAAGAATTACAGAGAATGAAGAGGTTATGATCACCTGGGTTACTCCCATTCTGACCGATAAAAAGCTGGATGCGAGGAAGCCGGATATAGTGGTAAAAGAGAAAAACACCAGAACGGCATTGATAATAGCGGTGCCCGTTCCAAGTGACTACTCTGTGAATCGCGTTGAAAGGGATAAAATCTTCAAGTACCGAGAAATGCATTCAAAGACCAAGAAAATGTGGCAGAAAGATACCGAGTTATTTCCCATTGTATTAGGTACCACAGGCTTAATTAATGGGAATTTCGAAGCACACCTTGATACGTAAATCACCTATACAAGTAACGTTTTAGGAACTCAGAAGGGAGGCTTCTCTTTGGCACAATGCAAGTACTGCGCCGAGTATTAGCAGCAGATTTGAGAGACTGAGATCATACTCCACATACCCTGGCTTAGAAGTACGGTTCATGACAGTCATGGTATGTGCAAAACTCACCCATTTGGAGAAATTGCCCCCTGATAAAAGTATGAAAATAAACGGCCAGGGTCTGTCTCCATTATTAAACTAGGAGAGGCATCCAACGAGCAGAAGGAATGAATGAGAAGCCACCAGTATATTGTCGGCGCGCCCCCGTGTGGCCAGGTGGTTGCCTAGGGCTACAAGGGAGGCTCCGATTGACCTTTGTTGAAATTAGCCCAATAGCATGTAGTTGTGTCCCCGAAAGGATTAGAGCCAAGTGCAAGGTCGCAGGAATATTTCTTTATTTTTAGAAACAAGGATTTCCAAGCCGGTTCAATTCTTTGTCAAGAATTGATTGAAGCTGATTAAAGTAAAGTTCAGGATACTTCTCCAAACTGTTCCAAAGCAGTAGCTTGAAAACTCATTACTGTTGCCAATAACTGCAACAGTAATTGCTTAATTATACTGCTTACTGCCTATATCATACTGCCTACTGCTAATTATACTGTAACTGCCTAATCATACTAGTAACTGCTATCTCCTATACCTTGTTATCGCTAACCCTTACATCTTGTTGTAACTGCGTTATTGCGCTATCACGCAGACACCGCGTACACCTTGTTGTAACTGCTCCCTCTCCAAGTTGCGGACAAGCCCCAACAGCTACTAGTGCCTTACACAACAACACTAGGAATACGCTGACCCAATCTCCCCACTATCCCTGACGCCATGGCATCCCCCACCATGGTCCCACTACAACACACATTTTTCAGCTGCTACATATTACTTGCCCTGACACAAGTCTCTCAACCCCTCACCCCCACCCATAGCTCCATCCCAATCCATCATAACCCCTGGAGGAGGACCCACAACCACACCAACCACCACATGTTCAAACCTATACACACGACCCCCCCCCCCCACCTCATCTACATAGCCCTTCTCCAGACTAGATCCTCTCAGCACAACCCTGACACCCCCCTTCACGACCTGAAATGTGTCCTAATAAACGCCCGCTCCATCAGAAAGAAATGGCCAGCTATATCTGACATACTAGCCTCCCCCGACATCGACATACTATGCATCACCGAAACATGGATGTCAGAGGCAGATACGGCAATCCTCCACCAGTTTGTCCCCCCGAATTTCACCACCCACTCCTGCCCCAGAACTGACAGAAGGGGTGGAGGTGTACTCATACTATGCAAGACCAGTCTACAATTCCAGACAATTGCTTCAAGCAGCACTCCCCACCTAGACCACATCGCCATAGCGAACAAATGTCACACCATCAACCTATTATATCGAGCTCCCTCACCATCACCGGATGATCTCTCCTCAATTACCGACATTGCCTGTAACCCCACCAAGACACAGACCTCGAATTGGATACTAGGAGACTTCAACCTCCCCTCACTCCAAGACTCTCAAGCCAGAGCCTTTCTAGATGCTCTCGAGGCGGCGGGATACAACCAGCTGATCAACTCCCCCACCCACATCAAGGGAAACACACTTGATCTAATATTTGCACCACAATCAACCCTCTGCCACATATCCAAGATCAACCTCTCACTATGCTCAGTTCCATGGTCAGACCACAGCCTAATCAGATTCACGATCCCCACTCATCCATCACTCTCTAACCCTCAGCCCTTAAACAAACCACCAGAACCAGTATCAAAACGCTATCGCCAGTTCAACAGAGAAGAGATCCTAGAAAGGGCTCAACCTCTCCATAATACACATGGTATGAATCTTGAGGACATGGTTTCCACATGGAACTCATGCCTCAATGCCACAACTGACCCTTCCACCATCAAAGCTCCACGTAACAAGAGGAAGAATGCTCCCTGGTACTCGCCCGAGCTCAAGACCTCCCTCATACATCTCCGACAGCTAGAGAAACGTTGGCGCCGATCCAGATCAACTGAAAACCAAGAAGCCTACTCTGCCCAGCTATGCTCCCACCGAACAGCAGTTTCAAAGAAAATGAGGCAATACCACGCTGAGGTACTACAACGATCCCTGAACAAGCCGCACGAGCTGTTCAACATTGTCAAATCCTTGGCAAAGGAACCCTCTACTGATCAATTAAACCAACCAAACCCACAGAAATATGCAGACTACCTGCAAACCAAAGCAAACAATGCCACCCTATCCGCTAGCAATGAGTCCCCCGGCATTGTGATGGCCCTTTCCACCTCATCCTCACAAGCAGTGACAGCGACCCAATGCACCATCTCCACCTTTACTATCCCAACCGACAGAGAAATACAAGACATCATCATGAACATAAACACCACCACAGCACCATGCGACCCATGTCCAGCATCCTGGATAAAAACCCTACGAACTGAACTCAGCACCTTCCTGGCAAAACTGATTGGGACCTCATTCCAAACAGGCGTCTTCCCCCGAAGCCTAAAACAAACCTCCATTAGACCGCTGCTCAAAAACAATAAACTTGACCCCACAAAGATGGAATCATACAGACCCATCTCTAGCATACCCCTCCTGGCGAAAATTGCAGAGAAAATAGTCCACCGCCAACTGAGCCAACATATCGAGGATAACTCACCCCTCGATCCCTGTCAGCACGGATTTCGTGAACAACATGGCGTGGAAACATTATTAACAATCCTATTCAGCACTCTGATAACAGGGCTGGACAACCTCAAACAGGGATTTGCCCTCATCTTCCTCGACATTGCGGCTGCTTTTGACTCCGTCAACCATGATCTACTGCTCTCCCGCCTAGCCGAAAAGGGCATCCACGGAACCGCCCTTGCATGGTGCACCTCATACCTAAATGACAGATGGCAACACGTCCGATCCGGTACCTCAACCTCCACATCATTCCCGCTAACGAAGGGCGTCCCCCAAGGCTCCTCTCTCTCTGCCCTGTTCTTCAACGTCTATATGCAGCCTATCTGCACTATCATCAGGTCCTTCGGTGTAAACTGCCTAATTTACGCCGACGATGTCCTCATGTTCACCCCAATACATACTGATCACCCAGACGTATCCCGGTTATCTTCATGCTTCAATGCAGTCACAGACTGGCTACACTCTCAGATGCTCAAAATCAACCTCAAAAAGACAGAGGTGCTTTTCATCAGCAGAGACCAAGCATTCACCCCACCATCTTCATTGAAAGTACGCGACGCCGAACTCCTCACGAAGACAACGATCCGTTACCTTGGAGTTATGATTGACCAACATCTCAACCTAATCGCCCAGATAGGACACATCTCAAAAGCGATCTACCATAAAATCCGGATGCTACGTCATATCAGACCGCTACTTGAGCCAGACGACTTTCGAACAGTTTTTCAGTCCCTGGTGATGCCCCACTTCGACTACGCGAACTCCATCCTCCTCGGCCTACCGAAGTGCCACTCTACAACCATTGCAGCTAGCAATGAATACCGCAGCTCGAACCCTCCAACAAGCATCTAGCAGACAGCACATCACCCCTATCCTGAAGACACTGCACTGGCTCCCAATACGCTACAGAGTCACCTTCAAAATCCTAACAATAACTTTCAAAGCCATCAATAAATGCACGGCTAATGCCCTCACTGAATTCATCCAGCTCACCCCTCCCAACAGACTCAGAAGATCTGTCTCCACCAACTCCTTAATACTCCCGAAGACCATTACCAAATGCACCAATGCCTCTAGAAACCGTGCCTTCGTATTAGCTGCTCCATCATGCTGGAACAACCTACCACCCAATATCCATGCCATAAACAACCTTCTCCAGTTCAGAAAGGCTTTAAAACACTACCTTTTCCTTCAATGCTTTCCCAACTCTGAAGACGTCACGTAGCCGCACCCCAACCATATCCACTGATTCCACCCTGACATAACCCCCACAACGACTTTTGCACAGCACACATAGATGGATTGAAGAGTTGTGTACATAGTTTATATTGAAAAGTTTGTACATAGTTGTTATCTGTTATCCAAGTTTGAATTCCTTGTTTAATGTAAGTCCAAGGTTTCCCCCTCTTTGGACATCTATGTTTCCTGTAAACCGTGCTGATGTTAAATAGTGCGGTATACAAACAATGTTAAATAAAAATAAATAAATAAATAAAAAATAGCACACAAGCCTATTATACAGTCCTTGGCTTGATACAGCTTTGAATTTTGCTTTCTAATAAAACTGTATTTACAGCAGTATTCTCTTTCCTGATCTCCAGGAGGCGCTATACAATCCTCTGTTACTTCACAGTAGGTGTGGAAAGGCTTCCTGGCCCACCTAGATACTTTCCCAAGCAATAGAATTCTTTTCCAATTATGACACAAACTTTCAGCACAGCTTCTTCCCAAGCAGCTTTAAACAGGGCAGCTACTTTTAAAAGCACAGCTAAAAAGTAATGGGCTTTAAAAATGTCCTTGTAAAAGAACTACTGGTTCCTTCCAGGTAACCAACTTCCTTCAGTTCTTTTACTTCAGCACGAGTTAACACAGATGCATTCAGTAATTAAGACCAGCTGGGTTTCTCTCTGCTGTCAAAACTCTATTTGGTTCCTTTATACTTCTTTAGCACAGATTGCACAGCTTATTTCCATATCTGAGACATTGTCTAAATCCACAGTGTCCCCCAAGTCCATATCCTCCACACTAGACTCTTCCTGATAGCTGTTTCCCCTGGTATCTTCCTGAGAAGCTTCACTAGCTTGCACAGCCCTTAGGAGCTTCTCCCAGGTAGCCTTAACCGTATGTGAGCTTGTGGGGGAAGGGCAGGAAAAACCTTCTTTGTCTAGTAAGCCTTTCAAACGTTGTAAAGGGCTCACCTTATCAGTGCTGCTTTTCCTCCTTACGGATTCCTTACTAGGAGAAGAGTTGAGCCATGAACTCTTAGAGAATATTTCCTCCTCTGAGGACTCCTCTCCTGAGCTTTCCACTGGCCTTGTCAGCTCTTTGCTTCTTGTTCTCAATTGCTTCTGTGCAAGGGTTTTCCATGTGTTTCTTTTCCTTCCTTCCTGGAACCCTCGTGTCCTCTCTCTCTGTGTCCTCTCTCTGTATAGGTCCCCTCGTGCGTTCTCCTTCTCTCTCCTTTCCTGCTTCTCTCCTTTCTCCCCTGTATGAGTGCAGCTTCCGTTCCTAAATGTTTGGGGCTGTCCTATCACCCTTGACTCCACCCCCAAACCACTCCCTTCTCCTCCCTCTGTCTCCATGGGAACAGGGCATGTGCTTAGGTCTGCACTTCTCTGTGAGAAATCTTTACCTTTAGTGTTGGTGTTAACCCTTTCAGTGCCTGCAGTTTTATGGGTAAAAGGAAAAAAAGGCGGTTTTCCCTTTTTATTTCTGCCCTCAGCGGCTGCTTCTCCACCACATAACCCCCCCCCCCTTAAGATATTCCGTGCTGGCGTTTCTAGCGCACAGTGCGGAATCCTTCCTTGGGTCTGTGGGCCTACAGGATATCCATCTAGCCTGTCCTCACTTGCAGCCAGCCAGGCAAGTGCAACTCTCTCGTGCCATGGCTGCAGCACATTAATGTGGAAAACCTGCTGTCTTCCTCTACTAGTTCCCACTAGATATCTGACTGGGCCTACCTGTCTTATGACCTTACAAGGCCCCCTCCCTCCATCTTCAAACCTTGGGTTTGATCGGGGTAGTGTTACCACAACTTTCTCGCCTACCTCTAACCGACGAGGTCGGGCACGCCAATCATAGTGGTTTCCCCGACGAGCTCGGCTAGTGATTATGTTCTGCTCCTCCCCTTGGGAAACATGCCGTAGGCACCCTGAAAGTTCCCCCTTTTTCCTTGGGAGAGGCTTGGGCCTATACTCTGCTTTTTGTGAGTTCAGATTCCTATCCACCTTCTTCCCGTAGAATGCGGATATACCTCCCATCTCAGCCCGTTCTGTGGAACCAAAACCTCTTGATCCCCTTACTGTTGTAGTTAGCTCCATGACCTCCTCTACCAGCGGAAACCCAACCCGCTCGCATATAAGCTGAGTATCTTGTCCCCTATTTTTACCTTAAAGTCCGCTGCTGCGAAATTTAGCAATAAAACTTTAACCGGTCCCCAGTAATCAGGATCCACAACCCCCGCGCCTACATCTATAGCATTTTCCACTGCTAGGCCCGATTGGATGGCAATCCGGCCATAACAACCGGGCGGTATCTCTACCTGTATGCCTGTCTCCACCAATGCTCTCCCCTGCCGAGGAATAATGATGTCCTCTGCGCTATACAGGTCAAAACCCGCAGCCTGTTCTGATGCACGTTTTGGAATACTGGCATTCGGGGTTGTGCGACAGCATCTTAGTATGAACTTCTGTTTATTCTCTGGGTCCTGTCTTGGGGCTATTTTCTTATCTGGTTTCCTGCGAAAGCTTCCACACAAAGGAGCAGGCACTGCCTCGGTCCTAACACTTGTCCTGTAAGAGGATGTCAACTGCCTTCCTTTGTTTCTATCCCCTAGGGACACCTTTCCCGCTCCTACCAGCTCTGGGGTTTCTGCTTGGGCTATACTGGACATTACACCAGCCTCTGTTCCCAAACCTTTAACTAGGCCTCGCCTAAACTGAGGCCAGTCCCTTCCTAAAACAAGTGCATGTGGGAGCCCGGGGCCCACCGCCACCGAAATTTTTCTTTCTAACCCCAGACCCTTTACTCTCACCGTATGCAGAGGGCAAGCAGAGACAGCCCCGTGCACACATTTAATTTTTATATTTCCTTCAGAGTCTCTTGCAGTTTCTCCCCCTAGGGCTAGTATTTCTCCCCAAAGTCCTTGTGAGACCATAGACTGGTTAGCCCCGGAGTCTAGGAGGGCTTCCACAGGGATGTTCTCCACCTCAACAGCTAATAGGAATCCCTCCTCAGCATTCCCGGAGGGGGTGGTCACTAAGGCTGTTCTGGGCCGACAATCCCTCCTCAGGTGTCCTCGCACTCCACAAGAAAAACATTTCCTCGGCTCGTACCCAGTTCTTCCCAAAGGCTTCACCTGTGTGACGTCCCTCAACATTACCCGGCCCCTCTTTTCTGAAACTCCGGGGACTAGCTGGGCTGGACCACCCACCTCCATTTGGCTGACCACTCCCGCTTCTAGGGGGGACTCCGCCAATGAGGTATCATCCTTGGTGCTTCGACCGTCCGGGAGAGTCAGGAAAGATGGTAGCTCACTGGGAACAGCCTCAACCATCTGCTCCAACCTAATGTTGTTCACAACGGAGTCACTTTCCTCAAATACCTCTGAAACATCATTAACATTTTTCTCCAATGCCTCTGAAACATCCTTAATGTCCTTGTTCCGAATCAATGAGCTAAAGGACAATTCCCCTGGGGTCAATGGCCCAAATGAAAAAGGTCCTTTACTGTATTGTCCCAGTCCCAACAATGTTCCTGAGGAACTAGACCCAGTCCTTATCTCATCTGTCGCCTTCTTCTGCTCCTTCATCCATGCAGTCATGTTCTCCAGGACCAAGCAGGAAGTCAGTCCTCACTTATGGGTGACGTCGGCGCCGACGGAGCCCTCGCAGAGCAATTTCCCCAGCTTTCAAAGAAAGCCTTTGGGAATTGCAGCGCGCATGCGCGGTTCCCTTCCCGCCCAAGGGTGCCATCTTGCTCAGTCTTCTTTTTTCCGCGGAGCCCTGCAGACGTACTCTGTGTTCGCCGCTGAAAAAGTTGATTATTTTCGTTTATTTTCATTTGTTTTTTCCTCAGCTCGAAGCCGATTCCTTTCCCATCCGGACTCGGTACTCCGGTATCGAGTCCTTACTCTGTTTTTCGGTTTTTGTCCTTAGTGACTGGCGTCCCGCCACGTTTTTCCTTTTTTACTGGCAGCCCGGTCTTTTGACCTCACCGGGGCCCTTTTTCCCCCGATGGCTGCCAGCGGGTTTAAAAAGTGTGATCGGTGTAAGCATCTTATGTCCCTCACCGACACACATGACTGCTGCCTCCGCTGCCTCGGACCCGATCATAACCCGATGATCTGTGGTCCGTGTGGCAAAATGTCCTCGAAGGCCTTGAGGAGTCGGCAGGCGCAGAAAGATAAGTTTTTCTCCGACTCCGCGTCCGGCCGGGCTCGGACCTCGTCGGAGACCTCGACGCCTCGGGACTCTGGCCCCGAGCACCGTCGCAGCTCCTCTGAGAGGGGGTCCCCCTTCAGGGAGCATCGCCGGAAGAAGAAAACCGCGAGGGCGGCATCGGTGGACGCTCCTGGTTCCTCGAGGGCCAGGTCGCATAGCCCTGTTAGCCGCCCCGGTTCCCCGGGGGTGGAGAGACCTGCAAAGCTTCCTCGCCTCGCCGCGGAGACCGTCGATTCGGTGAGTACTGTTGTCCTTCTGGACTCGCCTCCGTCTGAGCCGACGCCGTCGGGGCCTGGGTCGGTGGCTGCTGGGTCTCCGGAGCTTGGCTCCCGGATGACGGCCTTGGAGCGCAGTTTGGCTGCCTTCTTGGACCAGCAGCGGGCATTGATGACCAGCCTCGCTGGCGCATCTGCCCGGGCCACCGGGGCCTCGACGTCGAAGTCGACCCCGGAGACCGAGTCGATGCTCGAGTCGATCCTCGGTCGCGGTCCCCCTCGGCCTCCCGTTCGGGACTGAGGTCGTCGACGCCGACTCCCTCGGCGTTGGGGCGCGGAGCGCAGGCGGCTGCCTGCTCGGAGCCCCTCGATTCCTCCTCCGCAGAATCCGGCTGGGACACGGAGGAGGATGAGTCACCCGGCTCCTTTCGTACCCGGTGCGTTCCCTCGGACTCGCCCGACTCGGAGCCTCGGAGACGGTCCCCCCCGGAGGACACCCGGTTCTCGGACTTCGTGCGGGATATGGCCAAGGCCTTGGCCTTCCCCGCGGATCCCGAGGAGGAGCCTCGAGCCGAGGAGCTCGAGGCCCTCCAGTATGACTCTCCCCCGAAGGAGGCCTTTACTGTTCCGGTTCCTCCGATGCTGGAGCGGCTTCTCTTCCGCATGTGGGAGAGCCCGGCGTCGGCGCCGGTCCTTAGCAAGCGGGTCGATTCCATCTATCGAGTCCGCAAGAGCCCCGGGTTCCAGAAGGCACAGCTACCGCACCATTCCATGGTGGTGGAGTCGGCCATGCATCGACTCAAGAGTCAGAAGATGCACTCCTCGGTGCCCCCCGGCAGGGAGGCTCGGAACCTGGATGCCCTCGGTAGGAAGTGCTTCCAGGGCTCTATGCTTGCTTGCCGAGTCCAGACGTACCAGCTCTACATGGGCATGTACCTCCGAGACCTGGCGAAGGAAATCGCCGGGTTCTCTGCTGGTCTCTCCGAGGAACCTTTGCAGAGGTTCCAGGCGTTGTCCTCGGGTATTCGAGAGTGCTCGAAGTTCCTGTCTCGTGCAGCTTACGATGGCTTCGAGGCGTCGGCTCGGGTAGCCGCAGCCGGCATCGGTGCCCGCCGACAGGCATGGCTTCAGTCCTCGGACCTCGAGCCGTGGGTACAGGACAAATTGGTCGATGTCCCTTGTAGAGGTGATAACCTCTTTGGCAAGCCCATGGATGAAAAGGCTGCTCAGATCGAGACCGAGACTCTTACCCGGACTCGTCTCTCTAGAAAGACCTCTGCCCCTTCACAGAAGAAGAAGGGCTCGGGGAAAAAGTCCTTTTACCCGAGGAAGGTGTCTGCCTACAAACATCAACACCCCCAGTATCAAGCCTCGGCTGCTCCCCAACAGGGCCAGCAGGCTAAGGGACAGGGCAATGGGTCCCGTAGGCAGAGAGCCCCCAAGCCCTCTACGCCGGCCCCTGCCCCGCAGGGTGGGGTTTTTTGACTGGATCAGCATAGCCTCTCCCCCTCCGCTGGCTTCCCTCAGCACGGGCGGCCGGCTGGTCCACTTTGCCCACAGGTGGTCAGCCATCACCTCGGATTCCTGGGTGCTTCAGGTGGTCAAGAATGGCTACCTTCTGCATTTTCACCAGGTCCCTCCCTCCTACTTTCCGGGGGAGCCTCCGAGGCCCCCTCTGCACAGGGACTTACTCCTTCAGGAGTTGGCAGGTCTTATTCGGGATCAGGCCGTGGAGCCGGTGCCCCACCATCTGAGGGGTCAGGGTTTTTACTCCCGGTACTTTCTGGTTCGGAAAAGGACGGGAGGTCTCCGACCCATCCTGGACCTGCGCAACCTCAACCGGTTCCTGCAGAGGGAAAAGTTCAAGATGCTTACACTTGGAATCTTGCTGCCCTACCTCCAGCAGGGAGATTGGCTATGCTCCTTGGATCTAAAGGATGCCTACACACACATCCTTATTCATCCCGACCACAGGCAGTACCTGCGGTTTGTGGTGGGAGGACTCCATTACCAGTACAGGGTGCTACCCTTCGGACTGTCCTCCGCTCCCCGAGTGTTCACCAAATGCCTCGCCGTGGTGGCTGCTCACCTCCGGCTTCAGGGCCTTTTCGTGTTTCCTTACCTAGACGACTGGCTCGTCAGGGCCCCCTCCTCCGTGGAGGTCGCCCAGGCCACGCGTCGCACTGTAGTTCTTCTACAGCACTTGGGCTTCATCATAAACTTCGCAAAGTCCACTTTGCTCCCGTCCCAAAACTTGGAATTCATCGGGGCAAGGTTGGACACCCTCCAGGCTCGTGCCTTCCTCCCTCTGGACAGAGCCACCCGACTCATGAAGCTGGCTGGCCAGTTCCGCGGCCGGACCCGGGTCTCCGCCAGGTGCTTCCTGCGGTTGCTGGGCCACATGGCCTCCACTGTCCATGTTACCCCCAACGTCCGCTTGCACATGAGGCCTGCTCAGTGGGGCCTTCGCACTCAGTGGCATCAGGCCACGGGGAGCCTTGCGGACTTGGTTCCGGTCTCCGACCGTCTGGCCTCCTCTCTGAAATGGTGGCTGCACCTGCCCAACCTTCTCCTCGGGATGGCGTTTCAGTCTCCTCCTCCTGCCCTAGTGCTGACCTCGGATGCTTCTCTCCTGGGTTGGGGAGCGCACTGCCAGGGGTCGCGCACTCAGGGTCTGTGGACCCCCTGGGAGTCTGCACAGCAGATCAACTTCTTGGAGCTCAGGGCCATCCGCCTTGCCCTGCGCGCCTTCTCTCATCTGACGTCTCACCACTCTGTGCTGGTCCAGACGGACAATCAGGTCGCCATGTTCTATGTGAACAAACAGGGGGGCACGGGCTCCCGCCTCCTCTGTCGGGAGGCTCAGCGCCTGTGCTACTGGGCCGTCGATCACGGCGTTCTCCTCAAAGCTGTTTACCTGCCCGGCCAGGACAATCACCTGGCCGACAAATTGAGCAGAATCCTGCAGCCACACGAATGGCGCTTGGACCCGTTAGTTGTCCAAAAGCTTTTCCTCCGGTGGGGCCTCCCCACCATGGACCTCTTTGCCAGTCCCCTCAACCGGCAACTTCCCAGGTTCTGCTCCCGGCATCTGCACCCGCTCCGTGTAGCGGCGGATGCCTTCCTCATTTCGTGGTCTCAGGGCCTCCTCTATGCCTTTCCTCCCACACCACTGATGTCCCGGACGCTCTTCAAGATCCGTCGGGACGGGGCCTCGGTGATCCTGGTGGCCCCCAGGTGGCCGAGGCAGCCCTGGTTCCCCCTTCTACTGCAGTTAGCGGTGGACACACCTCTCCCTCTGGGGTTTCAACCAGATCTCCTGACTCAGGATCAGGGGACTCTCTTGCACCCCAACCTCCGGGCCCTCCATCTGGAGGCTTGGCTGCTGAAAGGGTAGTCCTGGCCTCCCTCCGCCTGCCTCGTGAGGTGGAGGAGGTAGTCTTGGCCTCTCGTCGGCCGTCCACCCGGAAGTCTTACGCCTTCAAATGGCGTCGCTTCTCCGTGTGGTGTACCCGGCGGTCCGAAGACCCTTTCTCCTGTTTGGTGCAGGTAGTCCTGCAGTACTTGCTCTACCTTTCCAACCTCGGCCTTAAGTCCAACTCTGTCAGAGTCCACCTTAGTGCTCTTTCCGCACATCACCTCCCGGTGGAGGGCAGGCCTTTGTCGGCGCACCCCTTGGTGAGCCGTTTCCTTCGTGGGCTTCTCCTACTCAAGCCCCCCCTGCGTCCACCAGCCCCGGACTGGGATCTGAATGTGGTCTTGCAGCGGATTACCTGTCCGCCCTTTGAGCCTATGGCTACCTGTCCTCTGCGTTTCCTTTCTTGGAAGACGCTCTTCCTGGTAGCCCTGACCTCCGCTAGGCGCGTTGGGGAGTTACAGGCCCTAGTGTCGGAGCCTCCTTACACCAGGTTTTATCCTAATAGGGTGGTCCTGCGGACTCATCCTAAGTTTCTGCCGAAGGTTGTTTCTCCTTTTCACATGAACCAAGAGGTGGTTCTTCCCACCTTCTTTCCCCGGCCTCATACCAGCCGCGCTGAGACGGTTCTGCACACCCTGGACTGTAGGAGGGCCTTATCCTTCTACCTTGACCGTATGCGGGGGCATAGAAAGGCTGTTCAGCTTTTCGTTTCCTACAACCCCAACAAGTTGGGTACGCCCGTCTCCAAGCGTACTCTGTCCATCTGGGTGGCTGACTGTATTGCCTGGGCTTATGAGGCAGCCGGCCTCTCGTTGGAGAGTCGAGTCACGGCTCACCGTGTTAGGGCGAAGGCTGCGTCCGTAGCTCACCTCCGCTCTGTTCCGTTGGCAGACATCTGCCGGGCCGCTACCTGGTCTTCCAGCCAGACCTTTGCAGCACATTATTGCCTCGAGAGGGAGTCCCGTAGGGACAGTGCTTTCGGACAGGCGGTCCTCCGCAATCTCTTTGAGGTTTAGGCAACTCCTCCCGCCGGCCCGGATGTTGGGCTACCGGCCGGGGGCGTGTTCAGAGAAGTTCTTTCTTTCTGTACTGCTGAGCTCGAGGGAGCTCATTTTTTTGGCTTGAGGCCTCCGGTAGCCTTAAGCTGGGGAGGACTGACTTCCTGCTTGGTCCTGGAGAAAGCGTGGTTACTCACCTGTAACAGGTGTTCTCCAGGAGCAGCAGGAATCAGTCCTCACTACCCTCCCTCCTCCCCTTGGAGTTGCAGTCATTCTTCTCATTGTTTTGCTAACTTTTTTGCTGTCTTTCGCTATGTCATCTGACTGAGCAAGATGGCACCCTTGGGCGGGAAGGGAACCGCGCATGCGCGCTGCAATTCCCAAAGGCTTTCTTTGAAAGCTGGGGAAATTGCTCCGCGAGGGCTCCGTCGGCGCCGACGTCACCCATAAGTGAGGACTGATTCCTGCTGCTCCTGGAGAACACCTGTTACAGGTGAGTAACCACGCTAGGTCCAGGAGCGGCTGTTGCTGTTCCCTCATCATGGCAGCCATTTTCTCTTGCGCCCTCGCAGCGTTCTCTTGCTGTTGGCGGAAGCAGTCTGCCATCCAGTTGATAAGCTCTGCACGCTCCATCCTGGGATGCTGGAAAGAAACAGAAAAAGAAAACACACCAAGTGCGGCCCTTATCACAGTACCTCCTCTCCTCCACCTGCAGAACCTCCCTTCTTACATCAATCCTGGTTTAACCCCTTTAAATATGGGTTTACCTGCTGTAAGTAGTGAATCAGGCCTCTCAGCTCCGTCGGTACCAGCTGGGATCTCCAACTCCGGTCCGTTCTGCTGAGTCTCCGGTCCTGGTTCTCTCTGCAGAATCCTGAGGAAGGGTTTCAGGATGTCACTCCGGCCACCTTGCAAATCCTGATGTTTTCCAGTAGCTTCAATTGGTCGGTTTTCCTCAATCCAATAACTACGCCATCTGTCGGCGCGCCCCCGTGTGGCCAGGCGATTGCCTAGGGCTACAAGGGAGGCTCCGATTGACCTTTGTTGAAATTAGCCCAATAGCATGTAGTTGTATCCCCGAAAGGATTAGAGCCAAGTGCAAGGTTGCAGGAATATTTCTTTATTTTTAGAAACAAGGATTTCCAAGCCGGTTCAATTCTTTGTCAAGAATTGATTGAAGCTGATTAAAGCAAAGTTCAGGATACTTCTCCAAATGATAGCACACAAGCCTATTATACAGTCCTTGGCTTGATACAGTTTTGAATTTTGCTTTCTAATAAAACTGTATTTACAGCAGTATTCTCTTTCCTGGTCTCCAGGAGGCGCTATACAATCCTCTGTTACTTCACAGTAGGTGTGGAAAGGCTTCCTGGCCCACCTAGATACTTTCCCAAGCAATAGAATTATTTTCCAATTATGACACAAACTTTCAGCACAGCTTCTTCCCAAGCAGCTTTAAACAGGGCAGCTACTTTTAAAAGCACAGCTAAAAAGTAATGGGCTTTAAAAATGTCCTTGTAAAAGAACTACTGGTTCCTTCCAGGTAACCAACTTCCTTCAGTTCTTTTACTTCAGCACGAGTTAACACAGATGCATTCAGTAATTAAGACCAGCTGGGTTTCTCTCTGCTTTCAAAACCCTATTTGGTTCCTATATACTTCTTTAGCACAGATTGCACAGCTCATTTCCATATCTGAGACATTGTCTAAATCCACAGTGTCCCCCGAGTCCATATCCTCCACACTAGACTCTTCCTGATAGCTGTTTCCCCTGGTATCTTTCTGAGAAGCTTCACTAGCTTGCACAGCCCTTAGGAGCTTCTCCCAGGTAGCCTTAACCGTATGTGAGCTTGTGGGGGAAGGGCAGGAAAAACCTTCTTTGTCTAGTAAGCCTTTCAAACGTTGTAAAGGGCTCACCTTATCAGTGCTGCTTTTCCTTCTTACGGATTCCTTACTAGGAGAAGAGTTGAGCCATGAACTCTTAGAGAATATTTCCTCCTCTGAGGACTCCTCTCCTGAGCTTTCCACCGGCCTTGTCAGCTCCTTGCTTCTGGTTCTCAATTGCTTCTGTGCAAGGGGTTTCCATGTGTTTCTTGTCCTTCCTTCCTGGAACCCTCGTGTCCTCTCTCTCTGTGTCCTCTCTCTGTATAGGTCACCTCGTGCGTTCTCCTTCTCTCTCCTTTCCTGCTTCTCTCCTTTCTCCCCTGTATGAGTGCAGCTTCCGTTCCTAAATGTTTGGGGCTGTCCTATCACCCTTGACTCCACCCCCAAACCACTCCCTTCTCCTCCCTCTGTCTCCATGGGAACAGGGCGTGTGCTTAGGTCTGCACTTCTCTGTGAGAAATCTTTACCTTTAGTGTTGGTGTTAACCCTTTCAGTGCCTGCAGTTTTATGGGTAAAAGGAAAAAAAGGCGGTTTTCCCTTTTTATTTCTGCCCTCAGCGGCTGCTTCTCCACCACAATATACAGGGAAGAAAGCAACAGAATTTGCCAGAGAAAAATCTCTTTGAAGAATTAGATAAGTAAACAAGGAAAACAAGTGGCAAATTCCATAAATACAGTTGGAAATAAAAAGCATTACTCCAGGAACCATTTGTTGATCAAACGAGGACACATGAGTGGTTACGAAGAGGTTAACTGAAACTTAAGGATGAGAGGTTGGTATTTGCAGCCCAGGACAATGGATTATGGACAAGATGGTTCACAGCGAGCAAAGAGAAAACAGGTAAAACAGACATATGCAGATTCTATAAGAAAGAGCTAAAAATGGTTTCCTCACCTTTAGCTGATTGTAAAGTACTGATGACAGAAAATTTGTATACTGAAAGACACAACAAGGTGGCACATCTCATCCACTGGAAACCCTGTAAGCACTACAACATCACCGCAACAGAAAAGAGATGGATAAGAAATTGGATGCAAGGAAACCTAATATAGGAAACAGTAGAATGACAATTATGATGGAGGTGTCTATTCCAAGTGACTATTCTGTGAATTGCTTGTAGAAGGAGAAGATCCTGAAGTATTGAGAAATGCAGTCAGAGACCAAGAAAATGTGGGAGAAAGATACAGAAATATTTTTCATCATCTTGGGAGTCACAGGCCTGATAAAGGAAAACTTTGAACCACATCTTAACAAATTACCAATACATACTACATCTTATGAACGCCAGGAGGAAGCTCTCTTTGGCACAATGTAAGTACTACGGTGAGTGTTAGTAGTAAATTTGAAAGACCGAGATCATACTGCACATTCCCTGGTTTAGAGGTCAAGTTCATGACTGTCATATTATGTGTAAAACGAACCCATTTGGGTAAATTACCCCCAAGAGAACCATTTAATTGTTCACAATATGATAAGAACTCTACTAATAAAGCTAGCCTAAGACTTCTTGAAAGAGTCCACACTGGATAGAAACCATTTATGTTCCTAATGTGATATATGTTTTCATTCAACATCTCCTCAACGAAAACATGACTTTAGTCCACTCTAAGGTTCTTTTGATCAGTATTTAGTGGAATAATTCCATGCAGTGAAAAGCTTTTTAGATAACATCAGGATGATTTTTGGCCTGGAGAAATGTGCTAAAACATTACCTTAGAGCAGTGGTTCTCAACCCAGTCCTCTGGGACCCACAGACCAGTCAGGTTTTCAGGATATCCACAATGAATATGCATGAGATAGATCTGCATGCCCTTCTTCCACTATATGCAGATCTATGTCATGCATATACATTATGGATATCCTGAAAAGCTGACTGGACTGGGGGTCCCAGAGGATCAGGTTAAAAATCACTGCCTTGGAGTAAAATTGAGGAAAACTAAAAATATGTCTCTCACAGCTGAACTTGAACAGGAAGATGTAAATATATATCTAAGAGTAGAAGAAGGAGCAACAATCCAGCATATATTAGTGAGGGAATAGCTGTACATAGAATATTACAGGGGATTAAATTGATATTGAAACACACTTTACATTTATGGTCAATGTTATTGGCACCTTTGCATTTTAGGTTTCCTTATTGTCCCTCCTGTCCAGTCCAGACGCTTGGGTTATGCCCAACTACCAGCAGATGGAGACTGAGAATCATTGGCTTGATCTTTCTGACGTCATGGTACAAAGCAATCTGTGCAGCCTCGATCTCGCCAGTCTTTCTCAGTCTTCAGCAGATGGTGGTTGGTATAGTCTTGTGCAGTCTGTATCGGATGGAATTGTTTGAGAGATTTTTGTGGAAATGATAGTGTTCTGGGATGCCAGGCCCCTCCCCTTCCACCACATCTCCTCTATTTCCTAGAGCTACTTTGGTGTAGTCAGGAGAGGGGTAATTTCCCTTTTTCATCCTGAACTTGGTGGGGTAGAAACAGTCTGCTAATATTTCTATACAAAACAGAGAACTGCTAAGCAGATGTGCCGCCCTTGTCCTTGGCCTCTTTGTCGTGTGGCGGATGCTCTTTTTTATTCAAAGCATTTGTTAGTGGTTGTTAATGGCTGAAGTGCCTGACTGAAGCACAGCGGCAGCTGCAGTCCCCTTCAGTAGGGTAGCAGCAGAGCTGAGAGGACATATCTGGCTGGCTCCGATGGGGTGTGGACTCTGCCCGAAGTTGGAAGCTGCAATGAAAGTCATTACTGGTTCTCACTGCTGCGATAGCGGAATGGCCTCCAGAGACTTATTTCAGTCTGCCACAGTTAGTCCAAGCTGGTGTGTGATGCCAGCACCAGGCGGGGAAGTTCGGGAGTCATCCAAGCTAAGGTATGTGGTCTTTCTACTTTCCTAAGCAGGGTGCTGTTCAGAGTGTGTTAAAATTAAAACCAAGCAAAAACGCCCCACAAAAACAAAACAAGAATGCAGCCCATATTGGATAGAGCCTCAGGAGACTGTTAGAAGCAGTCATGACATAAACTATAAATAAATAAATAATTTAATATATGCTGTGAAGCCGGCAGAGGAGACAGCTAACCCCGCTGTGATTTCGCAGGGTCCTCTTCTCCTTTCGTAGCGGCGATCATCTTAGCAATCTAGGCCCTATGGGGATTTCCTTACTCCTATGGAGAAAAAAAACCCACTGGACCGTTGACTCAGTTTGGGCGGGAAAGGCTGCCATTTGGGTTTATTCAGTTTGAGGGGCAGATTTGGCCGGGGGGCAAACACTGTTGGCAGAAAGCAGTTCAATTCTAACTTTAATGTAGTAGCCTCTGGTGTGTTAACATTAATGATGATATTAAGTACATGCTAAATACGTAGATAGTTAGTGCAGTTGGTCCCACTGAACACAGGGTAATTTGGAGGAGTGTTTCTTGCCGTGAAGGGCTGCCATTTCAGTGCACGGTTCAGCCTGCTCTTTTATCATGGGAGCAGGGCTGTGGGTTCAGGCCTTGGGTTGGGGGTTTGCTTTCCCAAGGCACTGCTGCATTTTTTTCCCCTTTCCCTGGGACTCTGGTTTAGAAAAAGGAGCCCTTTATGGACATGGTTCAGGGGACTGGTACATTTTTGGTACTCGACTGGTAATTTCCAGTTTTTGGTTAGGCTTGCTAGAATTGATTCTGGTAAGATATAAGGTTCCTTTCTGTCACAGATCCCTTTAGTTCAGAGCTCTTTACATATTTATATAGTAAAAGCATATATATAGTATAATGTTGACTGTACATAGTTATCCCTGTTACTCCATGTTATATATTCCTGTGTTCTCTGTAAACTCAATGTTACCTGTATGCATTGCAGTATATTTTGTTCAATGTACACCGCGCTGATTTTAATAGCGCGGTATAGAAGAGATGTTAAATAAATAAATCTAGGATTGGTGTATGTTTTCCGGGTAAGTGCATAGCTCTACAGCTACTAGTTTTGCGAGCTCTGTTGATCAGGAGCCATCTTTATTTTTGCCTGTATAGCTCTGCGTACACCCAGGGCGGCCCAAGGGGGGTGCGGGGCCATGTGCGGAGACTCGGTGCGGGGCCTTATTTGCATAAGGGGACTAATTTGCATAACGTTACCATGCACTAACCTTTAGTAAACATATCTCTTAATGAGTATTGTGGTGCATAGCGCCCTCCTGAGCCTATGGAGACAGATGACAAGCCTGAGGATCAGCAGGATTTACACCGGAATGACAGAGAAAGGAAAAAAGAGAGACTCTATTCCACAGAGCTGAGCATGGAGACCAGCCCAGGGGAGGAGTCCTGCAGTTCTGATTGGCACACCCAGCCCTGGGAAGAGGCGTGTCCAAGAGAGAACGTAGTTTTAAGCCAGAGCATGGTTCTGCTAGTGGAACAAGAAACCAGCAGCCCGAGAGGGGAATACAGGAGAAGAGGAGAGTGACTGAGACGAGAAGGAAAGAGAAGGACCTGTACAAGGACCAGCAGTACCTGAAGGAATACAGGAAGAAGAAGGAAAGGAATGGTTGGAAAGCCAGAGGAGAGTATGTGAATACTGGGGAACCTGGCTTTGAAAGAAAACCTGCACCATTCTATTCTGAGGCTGTAAATAGAAGTCCCACAGAGAGAGGACTAAGCCCTGAAATAGATAGCCGTTGGAAGCCACCACCCGGGGAGAGGAAGCTTTCAAAGCAGGCACAAGTGAAGAAACAATCATTCTACGAAGTACCATTGGAACCAGGAAGTTATGAGCAATTGAACAGCTGGAGAACTTTGGAGCCATTTGAAGACAGAAAGGCTAGACAAAAAGTAAGTGATTTGTCACCCAGTTTCCAAGCTGAATGCAAAGCTGACTATCCTGTTTATGATTCACTTGCTAAAGAGACTAGCAATTACTCTAGTGCATTAAACTTACAAGAAGATAAGATAAACAGTTCTAAGGGAAGTTATATAACAGATATCAGTTCCCTACCTCACAAGGAGCAGGCTGAATTGCTATTACAGAGCTTTAAACAATTTCTAGAAGTGCAAGCTAGAAACCAGCCGTTAGCACAAGAAGCCAGTAAAGCCTCACAGCTGCCAGAACTGACACAAGGTAATGTAGACTTACCGAATTGTGAACAAATGGACTGTACAGTTTGTTGTATAGAATTGCCGAGCTGAGAGAAGCTGCCTTTGCTGTGTGTTTGCTGAGTTTTACAAAGCTGTTGCATTGTCGTGCTGAAAGGAGCTCTAATTACCTGCACCTGATTACCAAGCTCTCTGAAACGTAACAGTAGCTGAAAGAGGCTGCAGTGAAGCTAACTGACCTCTGGAGGCAAAAGAGAGTAAGTGGCTTGAAAGAGAAAAGCTGCATTTATTTCTTTGAGTGGCATTATCCTGGATTTTCTGTTAGCATTAAAAGCACCTTGTTTTGCATTTCATTTGCCATGTGATGGAACATTATTCTTTGCTTTAATAAATACCTATATTTGAGAAACCCCACAACTACCAGTTTCTTAATTTCGGAGCGAGAGGAGCTGGAACTACACTACCCAGCATTCCTGGGAGCCAAGTTTACTCCTCCCTCACGAAGCATCAGCGGCAGCTCCTGTTTGAAGGCCAACACCGAACAGGGGGCGCCGCAAGTTTGGCTGCATTGGCAGGATCTCCACGCATGCGCAAGGTGCCACGCAGAAGAACCCCAGAGAAGCCCTGCAAGAAGGACCCCGATTGCAGACTATCCTGAGAGGAAGGAAGAGTCCCAGCATCGGAGTAGCGCTGCAACGAGGCTGTGAGAGCGTGACGCAACACCTGAGCCAGGTAATAGGTATCCACCTGGGAAAGGATAAGGATACTGGGCTGAGAGTGTCTGCTAGCTAGTTGAAAAAAAAATATATATATAGTTGTTGTTTTTTTTTGTGTGAGGTACCACACTTGGTTTTTTTTCTCTCTTTGTTTGTATCCCCAGATACTAAAGATGTCGCTGGATTCAGCAGAAGTATTCAAATGGATGGCCAGTCAACTCGAAAGACAGCGAGATTTGAGTCTGGAGTTCCAGCAGAAGACTGCCGCTGCCCTGCAGGCTCAGCAGCAACCCCTCCTGGACATGCTGAAAACCTGGGTAGCAGAGCAGAAGACGCCAAAGGAGAAACCGTCCATTCCTCCAGGTTTTTCTCCTACAGCTGCGCATAGTTTAAGCGCAGGGACTATGTTTAACTTTGCCCAGTTAAAGGACAATGAGGATGTGGATAATTTTATAGAATGTTTTGAGAGAGTGGCACAATTGAGTGCATGGCCAAGGGAATGTTGGGCCATCAGATTTGCAGCTTCCCTTACTGGAGAAGCAATGGCTGCTTATAGGGGCATGCCACCCGACCTTGCCGGAGATTATGAGCAGGTGAAGAAAGCGGTCCGGGAAAGGCTAGGCCTTACGCCTCTAGCCTACCATAGTCTCTTGCGAGCGGTGAGGTTAAAACAGGATGAGTCACCTAAAGCTTTAGTCTATAGGATAAGCACGTTGTTAAATAAATGGCTTAATCCTGAGCATAGGACTAAAGAAGCTATTTTGGAAAGCTTAGTGCTAGAACAATACTTGAATGCTATTCCCATTGAAATGAAAACCTTCCTGATTTTGCAAAGCTGCAAGACCCCACAGGAGGCAGTAGACCTCACTGAACGCTTCTTGCAGGCCAAAGCAATGGCTCATGAAAGCAATAGTGGTTTAAAGGGGGCAGCAATGACGGAGTCAGAAAGGAAGGGGAAGTTTCTGTATGAACCAAGCAGAATGTGTATGCCAACTGTAAAGGCTAGGTTTCAACCTAGAAAATGTTTTAAATGTGGGCAAGAAGGGCATATACAGAGAAACTGTTTTAAGACTGCCTTAGTAGCAGAAAGCGCACAAAAAGCTCGCAAAGGGTTTCTCTTTCCTCTTGTACTAAACAAAGCACATAAGAACATAAGATATGCCATACTGGGTCAGACCAAGGTCCATCAAGCCCAGTATTCTGTTTCCAACAGAGGCCAATCTAGGTCATATGTACCTAGCAGTTTCCCCAAGAGACACAAGTTCCACAATGCTTGTACTGGGTCAAGCATTGATATCTTCGGTCACTTCTTAATAATTTATTTATTTATTTTATTTATTTGGTATACATTTATAAGCCGCCACTTCCAGCGATCAGCAGCGGGCCAATGGTGTAAAAATACAAGGGAGTAAGGTATACAATCAATATAAAGATACAGTATGATTTGGGGAGGGTACACCACAAACACATAGAATTTCAAATATACATTAAGGGGCATGTTTACTAAACACCGTTGCTGTGCGGGTTCCCGTTAGTGTGCTGGTGCCATATATGGAGTGGGCGGGTCAGGCAGAAAAAAGAAAAAAACCGCACCGTACTTGTGCGCGTCGCGCAAATGTGCGGGGCCCAGATTAGCGCATGGAAAGGCTAAGTGGGGTGCTGCTGGGCATACAGAAGGACACAGCCGTAGCACAACGGTGAAGACAAAAACCAATGGTGCAGGGGTCATGGGTTCAATCCCCCAGTGTGCGCAACCAAAAAAGGCAGGGTGAGGCATGAATAGTAATGGTTAAAACATCTTTTTAGGAGGCATACCACATATGGCCGGCTGTAGGTGTTGCGCTGTTACGTTTGTGCGGCATCAATTAATATTTTGTGGCATGAGGCCTAGCACTGTAAAATCTGTGCTGCATTATGCGGCGTGCTGTACATCGCCTGCGGTTCATGCGGTATTGGGCTGTGCGCTGTACATATCTTTCGTGTTGGGCGGCATTAGGTGGTGCTCTGTTAGTTGTGGACGGCATAAGGCGGTGGGCAAATATCCATACACAGGAACCGAGACGCACAATGGTGAAGAGACTAACCAATAGTGCAGGGGCCATGGGTGCAATCGAAAAAGGCTGGTTGAGGTATGAATGGTAATGGTTAACAGTAAAGTTTGTGGAGGCACACTAATTGTGGGCGGATCTAGGCGTCGCACTGTAACTTTTGGGCGGCAGCAACTAATTTTGAGCGTCAGTATGCGTTTCGCTGGCAGATGTGGGGGGCATGAGGCGATGCGCTGGAAATGTGGGCGGCATCAGTCGGCGCGCTGTCTCTCTTGTGCGGGTCTGGCAGCAGATGGCGTCGCGCTGTTAGTTGTGAACGGCATAAGGCGGTGTGCAAATGTCAATACACAGGAACTGAGCCGTAGCACAATGGTGAAAAGAACCAATGGTGCAGGGGCTACGGGTTCAATCCCCCAGTGTGTGCAATCCAAAAAGGCTGGCTGAGTCATGAATAGTAATGGTCTAGAAATATATTTAGGAGGCAATACCACATTCGGGTGACTATAGGTGTTGCGCTGTTACGTGTGTGCGGCAGAAATTAATATTTTGCGTTATTATGCAGTACGTAGTAAAATCTGTGGTGCATTAGGCGGCGCGCTGTACGTCGCCTGCGTTTTGCGTGGCATTAGGCTGTGCGCGGTACATCTTTTGCGTTTTGGCCAGCATTAGGTGGTGCTGTGTTAGTTGTGGACGGCATAAGGCGTTTCGCAAATGTCCATACACAGGAACTGAGACATAGCACAATGGTGAAGACACTAACCAATGGTGCAGGGGCCACGGGTTCAATACCCCATTGTGTGCAATCTAAAAAGGCTGGCTGAGGCATGCATAGTAATGCTTAACAATAAAGTTTATTGAGGCACACTAATTTTGGGTGGCTCCAGGCGTCGCGCTTTAACGTTTGGGCGGCAGTAACAAATTATGAGCGTCATTATGCGTTTCGCTGGCAGATGTGGGGGGCATGAGGCGATGCACTGGAAATGTGGGCGGCATCAGTCGCCGCGCTGTTTCTCTTGTGCGGGTCTGGCAGCAGTAGGCGTCGCGCTGTTAGTTGTGAACGGCATAAGTCGGCGCGCAAATGTCCATACACAGGAACCGAGCCGTAGCACAATGATGAAGACACCAACCAATGGTGCAGGTGCCACGGTGTCAATCCCCCAGTGTGCGCAAGGATAAAGGCTGGATCAGGCATGAACCGTAATGGATAAATGTGCAATAGGAGCTAGATTAATTTACTGCGGCGCACTGTTCTTTTGGGCGGCGCACAGTTATTTTGCGCTGCATAAGGCGGCACACTGATGTCCACGCACAGGAACAGAGCCACAGCACAGTGGTGAAGACACTGACCAATGGTGCATCGACCAGGGGCTGAATACACGGCTGTGCAGAGATAGAAAAGGCTGGGCGATGCATCATCTGTCTTAGGTAATATTGGCAGAGGAGGCACATGAAGTTATTGGCCACATAATATTTTAGAGGCAAAAGGCGCCGCGCTGATATCTAAGGAAACGAACAGAGCCACAGCAGAAAGGTTAACACACTCCCCAATGGTGCTGGCATCATGGGTTCAATCCCCCGCTGTGTCCAATGAATAAGGCTGGTTGAGCCATCACCTGTCATGATGAATAGTGAGCTAGGAGCCATGTTATATGTTATTGTTTATACTACTGGTAGCAAATGAACTATAGAAGCACTGTAATAGCAGTTAATGCATAAGGCGCCCATCAAGGTACCTCAGAGGTCAAATAGTAACGTGCACTGTCCACCAACGAAACCCACAATGTTGTGTATAGGTTGCGTATTGTTTGCCGTATGAGGCAGGGCATGGGACAAACACAGTCAGTGCTGGCACCATTCTGTATTGTAACGCATGGAAATCCAAAGTAGGTGAGCAGACATGCAAGATGGAACAGCAGTGTAGCAGAATGGTCATGGCACTGACTGACCGTGAAGGGGTCATGTTTCGAAATGAGCAGTGACTAAGCCTGGCTTACCTACATCTGTGTACAGCATGCAATTAGACAGCAATCTGTGATGCCAGCTAAACACAAGCCCACCCCAGTGCTCAGGAGTATGTCACCTTTCAGGGTGTCACAGAATGCACATCATAAACAACCATGTCAGTGAAGGCGAGTTCACATGTAACCCAAACACTGCACAGAGCTGAAAGGAAATGTAAAGCAGAACGAAAAGAACCACACACATCACATTTGCTGTATCACAAAAATGACATCCAGGCCATGTGGCATCTACAGAAATGCACACACAAATTGGGGCTAGCTGTAGCTATGTACAGAGTGATGGTAATGTACCATGCTATCATAATAGTGTGTGACAGAGGATGCGAAGATGTGTCCAGCAGATGAGACTGAAATAGCAGGACAGGTGAAAGCTCATGATGATAGTAGACTAGCGGTGCTATGCAGAGCACACACACAAGAGGCAACCCCAAGAAAACGATCAGATATCTTGGAGTAACTTTGGACCAGCACCTTGATATGCATGCCCACATAGATAATACCATTAAGACAATCTACCATAAAATACGAACGCTACGCCTCATGAAGGACACCCTAGAACCGAACGACTTCCGAACAGTCTTCCAGGCCATCATAATGCCCCACTTTGATTATGCCAATACTATCCTACTTGGACTCCCAAAAAAAGCAACGAATCCTTTACAGCTAGCTATGAACACCGCAGCAAGAACCCTATATGGAGCAGCCCGAAGAGACCACATTACCCCGATTCTAAAGAGCCTGCACTGGCTCCCAATACAACACCGGATCACATTCAAGATCCTAACCATGACATTTAAGGCAGCTCACAGAATCACCTCAACCACCTTATCAGACCTGATACAACCCACCCCAGACAACAGACTAAGAAGAACCAAGTCCTACAATACCATTCTGCTCCCAAAAGCTATCACTAAATGTAACAAATCAACAAGTAAAAGGGCCTTTGCCTTGCTTGCTCCCTCCAGCTGGAATTCGCTCCCAGCTGAAATCCGGACCATTAACAACCTCACTCAATTCAGAAAGGCCGTCAAACACCACCTATTTCAACAGTACTTCTGTAACTCTGATGACATTACCTAGACAGTATTACACGATTGAACCACCCCTCTCAAGGCAGGTACTACAAATCCATCTATGATACAACCCTCTTTATGTATATAGTGTATAAAGTTCACCTGTTATCCAAGTTAGAATTCCATGTTTTATGTAAGTTCAATGTCTGAATGTTCTACATTGTACAAACCTGTTCATTGTAAACCGCGCTGATGCCGAATAGTGCAGTATAGAAAAACTTGAAATAAATAAATAACCATGGAGAGATGAAATGCAGGAAGGTGTCGGAGTGCAGGATGGGTTGTAGCAGCATGCACATCAGAGTAGGATCACACAAGAGCTGGCAGACAGAAGATGGACAGAACCATGGGTCACAACTCAGATGAGGGTACAATGTGCTTACAGCACAAACCTGCCAACATATGACCTTCAAAGACATGGAAACGACATCTGCAGGACAAGCATACACATCCAAGAAAACAGAGACGAATCACACCGATGACCACTCCCACAAATCAAAAAGTAACCAACGCTAGCACAGAACAACAACGTCCACGTCATAGCAAAGGCTGCATTCACAAATAGTCCAGGCCCCCACACAACACGCATGCTGGATGTAAGGACAGGGAAACCCACAGGAGAAAGCATGAACAAATGCACCTGGTGATCTGCTGTGTACACATCACATCACAGTCTGTATCTGGTACCAGGGACACATGCACACACACACAATGATATGTTATGAAGTGGATACAGCATGCAAAAGGAACAGACCACATCACCCCAATTGTGAAAGACCCACACATACTCCTACTCGAACCACAGACTAAATGCCAGGCCATCCTATCCACCCACACAGCCATACATCAAGCACAGAACCACCAAATCCAAACCCTACAGTTATGAAAAGCACACGGAAGAACTACCAGACCAGACGCCTCCAACCCCCTCACTGTACCTCTGAAATTTAACTAATGCCTGCAATGGACGTGACATCTAGCGTCTTAACTGTATGCCTCCTCTTTACGGAACACCCTACCAAACTGCCCTTGAAACAAGACAGACCAAATATCTTCTAGAAAACAGCTGAAAACCATCCAGTACCAGGAATTCCGCAAACCTTACACATAACCAACCCTATACGAATCAGACACTGTCCACAATTTGTCAATGTCCATAGTATGTACTATGTGCCTTGTGGAAATCCTCAATGTAGCCTTCCTGGGGATGGCCCTGCTCTACATGTAAAACAACCCCCCTCCCCCCCTTGTAATGTAATGCTGCTATGACCTGTGGAAATGTTGCATCAACATACACCTACATAAATGAATACATAAAAAAAGACATAACAAGAGGAAAACAAACAACCAACAAGGGAAGTGCTTGATGTGTGCTGGAGCTGCACAGCAATCTTGGCCAGGACAGGAGCAAATGCAACATGAAAAAAGGCGCAGCACACACCTGCTCAACCTCAAGACTACCACACCCCCAGGTGCAGTGCTGTGCAAACACCATTAAGACAGAGACCTATGGAACAGCTAATATGTGCTGGCTAGGCAGCACAGAGTGAACACCTTGCTGTACACTGATGACAGACAAGGGTGTGTGTAGAGGTGATGAAGCAGCTGTTAAATAATGTTCCAGTTAGCATATATAGTAACCCAAAAAAAATACATGTTGTGAGACAAACTGCTAAGCATTGTGTTAACAAACATGCCCCCAAACATACACACAAACAACACACAGAGGCAAAGCAAGACATTTTATTCCAAAGGGAGGGTCTGTATTTATTTATTTATTTACATTCTCTTATATACCGCGCTATTCTGCATCAGTGCGGTTTACATTGAACAAACTGAAATTACATTGAACAGGGCATTATAACTTGGAAATAGCTATTTTACAGGGAACATGGGCTATGGAGGGTTAAGTGGCTTGCCCAAGACCACAAGGAGCACCTGTGGGACTAGAAACCCCAGTCCTTCCGGCCCAAGGTTGCTGTCCTCTAGTGGGATTTGAACCCCCGACCTTCCGGCCTGAAGTACCTTGCCCCAACCACTAGGCCACTCCTCCACTGTATGGGGATGTGTACTACTCCGTGATGTGCCAAATTACAGACACATACATAGCTGTCATCGTACACCAATGTGAGCACAGGGGGCCATGGACATTACCAGCAAATCCGTAGACACACGTGTAAATGTGGTCCACGAGTGGAGGAGCAGTGTAGTGTTCTAAAAAATGTCTTGCACACAAGGCAACCACGCATCATATCACAACAGCACACCATGCGCCCCTGGGCAAGTCACTGGAGGGACATGTGCAAGGAAACCCTGGATTCTCATGGTCACAAGGAGTCATGTGGGACTGAAAGTTAAACATTGTACTGCATGTATGTCACAAAGATAAAGCAGACAAAGAGACAAATGTCTGTAAAATTCACATATTTATTTTTGACACAGCTCATACATACGATACACAGTGTAACCTGAATTGCAAGGTGGGTTCCACCCTGGCAAATGATGGGAACACAGTCAACAAGGTCAAAATGCACATGCCACGTAAAGGTCACTTCCAGAGCAAAACAGAGTGGCACAACAGAAAATGTGCATCAGGTACATGATATGCACTGGGTAGCAGGGCCACACACCACAGTAGCTGCTGCATGCCCCCAATGTGTGACCCACATATGAGTGCATGTAGACTACAGGTGTTGCAGGATGAGAAACCCAAACACATCACATGTCACCCCAGACATAGCCCTCATGCAACAGAGAAGGTTACCAAATGAAAAAAACATCTACTGCCAAGATGTTGTAATGTGACAAACACATCTGTAAATTAATGTCCCAACTCCCACATAATGGCTGATCACCACATCAGCAATGCATCAATGTACACCCCAAATATCATCTCAAGCTTACTGACTATATGCTAACAGGTAGCAGGGACACATGAACAAAGAGTGAATACAAACCACACAACCGGCTGAAATGTGCAGACAGAACACCATGCAGGAGGTCCCCTTGCATTGTTTGATGGTTAGACAGTCTTTGGCCACATATAGCATGGTCCATAGAATGCAGATGAGTACTACGAACATGGAGATCCACACCAACACACCTCAAATATAATGTCCTAATGCGACTGTTGTAAATGCAGGGGGTAACACAGGACTGTGCAGACGTGCAATGCAAGGTGTGACCATAAATGCAGAGTGTCATGTCTGTACAGCAAACAAACACAATAAGCAGCATGTTAACATGCAAAGGATGGAAAATGAACTCACAGTGACCCACACCTAGGCCATTGTCCCACATGTTGTGGCTCACAAACATAGTCAGTCAGAAGCACCAGCCGGACACTAACATGGTAGAGTGATGCCACACATGAATGTAAACCCCATTGGCCCCTCAACACATCAATCAAGGATGGTGGTGGGCATGAATGTGTGTTATTGGCAAAACATGTATCATGTCCAGGTGTGTGGCAAGTGGACATAGACAATTGGAACGCTGTAACTGTTCCCCCCTGCCACAATCACGGCTGTATGATACAGTTCAAACAAACAGAATAGCGTATCCTGGGTGCAATGTCACACACATGGCCCAAAGCTGTACACTAAATAAATGGTGAGAAATGTCCAAAATACACAGATAATGTCAGTCCCTGATGCATACAATGTCCCAAAAACCAAGGGTCCCTGACATCCAAAAGATCACTTACAAACACCCCATGCAAACATGGGCATGCATAGTAAAGTGTACGATTCCAATATGACACAGTCCCTGGAAGTTCATCTGTGTCCCTGCAATCAGCAGGACTCTCAGCCACAGCATGGCCCAAAATGTGTGTTCTACAGGTCTGTCATGGGAAAACCAGCAGTCCAAGACCAATCATGTCCTGCACAGGCCTGTGTTCCACTCCCATACGTGAAACATCAAATGGCAAATATCTCCTGAAACAATAACATGGTGGACTGTCACACAACAGGTGTTGGATGGGGAGCCGAGATGCACTGTAGCAAATGCGTTCATCATGTCCATTGCCCTGTGTAAGAAAAGAATATGTATGGCCAATGTTAGAAACCTTGCAACAACAGCACAAATTGCCACATTTCACAAAGAACAAAATACAGACTAAAGGGATGCAAATGCAAACATCAGAGGATATGCACATTAAATAAAAACCACTTTTGAAACAACATGACATGTTGCTGCAGACACGGGTGTCACATGGATATGGTTATGTTAGATACCATGTCACACGGGCATCTCACAGCTACACACTATATGCATCTGTTTGTCTCTACAGAGATGCAACATTACATGTCCATTACATGAACTGATACTCCACAACAGGTTCAGCCAGATCTAATCACAAAATAACAAAGGTGGAACCTAACCTATGTGTGCATCATGTGTCCCTCATCAATTTCCTCAGCTGCTGCATAGCCACACCAGGTCACAGCGAACGGAGACGATGTCAGGCCAACCAGTCGAATCACCATGTAAATTCACACATGAGGGATCTCCACATCATGCATATGTAAGAGAGAAAGAAATGTTGCTCAACAATAGTCCCACAAAACACAAGATGCAGCTCTGCTCACCACAAATGTGGGACATGATGAAAAGGTAAACAGCACTACCGTAGAGGTATCAAACCCCACAATGACCCCCAGGTGGCCACACCCATCAAAGCACATGATAATGTATCATGATTGTACAATGCAGCACCACATAGTCCACCCATAAACACCCACCCACACAATATGCGTAGTACAGTGGGACAGCTTTAATACATGGCCTGTCTGTGACCAAGTGCTAATTTGTGCACATAATGGCCGAGTCACATGCAGTGATACCCTGTTGATGGCATATCAAAATAAGATGGTGGAGGCAGCAAGTGTAGGTTCCTCCAAAGAAGCCAATCCACACTTACATGTGGATCTGGTGTAAATATTCCAGAAAAAACTTTCCAACAAACATACTGCACACAAACACATGGGGAGATGTGTGACAACAGCAAAATATGGGTGAGGGAGGGTTACAGAAGATACGTTAACAACACCAGCTACCTAATATAATACATAACAGGCAATATGTTGTTGCCAATACATCACACACATACAATGCATCTGTAGATCTACCTACCCTGGACTCCAGCATCTCGGATGATGTTCTGTCATGTGCCAATGATACACACCCACAGCAATGTCATCATGTATGTCCTGTGTAGTGGAGAAAAGAAAAAGAGAAAGCCCTGTCAAGTTCCAGCGGGGAGGGCCACACTGCAACCTACTGTCCCCAGCTGTCATACAGCACAACATGACCCAGCAATGGACTGTTCACCCTCACACTGCACAGATCTCGCACATGGGTGAGGAACCATGTAGATGTGTGATGTTAATACCAAGGCCCCCCACATCAATCATATGCCTCCCCCCCTTGTTGTCCCACACACGTGTCGAAAGAGGTGGATGGACACACTATGTTGGTGATGCATCCCAAGGTCACACCATTACTCTGTGTCTCCCATGTTGACACCAACACCCCCTCTCTGTGTGTACTGCTCTCCTAATTTTGTCCTGTATCACAGTGTAAATACCTGTGACACCTGAAAATATGCCGAAATACCACCTGTATCCACTGTGTAGATGCATATTATGCAGTGTACATCTCCTACAGCACAGAATACTGACAGGTGTGTGCTGCTCATGTGCCAAAATACATGGCAATGTCAGCACCATGTCTGTTCAAAATATCCCCCATGTCTGTATGTCACCTTAACATGATGGTTGCATGTCAACCCATTGTGTAACTGTGAGAATGTCTACCCATGGATAGCATAGATGTTTCACTGCCCCAAATAACCTCCATATAGGTCTGTGTGTGTATGTGGATATAACATCCCTTGCTAGTGTACCCAAGCTATTTGTGGCTCTGTACTGTGCTATCCTGCCATACACACAGCATGTCCCTGAGCCATGAGGCAGATGTAGAGACACTCTTAACTACCTATGCCACTCTTCAAATGGAAAACGCCAAAACCCCACATGGTCCAACACATCCTGCGTCACAGATGGCTAATGAAATCCACCCGTTAATGATCTGACCCACTGCACATCTGTATGTGTGTACATGTTAAATAATGCCATGAATGAATATACCTCAAATGAACTGTATCAATCATCTGGCCCCCTGGCTGCACATTGCATATGTCCACATGAGTCACCACATCCATGTCTGTGACACCGGATGAGGCATATCTTAACACACACTGTGTTGTTGCAGCAACACACGTCATCAATAACACCATGGAAACGTTGTCAGGCGCATGTGTACTGTGTTATGTCTGCCATGTTGCATTGAAAATAACAAACATACAGACATAGCCAGCTCACAGGAGCAGAACACACACACACACAAACACCCACAGATTTTAGTACACAAACAAAGAGACTGCATGAGAGCTCACCACCTACATGGGCCCCCCTAACACACTAAACCCCTTACCATATGCCTGACACCGGGCTCCTCACACACAGGAACACCAAATAACTGTGTCTGTCCAGCATTTGCTATCACAAACAACCACTAACTGGTACTGTGCCCCCCAAAAGCTCTGAAAGGTGTAGCAACACCCAGCCACACAAAACACCAACAGCTGCTGCTGTGCCCTGTCCACATTGTCCATAACACACCCATGACTACATGTTATGATGGATGTTTTAAAAAAGGACAATACAGTGTTGGATCTGAATGCTAAATGGTCAAATACATCACCCTTTATAAACATCACACGCACACAACAGCACATATATGTGGGTAGATGTGCAATACATACCAGTGAATCTGTCTGCAATCAACCTCCGCCTGACCGCTGTGCCCGCCTGTGTTTCACCACAGGCACGTACAGGGGGGCACGGTGGATCCTCCTCCACATCATCATTAATCTCTGCAGGAATATGATGCCTGAGAGCAATGTTGTGCAGGATGCAACAGGCTACGATAATCTCTGCAACAGTCATTGGCGTATATTGTAAGGCCCCACCTGATCTATCCAGACACCTGAAGCGACTTTTCAAAACGCCAAAGGTGCGTTCTATGACAGAGCGGCTGGAGGCGTGGGCCTCATTGTACCTCCGCTCTGCACGTGTCCGTGGTTGACGCACAGGTGTCAGGAGCCAGGGCTGACACCCATACCCTGCATCACCTGCAGAAGAAAATGTTCCATGTGAATGAATGAGCGCATGACACCATCAATTGACAGACGTATAGACGTGAGAAGCAACCCACAACACATCAGGACAGACATATGTGACATCACAAATATCCACCCGAACAAACAACACCTATGGTGATAGAAATACAACAAATGCCCTGTCTAGTCTGTAGAGACATGCCAAAGAAGAACACAATCCCACCCTGTCTTCCAAAAATCCCCTATGTGTAGCACACGTGCCTTGTTATGGGGCTCATGATCTCATCTCCGACACCATCACCACCAATGGTAGACTACGCGACCAACACACATGAAACATACAAACAATATATGTTTGCTAATTAAACAGCACAATAATGTGTGCTGAGCCAATGTAAGCGCACACAGAGAACATGTATGACCGTGATGTCAGCCTGGATGAACACAATATCACCCTGACACCCCGTGTCCTCAAAGGTCTACATATCTACATATAGCAGTCTGACGCCAGATGCTGTTGACTGCTGTCCACTAACCATCTCATTAGACACCATGGCCACTGTACCATCATCGTTCCATCCTTGTTAAGCTGCGCTCCACTGAATTTTACATTGTAGACCACATGAGTTGTAAAACATCACAACTACTGAGTATGACAACGTTCCTGTGTATGTCCCACCAATACCTCCATGTCTGGGCACAACATGGGCCCATGCCCTTGCTGTCACCTCTTCCAAATGATGAGTCACATCAGGAGAATCACGGACAATGATGCCTAGGCACTGCACATGTGCAGTAGACAAAGGAAATGCTAACCCCAGACTTGTTCCCACCCCTGTAATGGCAGAGGCCAAAAGCATTACCACAGCTATTCAAAAATTTACACCCAATTGCAAAGGCAAGGAACATGCTTCATATGTTGTCAAACCCCCCCCCCCTCCTGTCGAGCAAGCAACGGCTGACAAACACCGGACTGAGTGAGTGTGTGGCCCCACACGCACATGACAAGCAGTAGGAGCATGGATTGTAAATCACACACATCTGACATGACCTATCACAGGTACAATCTAAACCCATGCATGCACAGGTGGATGAGAATGCCCCCCCCCCCCCAAATCCCTGTGACCAGATGGGATACAGACACAAGTACCAATACACACCCAGGACACACATCAGAACAAGTGCATACGTCCTCTAACACCACCAGCATCTCTACGTCACATATGGCCTTGAAACGGATTTGACATGGCTAATCATGTCCCCTGTTAAACAACGTCTACATGACTGTAATAATGTAAACTCACAACATTTGTCGGTCTGCTGAATGTGAGTTCATGTTGCTAATGCGCAGTGGGCAAACTCTGCACCACATGGGAGATGTTATGAAAACACATACATATATGACTAATCATAGAATTTATTTGGTGATACTCACCCAGCAATATACAGTCACCGTACTGTCCATCCTCAAATTCCCTAAATAGTGCTGAGCGATGCAGGATATAGGAGTCATGGGTGGACCCTGGAAACCTTGGGACCACATTCAGAATATGCAGATTAGCATCACATACAACCTGAACATTCAGGGAATGGTAGTGTTTGCGGTTGCGGAACACCACCTCCCTGTCTCTGGGCGGGACCAGGGCAACATGTGTGCAATCAATAGCTCCCATCACGTGTGGTATCCCGGCTAAAGCCTCAAAGGCCTGGTTCAGGGTCCCCCATTGTTGCCTACTGTGGGGAAGGGCGATGTAATTCCCCACCCAGCTGACCATAGCACGCAGTACTTGGTGGAGACAACGTGAGAAGGAGGGGCGGCTCATGCCACCCACTGCGGCCACAGATGACTGGAAACAGCCAGAGGCAAAGAAATGTAAGGCAGCAAGGAGCTTGACTAAACCTGGTATGGCATGGGACCGGTCAGTCAGGGGCTCAAGGTCAGGGCTCAGATCCTCATACAGCCCCCTAATAGCCCTTGTGCTCAGTCGGTACAGGGAGACTACCTGGTCCTCACGCATGCCCTGGAGCTGGGCCCTGGGCCTGTAGAGCCGCAGCTGCTGAGCCTGCACCTCAGCACGCCGTCTGCGCCGTCCCCACACAGCACCTCTCTGCGCAGCCTCCACAGCAGCAGGTCTGAGTTGCTGCGGCTCGACACCCATGCCCTGTGCCGCAGCCCCATGGACATCATCTCCCTGTCCAGCAACCGCTGCATCTGCCCATGTCTTCGGGCACATGCAACAAATATTATCTCCTCCATGTAAACTCCTCTGTGGCTACACACAGACACACACACAGACACACACACACAGACACACACACAGACGCACACACACACACACACATACACACACACACTTCCCTAAACACTGGACAACTTGCAAACCACAACAAACCACAAAGACAACAAAACACTCCCACAATATGGGTCACAACAGCTGCTCTCACTTTCTCCAAACAGACTCACGCCGCACCTACCAAAACACCCGCAATGTTGACCAATCAGCAGCCTCATTTTATACAGGTTAATGGTATTTCCGTTCTGCGTTAAAGTGCCGCTTGTGCACCGTGCACATGCGCAGGACGTGATGCATTGGCGTCTGTGTGTGCGTGCCGCGCATGTGCAACTGTTGGCACGTGTGCGTGTGTATGAGTGCGACATGCATGTGCCAATTGAGGCGCATGTGCGTTTGTGTGTGCGCAGAGCCCATGTGCACCCCATTACGCATGGTCATATGCGTTGCCGCGACGCCATGATGCACAGACAAATGCGCATGCGCTAAGAGTTGCGCATGCGCGTCGGGCATACAACCTTACAGCAAAACGCACGCCCATGTGCAAATCGCCACAGGCGCGGTGCACAAGCAGCGCCGTCGCACAGTGGCGCATGCGCAACGTATGCTCCGCCAAAAAACTACAAATGCACCCAAACGCCAGCGAAACGTTGAGGGTTGGTTGAGGAGTAGGAGCGAGTTTAGAGAGAGGTGGTGTTTCTGAGAGGTGGTGTATTTAGAGGTGTGTCTGTGTTATTTGTGTAGCCATATTTCCCCTGTTGTCTTATAGGTACTCATATCTGTAGTCCGTCGTTTCGTGTGTTAATTGATCTGTGTATTGTGTTGTTTACTGTTCCGTGCCTGTGTTGTGTGCCTTGTGCTGGGGTCGTGGTTGCTGTGTCTGTCCTGTGCTTGTTGTGGGAGGGGCAGAGGGGGTGTGGTGTGGTGGTGAGGCGAGTGGGGAGCAGAGAGGTGGGAGGAGGGCGATGAAGAGAGAGAGACGGAGCCAGAGGGAGAGGGGGAGAGAGAGGGAGACACAGAGGGATAGAGAGAGGGATAGGGAGAGGGAGGGAGGAACAGAGACAGAGAGGGATAGGGAGAGGGAGGGAGGGACAGAGACAGAGAGGGACAGGGATAGGGAGGGAGGGACACAGACAGAGAGGGATAGAGAGAGGGAGAGAGGGAGAGAGGGAGGCTGAGGGTGGGGGAGTGTGAGTCTGGGTTGCGCGAGGGTGAGGTGGTGCCTACAGTGCCACTGGTGGCAGGGCCTGCGGGGACTGAGGGACCTGTGGAGGTGGGGGCAGCGCCAGGGCCATCAGCACCTGCCCAGCCTGCTCCCAGCAGGCACACTGGGAAGAGGAAGCGTGTCCCTGTGCCTGAGGCCCTGAGGAGGAGGGCAACCAGATTCACCGACGCAGAGAACCACAACCTCCTCTCCATGGATCTTGAAAACTATGAGGTTTTGTTCGGCCGAGAAAGCACATGGACAGGCACAGCAGGACGTCAGGCGGTGTGGGAGGAGGTCCAGCGCGGGGTTGCCGAGGCAGGGGGCCCCCTACGGGACATAGATAGTCTGAAAAAACGATATTCAGATATCAAAAGAGGTGTACGGCAGCACCTGTGTGCAGAGGAACACCATGCCAGGGGTACAGGGGGCAGGGGCCCCCTACCAGCCATGCTGACGCCCCTGGAGCAGCAGCTGGCCGAACGCCTGGGGCCGGTGTACACCTATGGGCTGCCTGTGCTGCTGGATACTGCACATCCACATGCAGGTATGTATGTCACGCATATCCATCACATCTCATTACCTCCCTGATATGACCAATGTGTATACAGCTTACATGTGCAAATGCACACACATAACTATCTCCCCAGTCCCAGAATGTCCCTAGGCTGGTGTCTGAGGGTGTGTGCACAACCCCATCATACCCTATGGTGTCCAACACATACACACAGTGCCACCACTATCTCCGTAACGGTGAGGGTCTGAGATGTGTTGTGCACTGTGTGTGCGGTTGTATCCCTGAAGGTTGAATGATAAGGCAATCCGGGTAATAATATGTACATGCTGAGTTATGTCTCCCACCGCATGGTGGAATGGAACAGGTGTAAAGGAATATATATTTGTCAGAGTAGGGACAAAGGGAAACGGTCACCCCAAATGCAGTATACATAAGAACATAAGAACATAAGATATGCCATACTGGGTCAGACCAAGGTCCATCAAGCCCAGTATTCTGTTTCCAACAGTGGCCAATCTAGGTCATACTTACCTAGCAGTTTCCCCAAGGGACACAGGTTCCACAATGCTTGTATAGGTTCAAGCATGATATCCTGGGTCCCTTCTTAATAATGGTTTATGGACCTTTCCTCCAGGAACTTGTCCAAACCTTTTTTAAACCCAGCTACAGTAACAGCCTTTACTACATCCTCCGGTAACAAATTCCAGAGTTTGATTACACGTTGAATGAAAAAATATTTTCTTTATTAGTCTTAAATAGTTTACCCTGTAGCTTCATTGCATGTCCCCTAGTCTTTCTATATTCTGATAAGGTAAACAATCGATCTACGTTTACCCGTTCCACTCCGTTCATTAATTTATAGACTTCTATCATATCTCCCCTCAGCCGTCTCTTTTCCAGGTTAAAGAGCCCCAACCTTTTAGCCTCTCTTCATAGGAGTAGCCTTCCATCCCCTTTACCATTTGGTGGCTCTTCTCTGAACCTTTTCTAAAATCGCTATATCCTTTTTAAGATACGGCGACCAGAATTGCACACAATATTCAAGGTGCGGTCTCACCATGGAACGATATAGAGGCATTATAATATCTTTTGTTTTATTTTCTATTCCTTTCTTTATCATACCTAGCATTTATTTGCTCTCTTGCCGCCGCTGCACACTGGGCTGAGGGTTTTAACATGGTATCCACAATGACGCCTAAATCTTTTTCCTGGGTGGTGGTTCCTAATGTGGAACCTTGCATCGTGTAACTATAGTTTGGGTTGTTCTTCCCTAGGTGCATAACCTTGCACTTCTCCACATTAAATTTCATCTGCCATTTTGATGCCCAGTCTTCCAATTTATCAAGATCCTCTTGCAATTTTCCACAATCCTCCTGGGTTTTAACAACTTTAAATAGTTTTGTGTCATCTGTAAATTTGATAACCTCACTCGTTATTCCACTTTCCAGGTCATTTATGAATATGTCAAAAAGCAGCGGACCCAGCACAGATCCCTGGGGTACACCACTATTCACCTTTCTCCATTGGGAAAATTGGCCATTTAGCCCTACCCTCTGCTTTCTATCTTTTAACCAGTTCCTGATCCACAATAGTGCACTGCCTCCTATCCCATGACTCTTTAGTTTTGCCAAAAGTCTCTCATGAGGGACCTTGTCAAAGGCTTTCTGAAAGTCCAGATACACAATATCAACTGACTCACCTTTGTCACCTGTTTATTCACTCCTTCAAAAAAACATAACAGATTAGTAAGACAAGATCTTCCTTGTCTAAAGCCATGTTGGCTGTCTCCCATTAGGTCGTGACTATCTACATGCTGAGTAATTTTATTCTTTATGATGGTTTCTACCATTTTTCCTGGAACTGATGTCAGGCTCACCGGTCTGTAGTTTACGAACCCTTTTTAAAAATTGGTGTTACATTGGCGATCCTCCAATCCTCAGGTATTAGAGATGATTTTAATGATAGTTCACAGATTACTGATAGCAGGTCTGCAATCTCAAATTTCAGTTCTTTCAACACCCTTGGATGTATACCATCCGGCCCAGGTGATTTGCTACTCTTCAGTTTATCTAATAGTTGTAATACATCTTCCCGATGTATCGATATTTCCTTCAATTCTTCCATACCTTTAAATACCACTTCAGTCATGGGTAACATCCCTACATCTTCCTCAGTAAAGACCGAAGCAAAGAATTCATTCAGTCTCTCCGCTATCGCCTTGTCGCCTCTTAGTGCTCCTTTAACCCCTAGATCATCTAATGGACCAACTGACTCTCTCACATGTTTTTTGCTACGAATGTACTTGAAAAGGTCTTTATTTCGCGTTTTTGCTTCCGCAGCAAGCTTCTTCTCAAATTCTCTCTTTGCCTGCCTTATCAATGCCTTGCATTTGACTTGCCAGTGCTTGTGATGTTTCCAGGTTTCATCGTTTGGCTCTTTTTTCAATTTCCTGAAAGATGCTTTTTTGGCAACAACAACCTCTCTGACCTCACCTTTAAACCATGCTGGCAGTTTTTTGGACTTCCTTCCACTTTTCTTAAAGCGTGGAATACAGCTGGTCTGGGCTTCCAAGATAGTATTTTTCAACAACACCCAAGCTTGATGTACGTCTTTAACCTTTGCAACTGCTCCTTTTAGTTTTTTCTTAACTGTTTTCCTCATTTTATCATAGTCTCCCTTTCGAAAGTTAAAGGGTAGTACTGTGGATTTCCTTATTATCCCTCCTCCACTAATTAAATCAAAGGTGATCATGCTATGATCACTATTGCCCAGTGGCCCCAACACCCTTATCTCTTGCACTACATCTGGTGTACCACTAAGGACTAGGTCTAATATTGCTTCCCCTCTGGTCGGTTCATGAACCAGCTGCTCCAAGAAGCAGTCATTTATTTCATCTAGGAACTTTATCTCCCTAGCATGTCCTGTTGTGACACTGACCCAGTCGATGCCGGGTAATTGAAATCACCCATTATTATTACTGCACTGTAACTTTTGCTAGCTTCCTTGATTTCTTTGAGCATTTCATCATCCATTTGTTCATTCTGGCCAGGCGGACGATAGTACACCCCCACTGCCATCGCCTTCCCTTTTTACATGGAATTTCAATCCATAGAGATTCTACAGCAAATTTTGTTTCTTGCAAAACTGTAATCCTTTCTGACTCAATGCCCTCTCTAACATAGAGCGCAACCCCTCCACCAATTTGATCAGCTCTATCATTACGATATAGTTTGTACCCAGGTATCATAGTGTCCCACTGGTTGTCCTCCTTCCACCATGTCTCTGATATTCCAATCATATCTAACCTCTCGTTTAGTGCTATGTATTCTAACTCTCCCATCTTGTTTTGTAGACTTCTAGCATTTGCATACAAGCATTTTAGAGACTGTATTTTATTCATATTAATTTGGCAATTAGTAGACATGGGTAATTTGGGATCTTTAAGCTCTGTCTGCTCCATACTCGAGGGCATTTGGGCTACTTTACTCTTTTTTGGAACCTCTCTGCTTTTTGTAGTATCCTTCAAGGATACATTCTTCCGAACCATGCGCTCTTGGGCGACTGTCGGCTTTCCCCTATTATCTAGACTATAGCACATTGCCGCCACATGCGGAGGAGGAGGAGGAAGAGGAGGAGGAGGAGGAAGAGGAGGTGTGCCAGGCAGCTGATACTGTGGCTGATGTAGAGTTGCTGCCCCAGGGGGAGAGCCCTGGTCCCCGGAAGGGCCACATGGGGCCTCCACAACGACCCACCCCACCAATGTTGTCTGCAGGAGGAGCTGCAGCACCAGCACAAGGGCGGAATGAAGCAGGGGATGATGTGCTACTAGCAGAGCTGCGGGCCCATGGTGCCGCATCCCAATGCGACACTGAAGGTGGGTAATAAACAATCATTCCATGACACATCACTATGCTGTGTGTACATAGGCTATCAGGTGTGCACCCTGTGGCAGGACAGTCAATTTTTAAAATGCCACACACAGACACTCATGGTTACACAAGCTAGCAGTGTCAGACACGTCAGTGTGCAGTATGTGCAACACATTGCTGGCAGTGAAACCAAAGTGTGAGCCACACATGCACAACAGCCTATATATCATGACACACAAGTGTTATGTTTGAACTGAATCACCAAGCTATTCTTCTGTCTCCGGTTATACATCCCCTATGTTTGCTGTGCACTGTGTTTGCCCACACACATGTGCACAGCTGAGAGGAATATGTGGAGAGACGTGACCATCACAACCACAACACACACACCACTAGTCCATCTCAGGGGTGTGTCTGTGGTGTATGTGACAACATACCCACTACAGCTGTGATATGTGTGTCTACATTACACAGTACACATTGCCTTTACATAATGTTTGTCCCTTTTTTGCCTAATGACAATGTTACACACACCCTGACAGGCCAGAGGGTGTTCACACCTACAGATGCAGACGTAACAGTACAGATGTGTGAGGTGCCTCATTTTGTAAGGGGAAAACAAATGATGAACATATCACAGGACAACGTAAGCCTCATGGCTGTAGCACAGCCATGTGCCATTTATTCATTGTGTCACCTGTCCCCTGGGGCAGGGGGAATCAGGGTGACATACACAGGCCTAACCTACATTTGATATGCAACGTCATAATGGCCACATCTCACACAGCCTTTATCACCAGGTGTCCACACAGCATCATATATGATATTATCGTTCACAGTGCCTATTACACACAGAGATCACTATTTGCAGACAGGACAGGTTCAGATGTGCGGTTCCCCTGGTTGGGGGGGATACAGGACCCTGTGGTCACGTGTATGCCCACACCTAGGGTTGGTTGTGTGACATACAGACAGAGTGGTCACGCTGTTCTGCACATGTATATTCCTGCGGCACAGCCGTCTGAGGCGGGTGGCCATTAGGGGCGGAATGCCCTAGTACGTGTTCTTGAATCAGCGTGGTGGCTGAGGCCATCAGGTGATGTGGTTGTGGGGGACACAAGATGCAGTCAAAATGGTCAGCCATCACACAGGTAACATGTGCTGAACAAAAGGTGTGTTTTGGCGTTAGCAGGTCCACAGGCAGACCTGCTATCGGTTACCCTAACCCCGAACAGACAAAGGACCTCTCATCCCAAAAACACATTTCCCAAAGCAAACGTGAAACTGCTACAGCAAAAGCCTATTCCTGACCCTCTTGTCCTTGCAGTTCCAGTCCGTTCACTGGAACAAAGCAATTCCCACTCACTGTAACATGCTCTATCAAGCACGTATGTACAGTTGCTCTCAGCCGCTCGGTAACAGCTTGTGATGCCATGCGGCATGATAGTCTGGAAGGTGACCAGCAGTCTCATACACATCCAGCATGTGACTAATGGCTGCATGGACAGATGAGGTTGTGCTCCCTTTCCCCTGGCTTTCACAATGGACTATACAAGGCAGCGACACCTCTTATATTTTGACTCACAGCACCCACTACAGATTATATACATTGCTCATAGACAAGGCATGTTCCATCATATCACCAGGGGGTACTGATGTTTGTGTGCCAAATGCAACTGCTAGCTCCCCCTGTGTGCTGTGGGACACAGGGGGTGGGACACATCCAGGGATATTGTGCCTGACGGTTGATAGGACCAAACTGCTAATACGCACACTGGGGATTCCCACCTCCCTTTGGAACTGTGTCACGGACACCTGCCCTTCCTCCCCCTGAGGGATCATACAGAGGTGACGTGTTTTGTAACGTGCTTGCTGACGTCATTCCATTCCTAGGCCGTGTGAAATGTTTTGCCCCTTGCTCGTGTTTTGGACTGTTGGTCTCCAAGTGACAGCTGTAGTTGTTGAGATCCTCACAGGTTCCATTCCCCCCTCTAACCCTGCTACTGGCCTTGTAGGTTCCAGTTATCCCCCTCGGGATTCCAACATGTCTGAGCCCTGCATTGCTGTCTCCACTACTGGACTACATGGAGTCCCTGTCTCACCGGGCTCACCTGGCTCTTGCCTCCACAATACCTTGTCTCCTAGTTGGTCTAACCCCTGGGCTACCCTCACCTGTAGAATGACGCTGTCTAAATGCCTGCCATGTCGCCGCCCTCACTGGGCATACCTTCTCTCTCCCTACAGTTGTCGTGGGGAATGGGGGTGACTGCAGGCTAGCCTTGGAAGTGTGTGTTTGTGATCTATGTTCCCTTTGGGATCTATGCTTAGGTGAGGCCATCCCCCATGTATGGGTACACCCTTTCTCCCCTTCCCTTCCCAGGGCTGTGTGCCACCCGCAGCACCACAATATGCAACACTGAGGTGTACATTTGCATGGCTGCTAATATTGCACCATGTAATAACACTTATCAATAGGGCCCGTGATGTGTTGTGACCCAATGCACACCTCACTGCTGGCACGCCTGCTGCCAGGCACAATCAGGGATGCCCCACACCCCTATATCTGGGGCTCACCACTCATATCTGAGGCCTGCCACTAGCATTTGCATGCTTAGCATACCCCTGTGTATGTACGTCTGTAGTCTGGGTCCCTGTGCTGCAGCATTCCATCATCACCATGGCCCTTGTGAGCACGCATCATGGGCCCAAAGGTGTACATGCACAGTTATCTGCCCACTAGGGTCACCCCGGGGGGGGGGGGGGGGGAACACCTTAGCTGTCAGACACATGTGAGAGCTGTGGTCCAGGCCAGGTGATGGTTTGGGATCTTCTGCTCACACCCCAACCCCCATTGTCATGAGCACTGCACTGGTCACATGGCCATGGTGTGTGTATCCCTCACCTCTACCCCAACATGGTCTGCCTGTATGCATCCCAACTCTCTTACTCATTGTGTATCCCCTGGTGTTGTTGCAGTCAGTCGCAAAACCTCCAGCCACCCACACAATGTACACTTCTTTGCTATCTGTCGTCTCCGCGCCGTCGGATGACGTCACCTATTGTGGCTGACTCATCCTGCTTGTCCTAGGAGAAGTACACTTATTTGCTATCTGTCTCTGGGAGTACTGGTACATCTGCTGGACGTTGTTTTTGCGCAGACGGGGTATCCCTGTGTCTGTGCCTCACATCATGTACATGGCGCATGTCCTGTGTGTGGCCCTAAACTAGACCTTTTTGCAAAGCTTCCTTACATCACAATATGTATTTGACCAATACAGTTTGGAACATGCAAAGGGGATTAATGTGTTAGATGTGTTGCCTTGTTTTGTTTGACAATTGTACCCAGCACAGGTATCTCACAGACCACCATCTCCTCCCCACACAGGCATTCGTCAGGAACTGGCAGCTCTACGGCACACTGGTGAGCGCCTCATTCAGGAGGTGGTCCATCTGCGGCACAACATACAGGAGATGCCGTTTGGGAGGATGTGTGTGGCCATGGAGGGCATCCAAGCTGCGCTGGAGAGAATGGCGCCACCGCCCCCACCACCACCACCAACACCACCACCTCTGTCACAGGCACCAGATGACCGGGTGGGGCCAGCTGAAGGGGGACATATCTTGCAGCGTGGCAGACGTGGGAGGCCATGCCGTCGTCAGTAGAGCATTAAATATCATGTTGACATTGGATACATCATACGTCTCAGTCCAATGTGTTTCCCATTTATACCTTAGGTTTGTGTGCACATGCATGCTTTGACCATGCCCAGATGAGCTGAGACCAGGCCCGTTGTTGCCGGCGTGTTCAGACTGTCAGGTATTACTGCACACATGCCATTACCTGGCGTTCTGGACATGCATACGATCTGTTCATTGCCCCTTGGCTGCAAAACAGCGATGTACACATAGGCCCAATAGCACATGTCGGCCATCTCCAAGGTAACGACAACAGTATCTTGACCAGTCCCCGTTCTCATCCCCTTCTACTGTGCACATTGGGGGACGATGTGTGGCCATTGACCCTGTCTTTGGCAGGGGTGACATGCGTGTCCCGCCCCCCCATGGCACACATGTGTCAGAGGCACACATGGGTGTCATGCGTATGTACTATGCTGGTGTGCACCAGCGATTTGTGTTGCCACACACCCATCCCTGTGACATGCCTGATTAGGTGGGAAATATTAAGACCAACATAATCTGTGGCTACCCATGTCCCATTCCCATGCACACATGTTTATCACACAGCTACGCATGTGGCGCTAGTACCATTATGATGGCCATGGCTAGGTTACATGTCCAACCAGGTGTATAGCCCTATTCCATGCCTGCGTACATGTTGTGTGTGTGAGGTAAACACGTCACCATTGAGGCAAGGTCATAACCAAAACATTTATTTAACATATAAACATACACTGGGCAACATGCCCAACATACACCACCGCATGTGGTGGGGGTGGGGGGAACACAGCGCAACAGGGGGCACATAGGGGCGTCACAGGTGCCTGCCGTGGTACCTGTCACGCTCTTCGGCAGGTGGCCATTGGGATGCCAGATACACCACATCAGTGGCCACCTGCCGAACAGCCCCAGTCAGGCACTGCAGTGCGTGGTACACGACATGGATGTCATGTCGTACATCATCCAGGGCCACAAACACATTGTGCATACACCTGCCAGCACACAGACACACAGGGGCTGTGGTCTGTGTGCTGGCATCTGCATGAGGTGTGCCAGTGGCCCTGGATGCCGCACGATCATGCTCACAGCCGTGCCGTGACCACGCCTGCAGTGTCGGACTGGTGCCCCGGTGGCCCTCTGCTGGGCTGTGTTCCCCTCCACCCACCTTCCACCCCTCCCCCCTCCTTCCACACCCACCCTCCACCCTCCCTGCCCAAACAATCACCCCAACTCCCCCCTCCCTGCCCACCCCTGCCCCCGGTGCCCCTCTCCCCTGCATCCCCCATTGTCCCATCGTCCTGATGCCCCTGGTTAGGGGTATGGGTACTGATGACATCATCATCCTCCTCCCCCGCATCACTCGAGGACCCCACCACCACCACCTCCGGCCTCTCTTGACCCCCATCTGCTCTGGCTGCCACATCTCTATGGGGTCCTCCTCCTCCGTTGTGCGCCGGGTGGTGGGCCTGCATAGGCAGTAGGATGAGGTGTGTGACGAGTCGTCGCTGGCATCACTGTCTGTGAAGGATGACATACATCAGGGCACATCCATGTGTGACACATACAGAATGTGAAGATACAGGCAATACACAGGCTGGTGGTCCTATGGCCCACCTGAACCTGTGGCTTGGCCCTTTCACAACTCACCATCGTGGTGGTGCTCCCGCTCCCTGCAGGCATGTGCCAGGAACTGGGGGTGGTACTTGCAGAGTTCACACCCCTTCTTCCTCAGATCCTCCACCTGTGGATATGCAGACGTTGTCTGGTGTCAACACATACCACCTGTCACTGGGGCTATGGGAAAACAGACTATGCCCTGTGTGGCCCGCATCTTGTTTCTCCCCCACCCCTGCTGTTTGTGGCATATAGAGCATAGTAACACACCTCCAGCAGTCAGTCCCTTCCATATGTGCGAATAGGTTAGCAGATAGGTGTCACAGCGGTATTACCTGAGCGTAGCTTACATCCACCTGCACTGTCATGTAGGGCAGCACTCAACAGCATTACAAGGAGTGTGCATGCTGCCCCCCACCCATATCCCCACAACACCACACCACAATGGTGGAATGGTGGGAGTGACAGTGAGATACAGAGGTGAGGACGAATGCGGACAGGTGGGGCATCACAGAGACAGAGGGGATGGGGGGGACAGATCACCTAGGGGACATGTTGTGCATTGCAGGACAGATCCCTGCTGTGCAATGACAGCAGCTGTCCAAGGTGTGTGTGTCTGATGTTCCCTGGAACAGGTGGGACATGTTAACCAATGGAGGTGACCCACTCGGACACATTGCCACTGTATGATCCCCATAGTGGGTGTCCCCTGTGGGGCAGCTCACCTACAAGGTAGGCCTCGGGTTCCCCCCCTATGGGTGTTGCCTCAGGGACGCCCATGTGTGTACCTGTTTTTTCACAGCATCATCATAACACATAGCATCCTTATGTGGGCCTCCAGCTGATCGTTACTGGCTCTTGAGGTTACCGCAGGCCACCATGTAGCTGCTCGTCAGATGCCATTCACACAGACAAAATATCATGGGGCACGGGAGGCATCCATGGTCCTCACCTGCTGGTGCATGTATTGGTCAGACAGGTGAGTTACTTGCAGTGCCCATGTTCACATTTGCACAATGCAAGGATGGCAAGGCTGCACATGATGTGTTGTCGCCAGTCTGCGACGTTGTCTTGCTCATGTGACCAGGAGGTCGGGGGGGGGGATCTCCCAGATTATCTCTGTGACAACATACATCGTGTCATGCAACTGGTTTGTGGGAGGGGGAGAAGACAGGACCTCTGTGGATGGCCCTGTACAGATGGCCTCCACGTCCAGGAGTGGTCATACTGAAGTCCCCCTGCCACCCAGATAGGCAGCTCCCAAAGCCATGCACCCTTTGCATACTGTGTGTGCTGTGTCTGGACCCAGGGTGTGAGATGTGGGTTGTGATGGCCTCCCCCTGATAGCAGATACACTGTGCACATACGAGCTGATTGGTGGTTGTGCAGATGGTTGTAGGCATCCTTCTGGTCTGTGGAGGGGGGTTAGTGAGGCCTGTGGGGGTATTGCGAAGACATTGGCATGTGGTGACATATGTACATCTCTCAGGGGGATAGCCCTGCCCAGTCATGGCCAGTCCCAGATGTGTCTGTGCCCTCATGTAGTCTCAGTTAGGCGCATATAGGGGCTGTGTGATACACAACCCACCTGTTGAGGTGGCCCCACCTGTACCCCTCGTGAACTAGTTTGCAGATGTCCCTGAAAGCCTGCTGGGGTCATATTCTGGGAATTGTCCCCACGTTGTGTTGTGAAGGGTGGGGGTGTTTGGGTGGTTTGCATGGGCCACCTCCCATGGTTGACAGTGTCCAGGCCCCCTATGGTTTGTCACAACACACATGCATGCGGGGACATGGTGTTAATGAGCTGTTCCATATATGTTTCCGTGATTTGCAGGGGGTGGGGATGTACCTCACCAGGTGTTTTGATGTCCTCTGGGTGCTTTTGCTACTGTACAAGCTACGGCTGGGTGTTTCCCAGATGTGTTATTGTGTGGGACATGTACAGTTTATTTATTTATTTATTTACATTCTCTTATATACCGCGCTATTCTGCATCAGTGCGGTTTACATTGAACAAACTGAAATTACATTGAACAGGGTATTATAACTTGGAGATAACTATTTTACAGGGAACATGGGCTATGGAGGGTTAAGTGGCTTGCCCAAGACCACAAGGAGCACCTGTGGGACTAGAAACCCCAGTCCTTCCGGCCCAAGGTTGCTCTCTGCTAGTGGGATTTGAACCCCTGACCTTCCGGCCTGAAGTACCTTGCCCCAACCACTAGGCCACTCCTCCACTCAGTTCTGTCAGGTTGAGCTGGGTGTGGTCCATGATGGGCATATGACTGATGGCCTACGTTTGTGCTGCACAGTGTGTAGTCATTTTTGGCCTTCCAGTTGCTGGGTAGTACTTTTTGGACCCCCTGGCCAGGACAGACCTGTCAGCATCCACCTTATAGATCCTTGCTGGCACCTTGTCCGTGACATTTAGACACACATACAGTGGGTGTAACAATCAGGATCGTGTGACAGACATGTCCAAGTAGGCGGCATGTGCCGCACACGTGTCCATGACACAATGGCAAGGGCAGGGACTCAGCCTATGTGCCCACACCAGTCCAAGGATACCCTGTTGCCATCATTTCCCCTCGCAACAAGCATGCCTGACAGGCGGTACCTATACCTTCCCCATGTCATATGGGAGGGGCGCATCTAGATGCTCTACATGTTCCTCTGACTCCATCCACTACATCCCCTGCGACATTGTTTGGGACAGTATCCTGGGTGACAGCAGGGATGCATGGCACACACGGCAGCCGAGGCAGCAAGGTTCATACGCCCCTAACAGAATGTCTGACGACATGTCATCTGTGACATTGTGTCCTGAGCATAACTGACTACACCACAATGGGGTGCTCAGGGGGCTTTCCATTTGGCAACACAGGCAACGTCTAACGCTGCATAGTTATTATCTCGATATGTGCCATGTGGGGAGGGTTTGGGAGGTATATCCCCTCCTGTTCAGGGGGTTATCCTGTATGTTTTGATGTCCTGGCAGGGTGGCACCCTCCCTTGGCATCTGTGGATATTGATGATTGTCTGCCTCATGTCTCCTGTGTTGTACCTCAGTTGTGACTGCAACTGACTGGAGCATGGACACAGGTCATGGCAGCCCCTAGTGGGTCTGATCCTCGGACGAGAACATTTACCTTTTGGGACATACAGGCACCCTTTGCAATTTACATTGCTATACTCGGAGCTGTCCCATTCACTAGGCACCTAGGTGGATTGGACGTTGTGATAAGGAAGCTTATCATAGCTCAGGTAGGAGCTATAGAAAAGATGATGTGACTCTGAACAAGCAACCTGTCAGTTCTGGTAGAAGTAAGAAAACAGAATTTTCACATAAAAGACTACCAGTCCCAGAATGCACCAGGTTTCCAGCAGCCATGAGGGGAGCTGAAGTGAGAAAACGTGTGTTCAATCAAGAGGGCTATGAGGTAATCCCTAAGCACTCATCTCAAAGGGCAGGGTATGATTCAGCACAGCTGTGCTGTATTAAGGAGGAGCTCTCATTAATACAGAATAAGAATAGAGCTTATTCTACAGATAACAAGCTCAAGCCTAAGCACATGCTCCAGCATCACCTCCACAAGCTACAGCAAGAGGATCAGCTTTACAAGCATCACCTCGAGAAGCAGAAGCCAAGCCAAACGGATAGAGAAGGAAAGAAACCCTCTGGAAGGAAGAGAAGAAAGGCCATTGAGAGGTCTAGGAGAGTCCAAGGCAGCACGTATACTGGGAGGTATTCCAAGAGCCAGCATAGACCATTGGACTGGAGTCAGCCAGAGGAATGGAGCTGCAAAGATAGGAATCACCAGTGGCTACCTGTGAGAGAGAAGCTGCACGTGGAAGGGACTTTAAGACCTATGCCAGAAGGTATGTGAGGGGAGATCCAGTATCCAGGGATCAAGATTGGAAGGCTGGACATAAGAACTGGATTACATACTGGCCAGGCTATACAGAGAGGAACTATGGCAGCAAGGGAGGCTCAGGTATGAACACTGACCCAGACCCTATCTATAACAGTGAAAAACAGCAGGGGAATAAGCATTCTCTTGATAGTTCCCTATTGAAAGACTCATCGGTGCCAATTTATGATAGTGACCCTATGCTTATTGATGAAGGGGAAATTATGGCAGATGAAGGTATTGATTATATGGACTGCTCTCTATCCAAATGCTATTGCTAGCTTTCTGTGAGCAAACACATCAGCCATCACAAAGAAACATAACTTTGTTCTTTAAATCCACTAAGAATAGCTCTTAAAGCAGGATTTGGGCTCACACAGTATCAGCCAGCCAGCTAAAGGGTTTCAGCTGGACAATTGATAGCAATTAAAGCTGCACCTAATTGTGTGTGTGAGCAAGGAGAGAATCACTGCTGGATCTGAGTGGAAAAATAATCAGAAGTTAACCTAACAAGCACAGTTTATTTATTTCTTTGTGGCTTTTTCATTTGGTAATTATATGCTAAGAAAACATTAGCTAATTGCCTGACAAGTTGAAGGTTGTTTTCCTGATTTGATTTATGACTTTATGTTATCAAGTTAAACACTGCAAGCAAGTAACCTCATTTATATGCTACCAAGCATACTTGTGCTGGGTGAAATAAACCCCATCAATAAAAGAAGTATTTTATTGGCTTTACCACTGGTTTCACAACTAAATTATTGTCTTCAGCTGTGTTTGGAGTGAATGAACTACATTACCCACAATACCTTGCAAGAATCATATAAGTATATGTATCGTCAAGACTGTGTAGGTTCTCACCCTAGGCAGCCGTCTGACAAATGGCGTAGTTTTTCGGATTGCTTTTGCACAAAAAGGATTTACTTGCTGTGGATTACAACTAAAATTCAAGTTTAAAGCTGAAAGAAGATTTTTCCCTCAACTGCACTTTGGAGGAGAAGTGGTTGTTCCAGGAAGCTGTCCCAGGAGGAAAAGACCCTGTGCAGAGCTGGATTCATCACTGAGACAAGGTAATAAGTACCTGGGCATGTCTAGTGGTGGATGTGTGTAAGCACAGGGGGTAATTGGAAAAAAGAAAAAGTTGAAAAAAACACACCTGTTTGGAAGGTGGTGCACTTTGGTTTTTTTAATCTTTATTTCTTGCAGGGGTCAAGATGGATCCGAGGGAGATGGCTGAATGGATGGCAGCCCAATTTAGCAGGCAGCAGGAGCTATCGCAGCAGGCTCAGGACACTGCTATGAAGGCCTTAATGGAACAGCAGAAGCCAGTGCTTGATCTGGTGCAAGCTCTAGTTCAGCTGCAGAGCCAAAGTGGAACAGATGCAAGACCAGCAGTTAATACTGGTACACCACATGTGGACAGTGTGGGACTCAATCAAGGGATTGGGGCATTTAGTTTTGGGAAATTAACTCCAGATGATAATGTTGATGATTTTCTAGAGTCTTTTGAAAGAGTGGCACAGGCTTTAGCATGGCCAGAGACCCAGTGGGCAGTAAGGCTGGCAGCCTCATTAACTGGAGAGGCACTTGCAGCTTACAGAGCAATGCCAGCAGCCCAGGCTTTGAATTATAAGGATGTAAAGGCTGCTATTAGAGATCGCCTAGGGTTGTCTATTTCAGAGTATAGGCGAATGTTTAGAGCTGTTACATTGAGAGTGGTTGAGACATCCAGGGCTCTGAGTCAGAGAATCAGAAGTTTAGCTGTAAAATGGTTGGAGCCTGAGCAAAAGACAGTAGAAATGTTATTAGATATTATAATGCTGGAACAATTTATGCTTGGGGTACCTAAAGATTTGCATACTTTTCTTATACAGCAAAATTGCCAAAATCTTGGAGAGGCAACCATGCTAGCAGAGAGATTCTTGGAAGCCACGCAGGCTTGCCATAGAATGGGTGGTCCTCCAAAGATGGATGCTGAGGCTAGATGTGCTGTATCAGAAAAGAGAATATTTAAGAATGTTTCTGAAAATGAATGTACTGTATCAAACCAGATGACACAGTGGAATAGAAAGAAATGTTTCAAGTGTGGAAAATTGGGACATTTAGAGAAGAGATGCCAGACACACACTAGTTTAATGGGTCTGGATTTAAAACAGCCCAAGGAAGGATTTCTTTTGATGGTTGATGTGCAAGGAATTACCACAAATGCTTTATTAGACTCTGGGGCAGACCAGAGTATGATGTCAAAAAGGCTTTGGAAGAGGATAGAGGCCCAAGAAGGATTTGTGCCTAGAACCCCTGAAAGCCAAGTTCACATCAGATGCATTCATGGTGCTGCATCATCATATCCCACCTATAGGCTAGAGGTTAAGTGCCTGGGGGAACAAGAGGAAGTCCTATTAGCAGTAGTGCCTAGGCTACCCTTTGATTTGGTTCTAGGAAAGGACTGGCCAAGATTTAAGCAGGGCCTAGTGAAAGGGCTAGGAAAGAAGGAGGGAGAAGGATTAATAGAAATAGCTCCCGGGCCTTTCTTTGGAAGTCCTCAGTCCCTAGCTAAAAAGATGGTTAAGCTTCCAGAAGGCCAAACTATGGGTAATAAGAGGGGCCTTGTATCCACCCTCTTGCAGGCTAAGGTAGAGAGCCAGCAGAAGGAGGAGGGGGAACAGGCAGAGTTATTAGGAGACTTACCCTCTCATGATGATTTAATAACCCCATCATCTGGTAAAGTAAGAAAGTTGAAAGCACAAAAGAGACGTGAGAGACTTTGCAGGGCACAGGGTAGGGCTGAGATGTTAGCGGGTCAAAGTTTACCCTGGGTGCCAGCTGAGTTGGTGGCAAAGTTTCCTAACTTTCCACAAGAGCAGCGAGCTGATCAAGCTCTCACCCGAGCTTTTAAGTATGCTCAGGAGGTCAGGGAGGAATTGCCCAGATTCAGACTAGATAATGACATATTATATAGAGAGAGTCAGGACCCCAGAAATGGTGCCATACGCAAACAATTGGTGGTACCCACAACTTTCAAAGGGCTAGTACTTAGACTAGCACATGATCATCCAGTGGGAGGTCATAAAGGTATGCAAGGAACACTGGATCAAATACTTTTGCGTTTTTACTGGCCAGGTATCTTCAAAGAAACTGCCCAGTTTTGTGCTGCATGTCCAGCGTGTCAGCGAGTTACAGCGGCTCACCCACCGGTGGTGCCATTGATCCCCATGCCAATCATCACAGACCCAATTGATCGCATTGCCATGGATATTGTAGGCCCATTAGTCAAAACGCCCCGAGGTTTCCAATACATCCTAGTTATGGTAGATCAGGCAACAAGGTTTCCCTGGGCCATACCATTGAGGAATGTTTCTGCAAAAACAATAGCTTTAGAGCTAGTCAAATTGTTTTGTGAAGTGGGATTCCCAAGAGAGGTGTTGACTGACCGAGGGTCCAATTTTGTATCCAAATATTTGGCCCAGGTCTGGGATGCCTTTGGCATTCATCACGTGAAAACCTCAGCCTACCATCCACAATCAAATGGTTTGGTGGAGAGATTCAACCAAACTCTCAAACAAATGTTGAGAAGGGGGTTAGCAGGAGAGGTAAAAGAATGGGATATGTTATTACCCTTTGCCTTATATGCCTGCAGGGAAAGAATTCAAGTGTCCCTAGGTGTAACTCCATATGAGTTGATGTATGGTAGGGCTCCACGGGGTTTATTGGATATTTTGAGGGAACAATGGATTGATCCTGAACCAGGAAGTCAGGAGGTGCCATTGTTTCTACGTGACTTGAGAGCACGTTTGAAAAGGACGTCGCAGGTTGCTGAGAGGAACCTGCAGGACAGTCAAGTTCGCCAGAAAGGGTGGTATGATAGAAAGGCCAAAAGCCGCCAATTAAGCATTGGTGAAAAGGTTTTGGTTCAAGTAGCAGGAACTGCTCCAAAATTTGAGGTACAGTGGAAAGGGCCATGGAAGGTTGTTAAACAAGTGAGCCCAGTGTCTTATATGGTAGAAAATGCAAGAGGGCGTAGGCAGACCTACCATATTAATGTACTTAAGTCTTGGAAGGAGAGGCCTGTAAATAATGACCCTGAACCCAGTCAGGAAGTACGTGAGCTTCAAGAAGATAACACTCTCGTAGGTATTACGGACTGTAGGAAAGCAGTTTCACCAGTAAAACCAGTCCGTAATAACTTAAGCAGGGGGGTATGTGATAAGGAAGCTTATCATAGCTCAGGTAGGAGCTATAGAAAAGATGATGTGACTCTGAACAAGCAACCTGTCAGTTCTGGTAGAAGTAAGAAAACAGAATTTTCACATAAAAGACTACCAGTCCCAGAATGCACCAGGTTTCCAGCAGCCATGAGGGGAGCTGAAGTGAGAAAATGTGTGTTCAATCAAGAGGGCTATGAGGTAATCCCTAAGCACTCATCTCAAAGGGCAGGGCATGATTCAGCACAGCTGTGCTGTATTAAGGAGGAGCTCTCATTAAGACAGAATAAGAATAGAGCTTATTCTACAGATAACAAGCTCAAGCCTAAGCACATGCTCCAGCATCACCTCCACAAGCTACAGCAAGAGGATCAGCTTTACAAGCATCACCTCGAGAAGCAGAAGCCAAGCCAAACGGATAGAGAAGGAAAGAAACTCTCTGGAAGGAAGAGAAGAAAGGCCATTGAGAGGTCTAGGAGAGTCCAAGGCAGCACGTATACTGGGAGGTATTCCAAGAGCCAGCATAGACCATTGGACTGGAGTCAGCCAGAGGAATGGAGCTGCAAAGATAGGAATCACCAGTGGCTACCTGTGAGAGAGAAGGCTGCACGTGGAAGGGACTTTAAGACCTATGCCAGAAGGTATGTGAGGGGAGATCCAGTATCCAGGGATCAAGATTGGAAGGCTGGACATAAGAACTGGATTACATACTGGCCAGGCTATACAGAGAGGAACTATAGCAGCAAGGGAGGCTCAGGTATGAACACTGACCCAGACCCTATCTATAACAGTGAAAAACAGCAGGGGAATAAGCATTCTCTTGATAGTTCCCTATTGAAAGACTCATCGGTGCCAATTTATGATAGTGACCCTATGCTTATTGATGAAGGGGAAATTATGGCAGATGAAGGTATTGATTATATGGACTGCTCTCTATCCAAATGCTATTGCTAGCTTTCTGTGAGCAAACACATCAGCCATCACAAAGAAACATAACTTTGTTCTTTAAATCCACTAAGAATAGCTCTTAAAGCAGGATTTGGGCTCACACAGTATCAGCCAGCCAGCTAAAGGGTTTCAGCTGGACAATTGATAGCAATTAAAGCTGCACCTAATTGTGTGTGTGAGCAAGGAGAGAATCACTGCTGGATCTGAGTGGAAAAATAATCAGAAGTTAACCTAACAAGCACAGTTTATTTATTTCTTTGTGGCTTTTTCATTTGGTAATTATATGCTAAGAAAACATTAGCTAATTGCCTGACAAGTTGAAGGTTGTTTTCCTGATTTGATTTATGACTTTATGTTATCAAGTTAAACACTGCAAGCAAGTAACCTCATTTATATGCTACCAAGCATACTTGTGCTGGGTGAAATAAACCCCATCAATAAAAGAAGTATTTTTTTGGCTTTACCACTGGTTTCACAACTAAATTATTTTCTTCAGCTGTGTTTGGAGTGAATGAACTACATTACCCACAATACCTTGCAAGAATCATATAAGTATATGCATCGTCAAGACTGTGTAGGTTCTCACCCTAGGCAGCCGTCTGACAACGTATATTGTCCCTGTGGTTTTTTGGAGAGTGCGGTTCTGGAACACAGGTGCGTTGTACCAGAGGTGACGTGGAACCAATGTGTCCCACACAATATACATCTGCAGTGATGGTCCATATGCCCATGCTGTGCCCCAAACCTTTGTGTGTGCCAATGACACGATAAGTGTGGCCTGGGGTGGTGTCAGGTACCCTGGTGTATCAGGGATGGCTGCAGGCCCGCGTCTTTGGCACACCAATCTGTGTGCTAGTGACACCTGCTATGCCTTTGCAGTTGTAAAGGACACATCCCATGCCACAATGCACGGCACGTGGTGTTATGACGCATGTCCCGACTCCCCACTGGTTTTGTGGTTACTGACTCGCTTTTTTGGGCCTGGTGGTAACACCAGAGCTGCTTGGAATGAGTGCATTTGTCAGTGCCACTTCCGGGACATCCCGATGTTGTGGCGTTTGTGGCCCTTTGGGATCATGCCACATTATGTTGGTCTAGATGTGATCCACAGGACACATGGCGCTCCACAGGGGAAATGCCTACCACCACAGCCACATTGTGAGGGACGCAGGGCTGGGGTGCTCGGTCAGCCACCACCCCTGGCTGCCATCCCACTGGCCAATCATGGTGACAGGTCACATGTGGGCCCTTGCCATTCAGCACACTAGGCATGGCTGACAGTGACCAGAGAGTGATTGGCACTCTTGGCTCATGTCCTCCCGCACAAGGTGTGTTTTCCGTGCTGATGGAGTGGTTTGGGCCTATGCATACATAGTGGAGTGATGTGATATGGTCATTCTCAATGTTCCCTGGTATTGTGTTTGGATCATGTCCACACAGCTACTAGTGATGGGGGTTCAGATACACCAGTGTCGCCGTTAGTGGGGATCTCGGCAGAGACACACACAGGGGTGTCTCTAACATGCAGGTGTATTGCACTTACATGGACACAGAGATGACAGTTTTGTGGGAAATGTTTAACTAGGGAGCAGCAGTTGGGGTTTGCATCAGGGCATACCACATGAGCTGTGGGGTACTCCCATATGCTTTTCTAGTGGATGGTGGGGAGCAGTCACATCCTGTCTTAAACACTGCATCTCAGACAGAAATGGGTCAAGTCATTCATGCTTGTTCCAGGTGATTATCTGTCCCAGTGCCACATACATGCCTCAATGTGGGTGTGGACATGTGTGCAGTGACACCTATGTGCATTGTCCGTGTCTCCCTGAGCGCATGGGAACGTTTCCCTTTGCCACCCTTGTCAGACATGGCATTGCCATGCCACATTTGTTTGGGCAATGTGGATGTCCATGCTGAGCCCTTTAACCCAGTTGGTATTACTTTAGATAAATGTGTGGTCACATTATCTAAACATGTCATGGAATCCAAACGCAATGGCACCCGGATATACCAGCGAACATGTTAGTTTTACCATACATGTGACATTGAGTGGTTTGCCCTATGCACCTTGGCAGGGGACAGGTCCATGACACGTGGATATCTACATGGCCATGGATGTCATGACTTTCACATGAGTTGTGTGTCCTATATGTCGTAGGGCTACTGATAGCTACGTCAGACCTACCTTGGCGACTGTTAGACACAGCATACTGGTGATGGTGGACATGCATCTGTCACCTTCCAGCCTATCGTGTGTTGTTAAATTCCTCTGACCTGTGTCCTTGATGGTTATATGAGATGTGACTGCACACAGTACGGGCAATGACACATCACACATGTACAGGGGCTTTTCCTGCCCCTGTACATGTGTGAATTATAGGCTGCTGTGTGCAACCTGAATGGGTGTATGCAACCCCTCAAGGGCATCTGTGAGGTACATGTACAGAAAGGACCATTGTGCCTGGGGGTTGTGGGGATGTGCGACATGATTCTGCATAAATAGCTTTGTACATGTCCCTCTCACAAGGGTTTGCACCTCCATCTCGCGGCTACTGTGTCATAGTTTTTGCTGACGCACATCCATATCTGCATCTACCATAACATCTCCATACATCTACAGTGTGTGTCCTGGACTATGTGCCACATAGAGCGAGTGTGCGTTGCAAACAGACCACTATACCCTATGTGTCAGATCTGACTAACATACCCTCCGTTACAATCAGCTCTCAGCCACCAGGGTCTTGGGTGTCCTAGGGCACATCATCAGCAAGATACAGCATTGCAACATGGTGACACCCTGGATGCCATATCCATGTATCAGGACTGCATGAGGTTCAGATGATTGTCTGAACGCCATCCTCACAGTGCACTATATCACCAGGGTGACTGTGGCACACTCTGATGGGCTTGGCAGACAAATGGGGATTGGTGGATGTATTAGCCTACACTGGCACAACCGCACAAATCTCCAGGGTGCCAGAGAACCCACTTGGATGGGCTCTCTGACCTCCTGGAGGTAAGGGGAAGGCTTGAAACTGCAATAGGACACACAACCATATCTCCAGGGTGATAGAGAACCCACTTGGATGGGCTCTCTGCACTCCTGGAGGTAGGGAGGAGGTTTCAAACTACATTAGGACACATCAATATCTCCAGGGTGATAGAGAACCCACTTGGATGGGCTCTCTGACCTCCTGGAGTTAGGGAGGAGGTTTCAAACTACATTAGGACACAGATCCATATCTCCAGGGTGATAGAGAACCCACTTGGATGGGCTCTCTGACCTCCTGGAGTTAGGGAGGAGGTTTCAAACTACATTAGGACACAGATCCATATCTCCAGGGTGATAGAGAACCCACTTGGATGGGCTCTCTGCACTCCTGGAGGTAGGGGAAGGCTTGAAACTTCATTAGGACACACACCCATATCTCCAGGGTGATAGAGAACCCACTTGGATGGGCTCTCTGACCTCCTGGAGTTAGGGAGGAGGTTTCAAACTACATTAGGACACAGATCCATATCTCCAGGGTGATAGAGAACCCACTTGGATGGGCTCTCTGACCTCCTGGAGTTAGGGAGGAGGTTTCAAACTACATTAGGACACAGATCCATATCTCCAGGGTGATAGAGAACCCACTTGGATGGGCTCTCTGCACTCCTGGAGGTAAGGGGAAGGCTTGAAACTGCAATAGGACACACAACCATATCTCCAGGGTGATAGAGAACCCACTTGGATGGGCTCTCTGACCTCCTGGAGTTAGGGAGGAGGTTTCAAACTACATTAGGACACACAACCATATCTCCAGGGTGAGAGAGAACCCACTTGGATGGGCTCTCTGCACTCCTGGAGGTAGGGGAAGGCTTGAAACTGCAATAGCACACACAACCATATCTCCAGGGTGATAGAGAACCCACTTGGATGGGCTCTCTGCACTCCTGGAGGTAGGGGAAGGCTTGAAACTGCAATAGGACACACACCCATATCTCCAGGGTGATAGAGAACCCACTTGGATGGGCTCTCTGACCTCCTGGAGTTAGGGAGGAGGTTTGAAACTACATTAGGACACAGATCCATATCTCCAGGGTGATAGAGAACCCACTTGGATGGGCTCTCTGACCTCCTGGAGTAAGGGAGGAGGTTTCAAACTACATTAGGACACAGATCCATATCTCCAGGGTGTTAGAGAACCCACTTGGATGGGCTCTCTGCAGTCCTGGAGGTAAGGGGAAGGCTAGAAACTGCAATAGGACACACAACCATATCTCCAGGGTGATAGAGAACCCACTTGGATGGGCTCTCTGACCTCCTGGAGTTAGGGATGAGGTTTCAAACTACATTAGGACACACAACCATATCTCCAGGGTGATAGAGAACCCACTTGGATGGACTCTCTGACCTCCTGGAGTTAGGGAGGAGGTTTCAAACTACATTAGGACACACAACCATATCTCCAGGGTGATAGAGAACCCACTTGGATGGGCTCTCTGCACTCCGGGAGTTAGGGAGGAGCTTTCAAACTACATTAGGACACAGATCCATATCTCCAGGGTGATAGAGAACCCACTTGGATGGGCTCTCTGCACTCCTGGAGGTAAGGGGAAGGCTTGGAACTGCAATAGAACACACAACCATATCTCCAGGGTGATAGAGAACCCACTTGGATGGGCTCTCTGCACTCCTGGAGGTAGGGAGGAGGTTTCAAACTACATTATGACACAGCTCCATATATCCAGGGTGATAGAGAACCCACTTGGATGGGCTCTCTGACCTCCTGGAGGTAGGGAGGAGGTTTCAAACTACATTAGGACACAGATCCATATCTCCAGGGTGATAGAGAACCCACTGGGATGGGCTCTCTGACCTCCTGGAGTTAGGGAGGAGGTTTCAAACTACATTAGGACACACAACCATATCTCCAGGGTGATAGGGAACCCACTTGGATGGGCTCTCTGACCTCCTGGAGTTAGGGAGGAGGTTTCAAACTACATTAGGACACACAACCATATCTCCAGGGTGAGAGAGAACCCACTTGGATTGGCTCTCTGCACTCCTGGAGGTAGGGGAAGGCTTGAAACTGCAATAGGACACACAGCCATATCTCCAGGGTGATAGAGAACCCACTTGGATGGGCTCTCGGCACTCCTGGAGGTAGGGGAAGGCTTGAAACTGCAATAGGACACACACCCATATCTCCAGGGTGATAGAGAACCCACTTGGATGGGCTTTCTGACCTCCTGGAGTTAGGGAGGAGGTTTCAAACTACATTAGAACACACAACAATATCTCCAGGGTGATAGAGAACCCACTTGGATGGGCTCTCTGACCTCCTGGAGTTAGGGAGGAGGTTTCAAGCTACATTAGGACACAGATCCATATCTCCAGGGTGATAGAGAACCCACTTGGATGGGCTCTCTGCACTCCTGGAGGTAAGGGGAAGGCTAGAAACTGCAATAGGACACACACCCATATCTCCAGGGTGATAGAGAACCCACTTGGATGGGCTCTCTGACCTCCTGGAGTTAGGGAGGAGGTTTCAAACTACATTAGGACACACAACCATATCTCCAGGGTGATAGAGAACCCACTTGGATGGGCTCTCTGACCTCCTGGAGTTAGGGAGGAGGTTTCAAGCTACATTAGGACACACAACCATATCTCCAGGGTGATAGAGAACCCACTTGGATGGGCTCTCTGCACTCCTGGAGTTAGGGAGGAGGTTTCAAACTACATTAGGACACAGATCCATATCTCCAGGGTGATAGAGAACCCACTTGGATGGGCTCTCTGCACTCCTGGAGGTAAGGGGAAGGCTTGAAACTGCAATAGGACACACAACCATATCTCCAGGGTGATAGAGAACCCACTTGGATGGGCTCTCTGCACTCCTGGAGGTAGGGAGGAGGTTTCAAACTACATTAGGACACAGATCCATATCTCCAGGGTGATAGAGAACCCACTTGGATGGGCTCTCTGACCTCCTGGAGTTAGGGAGGAGGTTTCAAACTACATTAGGACACACAACCATATCTCCAGGGTGATAGAGAACCCACTTGGATGGGCTCTCTGACCTTCTGGAGTTAGGGAGGAGGTTTCAAACTACATTAGGACACACAACCATATCTCCAGGGTGATAGAGAATTCACTTGGATGGGCTTTCTGACCTCCTGGAGTTAGGGAGGAGGTTTCAAACTACATTAGGACACAGATCCATATCTCCAGGGTGATAGAGAACCCACTTGGATGGGCTCTCTGCACTCCTGGAGTTAGGGAGGAGGTTTCAAACTACATTAGGACACAGATCCATATCTCCAGGGTGATAGAGAACCCACTTGGATGGGCTCTCTGCACTCCTGGAGGTAAGGGGAAGGCTTGAAACTGCAATAGGACACACAACCATATCTCCAGGGTGATAGAGAACTCACTTGGATGGGCTCTCTGCACTCCTGGAGGTAGGGAGGAGGTTTCAAACTACATTAGGACACAGATCCATATCTCCAGGGTGATAGAGAACCCACTTGGATGGGCTCTCTGCACTCCTGGAGGTAGGGGAAGGCTTGAAACTGCAATAGGACACACAACCATATCTCCAGGGTGACAGAGAACCCACTTGGATGGGCTCTCTGCACTCCTGGAGGTAGGGGAAGGCTTGAAACTGCAATAGGACAGACACCCATATCTCCAGGGTGATAGAGAACCCACTTGGATGGGCTCTCTGACCTCCTGGAGTTAGGGAGGAGGTTTCAAACTACATTAGGACACAGATCCATATCTCCAGGGTGATAGAGAACCCACTTGGATGGGCTCTCTGCACTCCTGGAGGTAGGGAGGAGGTTTCAAACTACATTAGGACACACAACCATATCTCCAGGGTGATAGAGAACCCACTTGGATGGGATCTCTGACCTCCTGGAGTTAGGGAGGAGGTTTCAAACTACATTAGGACACACAACCATATCTCCAGGGTGATAGAGAACCCACTTGGATGGGCTCTCTGCACTCCTGGAGGTAGGGGAAGGCTTGAAACTGCAATAGGACACACAACCATATCTCCAGGGTGATAGAGAACCCACTTGGATGGGCTCTCTGACCTCCTGGAGTTAGGGAGGAGGTTTCAAACTACATTAGGACACACAACCATATCTCCAGGGTGATAGAGAACCCACTTGGATGGGCTCTCTGACCTCCTGGAGTTAGGGAGGAGGTTTCAAACTACATTAGGACACACAACCATATCTCCAGGGTGATAGGGAACCCACGTGGATGGGCTCTCTGACCTCTTGGAGTTAGGGAGGAGGTTTCAAACTACATTAGGACACAGATCCATATCTCCAGGGTGATAGAGAACCCAGTTGGATGGGCTCTCTGCACTCCTGGAGTTAGGGAGGAGGTTTCAAACTACATTAGGACACAGATCCATTTCTCCAGGGTGATAGAGAACCCACTTGGATGGGCTCTCTGCACTCCTGGAGGTAAGGGGAAGGCTTGAAACTGCAATAGGACACACAACCTTATCTCCAGGTTGATAGAGAACCCACTTGGATGGGCTCTCTGCACTCCTGGAGGTGGGGAGGAGGTTTCAAACTACATTAGGACACAGATCCATATCTCCAGAGTGATAGAGAAGCCACTTGGATGGGCTCTCTGACCTCCTGGAGGTAGGGGAAGGCTTGAAACTGCAATAGGACACACAACCATATCTCCAGGGTGATAGAGAGCCCACTTGGATGGGCTCTCTGGACCGCTGAGGGGAGGGGGATGTATTATACAACATTTGGAAACTACCCCTGAGCATCTGTGTGCCTGAGTGCCCTTGTGCTGAAGGTTCCACGACCCCTGATGGTTGCCCCTGTGTGTTACCCTTCAGATGCAGATACCGCCATCAGCACATGATGGTTCTTGACACTCCTTAAGCAGATGCTTGGCCTAGCTGTGTTACAGTGGTCTGTAGTACATCAATACCAGCAGCTGTCATGACGCCAGGGGGTCATCATGCCCTCTGTGGCCACATCCATCACCACCTGGCTACATGGGCAACCACTCAGATGTGATACACAATGCAGATGGCATGTGGTTACCCTGCTACATGTAAATTATATAGACTACTTACACACAACAGCATGGACAGCTGACATCAACCCTGTCTGTGTATATGTTTTTTGTGACCTGTGGCCATTCACTTACATCACGTGGGTGGTCTGCCTCACGGTTGAAGCGCCTGGTCACCCTCTCCCAGGCCCTCAGGACCTTTCCCATGTTTCTCCTCCTGGAGGTCCCTGGGAAAAGCCTATTTTGCTTGGGCCCAATAAGGGAGGCTAGCAGGCACAGCTCACATTGGCTGAAGGCGGGCTTCCTGGTTCTGGACGCCATTTTTTTTTTGTGGGCGTGTAGACGCGTGAATGCTAACGACGCAACTTCCGCATTTGCGCGTATCGGATCACGCACGTGTGCGCCGCATGGCTGCGCCACTAATCAATGCTTGCCCTTGCGTTCCGCATTGCTGCGCGGCAGAAAAGTGCAATTATTACCGGCACGCAGCATTCATACAGATTTTTTCCTTTTAAAATAAGAATATCTTTTGTGTTCTGAGCATACTCGCATAGCTACAAGGTGTCTCTCATGTCCCTATAACAAACTTTAATTATTGTGGATTTCACTTGTTCACACAGTGTGGTCTTGAACCTCTGGACACATATGCACTGATTCCTGGGCCATTGTCAGATGAGGTGTGCTATGTGTGTCACATAGCAGGTAGTGCTCTGACACTGATAGCAATGGGTGCAGACAGACCATCAGCGTCAGGGGTCAGGCAACCTGGTGATATGGGGTTATGTGTGTTGGTGGGCTATGTTCTGTGGTGAATCACCATGTACAGACAGCAATGATGTGGTGGTTGCCATAGGTGTTTGGCGCGGGTTCATATATGAGCATTACACATGCAAATTAGGTTGTGTGTTGGACATTAGAGGGCAATGTGGTCAGTATGTCACCACACTGCACATTAACCTATGGTATGTGTGCTGGCATACAGTCCTGGGGGCTGAGATCTAGCGCAATGGTTGATACATTGACTGCTTAACCAGGCATCATGGGTTACATCTTCCATTTGTGCTCTGGAGTGCCTGTCTCAGGCAGCTCACATGATCATACTTTGTTACACCATTGGCCATGGTGCTTTCCATGTACATCTATGCTGTGCACGGCATATATTTTCATACTTTGCAACATTATTACGTGCCCCAGAACCCTTTGTACATTACAGAGGTGCTGCTGGTGGCAAGACACGCACACTGCTGCATACATCATGTGTCATACACCATTCTCACTAATGGAGCACCGCAACCCTGGTAACGACAACACACAGTCTGCATGATTGCCTCTTTAGCCAGCCAGGCATCTGTTCTTAGCAATCGAGCTGTGGCCCACACCTAATCTTGCTGCATGGGGAGCCAGAGGTGCGTACTTCCATACACAGTGGGGTTATTGGTGACTGCAGCCAATGACAGGTCCATGACTGTACACTACTGGTGGTTGTTCGGAGATCCTCACAGTGCTGTCAGCAGCAGGTGCTCCACAGACCACCTTATAGGGTGTACTTGGGTTAATGCACTGTGATGGTGTTTAAGTTGCCTGTACTAAAGGACATTTCACACGTTCCAGGCCTGACAGCCCCCATGAACCTTGGAAAGACATTTGCCTAATGTGACACTGCCATGTTCAATGTATGTTGATTTTCTGACATTTTACCCGCACTGCTGCTGACTGGCGGAGTCTATGGGCCAATGTCAAGATAGATAAAATAGTTTGCTTGTACAACCACACTTTGGATTTGAACCACCAACCTTTTGCTTCTGAGGCATTGCAGTCACCACTGGACTACAATTCTGTGGCTGTGATGTGATATCTGGCTGTCTGCAATATAACCTATGCAGACTTTGTGCTGCAGTTAACAGGGTAGGGTAGGTCCACTCACACCCATGATGCACTGCACATGCCAAGCAGCAGTCTAATAATGGTCCAACGAGAGGGTGTGCAACCCCACAGCACCTAGGCCTAGTTTTGGGCACGGACCTTCTGTGTTGCAGGTACAGAGTGGGTACAGAACATCACAGTGTGTGTGGCTTGTACTCACCCTGAGTGTGAGGTGAGACACACAGCACCTGTCCTGGCTGAGCAGGCTTATACATCAGGTGAGCTTGTCAGATGATGTCTGATAGGTTGATACATCGGCCACCCATACAGTCCTCCTTAAAGTATCTGTATCTCCCTGACCCATTTGGGCCTTGTGGGCTACAATGCTCACTCAAGGGTGCATATCCTTTGTGGGTGCCCTGCCCTTCATGATATATGTGAAGAGGGAGAGGGGGGGGAGATTTCCAGCCACATAGGCAAAGTGTGTCTGAACACCTAACCTTGCCTGTGGAGCACAATTTGCACAATATTACAATATGCACATTCTGTAGGACAACTACGGTGCTAGCAGTTGCCAGCAACAGCAGACTCATTCTGGCTGTCGTACAGAAAACCTACAGATCACTCTCTGCTATTTAGAACATATCCATATTTCTAGATCAGACAGACAGTAGAACCAGAGCCACCCAGCTCAACCAACACTATCTGACATTTTGCAGCAGAAGGCACAGTGTGTGCCCAGCTACTGACCCTGCAAGGTGCTCCAGCCAGACACATGGTAACTGCAGACAGGCCGCTTGCCAGTCCATGGTGCATGCTACCAGGGAAGCTCTGTCCACTCATAACTGGGATGTGAGCACAACCACCATGCAGTTGACTCAGTGATTGGACCCCATATATACAGGACCCATAAACATCACATGAGAGAACTACTGTATGGCAATATGTTGGAACCTAGCCATGGTGTGGTCACTGATCGTTCGGGGTGAGGGTGACCTCCACACAGTGCATGCTATGAACACCATGTCTGTGGAGGTGATGGCAAGGCACAACATGGCCCTAGGCATGCACATTTGCCCTGTGTAGCTGCATCCTGCTCCTGCCGCCCTGTCTGTTCTATACCCGGAGTACTTTGCTCCTCATTATGCACATTTGCAGGCGAATACTGGCAACGGTGCTATCAGTGTGGGCTGTGGGAGGTGTTGGCAGCCAGCACACACTGGATAGACAGACACACACTCCCTACACCTAGGACAGCATTGAGCAGATGTAGTGTGATTTGGGAGCAGTGACCAACGCAACAGTAATGGGCACACTTCGGGCATGGCAACTTTGGGGTACACTTTTGGAGAAATGTTCCAGGCTGCTAGTCTCTGCAGGGCACATGACCTAACTCACATTGTACATACATCAGAGACGTTGCTATGTTACAGTTCGATGATCTGCTTGTGCTTGGCATCAGCATTTCTAACACTCACTGCTCATACCAGGCTTCTGATATATGTGTGATGTATCCCCATGTGTAGTGTGTGATTGGTAATTTCTGCACATGCTAGTTTTTGGCAGGGGCACACAGGACCCGACATCCTGCCGCTGCATTGGTCTTCGGATAATGGGGCCTGCAGGTGCAGGTGTTTCTGCCCCTGTTGGCCACTGCTCTAGGGCAGATTTTCACAACTCCAGTCAATGTGGTGCAAACACTGGTCAGGTTTTCATGATGTCCGTGATGAATATGACTGTGATACAGATGCATACCATGGTGGTGGTCACTTAACTTGCAGCACACGCATCTTTATTAGATACATCAGCGACCCTGAGTGTTTTTTTTAGCCTGCATGGCTGCATTAGGGGGACTGTGCTGTGGGTGAGGCATATGTTTATGTGGTGTGGGCTGTTTAATGTAAAATATGTTATCTGTACCAATGCTTATGTCCTCAGCAGGGGAATCCCAGTCTTTACTAACAGGTTTCATGCATGGGAAAAACATGGGGAGTGGGATGGTAGGTGCCCCAGCTGAGATTTGAACCTGGGGCCTTCTGCTCTTGGAGGCACTTGCTTTGTGTACTGCATCACTGTGTTAGCACAGCAGCAGTACATTCCCGGGGGAGTCCATGGCTGTTTGTCACACGGTGCCTGTCTGTTCGATTGGACTGCAGCCACATGAGGGTGGCTAGGCGAGCATCTGCTGTGGTGCAGCAGCCACTGCCTCCTCTGCCAGCAGTAGGCGTACACCACCATGATGAAATGGGCTTATATTGGGGACAGCATCACAGCTAACTGACATGTGGCCCTCCAGTACTACATTGTGTGTACTCTGCTGTAGGTGTTGTACATTTCTGAGGGGTATGAGCTACTTATGGTAAAATAGAGATCCTCGGAACATGCTTTTGTTCTCTGCAAGTGGTGTTTTTATTCCCTATAATGGTTTACTGGTGGATAAAATATGTGCACTGTGTTGCCGGTGGCCCCAGCTGGGAGTTGAACTTGTTATTTTTGCCTCCCTAATACACTGGCTGTGTCCCCTGCACCACACTGCAGACACAGAGTCAATGTAGACCCTGCAAATAGCATGTCTGCTTGTCCTAGCGGGCCTTTCTGTTGTGGTCCACTGCACCCACGTGTCAGGGGCTCTGGCTCCATCTTCTCTGGCCACCTGCCACTGCCCCCCTCTGATACCAGTACACCTCTGCAAACATGCTGCAGGCCATGATGGTGCTGGGGCCACTCAGTTTTTGAACATCCACTGTGCATGTACGCAACTACCTATACTGTGCATTATGGGTCTGGGGTGACTACCTAGTCCTCCACACTTCCCCACAACTCACACATGCTTGGGATGGTAAATGTTAGGGGTTTTAACAATGCCACTGTCCTCTGCCTTAAAGGTTTGTGCTTACTACCACGGCTTATTTGTGTGAAAAATATGTGGTCATGATTGGCAATAGCCCAAGCTGAGCTTTGAACCTGTGACCTACTACACTTGCATACAGTGTCTGTGTGCACTGCACCACTGTGTAGCCACAGATTGGCTGTGTTCCCTGGATGGTCCATGACTGTACATCCATCAGGGCCTGTCTGTTGCAGTGGACAGGACCAGCCTGCACATGGCTAGGCCACTGTCTTCTGTGGCTAGCAGGCACTTCCCCCTCCACCATCTGTACAGTTCCACCAACATGCTAGCATGTCCTTATCTTAGCATAAGCATATGGCCTGATTGAGTGGAGCCACTCAAGGACTGCATTTGGGGGACTCGGATGTGGGTGATGCCCATTGTTCTACTGTGTGTGCGGTGTAGGGTAAAAGAAGGATGTTTGCAACATGCTTGTGTTCTTTGCAATAAAGGGGTGTCTTTCATATCTCTGTTTGGTGGTGGGGAAGATTTTGGGAGTAGGCTGGCATGAGCCCCAGATGGGATTTGAGCCTGTGACCCTATGGTCTTATAGGTACTGGCTCAGTCCACTGCACTACACTGTGGCCACAGAGATGGTGCAGTACCTGGAGATGATAAACCTGGCAGGATGGGGTCACACACCCTGCTCTGCACATTTTTACTGTGGGCTCCTTCACCCTGTCCGGTGACAAACGTGCAAATAATACCCAGACATGACCACGGAAAGGGACGATAAAATATAACCAACATGGGCTACAGTGATTTTCATGCACAAACATGGGAGACACTCCCAGGAAAGCTACATAAGAGGGGATTTGTTTTTTGGAAGAGTCTCCGCTCCATATACCTTTCCATGGTTCATTCCTTTTTTTTGGAGCTTTCCTGGGTGTGTTTTTAGATTTAGGCCATTACTACAACAGTTCCAGAGCTGGGTTACTATTTTAAATGTTTTTCCTGTGATCATTTTCAACTTTTAATTGCACTTTTGTGCTGTGCACAGGTATCACACTGCTGACGTTTTTCAGGTTTCACCGGTTTTGCTGTACATTACTGACGGAAATGGTTTCTCTTCCCTTTAAATGCTTTCTACCGCGAGTGTTTCACTCGCGCTATTTTTACATGCAAATTCGGGCCCGATACTGTGCGGGGAGCCTCTCCCCTCCCACTCTCCACCCATTGACCCCAACCCTCCGCCCCTCCAGAGCCTTCCTCCGCCCTCCTTTAGCCGTTCCACGCCTCTATCGGACATTTGCGGCCCGGCACTTGTACGGGGCCCGTTAGTGTGCCGCATACCTGTGTGGGGGTGACATGCACGTGTGTGGGGTGTTTAAACGCGTTTATTAGCTTTTCAGTGGCGCGTTGCCGTGCGCTATTTTGCGGCGCGCAAATTTGCGGACTTTAGTAAACATGCCCCTAAATTTTGATCATCCAGGAGAGAGTAACAAAATGAACTACAATCATAGAATTACAAATATACATTACATTTTGATCATCCAGGTTTGAGCAACAAATGTGGGCTAATAAATATACATTTGATTGATTGGATTATAAATAAACATTACAGGCTTCTCAAGAACATAGATTTCAGTTGTATAATATATTGGCAGATATACACTCCTACTAACATTGACATCGGGTCTATTTTGCCTGCTAATCTTCGGAGATTAGGCAAATTGGGTAATGAGGGGGGAATAAAACTGTCTAGGTGATACCGAAATGTGCTTGGAACAGGTGGGTTTTAAGCTTTTTTCTGAATGGTTTATGGACCTTTCCTCCAGGAACTTGTCCAAACCTTTTTTAAACCCAGCTACACTAACAGCCTTTACTACATCCTCCGGTAACAAATTCCAGAGTTTGATTACACGTTGAGTGAAAAAATATTTTCTTTTATTAGTCTTAAATGGTTTATCCTGTAGCTTCATTGCATGTCCCCTAGTCTTTCTATATTCTGATAACGTAAACAATCGATCTACGTTTACCTGTTCCACTCCGTTCATTAATTTATAGACTTCTATCATATCTCCCCTCAGCCGTCTCTTTTCCAGGTTAAAGAGCCCTAACCTTTTCAGCCTTTCCTCATAGGAGTATCCTTCCATCCCCTTTACCATTTTGGTAGCTCTTCTCTGAACCTTTTCTAAAATCGCTATATCCTTTTAAAGATACGGCGACCAGAATTGCACACAATATTCAAGGTGCGGTCTCACCATGGAACGATATAGAGGCATTATAATATCTTTTGTTTTATTTTCCATTCCTTTCCTTATCATACCTAGCATTCTATTTGCTCTCTTGGCCGCCGCTGCACACTGGGCCGAGGGTTTTAACATGGTATCCAAAATGACGACTAAATCTTTTTCCTGGGTGGTGGTTCCTAAGGTGGAACCTTGCATCGTGTAACCATGGTTTGGGTTGTTCTTCCCTAGGTGCATAACCTTGCACTTGTCCACATTAAATTTCATCTGCCATTTTGATGCCCAGTCTTCCAATTTATCAAGATCCTCTTGCAATTTTTCACAATCCTCTTGGGTTTTAACAACTTTAAATAGTTTTGTGTCATCTGCAAATTTGATAACCTCACCCGTTATTCCACTTTCGAGATCATTTATGAATATGTCAAAAAGCAGCGGACCCAGCACAGATCCCTGGGGTACACCACTATTCACCTTTCTCCATTGGGAAAATTGGCCATTTAGCCCTACCCTCTGCTTTCTATCTTTTAATCAGTTCCTGATCCACAATAGTACACTGCCTCCTATCCCATGACTCTTTAGTTTTGCCAAAAGTCTCTGATGAGGGACCTTGTCAAAGGCTTTCTGAAAGTCCACATACACAATATCAACTGACTCACCTTTGTCCACCTGTTTATTCACTCCTTCAAAAAAACATAACAGATTAGTAAGACAAGATCTTCCTTGTCTAAAGCCATGTTGGCTGTCTCCCATTAGGTCATGACTATCTACATGCTGAGTAATTTTATTCTTTATGATGGTTTCTGCCATTTTTCCCGGTACTGATGTCAGGCTCACCAGTCTGTAGTTTCCCGGATCACCCCTGGAACCCTTTTTAAAAATTGGTGTTACATTGGCGATCCTCCAATCTTCAGGTATTAGAGATGATTTTAATGATAGTTCATAGATTACTGATAGCAGGTCTGCAATCTCATATTTCAGTTCTTTCAACACCCTTGGATGTATACCATCCGGCCCAGGTGATTTGCTACTCTTCAGTTTATCTAATAGTTGTAAGACATCTTCCCGATGTATCGATATTTCCTTCAATTCTTCCGCACCTTTAAATACCACTTCAGTCATAAGTAACATCCCTACATCTTCCTTAGTAAAGACCGAAGCAAAGAATTCATTCAGTCTCTCCGCTATCGCCTTGTCGCCTCCTAGAGCTCCTTTAACCCCTTTATCATCTAATGGACCAACTGACTCTCTCACAGGTTTTTTGCTACGAATGTACTTGAAAAGGTCTTTATTTTGTGTTTTTGCTTCCGCAGCAAGCTTCTTCTCAAATTCTCTTTGCCTTCCTTATCAATGCCTTGCATTTGACTTGCCAGTGCTTGTGCTGTTTCCAGGTTTCATCGTTTGGCTCTTTTTTCCATTTCTTGAAAGATGCTTTTTTGGCAACAACAGCCTCTCTGACCTCACCTTTAAGCCATGCTGGCAGTTTTTGGACTTCCTTCCACTTTTCTTAAAGCGTGGAATACAGCTGGTCTGGGCTTCCAAGATAGTATTTTTCAACAACACCCAAGCTTGATGTATGTCTTTAACCTTTGCAACTGCTCCTTTTAGTTTTTTCTTAACTGTTTTCCTCATTTTATCATAGTCTCCCTTTCGAAAGTTAAAAGGTAGTACTGTGGATTTCCTTACTATCCCTCCTCCACTAATTAAATCAAAGGCGATCATGCTATGATCACTATTGCCAAGTGGCCCTAACACCCTTATCTCTTGCACTAGATCTGGTGTTCCACTAAGGACTAGGTCTAATATGGCTTCCCCTCTGGTCGGTTCATGAACCAGCTGCTCCAAGAAGCAGTCATTTATTTCATCTAGGAACTTTATCTCCCTAGCATGTCCTGACGTGACACTGACCCAGTCGATACCGGGGTAATTGAAATCACCCATTATTATTACTTCACTGTAACGTTTGTTAGCTTCCTTGATTTCTTTGAGCATTTCATCATCCATTTGGTCATTCTGGCCAAGTGCTCGATAGTACACCCCCACTGCCATTGCCTTCCCCCTTTTATATGGAATTTCAATCCATACAGATTCTACAGCAGACTTTGTTTCCAGCAAAACTTCAATCCTTTCTGAGTCAATATCCTCTCTAACATAGAGCGCAACCCCTCCACCAATTTCATCAGCTCTATCATTACGATATAGTTTGTACCCAGGTATCACAGTGTCCCACTGGTTGTCCTCTTTCCACCATGTCTTTGATATTCCAATCATATCTAACTTTTCATTTAGTGCTATATATTCTAACTCTCCCATCTTATTCTTTAGACTTCTAGCATTTGCATACAAGCATTTTAGAGAATGTATTTTATTCATATTAATTTGGCTATTGTTAGACATGGGTAAATTGGGATCTTTAAGCTCTGTCTTCTCCATACTTGAGGGCATTTGGGCTACTTTACTCTTTTGTCGTTAATGATGCACATTTCCCAGAGCTGACATATTCCAGTTAATAAATTCAAAATAAAGAAATATTTTTCTATCTTTTGTGCATTTTTTTCAGTTGCAATTGCTCCAGCCTCTTTCTTCTGGTTTCTTTGTGTCTTCTGCTAACTCTCCATCGTCTGCTGTCCATTTGTCCTTTCTTCTCTCTTCTGGTTTTCTCCATTCTCTCTCTACATCTGCTTTACCATACTAATCTCTCTCCTTTTGCTTTCCTCCATCTCTTTCTTTATTCCTTTTTCATGTACTAAAATTTTACCTCTCCATCCCAATACCTGGCCAATAGTAGATTTGTCTTCCGTCCCACACAAAATATTTTTTCCCTCTCCATTTTAATCTCCCAGCCCCATCCCATTCTAATCCTCCCCCAACATCAGCTCCCTTCTAGTTTCAGCCCCACCCAGCATCTGCTCCCTTCTAGTCCCAGCATCAGCCCATTTCCAGTCCTAGCCCCCCATCAGCCCATTTCCAACCCTATCCTAGCCCCACCATCAGCCCAATTGTAGTCCTAGTGCCCCCATCCATTTCCAGTCCTATCTGAACCTCTCCATCAGCTCATTTCCAATCCCAGCCCCCCATCAGCCCATTTCTAGTCCTTTCCTAGCCCCACCATCAGCCCATTTCCAGTCCTAGCTCCCTCCTCACACTCAGTCCATTTCTAATCCAAGTCCCTCTATGAGCCTATTTCCAGTCCTAGTCCCTCCATGAGTCCATTTCAATCCAAGCCCCCACCACAGCCCATTTCCAATCCTAGCCCCCCCAGCAGCCCATGCCCAGTCTGATCCTAGCCCCTCCATCAGCCCATTTCCTGTCCTAGCTACCTCCCCTCACAGCCCATTTCCATTGCAAGCCCCCCTCCCCCTCCCCATCAGCTATTTGTAGTTCAAGTCCTCCTCCAGTCAGCCCATTTCCAGTCCTAGCAACCCTCCACAGCCCATTTCCAACCCTAGTAACCCCCCAGCCCATTTTCAGTCCTCGCAACCCCCCCCCCAAACCATTTTCAGTCCTAGCAACTCCCCACAGCTCATTTCCAGTGCTAGTAACACCCCCCCCCCCAGCCCATTTCCAGTCCAAGCCACCCCCTCTCCTCCAGAAGAGCCCCGCGGCTAGCTTAGAGGGAGTCTGAGAGGCCCCGGCTCACCTCTACAGCTGCCGAATCGAAGCGCGCCTTTTCCCTTCTCTTTGACAGCTGTATTGACATTTACAAAGCTGCCACGCTGATGTCAAAGGGGACTTCCTGTTTCCTGGTGCTCAGCGCGGCAGCGTTTTAAACCAGTACAGCTGCTGAAGTGATGGGAAAAGACGCGCTTCACTTTGGCAGCTGTTAGAGGGAGCCGAGGCCTCTCCTGCTCCCTCTAAAGCCGCCCTGCCTGCCGGTATTCAATGCAGGATGTTGGCGCATGGCCCCCTGAAACATGGCACCCTGTGCAAACAACATTCTTGCTCAATGGATTGGCCATCCCTGTGCCCCTTGTTGGACCCTGGGCCATCCCTGTGTACACCTAGAGGTCAGCAGTTCATTGAATCTGGTGCTGGTGTGTAACGGGGGCAGTATAGGCTTGGGGGCATCACGCCCTATCTACTAGTCCTCACGCTTGAGTGACCTCAAAGACAACAGTAGTGAATACAATGTGAGGACTTGATGGTGTGATTAAATCATTTGATATTCTTTTCAGATCTGCTTTGTTACAGAAATATTGGCAAGATGGAGGCTTCACAGATATGTAATAGCACAAGAGTTAGAGTAGTGCCTTAAAAGCAGGGTGACCATGGTCCAAACCCCAGTATGGGTCTTGTAAGCTAAGACTAGTCATTTAATTCTACACTTTCTGGATATTTTGTACTCACAGATGGCTCTCCCAGCTGCAGCATTGCATTAAGTACATACATATCCAAAGGTTACTGATTCAATTCCATTAACAGATCTGAGGTGGCTACATAAATTGTCTGTGTTTTCCATACCAGGGCCTTTTCCATTACTGCCTAAGACCATAAGAAATGCCATAATGGTTCAGACCAAGGTCCATCAAACCCAGTATCCTCTTTTCAACAGAGGCCTATATCTTTTAGCACTATACAAATGTTCAGTAGTAGGAGTAGATCCCTTTGTACCATAACATCAGAAAGATCAAGCCAATGATTCTCAGTTTCCATCTACTGGTAGGCATGCATAATCCATGTGTCTGGGCTCGACAGGGGGAACTCAAGAACATAAGATATGCCATACTGGGTCAGACCAAGGTCCATCAAGCCCAGTATCCTGTTTCCAACAGTAGCCAATCTAGGTCATAAGTATCTAGCAGTTTCCCCAAAAGACACAGGCTCCTCAATGCTTGAATTGTATCAAGCAGTGATATCCTGGATCCCTTTTAATAATGGTTTATGGACCTTTCCTCCAGGAACTTGTCCAAACCTTTTTTAAACCCAGCTATACTAACAGCTCTTACTGCATCCTCCGGTAACAAATTGCAGAGTTTGATTACACGTGTAGAAAAATATTTTCTCTTATTAGTTTTAAATAGGTTACCCTGTAGTGTCATTGCATGTCTCCTAGTCTTTTTATATTCTGCTGATGTAAACAATCGATCTATGTTGACCCGTTCCACTCCATCATTACTTTATAGACCTCTATCATATCTCCCCTCAGCCGTCTCTTTTCCAGGTTGAATAGCCCTAACCTTTTTAGCCTCTCTTAAGAACATAAGAACATAA